>CM059583.1:18750000-20000000 GCA_030407085.1 Trichopria drosophilae | reverse complement strand
AAAATTTACATTTCGTGATAACTTAAAGTCATTTTTAATATACGACTTATTTGATATTCAAGAAAATCTGGAAAACAGGAAATAGAAAAACAAATATTAGATTTATATATATATAAATAGAAGAAATATAAATATACACCAAAGATTAACAATCTTTGTGAAAGGCGGACCCATCATAATTGATAACTACTTGTTCTACTCACACAAATAAAAACGACAGCGTCCAAATTTGATGCATCTAGGTTAACAAGTGCATGTATTGTGCATTCCCTTGGATTTGCGGAAACAGTTCAAATTAATGTTGCAGAAATAGTCAGATGAATGTTCATGAATTATTAAAAAGGAACGCTGCCAAATATAATTTTGTAAAAGATAACTAAATAATAACGGAATACTCAATGCATAATTTTGGACTGACTATTTTTCTTCTGGAATATTTTCCACAAAAGGTATCATAAACCTAATGGCATAGTTACATTGACCTTCTTTCGTGGTGTTCACTCGACATTTCACAATTTATTAGAAATGTTTGTCTGATCAAAAAAATATCACAATAGAAATTGATCACAGTCAACATTAATACATGAATATTGGGGACTAGCTACCTTGTGATAAAATGAAAATTCACTTCTATAACGTGGACAACGATGGCGAGTAATCAAGATCCTAAAGTCGCAATGGCTCCTGGTGTTAAAAAGCGTAACTAAAATATTCGAAATTCTTTGCCAACTGTATATAGATATATTACAGTTTAACTAGGTATTGAACAAAATAGTTTTACGAAATAGATTCGGGATAGTAAGGTTATAGTTTTAAGAATCTAGTCAAGAGTTACAAGAACTGTCTAGTTACTATACAGTTCTTGCCTTACGTAACTATTTTCCACACGGGATCCATGGAAATTCAAAGTGTGACAATTATAGCAAATTTTCTGATAAAATTTTAATGTGCTTTGACATCTACAATCAGTATAAACAAAGTCTTCTTACATTCAGAGTGTATCATTGAGGCGTTGGGTTGCGAAACCTGCCAAGTCCAAAAAAAAAAACTGAGGTAACCATATAAATATACATTAGATATAGTTCTTTGAATGTTTAGAGATTGTGTATAGGCAAAAAAAAATTTGTACCCTTTAAGCAGGGGGTACCTTATGAAAAAAATTGTATCGGAATGACTACAAAAGCATTTTAAAGCTGATGAATAGCACTTTAACATGATTCTTGTCAAATTTTGAACATACATTTTTTTTCTGTCGCAAAAACTTACTCAAAATGGGCAAAAACGGTGTTTTTTGCACATTTAGGTTAGGATATCTCAAAATTTTGACATGATAGAACCATTCTGCTACCAGATTTGGATTCAGCGCATCCAAAACCTTCGGAAAAGTATACTCCGGGTTCTGAGAATAAATTTTGTTGGCCTGTGTTATCTTATTCATAACAATTTTTAACAAATTCTTCATCCATGCGCTTCGCCCTCAAATATTAAAATTGAGGTAAAAACTAAAAATCTGTATACTATATTTCGTCGAAAAAATTGCTATTTAAAAAAACTAGTTCAATTTCGAGAATTGGTTTCAAACAAAATTTCAAAAAATAATTTTCTGTTAAAAATAAAACAACAATCGATATCCAAAACTGTTTTCTATTGAGTTCTTTTTTCCTATTTAGGAGATGATATTTTATATTTATATTTTATTTATAGTTTATTTTAAAAAGTCCTCACTCTCAGAGATTGTAATAAAGGGGAAAATAACGGTTTCATATATCATTTATAAATTGTTGAAAACAAGAAATCATTTTTGTGTTTCTGTTTTTATTACTTCAAATGCAAACATATTTTTAGAGCATTAATTGAGAGTTAACTAGTTCATTAATTTTGAACACAGACAGTTTTGTCCCTTACAAATAGAAAAATTATGCTTGGGCTATAACCAGTTATTTAAAATTATTCAAATTACTTGACAAATTCTGAATTTTTCCTATGAATGTCCATTTTTTTTCTTTTCACTTAGAAACGAATTGACGTTTTTTTTACAAAATAGGGAAGTGAGCTATAACTTGACATGGGGGCGGGTAAAAAGCCCATGAAAAATGCCGACAGTTCAGAAAAAAATTAAAAAAAGGCCGACACTGGAAAAACTACTTACATAGAGCCGACGCGTCAAAAAATTACTTTTCGGTTTTCTATGTGCTAAGCTTTAGAAGTATCGGCACTTTGATACGCACCCAATGACCGGGAGTAATTACCAGATCTTTTGTTGGTATTTTGTTTTTTTTTCCATTATGTGTAAATATTAATTAACAAACATTGGTTGAATCGTGAAACAGGCCAGAACATTTGATTCCACAAACTTCATTTCTTGTTTAACCCTTCTATACTTGCATTGTTTGAGTGACAATCATCATATCCTTTGATATACCTTTGATACATACAATATTTAAGGTTCAATATACATTTATGAAACAGCAGGTGTAAAAATATATGAAATAAATTGGGACATTTGGAATTTTAGTATTTTTCATTATTAATGTTAGTAATTATGCGAATTACACCCAAAAATTTGTCAAATTACGGAACAAGAAAAGGAAATAGTGAAATTGGGCTATTTGTCGAAAACGATTGAATTAGAAATACTTTGCGATGGTCATGAATTTTAGAGTCGAGGTGTTACAGTATACAATAAACATAATACTCGCAGTTATAACTTTGACAGGCCCGACAAAATGTAAGACATCATTTGTCAGTTTTATGCACAAAATGCAAAACTTGCAGGTGAATTTCATCGTGAATTGCAGCCCATTGAAGTTTCCGAAGCTATTGTTGTGAATGCTTTAACAACAAGTTGTATGAAAAGTTACAATGTACAATGAATATTTAAACATGATGTGCTACATTTTTTAATACTTCTAATAGATAATGTTAATAAAACAATCACGATTCAGCAGAATTTTGACTATAAGATTAACGAATTAAAATATAAATTAATATTACCCAGCATGAAATACATTTTTGTATGATGCTTCGATATCATGAATTTTATCACTCTTGCAAACAAAAATTATTGAGATAAAATTCCACTTATGCGAATACGGTAATCTGGCAAATGTTAACTTTTTTAACATTCAGTTTCATGGTTCAATTACAGCAAAGCTAGATTTTTTTAATCGACAAATTGCGGATGTAGATTAGTTACTATCATAGATTCTGCCTGAGAGATATGTGGTGACAATTGTGCACTGAAAATTTGTTCTGTTTTAGCTAACATTAATGGTTATATTAATTATAGGAAGTTATGATGAATTGAATATGAAAGCAAACAAAATTTTCGAGTTTAGCGATCTAAATATTATCCAAAACGTTCCGAAACGGCAGGTGTGTATACTTGTTATTCTTGTACTGTAGCTAGTATTCTGCCCAAGGAATGAAATCAGTTAAGGTATTTCGAATTTGGGGACGTTCATTATTAATGTTAGTACTGATGTCCAATGCGAATTGTGACAAATGATTTTTTGAAATCCAGACAGAGACAATAAAACAGGTAAAATAACAACAGTTGGGCTATTTTTCAAAGATCATTCTACTAGCTAGACATACTTCGTGGTGGTCAAGAATTTTGCAATGAATAGTAGAGTCAAGGTGTACCAATTCATAATAAACACATTATTCACAGTCTCGAGGCCCTACAAATTGTACTTAACCCGTTTCGTCCTGAAATGCCCTAAATTTTGACTCTTTTCATCGGGTGCTTTCTCATGGAGACAGTCACTCAATCGTTTTGATATAACCACACCTATTGTATTTTTTCTCGAAATTTCTTAATCCGGTTTTAGATTGAACATATCTGCCGCCATTTTTTTACTACGGCGGTTTAAACATAAAAAAATCGTGCATTTTGAACAAATTTTTTCAAATAATCACATTTTTTAACAGGAAACCGTGTTCGACTCAAGCTAAATCTCTGTATATGGTGTAGTAATTAGTTATACTAAAAGATAGAATAGTTATTAATTCACCATTCAAAATAGCGGCTTTAAAATGGCGGTTCTCAGTCAAAATTTTGTTGAAAAATTTCTGGATGCTACGAGCTTTTTACAAAAAAAATGTTGAGAATGAAAACTTCTTAGAATTCATTGAGAAATATAGTGGAATTTTTTCTGATTTTTAAATAAAGTTTTGAGAAATTTATTTTCAACATTTTTTCAAAATTGTAATTTATGTACAAAAAATTCTGAACAAAATTTAGTGCATTCTCTGATAAATTCTAAGAGTTTTTTGTTCTTTGCAATTCTTTCCAAAAGTTGATAGATTTCGAGGAAATGAATTTCAAATATTATAGTTTAAGATTTTTCATTCTTGAAAACTTTTGGGAAAAAATGAATAGAATAAAAAACTCTTAGAATTCATCAGAGAATGCACTAATTTTTTTTCGAAAATAATGTTGAAACAAATTTTTCAAAACTTCATTTAAAAAATCTGAAAAAAATCCAGTATATTTTTCGGTGAATTCTAAGAATTTTTCATTCTTAGCATTTTTTAAAACAAGCTCTTAATTTTGCAGTTAGAGCGTCCAGACATTTTTCAACAAAATGTTCACTGAAGTCCGCCATTTTGAACGGTGAATTGATAACCATCCTATCTTTTAGTATAACTATTTACTCCACCAGATACAGAGATTTAGCTTGATTCGAACACAGTTACCTGTTCAAAAATACAGTTATTTGAACAAATTTTTTCAAAATTCACGCTTTTGTTATGTTTAAATTTAAACCGACATCGTAAAAAAATGGCGACCAATATGGTCAATCTAAAACCGGATTTAGAAAGTTCGAGAAAAAATACAGTAGGTGTGGTTATGTCAAAACGATTGAGTGACTTCCTCCATGAGAAAGCACCTGATGAAAAGAAGTCAAAATTTAGGGCATTTCAAGACGAAACGGGTTAAGGACGATTCGTTAGTTATAAAGAAAATACCAAACTTACAGGTGAATTTAATCGAAAATTCCAGTCCATTGAAAGGCAATTCGTATGTTTTGAAGTTCCCGAGGCTACTGTTTTAAATGCTTTGAAAACAAGTTGTTTTGAAAATGTACAACGTACAATGCATCTTAACGTTATTTATTCAGATAAATATTTTATTGCTCCTACATAGGGAATCTTAATAAGCCATCAACGTTCGGCAGAGCTTTGGTATTTTGCTATTAATTTACTGTATGCTCAATGAATTAAAATGTAAAATAATATTATTCATTTTGTCAATTAATATAATTAATAATAAATTTGTACCAAATTGAGGTATTGAAATTAATTATAACAAATTTTTCTTGCTTAGTGACCCAAATTCTATCCCGAAAGCTCGAATTTTGGCGAAGTCAAGTTGTTTAGATGACCAAATTATCCTGGAATACCTGGACGAAATAATACAATATAGGTCACCTAGAGGCCATTTAAGGATTTGTATACACAAAATACCTAAAATCATCAACCATAAATTCCTAGGCTTCTATTTTTGGAGGTTATTTTTCAATACATCGAAATGAGCATTACTGTCGACGATTTGATGTTTTTTTTTAGTTTTCCAACTTGAACCATCCCTTAATTTATTGGATAAATTCGATTTTATATAGTATAATTTCGTTTGTTATGAGAACAATCATGTTTTTAATTCTATCAAATGCGGATGCAACAAAAGAGTCAACCATTTCAAGGAGTGTTTATTTTTTATGTTTTCTTAGTGACATCTCCATAACATGTCATTTTAATAAGATTTTCTTTATTAACTACAGATAATAGACAATACAGTTGAAATGCCAATCACAACGCTGCAATTAGAACATTTTTCAACGAAGAATTAAAAATACATTTAACGCATAACAAATTACACTCTTGATTTGAGCCATAGCATAAACATTCTGAGAAGGAGTACAAAGGTGCAATTGTTCATTGACCTGTAAACAAAATTAAAACTTCGTTAATTATATTGAATATTCAAACAAATCTTTGTAGATAATGTAGAGTATAATGTCAATGAAAGAATGGTTTACAAATCAAAATAAAGATAAATCACAAACTTAAATATTTGAAAACAATTATTTTTGAAAACTTGAACAAATGATTTTATTGAAACGTAAACGATCATCATAATAAAACTGTCACTTTTAAGTGTTTTTGCACTGTTTATTTTCTGTTTAGTTTCTGAATGTTTATTTTCTTGACAGCGTATGATACGAATAGAACGATTCACGTTTCTTAAAAGTGTATTATTTTTTGATTTTCACAATTTATTTTTCAAGGAAATTGGCAAAAAGTTGTTTTTAAGAATTTCATTTTTTATTTTCATGGGATATTGCACATTTATCACTATACAGATATGAGTTATCTTTCTTGTTGTGTGTATTACAAGATAATTAATTACCAACAAAAATTAAGTCTTTTAGCAAGATGACAGCATATTCAAGTTGATACTTTTTCGAAAAAAATGACAAAAATAATCGGTATACCTATTTTTGTTTAAAATTTCACATTTTAATCTATTGGATTCAACATGTTTTGATTGCCGATCAACCATCTTTTGATGTATAAAGTAATCGTAATTTGTATGCATAATCAAATAAAACTGACTAAAGAGAAGATTTCAAAATTGTCAGAAGATCTGGATTTTCTTTTTAATATTCTTTCTAGAATACTCGATATTCTTTCATTTTAAGATGGACTTATAAGTATAAAATTGCCAAATGGCTGAATATATTAAATTAATAAAATTTACTGCCCGGTTTCAAAACCTTTCAATTTTATTTGCATTATGAGCGATAATGTAAATAAAAGTTGTAAACAAAAGTGAAATATTTTCCCAATTTAGTAAAATGATTTTTCCGACCTTATATGCTCCGTTATTATTTACTTACGCCGCGAACGCAATTATAGTATCGTATATGTTTGTTTACTTCTTTTATTTATATTATCTTATAGTGACCGTAATGTAGAGAAATTTGAAATGTTTTGAAGCCGGTCAACAAATTTTATTAATTTAATAAAAGGGTTGTTAAATATAAAACAATACTTGGACTATTCCAGATACAAGACTTTTATAAATTGCAGGGGACTTCGTTTGTAATGAATTATCACTGCTGATTTTAAGGGGAAATAGGTCTTCAAAAAATGGGAAGATTCAAGTGAATATTGGCTAAAAGAATCCAGAGAACTCAGATATCTTGAGCAAGTATCTTATTCGGCCAGTTTTATAGAATTTCTAATATTGTACGAATTAGTCCAAAAAAAGTGTCCAAATTTGAGAAGAACACAAAAGCTGTGGTAGTACTAAAGTTTTATATAAATAAATATAACTTGAAGGATCAGCAACATTTTTTGTAGAATGGTTAATGAAGCCAAGCATCTTCAATGTCCTGAAGACGGATAATTTGATATGAACAATAAATGATAAATTACAGTCAAAAGTGACACCTAGATCATTAATGTTCTTAACCCTGTTAAAAACATTATCTTCCAACCGATGGTCATAAGGAAAACCATGCTTAGACTTGCAAGAGGATATTATTTTACACTTATTAAAGTATAAAGTTAAACCATTTTACAATGTTATTGAGAACCGATTGTATCTGTCTACGCATCCCTGCGTGGAAAAACTGACTATGTATAATGATTAGTTTGCGATACATACTAAAGACACGTGTAGAAAACTCACGCCAACCAGGTACATCATTTAATTCTAGCACAGAACAGAGGGCGGTAGCTACTCCAATGCCAAAGGAGCAGGGATGCGTAGAAAGATACACTTTGGTAACAACTGCGATAAGTGTGCCATTGTGTTTTTGCACAATGAAAGTTTGTCCTCAAATAACCAAAATTTTACGAATTTACGAGCTATTTGGTTTCTAATATTCTGCATAAGATATTTTTCAGAATATTTCTGCATTTATTACTGAGTATTTGACACTGTAAATTCTCGAAGGCCTAGGTCAATAATGAAACATTCACACAATAATGACATTTAGAAAAAAAGTCCAGACGTTCCTTAACGTATAATGAAAACTGTGACAGTAGTTCATTGATAAGATATGGGGCACTCTTGAATCAAAGATATTATCTATTTTACTCAAACCAATATGTAATTCTATACTAGGCAAACACGGCTATAAGGCTACGGGACCCTTGAAGTGGTAAACTTGTTTTGTAACTTTTACATCCTTGGAATCTTCTCCGAATGCATATTCTAAGGAAACTCCTTTTCAGCCCAATTAGTCTTAAAATGTGATAGGTAATACAAATAACATTATCTTGTCCGATATTTTCGATTTCTCGTACCAAAACTCTAAAATTAATAGTATTTTATGTACCATGAGTGAAATCTTACAATATCAAAAAGTGAGTTGTTTTTTACTTGAAAAAAATAATGTGATACTATCTTGTAATTACTAAAATTCCTGTTTATTAGTGAATGAAATACTTATCTTTTAAATGTATTTATTAGGGAATAAAAGAAATTGACACACGGAAAAAACAGTGGCGTAAGAATTACGAAATAATGGGGTATTTTCCACTCCAGCGCTGGTGTAAAACATAGTGGCGTTGAATCTACGCCAAGCTCTCGTAGTCGATACGCCAACCATGGCGTAGCATGTGTTGACGTTAATACCGCGCAAAATTGCCTCTTTTGATATGTTTACCGTGAGCTTGTTATTTTTATTTCAAATGAATGAATTATATACCAATTGTGTGTGAATATGTGTTATTTGTCTTTTTCCAGGTTAGTACATCTCAAATTAAGGTTTGAGGTTAACTGACCTGTCAAATAAAAAACCCATATTTTCTAAATCCTTCTTCCCATTCTCATTATTGCAATCTACAATTCAAGCCCTTTACATACATTTTTAAATGCTTGTCCTGTACAATCAATTCAATTTCATTCACTACATTTATTTATAGTATACGATATAAGAATTTAAGTCAGCTAATTCCTTTTTTCGATGGGAGTTTTATCATTCATATAAGAAAGTACAATATAGGCTGCAAATTGTGTTAAAGATATGTTATTAATTACATTTTGCACTCTTTAAAAGTAATATTATTAGTTTGGTACTCATCGGTTGCTTCTTTTCCAGAAAAAATGCATTTTTTGTTTCTTCGTCGAAAGTCCACTCGGAGCCCAATTTCGCCAGTGTTTTGTATTAACTTTTTCACTACCTTAAAAGTAACTAATTGATATCAAACTACTTGGCATAGTTTCAGAAGAGTAAAATCTACCAAATTTCATGGTTGTACTAGAATTTTTAGCACAATTTCCATTTTTATGTGCTTTAACCAAACCTGATAAAAAACAGTTGCTTGGTATGCAATAAAAATTGAAATTGTGCTAAAAATTCTAATATACCATGATACTTGGTAGATTTTGCTCTTCTGAAACTATTCCAAGTAGTTTGATATCAATCAATTGTTTTTAAGGTGGTGAAAAAGTTAATACAACATTTTGATGAAATACGACTGCGAGTGGACTTTTCACAAAGAAACAAAAAATGCATTTTGTATTAACTTTTTCAACATTAAAAACAATTGATTGACATCAAACTACTTGGAATAGTTTCAGAAGAATAAAATCTACCAAGTTTCATAGTTATATTCGAATTTTTAGCACAATTTCCTTAAATTCTTATATCGTATACTATAAATAAATGTAGTGAATGAAATTGAATTGAATGTACAGGACAGGCATTTAAAAATCTTGGAAGCATAGAAACCGTATCAATGAATTTTGTTGACGGATTGGATAATTTGCCTATTTATTTATATAAACCTGCATGGTAGATATCTTAAAGTATCAGAAAATACGTATTTCATTTAGGACCACCATTCCTATACATTAACAAAATTAAGTAAATTAGTCCATCTGTCGACAAACCTCTTTGAAACATTTTCTTTGTTTTTAAACTTTTTAAATCCATATCCTGTAAATTCAATTCCAATTCTATTACTCTATTTATTTACAATAAACATAAAAGGTTTTAATATGTATTTATATGTATGATATATCTACCATGATGGTTTATATAAATAAATAAGCAAATTCTCCAATCCGTCGACAAAATTCATTGATACGGTTTCTATGCTTCTAAGATTTTTAAATGCCTGTCCTGTACATTCAATTCGATTTCATTTTCTATATTTATTTACATTAAATATGAAAGATTTTAATATGTATTTATATGTATGATATATTTATCATGCAGGTTTATGTTAAAAAAAACTAAATTCTCAAATCCAACGGCCAACCTCGTTGAATCATTTTCCTTGTTTCTGACTTTTTTAAATGCATATCCTGTAAATTCAATTCAAATGTCCTGAGTATGTAAAGGGCTTGAATTGTAGATTGCAATAATGAGAATGGGAAGAAGGATTTAGAAAATATGGGTTTTTTATTTGACAGGTCAGTTAACCTCAAACCTTAATTTGAGATGTACTAACCTGGAAAAAGACAAAAATAACACATATGCACACACAATTGGTATATTATTCATTCATTTGAAATGAAAATAACAAGCTCACGTTAAACATATCAAAAGAGGCAATTTTGCGCAATATTAACGTCAACACATCATGCTACGCCATGGTTGGCGTATCGACTACGAGAGTTTGGCGTAGATTCAACGCCACTATGTTTTACACCAGCGCTGGAGTAGAGAATACTCCATTATTTCGTAATTCTTATGCCACTGTTTTTTCCGTGCATATGTCCTGTATATATTCTTTTATTTTGTTGATTAAGTACCTAAATGACGATAAGGATCAGACTTAGCGCTGAAGAGGAGGACAATCAACTTATCCTAATCTTGCAAATCCTAACCCAAATATATTAACGAACAGCGGCAATCTTTAATAATAATAATAATAATAATAATAATAACATTTATTCTCCGACATGTCATTACAGTGTTTTGTACAACAATACTAAGAAATAATATTACAAAATATAGTAAGTCTTCATCGCAAGGCAAAGCCCGAACGCGACGGAGTCAGAAGTCCTGTGAATACAGAACCTCCGACGTTTGGAGAAAATTAATAGCCTAACTTACACGCTAATATAATATTGCACGGATTAATCCTTATTATAAATTATATACATAGAGTTTACACAAGGAAAAAGGGAAAAGTTGCGCAAGGGATAATTCAGGGGGGGGGGGGGGGGTGTTTTTTTTTTTTTTTTTTTAGAGAGTTCCATTTACTAATTTATGACTGCTAATGCGCGGATAACATATTACGATATTTTTTATTTTTTTCCTAATATTTTTACCAAAGTTGTGATTGTATATCATTAATAAATTGTAGCACCGGGCAGCCACGAAATCAAAATACTGTCTCGCTACCTCTTTTTTCCTATTAGGGATGATTGCAACTCTTTTCCTCCTTCTTCTTGTGTCAACTGTATGATTGGTGAATTGTAGTAGGTTATTACCTATAGAAAAAGTTAACGCCGCTACTAGAAAGTTTTGTCGGATATCTAGTATTTGGGTATCTGAGAATATGCGGTTGGACGAATATTCCATACTTTTGCCTAAGATAATCTTTAGCATGCGCTTCTGCAAGACTTCAAGAGACTTTATATGCCTCGAGTAGGCACCTCCCCAAGCTATGATTCCATAATTTAGTATAGATGAAAACAAGGCATAGTAAATTTTAAACAAATGTCTCGTCTCAAGAAGTTTTTTAAGTCTCACAAAAACGCAGGCGAGGTACCTTAATTTTCCTACGACACTTTTAGTGTGGTAATCCCATTTAAGATGAGAATCTATCATAACTCCTAAGTATCTAGTATGACTAGCACGCATGATATCATGACAGCTACAATTTGTGTTATTAGAGTTACAAGTGTGTATCTTAATATTCAAATCTTGTGGAATGCTGTCTTTGTAGCAGCCAAATGGCACAAATACCGTTTTTTTGTAATTGATTGTTAGGTAATTAGCTGTAAAATAATTTTGAATGGTGCTCATCTTTTCAGTGGCTGTATTAGCCAGCATATCCCACGTTTTTCCCTTAACCACAAGGACGGTATCATCTGCGAACGCTAGAATTTCTCCCTCTTTGTACATTTGCAACATGTCATTTACATAAATTATGAATAGAAGTGGACCTAATATTGATCCCTGAGGTACTCCGTATGTTACATTATGACTACAACTAAAATAATTTCCTATTTTGACACATTCCGAACGATCTTGTAGATAATTTGTTAGTAAATTTAGCACTTTACCCCTTAGTCCGATAGATTCTAATTTAGTTATTAGGATTTCATGGTTAAGAGTGTCAAATGCCTTGGCTAAATCAATAAATATTGCTAGGCAGGGTTGACCATCCTCCAAAGCCATATAAATTTTATGAGTTAGTTCCGCAATAGCCATTTCAGTCGACATATTATTTCTAAATCCGTACTGATGATTGTGAAGGATATGTCTCGTAAGGAGAAAACTAGAGATTCTTTGCTTTAAGCATTTTTCGAAAATTTTTGAAATAATTGGTAGTAGGGCAATTGGCCTATAATTAGATACATTTAGTTTATCCCCTGATTTGAAGATTGGAATGACTACTGCATGTTTAAAATGCTTAGGACATATTCCTGACTCAAATGAGATGTTAATAATAAAGGAGATTGGAGGTGCCAGCCATCTGGCAAATTTTTTATATACTGTGGTCGGAATATTATCGTGGCCAGATGCTTTTTTATCCTTTAGTGAAGAAAGTATGGACTCTATTTCTGAGGATGTGGTATTAAATAAGGCCTGGAATGAGCAGGTATTGTCGACGGTTTTTGGATTTTTTCCGCTAGTTTACTTCCCAACGTGGAGAAGAAGCTGTTGAAGATATTCGAGACCATACGCCTATCATCAACAACAATTCCATTGTCACCTCGCAGTTTAACGGGATGGATTCTTCCGGCTTCTGCACCATTCTTGACAATTCCGTTAATTACACTCCAAAGTTTAGTTGGATTTTCTCCAGCATGTTGAACTTGTGACATCTGGTAGTTGAGCTTGGCGTTTCTGATGCGCGTTTTAAGGGTGTTCCTGAATGATGTATACTTGTTTCTGCGACGTTTAGATTCTATTTTGTTATTTGTATGAAGGGAATCCTTCCATTTTTGAAACATCATGTCACGGGTTTCCATGTCTTTTATTAATTTGTATGTGATCCATGGTTTTCTGTTACGAAGATTTTTATTTGGAGAGCATGAACTAGTTAAATCTATATAATTTTGAAGTTTTTTTTATAAAAACTTCTGTAGCCGCGTCAGGGTTGCTTGCAATATATATGTCACTCCACATTTCGTTCACTATCGGTTTGTGCAAATGTTCCATATTTATCTTACGCTTGGTCTCTGTCGTTAAGTATCTATTTATGTCACGTTTAAGCGTGTTAGAAATAGTTAGCATAACAGGATAGTGATCCGTCACTTCCACTTGTATAATTCCAGATGTTAAGTTATTTAGAGGATCTTTAGTTTTCACAAATATATGGTCCAGACAAGTGCCATACATACCAGATGGTCTAGTTACGTCATTTATGGTGGAAATAAAACCAAACGAGCTCATGGTAGATTTAAAATATTCACTATCCACATTATTCGACAGTAGATCAATATTTAGGTCGCCAATTAGTATGATGTTCTCTAGTACTAGATTTTCTAGGTAGTCCTGTAAGTTAGCGATGAAAGTTTGTATGTTGACGGCGTGCAATTTATACATAGCAATTATAGTTACTTTCCGCTCTTCTTTAGTGTTGGATACTTGGAGTTTAATTGCTTTTGTAATCCCTATGTGCACAATTTCATAAGTGTAGCACAGTGAAGATTTGATGTACAATATTACCCCATCATTCTGGTTAGCATTACCCTCGTTATAAATGGCTTCGTATCCATTTAAAGTGAATAAATTTATGTTTCCAATTTTCCACGTTTCCGTGCAAACTAAAATATCGAGTTTTCCTAGGTATGCGTTATGTAATGCCTCCAGTTGGTCAAAATTTTGGTTTAAGCTTCTAATATTACAATGGAGAATAGATAAATTGTTACCAGATGCTAATAGTTCTGAGCATTCCTCGAAAGTATTTAGTTTCACAGCCTTGAAGTTATCTTCGATGAGGTCTAGTAGTTGATAGGTTCCAATATTACTCGCTTCCCTCATTTTGTTATCCATAGTTAGTCGTTCGTGTAACAAACTGCTTCAATGCTTTATAACTTTCGCACTTGTCAATATCGACGGCTGCATGATTTGTTGAAAACTCACTCTTCCTCTGATTGTTTGAGGTAACACAATTTATGCACTTCCTAATTTCTATGTTATCTCTATCAGGGCAATCTCTATCAACGTGACCTTCTTTTGCGCAGATTGCACACATTAATTTATCATTCGGGCAGTTTTTTGCACTGTGTCGATATCCACAGCACTTGTAGCATCTGGTAATATTTAGGTCCTCATAGACCGGACATCTTTGCCACCCTAGATAGATTTTTTTCATCTCTATGAGCATTTTAAATGCTATTGGGGAACACTCGAGGTAAGCAGTCGATTTACTCTGTTGCTGTAGGGGTTTGACATAAACCACATTAATATCATTAGTAGTTAAGTCAGGCAAATTTTGATCTATTACCATTTGTGTCAATTCTTCCGGCGAGTAATTCTCTAATAAGCCCACTACTTTAATTCTTGGTTTCCGTAGCTCATTACGCTTGATTTCATACCTCTTGTCAGCAACTTTTTTTAAGGAACCCTCTAGTTTCTCAAGATCCTCTTGGCGGTTGCATTTGACAATTATATCTCCATTATCACGTTCTTTTATGTAATTTATGCCAATTTTTAGTTGGTCTGGTCTGACCATAGTGAAGATGTCGCTTCTCGTCATTTTTGATTTTTGTTTTTGATAAGGTTTGATGACTAGGCTTGGCATATTGGATGGCTTGTCTGATGAGTTCAAATTTCGTTTGCTTATTGCAGCATAAGAAGCACCAGTTACGGAAGGTATTTGGAGAGCTTTAATTTTATCTTCTAAGAGTGAAATTTTGTCTTTTAAAAGATTGTTTTTGTCTAAGATTTCAATATTTAGTGATTCCAGCAACTGATTTTTTTCTTTAATATGGTTAAATTTGTCCATGTTTACATCGTTTAAATTCAATTTATTAAGGTCTTCATTAACTTGTATTTGTTGTTTAAGTTTAGTTATTTCCAATATTAGTTTATCATTTTCTTCTTGCAGTTTATTTGTGTTGGTCTCAAAGATTTCTTTCGGAGTAACTTTTATGCTTTCATCTAGTTGATTTTCAGTCAGCCTAAGTCTTCGCACCATTTTTCCATTCTCTATTCTCAGTTGCTCTACCTCGGAGTCTCGTAGCTCGAGTTCATTTTTTAATTTAGTGATACTAGAATTATGTGTGTCCTTTAGTAATTCCATATCCCTCTTTAAGACTGCTATAATACTACTTAGTATATTTACGTCATCGGTTTTGTTCTCGTCCAAAGATAAATTTAGATTTTCCACACAACAACATACATGGATACCATCAATCGGCAGTAAGGTCTTACGCCTCTCAGCGCAGCTTGTATGGTAGAGTGAACTACAAATTATGCATATCAAAATTTTTGCTCTGTTTTTTTCCCTGCAACATTCAAACCTTGCACCAAACTTCCACTTTTCTTTGACACGGCTTATGTGGTCATCAGCCATCTCGTCCTATTTGACAGTTTATTTGAAATTGGCGCGCCTATTTCAGACGCATGCGGATCACTCCTACTTCGTGCGCATGCGCGAATTTCAGTTCGCCAAGTTGAGAGCCTCTATAGATGTGGATTTGCTTTGTAGGTTATGTTATTTGCACTTCATAAAACCCAATAAAAGATGGTTAATGTGAGTGGGAGGCCTCTTCTTTTTTTTAAGAAGGAGAAGCCATTATTCGCCTGGCCAGTAAACTGTAAGAACAATTGCCCCAAAGGGCAGTATGATGACAGAAAAGTTTCTAATCAGGGAGCACTATGAATTTCAGACATGAGCTTACTCACCCCACCACTTGAGTTTTGATCCAAATGTATTTTTGCTTTTACAAGATGCTATATTAAAATGTTCAATATTTTTGTTATAATCTCACGTCATAACTACATATAATATGTCTGGCTTTGTATAACAATTACAAGTGCGCATAAAATAGAACTGCAGCTACAGTAAATCACCCGAAAATAGGTGCATCGCTTTTATATCGCTATCGGGGTTCTTAATCCATTTCTTAATTTCCTTTTTCTTGGTGTTTTTTGATGTTCCTGATTGATGTATTTTTTGTTTAAGGTCTTTTGGAATTTTATTGTACAATTTTGCTGCAATGTAGTGGAAGCATCGTCTGCCTACTTGCTTTTTCCTTGTCGGAGTTCTCATCATTAGGATATCGGCAGATCGAGTAGTTCCATTAGAGTAAGTTGGTTGAAAGTCGGGGTTAGTTGTAAGGAATAGTAAGGCCTTAAGGCAAAATACCTTCCTTATATGCAGTAAGCCTAAATCGTTTTACAGTGGTTCTGTTGTATCACTTGAGGAATTTCACAAAACTTTTTAAATTGAATGTATTCGCATGAAAATCGTAGAAATGAAAGAAAACTCGAAGAATTAATTCGATCCATAACTTCGCGACGTTCTATATGAAACTTTTTGTACTATCAAATTTGTTTGGATTCTATGCGACCTCTCAAAAAGATTTTTGAAGTGTCAAAAAAAAGTTTTCCAGTCGAATGAAAATAAGAACCAAAACTGGGGACAATCACAGTAAACGAAAACGTCAAAAATCCGAATTCAGAGCCATAAATGCGAATTCTTCTCCTTATTCTTTTGAGGTTATGTTTTGGTAAAGAATTAAAATGTAAAATACCATGTACGAAGATGGTATGTTCAATGTCGATGCATAAATAATGTATACATTTTTGTCCCTAGCTTCAGTAAACATCATTAGAATACACCTGCCGTGCGAAAAAAAAATCTATATTGTAATCACCGACAGTGAATTTCAGATCTATATATTTGTGCAGTATTTGAATACCTAATAATCAATGTCAATATATGAAATGTTTACATTCATGTCTGAAATTCATCATCGATGCGTACAGTGAAAAAAATAAAACGCTGAATAACTATTTCCCCTTATTAACTCAATCCTTACAAAAATAACAAGGATTCCTTGTTAGGGCAGGATAACCTCGCTGTTATAAAAATAGGAAATTTGCTTCCTTAAAAGAGTATAGAAAATTTTTGAAACTAGCAACAGTGATGCAGTTATATTGGTAAACGATATCATGCATAATAACAGAGGAATCTCTGTAAAATAGAAGTGATAAATTATTCAATTAACCAGGTTTTTTGTTAACTGTGAATGTAAGGTTCCGTATAGTTGGGGTCAATGAAATACATTAAATTGATTTTTCCAAAGTCATTACATTTCAATTATAGTTTTACTTCGACCCAGACCGTAGGTCTGGCGAAGTATTGAATTTGGTCAGTTCCCGCCAAAAAATTACCCTATAGTTTTTCATCAAATGTCGACGTTTCAGGCCCTAAGGAACCCAAAGCAACAATACAAAAATTGGTGTCCGTTAGATTGTACGTCCGTCCGTCCGTGGGCAAAATTTTGTATACGCGATATCCCGTGACTGGCAGAACGAATTTAAAAAGTACAAACGGATTTGGGTTTCTCTTAGCCGAACTTAGATCTGATTAGTTTTTGGAGACAATGCATACTAGATTATGGGGAGGTTTAACAAAAAAACGCTCAAAAAACACGTTTTACCATTTTTTAACAAAAAATACAAATCGTACAAAAAAATGTTTCAAACAAAAAATATAGAACATCGAATTCTCCACAAAAACGGTTGTATTCATTTCTTCGTAAAATAAACGATAATGCCGTAAACAGCAAATTAACATAAATTGTACATACACATATTATGCATATGTATGTACATTACATGAAAAACAGCGACACAGAGGAAGCAGGGGAGTGAGGCGGGTATCAGAGGGGGGGGGGGCATAAAAAAATATTCACGGTAATGTTGGTGTCGGGTAACCATGGGAGATGGGAGCGGGGAGGGGGGTTCGGGGCTTCGCCGGTAGCAACAACTTCAACTGATCGTGGTTCAGGATATTGTTATTAACGAACATACTGTTGACGTTATTGTAAGTAACGGTTTATAGAATCGGGCAACTAGGACGAAACGCAACTAGCTTGTCAATTTCGGAAGTTTTTCAGTTATAAATAACCAATCGAGCCAAAACCTTCCGCGTCCAGTGCGTGAAGAAAAACGTATTAATGTACTGGATCGCATGAACGGAAACCGAAGTATCCCACATATAACAAAATTTATTTCCTGCAACCCGACCTGTTAAAAACTCGACTAAACCGCGTTTTTGTTAAGCATCAGTGTGAACAAGACGTGCTCATTTATCAGTGCTTCGGCTGACCTGCGGTCGGGGTCGAAGTTTTGAAAATGCTCATTTTCAATTTTACTATAGGGTGATTATGCCAATGAATGGACGATTTTCTACATATTTCTATTTCTTATGAATCTATGATGCACAACATGCAACAAAATACATATTTTTATGTTCTTTGAACATTCAAAACAATATTTACAGTACTATTGATAATCTTCTAGTGTTTATTATTTTGTAAAACCAAAGCAAAGTTTTAAAGCCACCCAAAACTGGTACTGAAAACGTCCCATTTGATTTAACCCGTCTATTCATTGGGGTTTAGCGGATTTTTTTACAAATGTATGAAGACGAGGTTAATAATTAAATAAAAACAAAGGTTGAACTACACGGTCATAAAGAGCAGAGTCTAACGATTCTAATGGTGGTATCATAATTAAATTTTCATAAAAGAATTCAAAAGTTACAATCGATCAAAGTGTGAAAAATGCTTTACCGTCCATTCATTGGCATATTCACCCTATTTAAGGAACAAGATATTGTTACAATATATGTATAGAAACTACTCGAACCTAACGATGCTAGAACTACCCTCTGCCGCCTTCTTTCCTGGCAGTGTTAAAATGGGAATATTCCCGGAAGCATCAGCCTTTCGTCAGGGAACTGCAATACGAATTTTGCCAAAATTGTAGACACCCGGGTTGAAGGCATCTAGTTTTAAATTTAATTATTGTAACGAATTTTTTTATGATTGTCCCTGTTCGGGCCCCATTGTAACGATTTTGTTATGATTCTGGGATTAAAAATAATTTTTTGGCATGTGTAATTAATTTTATGTAAATAATTATTATTTTATATGGATCGGTGTTTCGTCCCAGGTCTGCTCACGGACTCGTCAGTTGGGCTATGTGAGCAGACCCTGCCCAAGACACGAAACTAATCGTAAATATATATATATAGTAAAATAAAGGATACTACTCACACACATCCCTACCGCGACGCGCAAAACCGGAACCGCCACCGATCCTTAGTGATCTTCTTCGCGACACAAACTAACTGATATTGATGAACCGAGTTGATATTTATACGATTGTCATGCAGGTTTGTAAACAAGCATAATAAATATAAACAAAACAATTGAAAGATTCCTTCCCTATCTCTTATTTTTCTTTATATTCCACTATAATACCTCCACCTCTAAAGCATGGTGCATCATAACAAAACACACCGTTACATTATTTTGAATGAACA
Organism: Trichopria drosophilae; assembly: GCA_030407085.1. Lineage (NCBI taxonomy): Eukaryota > Metazoa > Arthropoda > Insecta > Hymenoptera > Diapriidae > Trichopria > Trichopria drosophilae. The sequence continues at coordinate 19,980,287 of CM059583.1, read as the reverse complement.
TTATTTATATTATGACATACATGTATAATGTATTTTGATTTTGAACTTGCAAATATTTATTATGATTTAAAAGATCTATATCAATGCAGAAATGAAAGAAAACATTCACCGTAGGAAATATATTTTATAGCTGAAATCTATTATCTCTTTTGATGATTGAAAATCTGTTACTGCAGGATTAAGTTGTAATGAATTAGGTTTAAATAATTAATCTATAAGAAATGTGTATAAAGAAATTCATGATGTAGGCCTCTGAGACCTTGCTTTGGAAGCGTTCGAAAAGTTGAATTGGTGTTCAATTTGGACCTTTTTTTTTGAATATCATTATCTCTTATTGGAAGTTATGAGATTTGTCCCAATCAATTTTTTCAGGCTTTTGAGATTATGGCATAACTCGAGACCAGGCTATAGGGTCATTTTTATGCGAAATTGAAGGAGATTCAATGATGACAAATTGGGGCATTTTTCTCTAATTGCAGTATACGCTGTAATGTTTGCAATGTTATTCAAGGCATATTATATTAGTTTTCTAATGTATAGTAGATTTGAACCAATTTAACTAGATAGTATTAAATGCTGACAGCAAATTAATTATAAAAATAAATAAATATAAAACTTATGCTGAACAATAAAATTAATGATAAATGACACAATTTGTCCTCATTATATATCTTCTAATTTATTTTCAAAATTACTTTATAGCCTTGTCACGAGTTATATCAGATTCTCATTTCGCTGAAAAAATTTGATTGGATCAAATGTCACAACTTGTTATCCGAGAAAATGCTCAATAAACAAGAGGTCCAAATGGAGGACCGACTCGACTTTTCCAACATTTCTTTAACATTTGTTTTAGACGTACAACATACAAAATTTTAATGACAAATTTCACATCGCTTAATAAACGTCAATACTCTTTAATATAAATATATAAATGTAATAGAGAATTTGAAAAAGGAACTTCACAACAGGAAATTGTGTTATATATGTTACTTTAATGTACGACTTACATTTTGGTCATACTATATAAGCAAATACTTCTTATGGATAATAGCGGCATTAACATACAGCTTATAATGAATACGATTCATTTGTGATACACTGATATATTTAGTTTTAAAATGTATGTTGAACTACGAATGGTGTGGTAATAATGATTACCGCTCTGAGTAAACGACAGCTAAATGAGCAGAGTTTTATGAAAGTTAACCATGACATTTAAATTTAAAAAAAAATGTGCACTAAAATGTTTTCTCGCTGGAATTTTTAGGGATTTAATGGTTAAAGACATTATATTTATGCTGGGGTCGCTGATTAGAAATTTGAAGTCGGGTGTGAAAAATTCAAAATGGCGGAAACAATATGGCGGAAGATTTTTAAAAATTGGTCTGATTTACTTGAAACTCGTTACTCGGGGGTTTCTGGGGTCGCCGATTACGAATCTGGCCTCGGATTTTGAATATTCAAAATGGAGGATCCAAGATGTCCGATCGAAATATGAAAATGTACCCGATATTGATGAAGCTGTGTACTCGGGGGTTTTTGAGGTCGCTTATTACGAATATGATCTCTGACTTTTATATTTAAAATTCCGAGTACATAGAGTATCAAGTTTTATCTCTATCAAGTAAATTTTTACATTTATGTAGGCCATCTTGGATCCACCATTTTGAATTTACGAAATCTGACTTCATATTCGCAATCAGCAATCCCAAAAACTCTCAAGTACCATCTTTCATCAAAATCCAGTAAATTTTTTACAATTATGTCCGCCATCTTCGAGCGGCCATTTTGAATTTACAAAATCTGACTTCAGATTCATAATCAGCGAGCCCGAAAACTCCCGTGTTTCAATTTTCAGCTGTTTTCCTTATAAAGAAAAATGTGCGCCGCAAAGGGTTAAGCTAATGTTCTTATTTCTGTTTATATATACTTTGTATTGTTTTGTAAAATAGTCTGAAGGTAACGAACCCATTACTGCCACAAAGGCTTAATAAATATTTTTCATTTCATAGTAATTTCAGAAAATTACTAGCTTCACTGAGAGAAAGTGTTATAAAAAATATGGAAAGGAGTCAATATTTACTTTTTAAAAATATTTGTAAACTATATATGAGTAATTCCGCGAAACTTTTAAAATTCGAGGTACCGTGTTGTAACGTTTCAATTTAAGGGATGCAATGATTTAAAAATTGTTTAATACGGTTAAATTGAGTTAAAAGAACAATATTCTATTACCAGAAATCGACCATAAGTCGTTAGAGTCATGTGTGATTACGAAAACATTCGAAATGAACTAAATTCTCAGGTGGTACCAAGAGAAATTCTTATCTGTTTAATGTAATAAAAAAAATGCATATTGTCCAAAGGATTCGAAAATGGAGTAAATTGTTCCTCTTACTCTATATTTTCAAAAACTGAAGGTTATATGCATGTGTCTACCATGCACGACGTACTATAAACAAATATGTGGGAGTAACTCGATTTTCATGAAAATGATTAATTTTTGGAAAAAGCAATTTTAAAAAAATGACTTTCATGATCAGCAATATGTGAAAACGGAATATTACTTAGGACAGTTTAACGAATGAAATAGTCCCGGTCCCACAAGTGTGCGACTCATGCTAATTATTGATTGGCTGCTTTAAATATCACTATCTCTAGCGTATTTTGGTTTTAAAAACTACATTTTTGCTTGTCACACTCAAAAGGTAGAGAAATAATCACTTTTTTTACTATGTTCCTTACATCTCAGTTATGAAATGATATAAAAAAAATATGTCAACTTTGAATTCAAAGCTTATCATAAAAAAAATTCATGTCCATTATTTTGAAAATTTATTAACTATATTTCATTTTTTGTTAGCACACAATTTCAATTAAAAAATAACATTTTCATCGTACTTAACATTTTTACAACTTACATTCAGACTCTTGAAGAAGAGACTATAGTTTGTGTACACTCTAAAATTGTTGGAGTGAAGTGTACTCCATAGGAGTAAAATGGAGTGAAATGCATACCAAAAGAATAAAGTGTTTACTTTTTTAGAGTGGACTCCAACAATTTTAGTGTGTGTGTGTGTGTGTGCGTGCGTGCGTGCGTGCGTGCGTGCGTGCGTGCGTGCGTGCGTGCGTGTGTGTGTGCGTGCGTGTGTGTGTGTGTGTGTGTGTGTGTGTGTGTGTGTGTGTGTGTGCGCCCATCATGCAAACATTTTTCAGTACAAGAAATGTACGAAAAAACAAAACTTGAAAGAGAGACAACAAGCGCAACAGACAACTTCAAAAAAACGTAAAAATTAGTTTGAAACGAATTTAGTAATATAGTTTATTTTGTTAAACACTAGTTAAGTTTGATTATAATTAATTTATTTTGTTTATAGAAACAATAATGTACTAATAAAGGTTAATTTATTTAATTTTATATTGTAGAAAATAAAAAAAATTTTCTTGACTATGTAAAATATATCGTAAAATGGTGTATTAAATGGCAATAACGGGGTATTAAACGTCAGTGGTATCAAAGACAACAAATGACGTTGTTAAAATGCGCCAAACGTCATTGTCATTAATAGTCAACGTTGCCAGTTTTCAAATTCGCAATCCCTCAGGGAAACAGAATAACAATTGTCGGTAATGCAGATTCAAAGACAAAATATAGTTCTTCAAAAAAAGTTGACCTTTAAATGACCTTAAAGGGAAGGTCAAAGGTCGAGGAAAAGGTCATTTTCGGAGTACTACTTGAATGATAATTCACATCTGTCATTAATCCTTTTTCCAATAGCCACTTATTCTGCAAGATTTTCTTGCAAATGTAATTTTAGCCTTATTTGACTTCTAGAGGTCACGTTGACCTTGAACCTCGAAGCTTATTTTAATGTAAAATTTTACGCTATTTCGAATCCCGACCTCAAAAGTATAGGTTCGCATTAAAAAAAACAGTTTGACCTTCAAATAACCTTGAAGGAGGGGTCCAAAGTCGAGGAAAAGATAATTTTCGAAGTACTACTTAAATGATATTTCAGACCTGTCATTAATCCTTTTTCTAATAGCCACTTGTTCTGCAAGATTTTCATGCAAACGTAATTTTAGCGTTATTTGACCTTTAGAGGTTACGTTGACCTTGAACCTCGAGTCATATTTTAACGTAAAATTTTACGCTCTTTCGATTCCCGACATCAAAAGTATGGGTTCGTATTTAAAAAAAAGAAGTTGACCTTCAAATGACCTTGAAGGTTAGGTCCAAGGTCAAATCCATGGTCATCACTGGATTCCTCGTTGAATGTTACATAAGACTTGACCTTAATATTTTTTTTTCATCACCTACCCACTTAGATTTTCTGGGGTTTCCATACTTTTTCCTCACCCTGTATATATATTTGCATTTATAAAAAATGCATTGCGTTAAAAATGGAAAACGGGCCTTTTTAGTCCTTTCTTATGTGTATAGAAGTAGAAAAACCAAATTTTGCAAGTGTGCCTTAAATTTTAATTTTTGAATTTTCTCGAAGTCGAATTTTAAAAGTTCCACGGAATTACTCATATATCACAGCATATGAAAAGTACACTTTTCTCCCTTCATTCTTTGTTGAAGATAAACAAGGAAACAAAGAGAGAAAAAAATCAATGCTGCGCTAATTTTGTGAATGTCACACTCTAGCCAGTTAAAAAATGTATTATGCAATGCCATTCTGCACATAAATTTCAATGTCGTGTAACTAGTCTATAGATACCCGTTCGTACACGACATGCATTATGTATTATCATATCTTGACGCCCGACGGTCCTTCTTATTACACTAGATTATATTTATTTTAACTATATTTGTCATATTTATTTAAATCATTCTACGTAGTTGATTTTATTAGCTATGAGGAGATAGTTGGTGTAACAAAATTATATAGTAAAATCGACTATTAAAGTGGTAAATTGAAATATTTTTCAGAGTAATTTTAACTATATTTTTATCCCAACTACGGGATATAGTCAATTTAACTGTGGTTTTTTTCTTAGTGTAAAAACGGGTTTTTAGCTATACAATGTGATTTAGGGGATGTATCGATAAATTACACGACACCATTTTTTACAGTTTGACTATATATACAACTTATGCCTAGTAGCTATAAAAGTGGGTGCAGATTTTTTTCATTTGTAAAACCATGTAATAAGATCAATCAGATTAGCATTGTGCACCAACATTTTTGTTATTATTTTCTTTTGTATATCACTTTTTATCTTTCAATGGAGCTCTCGAGGACCGAAAGCGGACATTTGGACGTTCTCAGGAGCTCCTCAGGCCTTGGGACGGATTGCGTTGTTTGGGACTATTCACAGTCGTTAAAAAGTCGTTAAATTTAATAAGATTTTTGTTTAACTTTGCAGAAAATCTTTTTGGACAAACGTTTCGAAACATAACACATAAGGAACATTGTCTTTAGAAATTGGAACGGTAGTATTATTTCTAGATCTGTTTTATACATTAAGTTAATATTACGGACTGATAAGATATGTTTTGAGACAACATTTAGGGGTTCCTTAATCTTTTGATAAATTTAAAACTGTTATGTTTTGCTGATATACAAAAATACCGTAAAGAATGCCAGGTAAAGTTGCGAAAAGTACGGAAGAAAGCAATCTTCTCCTATCAAATACATTTCCAGATCCGACTTACGATAAAAAAGTATTACATTCGGTATTAGCACTTTTTTACACTAAGGAATATAAATACAGTTTACAAAAAATGTGAGCATATGACAGTTTGTCTATAATCACATATGCATACATAGTACAGACGTAATATTATAAATCTACATTGAAATAAGTAATTCACAATAATTTCTTAAATGGTCTTTGTTTCCTAGACAATTAAGTTGTAAATTCATATTGCTTGACTACAATATTGTACTATCTTTTGTATTTTATACGAAAAGTGCTTCTAACATATTTTCAAGCAGGCATATCTGACAAAATTGAAAAGAAATGTGAAAACCTATATATCTTGATACCTAATTATTTTCTAATTGTGACCAATTCTAAGAACTTGTTAAGCAAAGCATTTTTGTTATAGTCGCTTTATTTTTAAAAGTAGAAGTCTTTCGTTACTTTAAACCGGAATTCTGTAACGATTTCAATGTGAAAATTTTGTTGAATTCTATTTGAATGTCATGTCATCTAAAGTAACATTTTGAATGTAACATTGATTTTTAAAATAATAATTAAAAAAGTCGTCGAATGACATTACGCAGAAGTATCTATATGTTTGGTATCACCTCTGCTAGATTTGAATTGGGATTAGTCTCAATTTTTCTACCAATTATTATAAAAATTCAGGTCTGTAATTATACTGACTGTATTTTTCTATGTTTTAAGTTTAATAGTATCGAAGCACATTACAATTGTATTCGAAAAGTTTCATTTCTTGTCACACTTCGAATCTCTGTAGATTTGCTAGAATGAAAAAGAGTTAGGGAAAGATTAGGGGGGGGGGGGCATTCTAATATGAACGTTCAAAAAAGCGTATTATTTTATCCTGCAACTACTGCGTATAATCAAATAATTTTTCTCCTAAAAGGTATAATACAATAGAATACCAAAAATGTTGTTTTGTGCTGAAAAATATTTATTTATTAATTTATAAAATAACGTTCGAAAATAAAAAAAATATTGGCTTGTTATGTGTCTTCTTCATTTGAACTAAAACTATATAAATTGCAATATAATTGTAAAATGGATGCGCTGTATTACTACACAAACATCACGCAAGTAAACAAATTCTTTGCAAAAATTAAATATTTTTTATATTGCGAAATTCCTAAGCAATAGCCATTCCTAGAGATTATCAATTAAAGAATTGACAAACACTACTCCACACAAGTATGAAAATTCCGTCATGTATGTAATCGGGAAAAAAATAAACATTTCGAGATAATTTAAAGTTATTTTTAATATACGATATATTGGACATTCAAGAAAATCTGAAAAACAGGAAATAGAAAAACAAATATCAGATATTTGCCAAGAGTAAACAATTTGTGAAAGCCAGACCTATCATATTTGATAAGTACTTGTTCGATACAAGTCAAAACGACATCGATTAAATGCAGCTAGAGGGCAATAAATGTGCATTTTATCTACAAGTATTTAGAAATGGCTATTCTAACGGTGTAACAATAAAACATAATTTGTCATGTTAAACAAAAATAAATGTATGAATTCCGAAATCCTTGTTCAGTGAAAGTTATCAAACTTTCTTTATGGGGATGAGCAAGTTTTAAAACTGACCTTTTTTTCTTGAAAGATCGGTAAAGGATGTTTTATAGTTCTTCGATCAATGCCTTGTAATTTTTACAAAATGTAATTTAGAAAGAAAACTGGGAGTGACGTTTTTAACACAATATTCAACACCGAATTTTTGTATGATTAGGTCAGCCAACAAATTTGGTAGAATCATTTCTTATGGTATAAGCTCACTTCTTCAGATTATGAAATCACAATTGCAAACCAATAAAAAGTTAAAAAGTTAGAAAGTTAAAGTTCTTTCTTTGGAAAAAATAAGGGTTTTAAACGTATTTTTACCTTCGCAATTATGAACCCATAAATAAAGAAGCCTCTGACGAGCAAATACCGATGTTTTAGACGTACAAACTTTGCATTTGTTCAACAACTTGTTTTCTTATGCATATCAGAAAAGTATAATTATAAAGACTATGTACGTATTTGACGATCAAAATTTGTTTATTTAATTATTAAAAAACCTTTCTTTTGGCCGAAAGAAATGGCCGTAGATTTTCATTTTTTTGCAATTCGAATTTCAGAATCTTAAAATGGGGGCTTGTTACCATAAGACATGGTTTTAAAATACGGCGTTAAAAATTGTTAAAAAAAATGTGTCTCTCCCATCCTTAATGGGATAATCTCTGGATAAAAGTGAACCTACGAAAATGTCGCACGTATACCTTCGGGAAGAAAAAAAGTAATAGTAAATAAATTCTAAAAAGTAAAATAACTTAACGGATTTACATGAATCTTCGTACCTAGAAGTTTTTTGCATTGCTGATCAGGAATCTAGCATTAGTTTTTAAAAATTCAAAATGGCGGATCCAGTATTTCAAAAAAAATTTTTTTAATTTAATCATATTTGCTTGGTACCTAAAAGTTTCTGGGGTTGCTGATTAGGAATCTGGCATGGGTTTTAAAATTCAAAATGGCGTATCTAATATTGCGGACGAAATTTTGAAAATTTGATTGAATTCTCTTATACTTGTCGCTCCCAGTTTTTTTGATTTGCTAGTTACGTATATGGTGTTGTTATCTAAAAATGTAAAATGGCCAATCCAATATGGAGATAGAATTTTTTTAAATTGCACATTTTAGTATATAGTAACATCGGTTTTTACGATCGGTGATTAGGAATTTGAAATAAGTTGTCAGAAATTTTAAAATGATGAATCCAATACAGAGAACGAAATATTTAAAAAATTTTTAGATTTTAATGTAAGTTTTTATGTAAGAGTTTTTGAGATCTTTAACAACGAATTGGACAATAAGTACTTACATAAAAATAACTATAGAAATTAAGATATTACGTCGAAAAGTATTCAAAATTTATAATTTGTTTAAATAATAATCGTTTAAATAAATGTTTAAACAATGGCTTTTTAAAGAGATTCAATAGCAGTAATAGGGTGTATGAAAAGAAATAAGGAAAGAATTTATTTAAATAATTATTTTTTAAAAAAATTGTAAATTTTCAATTGCAAAAAGTATCATTTTTGTCACCAGTGTCCGTGAAGTGCACTATTGCAAGTAAAATTCTACACACTTGCCGGAAAACACTGTTCGCTCTTTGGACGTAAAATCGGCTTCGTATCGGTTGTACATTTTCGGACCAGCCTCGCTAAGAAATGTTTAAAGTTTGAAATTTGAACATCAGATTCGTAATCAGAGACTCCTAAAACTGTAATGTACCAATGCGTACTGAAATCTAGCCACAGGATAAATGTATGCATTCGGAAAATACGCGAGTTATTTTCTATTATCTGGACAATACAGAAGACAACAGAGTCAGTTTTAACAATGTGACTTGAATAAAAAAATTTACTTTTCTAATACCTGCATATTTAAAAGTTCTAGAGATATGCCGATATATATTCTTCACAAAATCAAATCAATACAAAATTCATTAAAAATAACTATTTTTTATTTGCTTGATGTAGTTACATTGACTTTCGTTATGTTTACTGGACATTTCACAATATATTGGAAATGTTTGTCTGATAAAAGAAATCTTACATTAATACAGAATAAATATCTTTTTCATATCTTTCGAGAAACAGAAATTACAAAGTTGCATTCAAACTGACCGTAGGCAATGATTACTTTCTTCAGTACAGTGAGTATAATTAACCCAGTAATGCCTAACTTGCCCAAAATTGTGGGTGCTTTCAGCTTTATAATTTCGTGTGAAAAACAGTAGGATGTTCGTCATACATTTTTTATAGTTTGAAGATTCACTCCTCCTAATTCTGACGAGGAGAAATCTAATTCAGAATAAGAAAAAACCACTCGCACTATAGTATTTCGTTTATCGTATTAAATAAATTTTAATTGACAGCATTTCACTTAAATTTTAATATCTTGAAAAAGTGGAGTAAGAAAGTGTTAATTAAATGATTTTGAAATTATCGTAAAAACATACAACTTTATTTTAAATCCAGTTTTGGCATATTACTAACAAACTAAAAACAACGAATCTTGAGCAGAATCAATTTATCTATTTTGGATATGTCAGCGGATTTACATCGCTTTATTTTTAAATATTCTACTTGACACTTTCTATTACGTAGTTAGATTATATATTTTTAGTCACGGAACAACTGTACACACAGTGTTCATAAAACTGATATAATACAACATGTACGTGGACGCTGGGTAAAGCAAATAAATAGACACATCTTTAAAATATTAAAATATATTTAGCAAATATATAAAAAAGTATACAAGTACGTTTTACGCATAACAAATTTTAGTCTTCTTTGTATATAGGCACAGCCATAACCATACAATTAATTGCCCAAAGTCACCGGGTTTTGCTGGATCTGTAAACACAAATAATGAATGCAATTAGTTTTTATTTTGATATTCGTCGTGTTATAAAATACATCTATTTCAAAGTCAACTCGTTTTTTACTCTAAACATTGAAATTCGAATAAATCATCAACGATGTATAGAAATAATCAATTGCTCAATAGTTTCATTATTTGGCGAATTTTTTAAATTAGTTGTGTCATAATGTATCCGTCGCAATAAATTTATCGATATAACATTTTTTATCAAAATAGATCTCGTAAAAAAAATAAATTTATTTGACAATCATCTGCAAATGTCAACAAATTCTTGGAAAGAAAGCACTTTAATACTACCAAAAATTTTTATCGTGTTTCAGCAAGGAATACTAAAATAATTTAGATGTTAAAATGTCATTTTGGAAATTCGAAATTTAGTTCTATAAATTTTATATTAACTTTATTTTGAACAATACTTTTATATTTCTGTTTGTAATTAATGCTTCTGTACGTGATTTGATGCAAACTATTTATTTAATCAGCGACAACTTTTTTTCCTTCTATTGACATAATAACGGCAATTTATTTTTATTCTCTTCAGAGTCTTTAAACACAACGTCTTTAAACAAAAATTCGTAATGCAATATATTTTAAAAAGCTTCATTAAGTATTAATTTTAGTAGTAAAAAAATGACTCCACCTCGCATCAAAATATTGTAAATTTCAATATCGAAATCTATAAATAAATTATTGCCAACTAACTAATGTATTATGAGCAGGTATCTCATTTGTCTTCAATTTCAGCTTAAAGCATGATCGATTATTCTTAAAAGCCTTTTTCGAATCTTTATTACTGAAAGACTACATGATTTGCTTGGGTTGGTTAGAAGACGACATCAAGAGATGTTTGCCAGCTATAACACGACAATGAAAAATTGTTTACCATGCGAATTGTTCGACTAAATTTTAACTGTTATTGACATGACATTTAATTAATGATTCCTTGTTATTTGACATTCTATTAACGTTTTTTAGACAAAATGTACACTCCAATTAAATGTATGTATATCATTCCATTTTTGTCACTCTACAAATTATTTTAATTTTATAAAATCTTTAGCAAAGTCTTGTTTTTTCATTCACTCTTTCTAAGTTAATCACGAGAAATACAGCACTGAATATAGGAATGCTCAACTATACTTTTGAACATAGAAATTGATTTAAATGAAGTCTTACCGTGTTTAACAAATCCAGATATCCCCTGGTGTTCAACTGCAAATGTTTATCGAAGCAGTCCGTGTCCTGTGCATCATTGAAACATTTTCCGATTAATAAACTTGTATAATAACCAACGATTGGAATATGCTACATAATATTTTCTAGAATACTTACAGTTTCGATCATCCTCTGCAGCTTAGTTTTTGTATGGTCTGCAATACAACTCCAGTTCTGCGAACGTGCACGCTTTTCTGCAGCATTCTTCGACAATTCCTGAACCAATTATTGGGAAAGCCACATTAGTGTCCGAGAAAGAATTCAGCCCACGACCATCGCATATCATATTCAATACTATGCTCAATTGCTTTGAGCATATTCTTATTTTATTTGTTTTGATACTTTCCAGTTGCGGTGGTAAGCATATTACAACATTAACGCCAACCAATAAAACAAACAATTTTACAAGAGATTTCATGATTGAAATTTGTTGTCGCTTTCTGTCAACGAAACTGTACAGACAGTTACTACAGTCTGTCAGATATTTAGAATTTTCTTTTATACGTTTTTGGTTTGCCGAAGACGGACTGGGAAAGGGAAGGGCCAAGCTTCAAATCAAGAGGGCTTCTTCCGGGGACATTTTGGATGACGCTGATAGGTTTTCCATTATCCAGTATAGAGGAAAATTTTTGTTTCCTCCTCCTATTTCTCTTCAGATTCTTTAGTGGGAGTAGGATGACATAGGAACTCGTTTTTGAACGTAGCCACTCGCATATCTCCAAAGTTTGGGGGTCTAAAAAACTTCCACATTGGAAGTTGATAGTGGATAAATAAAAATGGATGTATCTTCGTTGAATTTTGGGTTCATCTGATTCGTTGCTCTTTTAATCACGTTGGACGGAAGCCATTATTACAGTCTTTTCGATATATTTGTCTGTTTATATTAGTTGAGTAAAGCTTCATTGAATAAAACATATTAATAGATTAAACAATTTGATGCTAGTTCAGAAATAATTCATTGGTCAAATAACAGATAATCATTTGTATCCATTCTTTGAAATTTCAAAATAATGCTTCATCGTGGAAAGTAGATTTTACACGTAATTAATATTTGCGATCGACGTTCTTATGTTTCTGCAGAAACTTGTGAACGTATAGGAATGATATGTTTTTGAATAGTTTTAAATGATTGCTTTTGATACCCAATATGTGCCAATACTTAACCCAGTAACCCCCAAATGCACAGAAAGTTTACTACAAATTCAACGCTTATTTTCAATATGAAATAAATCTTGAAACACTAAAAACTATCAGATTCCACCATTTTTTAGGCCGCTCTTTCGAATGTTAGTAAGAAAATTTAAAAAAAAATGAAATTTATATAGGATTTTGACATATGTAATAGAAAAACACTTTTTAGGACGCATTTTTTTAAAATATCGAGTTGTCGATACAATGCCTTACGTTGAGTGAGGTAAATTATATTGCAAGAGTGCACTCGATAGTTTTACATAAAAGATACACTGGTATAAGATTCAAAATGGCCACTGCATTTACAAAGACTTTGAAAACAAGTCGTATGAAAAGCTACAATTTACAATGCAGCTGTGTGCAGTATTTTCCATTGAAATATATTTTCAGCATATTCGTGAATATTAATAATCAATCAGGATTCGACAAAACATTTATATTTTGTCATTAATTGACTATACGGTCAATTAATTATAATGTAAAATAATAATACCCAGTATGATGTACATTTTGTTACGGTTCTGTGGTATAAAGCATTTTATGATTTTTGCATAAAACTGATTTTTTGATCTAAAACTCCACTTGTATGAATAATGCCATCTGGAAAATGTTAACCTTTTTGAAATTCCTAAGACACGTTTCGATAACCCCGAAAGCTGGAATCATAGTTTTGATGTTCGAAAAATTGCAGATACGCTTTAATTATTATCATAAATTCTGTTTGATAAATATGTACTGACATTTCGACACTCAAAATGTGTCCTTCCAAAATAATAACAATTGGCAGTTATAAAAATCCAATTCTTTCTTTCAGCGCATCACGCTCAGTACACTATTAGAAATTTCTCTAGGAATTTTCTGAAATAGTATCTGTAAGTAAGTTTTTTACTGTTACCGTTTCAGAAATTTACGAAACAAAATTACGAAGAAATTTCAGGAAATTACCAAAATATTTCAGACAATTACTAAATTTTATTTCTTAAAAGTCTGAAACCTTAATGATAAAAATACGTCGGTTACTCGTTCATAAAATTGCTCCAGAAATTATTAACAGTGTAGTTTAGTCGAACAATTCAACTTTATGCAATTTTAAGTCAATTCTTCATCTTGTTCGATAATGAATAAACCTGTTCTTTGACCTTACTAAAATCTGATGTGTTTTTGTTTTTGAAGTGAGGGAGTGTCAATAGAAAGACATTAAGCCAAAAAGGCAAAATTTGTATCTTAATTTTGAGCTCAGAAAACTTCGTGAAAAAGTAAACAATCTTTTGAAAAATCAGCTAAACTATTTTCGGGTACGCTCTACACGATAGAATGGTCTAACAATTTCAGAAATTTGATTTTCTATTGTTAATTACCAATTAAAGAAAACTACAATTTTTTTTATGAAACATTTTTAATCAATCAAAAATTTGAGTGGGAGAGAAATTTTTTTAATTGTCACAAATATGCAAAAAATTGCACAAAATATTTAAACTTCTCAACAAGCTTTAGTTTTTAATCGTACTATTTTTCTTTACCAAATGGCGACCAAAAAAAAAGCTATAAAATCAAACTTTAATTTTACTGTTTTTTTTATTTTTTCAAATATTGGTTGGGATTTTGATATTTTCAGGACAAAGCTTAGGGAATCAAGTAAATCTAAACGTTTTTCAACTTTTATATGTTGCCGTTATTTTTTTCTTGAACAACATTTCCCGGCAATTGCCGCATGGAGGTCGATAAATTCAAGTGTCTTCTTTTTTAATTTTTTAAATCTTTTTTTATTAGGAATATAGTTATATTATAGTTTAGCTATGTATAAAACATGGCCGATATGTGTGTAGTTTTTGTGAATCGTATATATGTGTGTAGCCTACGTAGGAAGATGATGAACCTTGCCCAATTAGCCAAAAGGCGGAATAAAGTAGCAAGTAAAACTGACCAATGTCTATCTCTATGTCTATATTACGTATGAATGTTATACTAAATGTATCGGAGCATCTATCAGTATTTCGAAAACCAACGATGTTCAGGTTATTGCATTAGTTTCTGTTGAAATAATAACGAGAAACCGTAAAAAACGACTTTTTAAAACCTTAAAAACATTATTTTTCATATTTCACCCCTTTTGTAGTTCTTTTTTAAAAAAATATTATATTTAAGTAGGGGAGAATGGGAAGTTGTGAGACGGGTTTTGTTTCTGAACTGTAACTAATCCAAAATCACTATATTCTGTGTATGTAAAAGTTTTAAGCTCTAGTTCGACAATAATAGAAGCCATTAGTTCATGTTCTTTATCGAAAATATAATTTCTGTCAAAACTTGAAGTACGTGAAAAAAACATTGATTTTTTGAATGTCCGAAAATTGTGGGGAGTTGTGAGACACCGCTTAAAAATAATAAAAATGATGTATTTTGGTAATTATTTTTTATTGAACATGGAAAATAAGAAAAATGTGAATTGTTATTACAAAATGTCCTTGATCGCACCCAGTAATCCATGTGTATCTGTCGTTGGTTTGCTTGATTCACTCACATACTTGTGACGCGGCATGGTGAATACGAAATCTACAAAAAAAAAATGAAAAATCGCAAACACTGTCAAATTTACTCTAAAATTCAATAAAATATTCACAAAAATGCATGAACATTGCGAAATATATATAAAAGATGCAAAAAAACGCCAAAAAATAGTGTCTCACAACTCCCCAAATTTGTTGTCTCACAACTCCCCAAATCATATATATTCAAAGTGACCGCATAATTATTAGCACATTGTATGGTCATGAAAAAGTCAAAATGTGTATTGAAACTTCACTGACTGACGATTAATTTCTATATACTTACCTTTGAAATTTGCTTGAAAAACTGATCAAGTTTTGATACAAATAAATTGTTCGAGAAACTTCTGAGAACACTTTCAAAACACACCACGCGAAATGACGGTTATAATGCGTGTTTACTTCAGGAATTATATTGTAAAAGTGACTTTGCATTGAAAAACAATGTTGCCGCGTACAATTGAACGTCAAGATTCTCAATTATGAGGCAAGATGGCGTTGTCTTACAACTCCCCGTGACTCACAACTCCCCATTCTCCCCTACATTTTTACTAAAATAATTGAATAATTTAACTAAAGCTGGTTGAAGAATTTATATATTTTGTGCATGTTTGCGACAGTTAACAAAATTTCTTTCCCATTCCAATTGATCAAAATGTTTCATAAAAAAAATTGTGTTTTGTTTTTAAATTCTTAATTAACAATAGAAAATTAAATTTCTTGAATTGTTAAATCTTTTTATCGTGTAGAGCATACCCGAAAATAGTTGAGCTGGGTACTTTTCAATCGATTTTTTTACTTTTTCCCAAAGTTTCCTGAGCTCAAACGTAAGATACAAATTTTGCCTTTTTGGGATGTAATGGGTTAATTAAATACGATTTAAACAAATTTTTCGTGATTAGTAACGTGAATACTGACAAAAACAGTAGAGTTGTTGTGTATTCAAGTTATTTTGTTGGTTTATCCGAGAATACCTGGACGAAATAATACAATTCCGGGCACCTAGATGCCATTTAAACATTTATATACATAAAATACATATCGGAACACCTGTACCTGTCATGAACAGTGACCTATACCTAGGCGTCTATACTATTGGAGGTTATGTTTTGTATTTTTCAAATCAAAATGAGCGTTACTGGGACGACTAAGTGTTTATTTCTTTTATCATTGTCCACTACACAGAAATAATCAATATTTGCCCTATCGGTCCAGGTGGACTCGTTTTTAAGTCGATTTAGAGTCAACTCGACCGAAATCGGTCAACATGGCCTAAACAAAACCATTCGGTCAATATTTGGTCAATTGTTTACATAAACCGACCGTCGTTTTCCGGTCAATTTTCTAAAATCGACCAATAAAAATTTGGGGCAAGTTCAGGTCGACTTTTCCCACATCGACCGATTATCGACTCAAGCCATAAAATACTTTTTGATAAATTTTTGACCAACTTTGCAAAAGTCAGTTGAAAATCGATCAATTAAACTTTTGGTCAACTAAAGGTCGACTTTTACCAAATCGACTGATTATAGACACAATCAAAAAACGTTGTTCGGTCAATTTTGGGTCAACTTCGTAAAAGTCAACTGAAAATCAACCAATGGCATTTTCGGTTGAATCACGGTCGACTTTTACCAAATCGACCGATTATAGATTCAATGAAAAACTATTTTTCAGTCAATTCTCGGTCAACATTGTAAACGTCAAGTGAAAATCGACTGATGAAAGTTTGGCGTTGACAATAAAAAAGTACCTTTGGGTAAAAATGTTTCCGGCATTTGGTCCATTTCCGGTCAACAATCGAAAATGTCGACTGAAAGTTAACTAAAAATTTCTCCGGCACTCGGTCAATCTTCGGTCAATTTTGAGTCAATTCTTTGCACACATCGACCGTCGATTTTCGGTCGAATTTCGATCGACTCGAGCCGATTGGGTGGTTTTAAATTATCGAACATATTAACCCGTTTCTTCACAAGTAGCCAAGAATTGTACTTATAATTCTAAAAGAATATTAATTGTAAATAGATTGTGACTTTGTGTAGGATTATATAATAAAATAAAAAAAGTCGGCTTTGTCCTACAATCTCGGTTATTGTATAAATTTTCCCTCGGCGTTTCGAACATTTCGTGTTCATTTTCAACAGGTTACTGCAGTAAAAAGTCGACCTTTTTCATTTTAATATTAATTGCATGTAATCAAATTTTTCTTCTTTCGATGTTTTTTGATTTTGTCAGCATTTATCTATTTCAAACAGCCATATTAAAAATGACGCTCTAAAAACAAAAACGATTGCCTGTATGAAAAAATTAGCACATCTTATTAAAAAATTATAAGAACATTACAAAAAAATTAATCCAAAATTAATGTTGTATTTGTCAGTATTACAAAATAGTTTTTACAAAATAAGTTTCTTAATGAATACATCGCTCACTCCACTGTACATTTCTGTTTTTTTTTATTGCGACAATTATGTTTGTAATTGTAGAAAATCTAGATATTATTATCCTTATTTCAACATTTTTTAGACTCTAAAAGAAATCAAATTGTTTACTCGACATTCGCAATCTGGATTATTAGGATAAGAAATGTTTAGCAACGAGAACAATTCTTCTTTCTCCGAGTACCTGATCGCGGCATTGTTTGTACTGCTTTTTCTCAAATAACAGTATATTTTTTCAAAATTGCATGTTTATCTCAATTGATCTAACACAACATTTGTAAGGATTTCTTGAGACTTGGAAGAACTTTGAAAATATTTGTACTAACGTCTTATTCTGAGTGATAAAACACTATTTTGTTATCAGGAATTATGAATGGCAACTTAAGGCAATCAGTAAACAGTATTAAAATGATTCTATTTGTATTCTCTAGTCAGTAGAAAAGCAAAAAATATTTTTATCTTAAAGCTATATAAAATAATTACGAATGCAAATATCATAAAATATATATAAGAACAGTAGGTAAGTTTTTGAAAACTAAGGAAGTAACGCTGCAAAATGAAAAGCATTTATTTAATATATATATATATATATATATATATATATATATATATATATATATATATATATATATATATAATTGAAGTGTACCAGCTATTTCCAAGATCGCTCATTTCAATGGTTTGTCAAAATTAAGCTATCTTAATTACAAAATTAAATATAGCGATTTAAATGTCTAAAAAACGCAAAAAATGGGGTGTACTTTTTTATAAAATATTTTTTTCTCGTCGAAAGAGGATTTGCCAGAACATAATTCTTACGTTAAAGGTGCAGAAAATAAAAGTGTAGTATTAAGATATATTTTTTAAATATTAAAAAACTGACATCAGTATCACAAATTTTTCATGAAAACTGCAAACTCTAAAAATACATTGATATAATTTGATATTGTTAAAAAATTAAGAAAATCGAAATGTTGAAAAAATTGAGTAACAAAATTTGATAAAAATTAAGAGTAATCTTTTACTAATTCTAAGATATTTTTGTTTTAAGGAGATTTCCTAAATGTACTAAAGTTGATAGTTTTTGAGATATAAAATTATTGATCGTTTCTAGATTTAAAGAATAATAATTTATTTTATGGAAAACTATAGACTTTAGAAAAAATCTTCTTAGAACAAAAATATCTTTAGGTTTTTTAAACGACTTTTTTAAATGTTTCTTTTTCTTAAAAATTTAAAAAATAAAAAATGATATCAATACATTCTGAAAAATTTGGGTACACTCTTTGATACATTACTAAGACAATTTTATTCTTAGAAAATTTTCTCTAAAGTTTATAGTTTTCATAAAAAAAAATTTGCCATTTTTAAAAAGAAAATTCTTACTGCGGTCGCCATTTTGTGATCATGATGTTAATTTGTTAATATTAAAAAAATATATATTAATTCAACAGCTATTTTCTTCTACGAGAAAAAAATATTTTATAAAAAAGTATACCCGATTTTAACGGCTTTTTTACGTTTAACTCGCTATAATGTAAACAATTTTAATCATACACCTTTCAATTTTGTTGATATTTGATTTTCATACGATATATTTAATTGAAATCGAACTGCAAAAAGTGTCCTTCCCGGCGTTAATGGGTTAAATAGCGAAAATTCACTCTTTAACTAGAATTGCATATTTTTTATAATATGTATTTTATGAAAACGTTCTAATCGAATAAATAATAATAAAAATAATACGTAATGTATGTTTTTATATTATTTATTTCTGAAATAAGTCTACAGTGGACAGAAGTCATATTCTAGTAAATCTATATCAGAATGAATTAAAATTGATTAAAAAGATTTCATATTTTTCAGTATATTTTGTAGAATTCTTTCTAGAATACTCAGTACTCTAGAATTTTTTCAGTATACATTTTTTAGGGTGGAAATTATTCAGGTATAAAATCCACCAAATTCCGTAAAATATTAAATTAATGAAATTTGTTGAATGGTTTCAAAACTTGCTTGATGTTATGATCGCGATAATGTAAATAAAGATTGTATACAAAAATGATGTATTTTCCCAATAGTAAAATGATTTTTCCTGGCATTATATGCTCTGTTGTTAATTCGAACGCGTGCACTATAACCATAGTGTCGCATATATTTTGTTTATAACGATTATTTACATTATCGGCTACACCTTTGGATTTTCTAAATTGTAATTGATATAGTCTGCTTAATACACGAATATTAAGAAATAAATACAATATATAATGTCCAGAAAATACTTTTCATACCTTTCATTGTATAAGTCTAATTCTTCAAAGGGCATTGCAGCATTTGTCTACGATTCCTTGTCCGTTGCGATTTCGAACATTTGGTTCAAATATCTTATTTACTTAAATAATATGTACGGTACAGGGTTGTGGAAATATTAATTATGCGTCACAAACTTTGAATTAGTTGACAACTACTAAATTGTAAACTAAAAGTAGTTACTCATTCGATTCGTAACAAAGATTGCTCATAAAATGTGAAAAACTACAATTTCATAAATTCTTAAATTCAGAGTTGGTCCCTAACAAAAGAAAACAAACTTTACGCTCTGTACAATGTACATAAAATTGATTAAATACAACATATATGTCAACATTGGGTAAGGAAAATAAAGAGACTATTGTCCAAGAAGTCCGTGTATCCTGAATTTCATTAAACAAATACTGATGATTAAACTTTAATATCCACCAATTGGAATATGCTACACAATATTTGATAAAATACTTACATTTTTCAAAATCGATATCAGCTTTCTTTTTATGTGGTCTGTAATATAAATCTAGCTCTTCGCATGTGCATGCTTTTTTGCAGCATTCGTCCACAATGCCTGCACCCATTATTAGGAAAGCCACATCTGGGTCTGATAATGAATTCACCCCACGACCAGCGCATATAATGTTTAATAATATGCTCAATTGTTTTGAACATATTCTTATTTTTCCCTTACAATTGCCTCGCCTTCGGCTCGTGCCGCAACCCTCACATTCGCTCGAAAACACTTTTTCCCACTTGCATCGAAAACTGTACTATTTTAGAATGTTATTCGTTCAAAAGGATAATCTTAAGTTCGAATTTTTGCACCCTTAGAATTTTTGCAATAGTAGAACAGTTTCAATTCATTTTTCCCGATAAGTGTAGTTTCTTCTTGACCGACAGTAGATAAATTTTAGATTATAAAAGTTTCTTGGCTTATTCGGTCGGTGTATAAAAAATAAAAACTACAAAAATATTTACTTCTCGGCTGTCACTGTCAGCCCTCTATAATATTTAGAAATTATTTTTGTAAAAAAAGTAGAACAGTTTTTTCAGTTTCCATTTTCAATTGATTTTACTATTGTTACATTATATTATTGTATACAATGAAAAAAAAACAATTCAACTACCAACACTTATAGCTTTCCACATCTAAATCCTTTCGAGATATGCGCAAATCTACAGAACTTTTATAGTTCATTAAAATTGTCGTCTATTAAATTCAAAAAATCACTTTGTTTGTATTTGTTATTCATGTAAAATAATACAATTTCCAACATACTTTCATTTGTACGAAATTATGTTTCAGTAAAACCCGTAAAGAGTACGGAAACCTATGAGAAGTGAATGTGTTACTGCATGGAAAATATGTTTTTATCTAAATTTAACGCTATAACTTTTGGAAAGTTTCTGCTATTCGTTTGAAAACCAAACGTTTTGTCAACCGGATGTAGTAAAACCAGATGAAAATGGTGTGCATATCATAACATAAAAACTTCAAGTGTTTAATGTCGCGTTACATGAATTTATGAAATTCTGCATTTTGGTTTATTTTTAATTATAATTTTTGGGAAGAACAATGTTATAGAATAGTACATTTCGACATTTTTAGTTTATGTATGAGTAAATGATTTTTTGCAACGAAAAGGTTGATGATTGGTGTCAGTTTTTGCTACATCTGTAAACACAAATTAATGAATAAAATTAGTTTTTTGCGGATTTAGAAATTATTTTGATAAACAGAACTGACAGTGCTCGTCATAAGGCGATGAACCAAACATACATGACAAATTTCTGTTCTGTGGAGGTTAATGGTTTTAATGCAAGCCAGCGTAGAGTGTTGTCTAACGGTAGGATGTCCCGGGTGGTCGAACATTAGTAACATTTGTATAAACTTTTACTATGTGTATGCATAACCAGATAAAAAATAAGTTAGAGAAAAAAAGGAGGGCTTATATAATAACCTACAATGTATTATCATTGCCTACTAATAGTAGACCTCCGGCGATAGCCAATAAAAAAACATTGTAGGTTATAAGTCCTCCTAATTTGTATTATTTTGATAAAGCCTGCATAATACCATTTATTATATTTCACGTGTCGAAAACCACGCGATTGTAGCTGGCGGTCTTTTCTTTTAAACGAGCGAATTTTTACAAGCGAAGTGTTTCAAATGCTAGACCACGTCAGACTTACTGGAACAGGAAAGCTCGCACACGGAAGTATTTGCCCACACCCTTTATTTTTGCTAAATAACAATTAAATCGAGAGAGGTCGCGCCGAAATTAAATATAAAAATTTTGAAATTGGCAATAGTGCAAAGTGCTGCTGCCAGACGGGCCCGGTTTACACGTTCAAGATAATCGGTAGCGCAGATTTTGCTACAGATACATACGTGCACACCTACACAACCTATTGTCCAAATATCTAATACCGTACTGTCATCTCAAACGGTTCAAACTGATATTAATGCAGTATTAAAATCTTTTTATGAGGAAATCAGAGTTGATCTAGAAAATTTTCGTACATCTACTGAGAAGAATATTGATAAACTTTCATTGCAAATATCTTCATTGCATGATACATTTTTTTATCGAACTTATGGGGGTCGGGAGTGTTTTGAAAATACGGATGGGTTTACATTCATTAACGATTTAATTTCTTCCAGTCAAGATACACCTGCCTTGGACAGGTTATCAATACTTTATGCATTTGGAAAAAAATGAAAGCAAAGTTCGATCTTGCCGAGATTCGACCAACCGGGTCATCCTACCATTAGGCAATACTTTTGTTGTAGGTATTTTGGTTATGTGTCCAGGTTAGGTTGGGGCATACTATGCATAACACCAACGAATGAATAAATAAAAAACGTTAATACTTCCTTCGCTTTCTGAGTGGCAGATACAGAGTCTAACAGACGGTACAGATAACAGGCTGTAGCGAAACAGAAGTCTATTGAGAACTGCCAAACAACATCAGGACTGGTCCAGAGAGATTGCGTGGGAAGCTGTAAAAGGTTTAAAGCAGAATTATTTAAACACAAGCCCTGAAAAGGACTAATTGTGTGCAAGATGCACGAAGAAGCTAGTTCCCAGTTGTAGATGCAAAGATTGGAGCTTTCAAGGATGCCAACTTGATATAGGTCCAGCTTGGCTGCTGCAAACTTGAGGTGTCTAGTCACTAAGAGTCGGAAGTTAATTGAATTCCTTTTGGCCAAATTCGCTCGCAATTTATAGTCGAGCGAGTAGTGGATTTGTCCTGATTGGCTAAAGGTCACGAGAGGAGGGTTAAATTCGTGTGCTAAAATTGAATCTGCGAATTTTATTAAAGTTTTATTAAACATTGTGTAAAGGTTTTTATTTCGTAAATTTGTGTGCGCATTTATGTGTACGGTTATCTTACTAATTGAGCAAATATCTGCGTTAAGAGTATGTTTTATGGCATTCTATAGGACTAGCTTTTATTTGATAATTCTGTGCAATATTATGCGTGCAAAATTACCCCATATTCAGTGCTAAACAAATTATTTCGATTAAAAACTGCGTTGATTTTTAATTTTTCATAATAATTTCATGGTGTCCATGCTATGCCTATTACGGAAATTGCTATAGAACATATTTCGAGTGTGATCTTCTTAAAAAACGATTTGGTTTTTCGATTTCAATGCAACGGCTGCAATTCAAATACGTATTTTGAATATCGAGTTCGTCGTCGCATTTAATTTTATGCTACTTTATTCAGTATTGGACTCCTGATACCATTCGACTTATGAAGCGGGCGTGAATAAGTGTTATAAGTGTAAGTTACGTGAGTCTCTACTTTCCTACCACTTTCTAAGCCTCTCTGTTTATCTGTTACTATTTTCTTACGTGGACTGAATGCATTCGCCACACACTCTACACTGCTCTATGTTGAACGAGGTTGGTCGAATTCCGAAAAATGGTCAATTGCTGAAAATTAAGAAAAATGTGCAATTTATAATAAACTTCTATTTCTGACCGGATGCGACCTCCTCATCCAGCGCAACAGCGCGGTGACGTCATATTTATATTATTTTTTAGAAGTCTTAAAAACTTCCCTCCTCGTCACCAACAACGCCATTCTTGTCTCCTGGAGAGAGTCTAACATGTCATCAAGCTTCGGCAAACCGTTCTTGACCATAATGCTGATAGTCTTCTGCGTCTTTGTGGCAGCTAACATTTCTTTTATTAGCTACCGCATCTCTGCAAATTTGTCATCAGCCCTCTTTTTAGCATCAAGAATTGTCCGCTGAAGCTTGACCAGTTCTTCTGCTTATGCTCCTCCCGCGGCCAAGTGGTCCACCCCGGGGAAGCTGCCATTGCATCGTGAGTCATATTAGGTCGGATCCCGATGCAGGGCGCAGAATCCCCATGACCCCATTTCCCCACATGACTCCCAACGAGGTGGGCACCTGTGGGATCAGGTTCGACTCAACGCAGCCATATCACCCAGTGGTCCCCGGATAAATTCCTCTTTTTTTGGGATCGAACAGTTTCTCGAGGTACCACTTCCAATGAAGGCCGGCGCACCCCGAAGCCGTCGATCGCCAGCAGTCGGAGGCCACGAAGTCTGATAGGACACGACACCCTCCCCGGGTCGGCGTCTTCCAAAAGGACCCCCAAACGCATAGGGTGTTAAGCGTTAGTTCCTTAACCCTTTAAAGTTGTAGGGAACTCTCCGTAAATATGTTTACACACGGATCGAGTTCAGTCGAAATGTGGGTACCATAGAGTGAATAAATACACGATTTAACCCTCCTGTGCGCCAGGACGAGTATACTCGTCCAAACTACATTGTTCCCTTACGGTAAAAGAAAAACTGGGGCACAGGAGGGTTAATAATGAATAATTATAATTCTTTATTTACTTCTGAATAGGCGATTATATTATTAAGATACGCTCATTAATGTTGAAAAATTCCGCCCTGTACTTGGGGATGGTCAACTCTATCTAAGGCTTTACTTAGAGAACTCAAGGTAGATTTTGGTATTGGTATTGGTATATCTTCATCAGGTTCGGGGTGAATCTCAGAATTCAGCACACTCAGCTGTTTGCCTTTGTATGCTATCCCTGATGCTATTCAGGGTTTCGGTGGATATCCAACTGCTTTGCAGAATCTCAACAGTTGTCCGAGATTCCGCTCCCTGACTTCCTCCATGCTCAAAAATGGAGAATCCATGTATCTCTGTCGAGCCGATATTACGGCAGTGCACTCGCATAGGAATGGATGAAGTGAATGGATGATTCCTCCTTGTTTTCATCACATCTAGTGCACATCGGTGAAGCTTTCCTTCCTACGGTATGACTGTGCTTATTTAAATTTCCATGTCCGGTTAGGATTTCGATGGAGATTCTTATTTCTGTTCTGTTCAATTCGATCAGTTTTTCAGCCAATCTGCCCGCCTGCAGTTCTCCTGCAAGGCTTTTGTTTGCGCTGCCTTCTTTGTTTTTAATCCACTCTCTAACCTGTTGGGATTTCATTTTTCTCTGAGTCAAGTCAGTTCCATTAACTATTCCCGACTTGGCAAGGGTGTCCTCTCTTTCATTTCCTTTCCAGCCCTTATGGCCAGGTATCCAGGTCAGGCTGAGTTTATTTATTGTAGCCAGGTTACGTAGGCAGGTCTTTGTATCTCTGACTAAAGCTGCTTTGACGACTAGATTGTCTAACGCTCTCAATGCGGCTTGGCTATCTGTGAATATCCACATCATTTTATTTGTCACTTCCTTCTCCATGAGGGTCTCGGCACACTTGAGGATAGCCGCCACCTCTCTTTGGTACACAGTGTTAAATTTGTTGAGCTTGAGGGAAAAGTTCTCTCGCAGCTTCGGTTCTCAGTATCCTGCGCCTACACCCTGGTTGGTTTTGGACCGATCTATGAATCAGATGAAGCCATTCTTGCTGATTTATTTTTCCAGTCCTCCTTATCGGGGAAGCAAACCTTCAAGTTGTATATATACTTGTACTGTAGGTATACACCTTGTGGTGTGTCCGGATCTTATCTTGTGGTTGGTTCCACATGTCTCTCAGATTTCCTCAAAAAGATGATTAAACCAATCTTGCTTACCAGTCAAACTTCCCAAGCACTTGAGCCTATACACGGTTCTCATGGCTTTGCATTTTACTACCTGAGCCATGGACGGTATGCCCAAAAGGGACCTTCTTGCGGCTATGGGTGTGCTCTTCCTTACTGAGCAAATGCCCCTGAGGAACACAGCCTGTACTCTATTTTTGTTGAACTTGGGTCTTTTCTGTGCTGTGCCACCCAATTGGCGCGGCATAGGTAATCCTTGGTAACACAATTTGTTGATAGATCCAGAGCAGCTGTTTCGGTCCTAGACCCCAACTGTTACCAAGAGCTCTTCTATAATGCTCAAGGTAGATGATGTCCATCACTTATCACATCGTTAACAACGTCAGAAAATACCAGTGGATTAGTAACTGTCGATCTTCCCTTCATGAAGCCATGCTGCGAGGATGATGTTTGAGAATAGAGATTATATGACGACTTAGAAGTAACTCTTGAATCAAAAAGTTTGGAGATCGCGCTAATAATAGAAATCGGTTTTTAATTTGATACCAAGCTTTTATTACCATATTTAAAATTGTAGTAATAAACGATTTTTTCCAGTAACTGGGGAAAACCCCGAGCGCAAGGCATTTATTTTAATTCGCTAGAGGCTTCACGAGCGAAGATAGACAATTTTTCAAAATAGTAGAGGGAATGCAAACAGTCCCAGATGTTAAAGTATCCTTCAAATTTTGCGAAGCTGATACCGAACGCGTTGGTTGAAAAGATCGTAAAGTTGTTTAGCAGTGAATCACATTCCAACTGAAGCAAGATATGAGACTGCAACGGTTGATAAACAGAGTTAAAGTATGTAGCGAATAAGTTGATACATTTAGTGCTAGTAAACGAGTCAAAATTCCCATACTTCATGCAAACTGGAATGTCGGAAGATTTTAATTTATTAACGTATGACGAAAAAGCCTTAATATTTGTGCAAGATCTTTCTTCTACCATCTTTACATAATATAAATAAGCTGATAGAGATAATTTTATAGCTTGCGCACGAAGGTATTTGAAGCGAATATAGTCTTCAGTTGATTTTGTGCATTTCCACTGAGCATGAACGATTCTTTTATCCTTCATTAACATAGTAAGCTCGGCAGTGTACCAATGCGGGTAAGAAGAAAGTTTGACATGCCCAGTAGGGACATTTGCAGCAATGACTGAACTGAGTATTGTATAAAAATCGACTACACGGTATTCACGTCGTGTTGATGAAAAAGTTCAGACTAATCAACATCGAATAAATATTGATTAATACCGGGTATATCAGCCTTTGAAAAATCATACTAGTGATGCTTAGAAGGAATGGATTCTGTAGCTTGAGAAGATAATCCAAACCAGCTGGTGACATGGTGTGAATCACAAGGCAGTAAATGAATCGATACAATCTAGTTTGATACCCGTATCCACAGTAGTCGAGAAAAGTAAATCCAATGAGTAATTCTTCGTTGTTTAACGTAACTCATTTTTTAACACTCCGTGCGTAAAACACGATTTTACGCACTAGGGCGAAATTTTCATGTACGTAAAATTGCGCTCTACTCACGTCGTATTAAAAAATATCCTATGCAACATGGGCGAAATATCGATCCCCGTCGGTTGTGATTGTCACCCTCGCTCCGCTCGAGCGACAAACTTCACACTCGTCGAAGATCGATAATTGCGCCCTTGTTGCATAAAATACTATTTTATTAACTGGTTTTTAGGATTTGAGGTAATCTATACCATTTTTAAGATTAGCTTGATGGAGCGAACAAATCTAATGACTGCAGCCATTTGTAGCATTAAATTTCCAAGCTGAGCAGCACTATGGGAGATTTTAGGTAACGAAGCTGACGAGGCATTTATGGCAGCCTCCGATCTATAGAGATGTCAATCACATCGGCCCAAGTTTTACACTACTGGGATTGGAGCACTTTCTTTACGTAACTAGAATAAGTATAATTCTATAGTAGATAAGTATAGTTCTTCTCGTGTAGCAGCTGTCGTGAAGCATCCCTTACTGACACTATGCTGCTTTGCTTTTCCTATATTTGTAATGGTAAGGTCTCCCGTGCAGCCGAAAGAATGAAATTCCGATGGCTCATCAGCGAGTACCATGGACATGTCCCTATTTCCATCTTCGTTGCGCATGTTTAATGTACAAATAATTGTAGTGTTAGAGATTTTTCGTTTGTATATTTATTTTTGTACTGTTATTATGTACTTTGTAAAAATATTATATAATATTTTTGCTTTGGTTGAGAAACAGCACTTTATTGCAATTAATATGTATGTATTTATTGAATGCCTGCACATTAAGTATGATTACATTTTTGAACTCCAATACATTCCTCTACATTTAGTATATTTCCTTTACTCTCTATCTCTTCTTACATATAATGAAATTCTAAAACCATCACTCAACTTCCCCATAGCTTTTACCTCTCACTCTTTCGACCATTTTCATCCATTCATAACTTCTTCCATCCTCATTGAAAACATTCGTACCCTCCGTACTATCTCATTAATGCCCTCGATTCTTCCTACGAATGTTTCATGACTTCTCTACTATTTTTACATTTTCTATATTCTCTTTTATCTTCACATGTCCAGTATATATTTCCCTTTAAATTACCTTCTAATATTTCGGGCAAGATCTCGACCTTTCTATTTTTTCTCCTCGCTTGCTCATCAACTTCTTTGACTCTCTTAGGATGTCCCATTCACATTCACCCAATTCGTTTACTGCTGTCGCACTATATTTCCGTTCCCATAATTCCATACCCTTTTCTTTACATGTAATCCCTTCTTTCGATACTTTCCTTCTCCCATTCACTAATTCTTATTTCTCTCTCATTTTTCTTCTCTCTTTCATACATTTCATCCCAATCTCCCCTCCTTCTCCCTTCTCTATTCTGTCCTCATGGCTTCCCGACCTTGGCCCCGTCTCAACCCTTAAGTTACTCCTCTTCAATTCTTCTCTCAATATACCCTGGTGTCCTTTTTTCAACCCCTAAAATCAGCTTCAAATACCTCTCTACTACCTTCCACTCTTTGTGCTCCTTTCACTTTTTCTATTTCATATCTCACATAAATTTCCGTTCTCATAACTCCACACGAATCCTATTGCCACTTTCGCTTTTCTGACCCTCTCGTTTAGTTGTTTTTCTCCTTTATACCCTATTCCTTTTCCTTGTATTATCCATCCCACCATGGGCATCAGCCTGCCCTTCAGTTTCTTCCCCTTTCTTTTTACCTTTACTACTTTCATGTTTCCCCTTTCTAATTCATCCCTCTCCTCCTCTAACTCTTCTTTTTCCCACATGATACTTTGTATTTCTTTGCTAAAGTCGTTCACCCTCTCTTCCTACCAGTTTTCTTTCCCTTCGTCTCTTTCCCATTCTTTTCCGAAATCTGATATAATCGGTTGGTGATCTGATTCAGTGGCGCATTCCACTTCCATTCTCCACACTTTCTCCCATGCCACCATTAACCTGTAGACTGCCGGAAAACCTATATAAAGATTTTAATAAATAATTCACTGAATTCGTTAAAAATCAAAACACTGGAGATGTTTTGGTCGCTGATGACGAATATGGCGTTAGTTTTCAAAAATTCAAAATGGCGGGCGAATTTTTCTAATTTTTTTTTATTTCCTTGAGAATGGGTATCTAGGGGTTTTGGGGGTCGCTTTGTTATTTTTGAAAACTAACATCATATTCGTGACCCAGAAAACCCCCGCGTTACAAATTTCAAACAAATTCATTTAATTTTAAAGGACAAAATTGGTGTTGAATTATTTCCAACCGTTAGTCGCCGAGAAGTCTTTATATAGACTCTGCGTGTGAATGGAACTTTCTATAAGATATTTTGAGCTATAGCCCCATCATTTTGGAATTTTTAAAGGTGAATAAATTCTATCAATCCCTTTCCTAATATATTGGAAATGTTTGTCGGATAAAATAAATAAAATACACTTTTTTGAAAAAAAAGGAAGTTTGGAACACGAGATAAAACAATATAATACAATGAGGCTTCTGTGCATCGATACTTTTAAGTTTTATTACGAGATTTCGTTCCTACATTTAGTGGATAATTAGGTGTTAATCTAATAATTATATTATTCTAGGATTATGCGTTACGAAAACGTAATAATGAAATCTCTGAAAACCAGACTAACAAGCGGGAAGTAGTTTATAGTTATTCAATTAATTAAGCATTTGAGCATACATTATCTGTAATGAAAATCAAGACCTCATTATATACATTATTTTTCTTGGTAATTGCTCTCTAAATTTCAATTAGATAAAAAAATGGTTTACTTTCCCGATTCCCACTATTTGAGTGGTTAAATATTATGTTACACAATTAGATTATAAGAATGACATTATTGATGACTATAATTTTATTAACAATCTTTGTTCCGATTTACGCAAATAATATTAGACAGTAATTCATCTTTATTATTATTTTATTAGTACCGAATATGAAAGAATCTTTTCAACGATTTCTAAAATTATGCTAAAGCATTTTGTTCGGATATTCACAATTTGTAGATTCCCAAACAAAAAAACCATTATGAGTATATTGACGAATTTACAGCACTTTATATATAAGCATTTTACTTCCCATTTTTTGTAACATTAACCATCTTAAGTGAAAAATTTTCTTTAGCAATACCGTATTTAATGAAATGGATTCTATATACAATGTTCTTAAAACTGATTGAGGGAAGGCACTTAAAATTGAGTAAGAAAAATGAATGTACACATTTTTAAAATATCAAAATATATTTAACAATTCTTGATTAAGTCAACAATTACGTTTTACGCATGACAAATTATTCTTATTGTTTAACCTCGACCATAATCTTAAAAATTAATAGCCCCACTAGTTCTTCTAGACCTGTAAAAAAACAAATAATAAATACAATTAATTTCTTTGCTGATTCATAAATCATTTTGAAAAAGGGATTGTTATAAAATACATTCGGTTCCATTACACTCTATTTTTATACTTCCCATTAAAATTAAAAATATGGTAAACCTTTACACAAAGGACAACATCGAAAAAAAATTCCATACTAGGTCATTTTAATGTATTTTTGCCTCCCGATTATGAATATGATGATAAAATTTGGCGGTCACACAAACTAAAGACGCCATTTTGAAAAACCGTCAAAAAATTTTTTTTTCAGTTTTTTGCATTTATCATGAAAACTACGAGCGTTACAAAAAAATATTTCAAACAAAACATGTAGAGCTCGAAATTCTCTACAAAAAGTTCATGCGTTTTAGTTGTAATATCAACGGTAATACCGTAAAACAAGAGTGAACATGGGAACAATCAGATTTATTAATTCAACCCACGATATTGTTTAGGTTTTGATAAATGTATTTACATTTCGGCAATTCCAAGTATCTAAAGTTGGCGTGGGTTCGATATGTGGAATGAAATATGGGTTAGTTAGGTTAGGTTAGTATAAATAGGGGGGTCTGGGGGGCGGAGCACTCTTACCCCACACCCACCTAGGAGGTGCGTGCGGACTGGGGGCCTCCGCCTCCTAGACCCCTTTTTATAATAACCTAACCCATATTTCAACAGATATCGACCTCACATCAAATTTAGAAACTTGTAATTGCCGGAATGTTCACAAAAATGTCTCAAAACCTAAATAATATTGTGGGCCGAACTGGGAAAGCTGATTATGGTCATGTTCCCCCTTATTTTACAGTACCACCGTTGATATTGCGACTAAAACGCATTAAACCTTTTTTGGAGAGAATTTTGAGCTCTACATTTTTTGTTTGAAACATTTTTTTGTGACACTCGTAGTTTTCGAGATAAATGCAAAAAATTTAAAAAAAAAAAAACGTTTTTTTTTACGGTTTTTTCAAAATAACGGCTTCAATTTGTCTGATCGCCACATTTTATGATCATATTCGTAATCAGGAGGCGAAAATACGTTAAAGTGACCTAGCACAAAATGTTTTTCGATGTTGTCCTTTTTGTAAAGGTTTACCAAAAAAATTCATCAAAGATTAATAAAAATAATGAAGTGCTAAAAAATTCAATTATTTGGCGAAAGCTAATTTTCGCAATAAGTTTTGTCACAATATATGTCAAGTTAGAATACACGTCATAATAAAGTCATTGATAGAACATTTTTTAGCAATATTTCTCGGACAAAACATTAATTTTCTTGTTAATAATTCATTATTAATAAAACATTTCTCGACTTCCAAAACGACTCTTCAATACCATGAGAAATTTAAATTAGATTTTTAGTAAAAAAATATATTTAAATAAATTCACAATATTTCGATTTTTTTCACGCTATATATTATCTCAAGCTTATCAAATCTATAATTAGCAACGTTTTGTGTTTGATTCACTTTTTCTCCCTAAGTTTAATGACTTACACTCAATACTCTTAATCACGACAAACACAGCATTGAATATAGGAATTTTTAACTATATTTTTGAACATAGAAATTGATATCAATAATGTCTTACCATATCCGACAAATCCAGACATCCCCTGGTGTTGGAGAGCAACTGGTTATCGAAGAAGTCCGTATCCTGAATTTCATAAAAACAAATTTCGATTAATACACTTGAATAATAACCAAAGATGGGAATATAATATTTTCTATAGAATACTTACAATTTTGTACATCGATAGCAGCTTCCGTTTTGTGTGGTCTGCAATACAAATCCAGCTCTTTGCATGAGCATGCTTTTCAGCAGCATTCGTCCACCAATGATTATTAGAGCCATTTGTGGGTCTGATATTTAATTCAACCCACGAGCAGCGTATATAATGTTTAATACTATGCTTAAATGTTTTGAACAGTCTTCTTTTCTTTCTTGTTTTAATACGGTAAGTATATCACGGAATGAGCAGCAACCAAGAAAATAAACAATCTTGCAGGTGACTTCATGGTTGAGAGTTTTTTTTATTTTCTTCAAATGAAACTGTCAGGAAGCTGTTAATTAATGCTTCAAGATTTTCTTTTATACGTTTCTGGTTTGCCGAAGAGGGGCTGTGAAGAAGAAGGGCGCAGGTTGAAACCCAAGGGGGTTTTTGGGGGGCATTTTGGATAAGGCTGATAAGTTTTCCGTTATCCAGTATCCGAGGAAAAATGTTTTTCCTCCTTCTATTTTTTCTAGATTCTTTAGTGAGAGTGATGTGCCATAGGAAATCGTTTTTGAACGTTGCCACTCGCATGTCTCCAAAGTTAGGGTGTCTAAGTAAGTTTTACGTTGGAAGTGCAATTTTTCCTTGATGTTTGAGTGAACTTGACTGGCAATGCATAAATAAAATTAAATAAATCTTCGTGGAATTTTGAGTTCAAATCATTCGTTGCATATCTCTTTCAATCACGATGGACGGAAGCTATTATTTCAGAATTGCACATATATGTGTCTCATTATCAAAGTTTAACAAATCTCGACTCTATAAGATTTTCGAAAAAATCTATATTTTTTGAGGAGGTTGCGACCCCCCACCTCTAAAGGCCACGAGGGGTACGAGGATCATCATTTGTTGATAAGTTACAAGTTTAGAAATGTTAAAAGTCAAATAACCCCTCTGAGAAGTGATCGCAGTGCCATCTGTGCCTAGTGCCTTGAATTCGTTTCGAAAAGACCTTTCAAATGAGCCCCCACTCGACCTATGTTGCCATTTAAAATCTTTGATCCCCTCTTCTCCCACATTCCCCCTTACAGGTGGGGGGTCGCAACCCCAAAAAAGATAGATTTTTTGGAAAATCGTTATATACGTTTCGGTGTTTTTCAAACAAAAAAATTTTGTTCAAGATATTAGCCCGGTCCGCGACTTAATGGACGCCTTGTATACTTAATTAATGTTTGTAGTATATGAAATTATTTTTCTGCAGAAACAATAGTTTAAACGCACAGGAACGATATTTGTCTAATAGTCGTAAATACATAATACCATTTGTTAAATAGGTCAGTACAATTCTAAGAAGCTCGTGATGCAACATGATAAAGTAATAAAATAAAAGTGGTACAAATTATATGAAAGTATAAAAAATAGTAAAAATAATACAAAAGCCAAATGAGAGATGAATTGATGTAATAAAGCCAAAAAAAAAGAAATGAAAAACAATTTTTGTTGAATATCATAAATATATATTTTTTTTAAATAATTTAATAAACAATTAAAGATTGAAATTTCAAATTAAGATTGAGAATTATACAATATAGTAAAGTTAGAAAGTTTTTTGGTAGTTTAAGTTTCGTTATAAAAAATAAAGATTAAAAAATTATTTATAAAAATGAACGCAAAATACATATATATATATATATATATTTTTATAATCATAAATAAAAAATTGAAATTTTGTTTCTTACCTTTAAAAAGTGTGGATTGTAGTGTTTGGCTGCATTATTAAATCTTTAATGATGCTGTACACTGTAAGAACTGTTTGTAATTAAACAAAAATTATAAGTATAAATTATACTTAGTGAGCAGAAAAATGTATTAACTATGTAAAAGCAAACAAGCAAGTCACTGACAAAAGCAAACGAATTGACTTTTGTGTAACGGATATTATCAAAACAAAAATATTGACGACTAAGTAAAGTTAGTATAAATCAGAAATTACTAAAAGTTGCAAAAGAAACGGTTTAAAATTCAATTAATGAAAAATAAGTTTGTGGTAATTTTTAAAATCTTATATTAACATCGTTTTTATTGAATTTAATATAAACAAATTTTCTATGTGATGTCTTTTAAATTTATGATGTTCGGTAGAAAGAATTTTAATAATGTCAAAATCAAAATTATGTCCAGTATTAATTCGATGAACGGTCAATCCCGTGTAATTTTCGACTTTAACAAAAATGTTTTTTTTTGTGTTCGTATATTCTGGTTTTTAGTAATCTTCCCGTTTGACCTATATGTAAACACCATTACAATGATTACAATGTATTTGATAAACTTCGTTTAATTGAAATTTAGAAACTTTATCTTTAAAATGCTTAATTCCACTTATAATTACATTGTAAGGTTTATGAACAATTCTAATGTTTTGATCAGCTAAAATCTTTTTAATTTCTTCAGAAATATTTTTAACATAAGGAATACTGACAGTTTTTATAAATTTGTCTTTATTTAAATTATTAAGTATTATATAATTTAAAAATTCGTTTTTTAAAACAATCACTGATGGTGTATTCAGGGTAATCGTTATCTTTTAAAATTTGTTTGGCTAATTTCATGTTCTTTTTTCTAAATTTTAACTCACAAAGTTGAGTAGCTCTGTATGAATATATAATGAATTTATGATATTCAAAAAAATTGTTTTTCCATTCCTTTTTTCTGTTTTTGACTTTATTGCATGAATTCATTTATTCATTTTGTTAATTTTTTCATAACAAACTTTTGTACCATTTTCCATTTTTCTATATAATTTGTACCACTTTTATTTTATTACTTTATCATATATAATTTTAGATTAGAATATATTGTGAAGAGGACCTAATTTCCGCTCAAAACCTTATTTTTTATTATTTACCCTGTCTCAATATCGTTATCTGAAAATAACTTATTTAAGAAAAACCTTTGTACTTACGAAAACACTAAATACGGAAAAGAAGATTTACTACAATGTAATGATGCCATATACTTAAAATCCAGCATATTATGAGGTTGGGTTAATATGTATATAGAATAAATAATAAGATGCAGTTTCTTAGAGACCATTGGGATTTCGTTAACAATACCTTTGATACCCAATATGTGACAATATTTAAAGTTCAATATACTTTTTTGAAACAGGAGATGTGTAAATGTACTTGTTATTTATAATTATAATGTAAATATTCTTGTACTACAGCTCGTTATGTTCGTGAAGGGAAAAAAACTAATGAAGGCGTTTGAAATTTTGAGGATTTTCATTTACGTTAATATTGATGTCCAATCAAAGCTTTGCGCGAATATGTAAATTTCAAGCAAAGAAAATGAAACAGGTAAAATAACGGTTGCGCCATTTTTCGAAGATCATGAATTTTGCAAAGAATGTGTTTCCCCGTTTCTTTACTTACAAATATTTCGATCGATTTAGTATAATAAAATGAAACTCCTCAATGAGAAGTGTCTCAATTATACCTTTAGATGACATTTTAAATATTTTAAAAATTCTACGTTACAACACATCTTTCCCAGTTCAACTTACAAACAAATATACGAGGCACTCCTAAGGGGTCACCGATTCCTCTGGCATTTCCATATTGGGAATAATAATATTTTAATATTATTTGACTATTTTGTAGTAATTTATTGTAATTTAAATAAATATTTTTAAGATATCCGTATAATATTTTTTTTAAACGAAATGGATTAATAGACAATGTTTAAAAAAATGTAAAGTTAATTGACACACGTATATTTTACAAATGCACTACTTGGAAATAAGTTATGAAATTACGCGGATATTAAAATTAACACAAGTGAACCACTTTTTAAATTATGAATTAAATTTAATACAATTTACATTAAAAATAATAAGGTGCGAGTTATTTTTCTGGACAAGTGACGGAATATTAAAATTAACATAAGTGAACCAATTTTTAAATTATGCATTAAATTTAATACAATTTACATTAAAAATAATAAGGTGCAAGTTATTTTTGAAGTTATTGAAGGCGAAGTCTGAGATGGAACCGGTCGAAACGATTGAATTTATGCAATAAATCATGTCTACGAAACGTTGCATTCGTAACATTACATGAATGTTACGTTAGTAACCTGAATGCGACGTTTTAAATTTCCTTGGTGATTTTGTGACGTTGCAGAAACGATTCCATAAAACGTTTTTAAAACTGTTATAAAGTGACATTCTGGTAATGTTACGCATTAGCTTTGTGTATTTAGATATTGTGCAACGTTGTGTAAACGGCATCAAGAAGTTGTTACGAAACGTTACGTTTTTGCCATAAATGGGATAACATGTAACGTTTCATTTACGTTACATGTTTAGCGGGAAAGTATACTCTAAAATAGTAATCTGTACATACATTATACATCTGTATATACATTCCCGTATAGTTAAATTGTTGCTATTGAGAATATGACGGCTTTATCCATGTACGGTTCATTAAACGGAATACGTAGATCTCGTGATAAACGTACTTATCATTTTATTAACACTCCGGACGCAACGCTCGAATTTGCGCCCTAGAGCGCAATAATTATTTTCATCGACGGCGGTCCTCGAAGCCCAAAATAAGCTATGGTCCCATAAATTTTATCCCGATATTTTATGAGTATTTTTTTCTAATCATGGCAACAACGCAAAAAGAACAAATCATATATTACTGTTAATTAAAAAATGTCAACTGTAGAGATGTCAAGTATAAGCATCGCTTACCACATTAGACACAATATAATACGACACCATTATTGAAGTATACCATCAACAATTTAAATTTTGCATAATCTTGAATATTTAAGTATTCCATTGGAAACAACGCCTTCTCATATAGAGACCATTTAAAAAAAGTAGTAATGCCTATAAAAAAACAATGCCAATATCTGTATGAAAATGTTATACATTTGTACGTTAGAAGGTTAAGGAATTGATTATGCGACAGGAACTTCTGTGAATATGCAAATAAAATACTAATAGATTATTTTACTTGATAATTAAAAATGTCAAAAATTAATGTGAATGTCTCCTCCAATTTCTGAAAATAATTTCGTCACCATTTTGGTCACTCTCCCCATTATCTTAAATTTATAAAATCTACCATTAGCAACGTCCTCGTAAAGTAATCACAATGAACACAGCCCGGAATTTACGAGTTATAAACAATAGTTTTGGATATAGAAATTGATTTAAAAGATATCTTACCATGTCTAACAAATCCAGATCCCCTGGTGTTCGCGAGAAAGTGTTTATCGAAGCAGTATAGCGGAATTTTTCAAACATTAGATTTCATTGTTTAATTCCAACATTAAAAAAAAACTTCCTTTTTTGGAGTGTTCGCACTGGGCAACAGTGAAAATTTGTTCTCAAATAATCCAAATTTGACGATGTTGCGAGTTATTAGGTTTCTAATATTTTGCAAAAGATTATTTTCAGAATATTTGGGCATTTACTGACTAATTGACGCTATAAATTCTCGTCGACCTAGGCCAACAAAGAAACACTATATAGGTTAAGACTTACAGAAGTCGAGACATTTCTTAACCTATAGTGAAAACTGCGGAAGTAGTTCAGTGGTAAAATTTAGAACACTCTTAAATCACAGGTATTATCTATTTTGGTCAAACCGCTATGTAATTCTACCCTAGACAAACATGACTTTGAGGCTACGGGACCTTTAAAGGGGCAAACTTGTTTACTAACTTTTCCATCCTTGGAATCTTCTCCGAGTACATATTCTCAGGGAACTCCTTTCTGGCCCTATTAGTCGTAAAATGTCATATGAAACCCAAATTTATAATATTATCTTGTTTAAACAAATTTAAAAAAATATTAATAAAGTGTATTTTAGTAAAATCTTATATTGTTAAAATATCTCTTTTCTCGCAGCTTCTAATGAATCCTTGCAAAAGTTACAGTCTTTTTCTTTCATTCCGAGTAAAATCTTTAATAATCTCCGGATATGCGTTCGTAATAGACCATTATGTGCCAAGGGTGCAATTATCGATCTTCGACTATTGTGAAGTTTGTCGCCCGAGCGAAGAGAGTAGTATATAGTAGTATCACACTCGTAGGAGATCAATATTTCGCCCATGATCAATAATGTACTTTTTGATCAGATTGTCGTAGGACTCGATAATCCACGGCCGAATGTTTCGCCCTAGGCCGAGAAATCGAGTTTTACGACCGGTGGGGTAAAAATATATTTTACCTTCCACGTTTTCATTTGCAACCGCCCCCGATAAATGTTTAGTATATTTATTGTCAAAGAGTTAAGTTTTATTATTCTGTACATTTACCTTTTTATTGTTTAACTTCATTTATCCATTCCTTGATTAACTTTACCTGATTAATGAGTGCTATTGTTTACATTTATTTATATTTTCATTTATTTTATGCACTGAGCGTGCGTTTAGTCAGTTTGTAATGCTGCTTCAGTTGTGACTCGTTCTTTGGCTAGATGAGGACACTTGCAACCTGCTGTCATTGCCAATAAAGGCGTCTTCTTATTCTAATAGTTATTATATCTCTTAGACATTGTTCTGTTTGAAACTGAATTATATCCCATTTTTACGCAAAATTATTATAAGAATCCAAGAAGTCGTTGTTCATTCTGATTGTAGTATTTTTCTCTATTGCAAGTTTGATAATATGGAAGTGCATACCATTTTTATTAGAAAATTTGCATTCCTTGTTACTCTTCGAATTTCTATGCATTTGCCGGAGTGAGAAAACTGTAGAAAATATTAAGAAGCACTTGTATACGCTCATCTTCATTTATTATATGACATTATTATCATATTGTTAATTATATATATTGTAAAGTTATTGTTCATAAATATATTTATAAACTTATTTATTAAACTAAAAGTGACTGTTACACCATTACGGGCTAGTAATAAGTACAGTTACTTACTATTTAACTTAAATTTTAATCTGGTCCAGAATTCAATACGAATACATTAAAAGCCTTTTTATTACAAGACCAACAGTGCTAGACTTGACCATCCTTTTTTTGTATTGATCTCAAGGAAACGGAGCATCAGGGCTTGTCAAAAAATGATAAAGAATGATCTAAAATAATGTGTTACGTAATTTATTGAGTTCTTCTTGTTTTAAACTAATTATTATGTCATAAAATCGTAAAAAACATGATATATTACAGTACAATAATCATGCGCGCAAAATATCTTTTTGCAAAATCCAAAGATTACGGATATTGCAAAATTCTCAAGGAATAGTCCTTCTTAGAGATTATCAACTAAAGTGATGACAAATACTATTCCATACAAACATGAAAATTCTGGCATATGTGTATCGATACATTTCGTGATAACTTAAAGGTATTTTTAATATACGACTTATTTGATGTTCAAGAAAATCTGAAAAACAGGAAATAGAAAAACAAATATAAGATAAATATACACCAAGGATAACCAATCTTTGTGAAAGCCGGACCCATCATAATTGATTACTATCTTGTTCCATTCACACAAGTCAAAAAGACATCGTCCGCATTTGAAGCATCTAGATTAACAAGTACATGCAATGTGCATTCCCTTGGATTTTGGTTTTATCTATAATTATTTGTAAACTGTCAATCTGCATTGTGTCATATGATAATAGTATAGCCCTAAAACTCAATTTCTCATGAAAATTATACATGCATGAGTATCGAAAACTTTGTTCAGTGAAAATTATCGAAAGATCTCAATGGGAACTGGAGCAAGGTTGCAATATTATTTATTTATTGTTTTGGACACCATTTCTTTAATGTTCAGGAAAAAATATCGGAAATTTTGTATGCAATTTTTGTGATTTACTAATCTTTTTTCTTTAAAGATCGGTAAAGATGTTAGATAGTTGTTCAGTCGACATTATAATGTTTTGTAATTTTTCCGAAATAAAGTTTTGCAGTATTTTATTAAGTTGAATTTTGCTTAGATTACCTACATTTTGTATTACAATCTTAATCTCTGTTTAACCTAGTAAAAATAATTTAATTAATGGCGGGATTTTTACTCCTTCATTAGCAGTTTCTGACTGTTTCAAACGTAGATAGTAAATTACGAAGAATAATATATATTCTTCAATCAAAACGAAAACCATTAAAAATAACTATTTTTGTTGCTTTGTTTAACACCGCTTTCTTACAATTACACGCATTTTATATCATCTTACTATTGAAAGTAGACGTTTCTGTCAAATCTGTTTTAAACCAAAAGAAAAAGTATTTAATTTCAATTTGCTTGCAATTTTTGTTTATTTTTAACATTTTTGAAGCTGGATAAAAGAATACCAATTTAGTAGTATGCCCCTAAGGTACTCAATACTCCTAACCTATTGCAATCGAACTATTTGATAAATATTGCAAGGGAATATGGTAGTCCTAGTTTCATTTTTTTTATCAATTCTCTCTGAAAATGTTTCTGGAATGTATTTAAAGAATGTATTGTTGCTGTTCTTCTTTTGCAAAAGGTTCGTTTCAAGTAGAACAAATTTTTTTGTCGATTATTGTTACAATGTAGGTAGAGTTATCACATGTTTCTAATAAGTTAAATTTAACATATTAATATTAGGAAAAGGAATGTTTACAAAATTGTAACTCAATTGTAAAGTTGAAGATATTGCTTAAACGTTATGAGGAAAATACATTACTAAAAAGTGGTCATTCTTTTGGTCGGAATTTTTTATTTGTTTTTTTTATAATGTAAATACTTGGATCTGAATATCAAATTAATGTCACAGAAATAGTCACAAGAATGTTTATGAATTATTAAAAAGGAACGCTGCCAAATATAATTTTGTAAAAGATAACTAAATAATAACGGAATAGTGAATGCATAATCCAGGACTGATAGACTATTTTTCTCCTAGAATATTTTATACAAAGGGTATCGTAAACCTAATATGCATAGTTACATTGACCCTCTTTCGTGTTGTTTACTCGACATTTCACAATTTATTAGAAAATTTGTCTGATAAACAACAAGATCAGATTACAAACTGATCATAGTCAACTATTACTTTGTTCAGTACTAAACATAATAAACCCAAGAATACCCAACATGGCCAAAATCGTGGGTGCATTTTGCTTTATAATTTCTTATGAAAAAGGTGTATTAATCCAAAGCACATTTGTTATAGTTTCAGTACTCGTTCGTTCTAATTCCGATATTAGAATAAGAAAAACCTATTCATATTTTTGATCATAATGGGAGTAAAAATCGATTTTACATACTAATTCGTGGTAGTAAAATATGATAGCGATTTCCTTATCTTTCGAACTGCAAAATCGGAGCATAAACCCCAATTTCATATCGTGTATGACGATAAATTGCTTCGTGGGTGAATTGGCATTCCACAGAAATTCTCCATATTGAAATATGATTACATAAAAAAATATCGATTAGAAGGGATTTTAAATGTCGGTGACAACATTACAATTCTTTTTAATATTCAATGACACTGTTATTAAAGTATAAAATCATGGATTGACAAAAAATCGACAGATAAAAATAGCAATTCTTTTGAAAAATTACTGTCAAAAGTAATTTTAACCTGTAGGATATAATACTTTAGACGAGTATCGTTCTGCGAGTGTAGAAGAAATTATAAATACGAATGCAACTCATATTTTTTGTCAATTAGAGCATTAATGGGTTAATAAAGCCATTATCCATTGTCTTGGAGACAATCTTATTACCTACAAATTTAAACGCGAAACGTTAATAGTATTGACGACTGGCGGCTTTATTACCAAATGAAAATGCACTCCTTTAACGTGGACGCTGATAGCATGAAATTGAGATCCTACAGTTGCAAAGGCACCTGGTGGTAAAAAGCTTAACTAAAATTATCTAAATTCTATGCAAACTGTGTATAAGTTTATCACAGTTTAACTAGGCATAGAAAAACATAGTTTTACTAAATAGATTCGGGGTAGTAAGGGCATAGTTTTAAGAATCTAGTCAAGAGTTGCAAGAACTGTCTATAGTTATTATTCAGTATCTAACGTTACATAACAATTTTCCACACGAGATCCGTGGAAATGCAAAGTATTACATAGACTGCAAATTTTCCAATAAAATTTGAGTGTGCTTTGACATCTACAATAAGTATGAACATAGTCTTTTCCCGTTCAGATTAAAAAATAAACTCAAATATAAATAAACATAAGTAACAGTATACTCTACTAATGTACAAGAAATCGATGGAAGATTAAAAATCAATTGCCTAGAACACAAAATGCAACAATATCAACGTGTACGATTCTAAAAAACTGAATTAAATAATTTATTTGCATATACACTAAGCTACTACGCGAACTACTTAATCACAAATGAAAAGCAGTTCACTCGGTCTATTATTAGCTAATTAAAAGTGAAAAACTACTATTTCATTGATCAAATATTATTCTTCACTTTGATGAATATAATTTTACTAATATATTAGTACTGCTTTAGCATTTGTTAGTAATAAATTTCTTAATTTATGATGTGCCACTACTCAGTGTAGAGAGTA
Organism: Trichopria drosophilae; assembly: GCA_030407085.1. Lineage (NCBI taxonomy): Eukaryota > Metazoa > Arthropoda > Insecta > Hymenoptera > Diapriidae > Trichopria > Trichopria drosophilae. The sequence goes on along the minus strand of CM059583.1, from coordinate 19,937,197 downwards.
AAAATGTCTAAATTTGAAGTAAATTTTTGTTCCTATTTGTGCAAATAATTTCGTCAAATAAACTTTCGCAGACAGCTGTATTTTATTATTTTTTTGTAACCTGCATTTTATTATTTAAGAAGACTTTTTACTGAAAGTCGAATATGAACATTTTATTTTAAGGTTTCTAAAATGATATTAAAATATTTCGTTCGTAAACGGAAAATTGGCATATTCCTAAATAACAAAAAAATAACAGAATAGATTAATAGATTTTCAATGTGTTGACGAATCTACAAAACTTTATATATAAACATCTTACTTCATATTTTCTATTAACATTAGCCATCTCAAGTGACAAATAATTGTGATTAGTATTACCGTAATTATCGATGGCAATTCTGTACACAATGTTCATAAAACTGATATAATACAATAAATTGAGACGCTGGGTAAGGAAAATAAATAGACACTTTTAAAAAATTAAAATGTATTTAACAATTAAGTATACAAATACGTTTTATGCATTACAAATCAGTCTTATTGTTTATTCACAGCCATAATTTTTTAAATTGCCCCGTCAGTTTGGCTGGACCTGTAAACAGAAATAATAAATCCAATTAATTTTTCTGCGGATGGTGAAATTAATTTGATAAACAGAAAGTTTTAATATATACGTCTTTCACACTCAACTCGATTTTTCCACTTCACATTAAAAATCGAGTAAATCATCAATGATAAATAGAAATGATGAAGTTGCCATTTAGTCATATGATTTATTTTGATGCAATTACGCGTTATTGTTAGTAGAAATAGTTACTGAAAATAGTGTAATTCTGTGACTACAATAAAAAATGGTTCTATGTAGCAATTGCTTTTAATAATTAAGGCCGGGAAGGACACATTTCCTACTTCAATTTCAATCAAGTATTTCATATGAAAATTAAAGTTCCAAAAATGAAAATGTATGTGTCTTGTTATTTTCGAGATCGGTCATTTCAATGGAGTTGTCAAAACTGAGCCATTTTAATTAGAAAATTAAATATAACGATTGAAATGTCAAAAAAAACGCAAAACGTCGGGTGTACATTTTATAAAACATTTTTTCTCATAGAAACAGTATTTGCCGACACAACATTCTTTCGCTACAGGTAAAGAAAATAGATGTAGTATAAAGATATATTTTTTAAATATTAAAAAACTAACACCATGATCACAAAATGGCGACCGCAGTGAGAACTTTCTTTTTAATCTTACATTTTTTTCACGAAAACTGCAAAATTCACAAAAAATGTAAGAACAAACGTTTCCTATAATCTGTTAAAAAATATTGTCAATTTTTTTAGAATGTGTTATTTTTTGAAAATTAAGAAAATCGAAATTGTGAGAAAAAGTCATTTAAAAAATCTAAACAAAATTAAGAGTAATCTTTGACTAATTCTAAAATATTTTTGTTCTAAGAAGATTTTCTCTTAAGTTTATAGTTTTTGAGAAACTATATCATTTCTAGATTTCAAGAATAATAATTTCTTTTGTCGAAAACTAGAGACTTCAGACAAAATTTCCTTACACTAAAATTAGGTTGGAATTTGTCAAAGAATACACTCAATTTTTTTCAGATTTTTTAAACGCCTTTTTAAGTTTCGACATAAACGACGTTTCTTCGAAAATTTAAAACATAATAAATGATATCAATATATTCGGAAAGAATTTGGGCATACTCTTTCATACATTCTAACACATTTTTATTCGTAGAAAATTTTGTCTAAAGTTAGTTTTCATGAAAAAAATTTGTTAACTTTTAAAAAGAAATAACTCACTGCCATTGCCATTTTTTTTACCATCGCGATGTTATTTTGTTAATATTTTAAAAATATATCTTCATACTACAACTATTTTCTTCACCTTTAGTAAAGGAATTTTCTGACCGTAAATACTCTTTCGATGAGTAAACAATGTTTCATTGAACAGTATAACAGATGTTTTGCGTTTTTTTTTTAACATTTAAATCGCTATATATAATTTTCTAATTATAATCAATTTTGATAACGCCATTGAAGAGAGCAATCTTGAAAATAGTACGATACATATCTTTCAATTATGTTATTGTTCGATTGTCATACGAAATATTCAATTTAAATTGAAATGCAAAAAGTATCCTTCCCGGTGTTAATGGGTTAATTTGAAACACCAGTATCTCAAAAAAACGAATTCGTATTTTGTAAAATATATGTTAGATTAGTACCTGATCAAATTTAGGCCAAGAATTTTATAAAAGTTGCATAATTCGATAGCTTCTGACATGGCATTTAATCAATGACTTCTGGTCATTTTGCACGAAATACAGGCTTGTCGACCTACATTATATATATATTTGTATAATTTCAAAATATTTCCATTTTTTCACTCTACGCATTATTCACATTAATGAATTATACACAACACACTTAATCACGACAATCATAGCACTGAATTTACGAATTGTTAACCATCGTTTTGAACATAGAAATTGATTTAAATGATGTCTTACCATGTTTAACAAATCCAGATATCCCCTGATGTTCGGGAGCAAGTGGTTATCGAAGCCGTCCGTATCCTGCGTAACATTAAAACATTTTCCGATTAATAAAGTTACATATTAAGCATCGATTGGAAAATGGTGCATAAAGTTTTCAAGAATACTTACAGTTTCGATCATCCTCTGCAGCTTAGTTTTTTTGTGGTCTGCAATACAAATCCAGCTCTTCGAACGAACAAGCTTTTCTGCAGCATTCTTCCACAATTCCTGCACCGGTGATGGGCAGTTCAGACACATGTGGATCTGATACCGAGTTCAACCCACGATCAGCGCATAACATATTTAACACTATGCTCAATTGTTTTGAACATATTCTTAGTTTTCTTGATTTTAAACTTTCCAGTTGTGGAGGCAAGCATATTACAGCACTTACAACAACCAAAAATATAAACAATCTCACAAATGAATGCATGGTTAAAATTTATTTTCGTTTTCTTTAAACGAAACTGTACGGACAGCTACTGAGAACTTTCAGATTTTCAGAATTTTCTTTTATACGTTTCTGGCATGCTGTAGAGGGGGTGAGAAGGGGAAGGGCCTAAAATGAAATCAAGACGGCTTCTTCCGGGGGCGTTTTCGATAGTGCTGATAGGTTTTCCGTTATCCAGTATCCGAAGAAATTTGTTTTTCCTCCTCCTATTACTTTTCAGATTCTTTAGTGAGAGTGGGATGACATAGGAACTCGTTTTTTAACGTTGCCACTCCCATGTCTACAATGTTAGGTGTCCAAATAAGTTCCACGTTGGACGTGCCATTTTCTTTGATGTGTGAGTGAAATTCAGTGGTGTCAACAAAAATGGACAAAATCTTTGCAGAATTTTGAGTTTAACTAATTTGTTGCATGTCCCTTTTTATCACGCTATACCGAAGCATTTATTACAATATTGTAAACATGTGTCGCATTAGCGCAGTTGAACAAATCTTGACTAGATATATTTAGTCGATGTAGCAAAAACATTGTATAGTATTAGCAACATTTTGAGAGTAGTTCAGGAATAATCTTACTACAAAATTTTACTGATAATCATTTGTATACATTCTTTGAGATTGCAAAATAATGTTTCGTCTTTTAACTCCGATTATATGTTTATGTAACGTTTTAAGAAATTTGTTTATTTTGTCTTCTCATACCTTATTTGCTTAGAGCGGTATAATTTTTAATATTTGCAAATATATTTTGCTACATTTGTGAAATCTTTCAGTACAATTCAAGTAAGGACCATGGCTTGTCATATACTTAAATCTATGAGGTTATGTGAGGTGTTAAATTAGTATATAGACTAAATAATCTGACATATTTATTTACAGTCCATTGGCTTTTATTACTCGGATCCTATAAACTCCTGAATTTCTAGATTAAGACGGATTCTATAAACAATGGAGAAGTCAACGAATTTTCATTTTTTTAATATCATTATTTACATTATTGCAAAGTTTAGAGCTGGATAAACATTATTATTAGTGTTTATATTTCTAGTCATTCGAAGGGATAATCTCTTTTTTTTACTTCTGCACCCTTAGAATTTTTGTAATTTCGCTATTGTTATATTGTATATTTTTCAAATACTAATTTTTTTGAAAAATAAAATGTATTTCACAAATGCTAAAACCTGGTGATTTATTATATTGTTGATGAGCATACAAACTTTATCTTCGAAGTAAAAACAAACAAGTATATGAACAGTTTTTTTGTTAAACAACAAAAAATGAAGTTTTACAAAAAAAAAATTGCTTCAAATGGAAATGACCATTTGGGCGATAAAACTTTTGCCTCCATTAATTTAAATATTTCAGGTTGAAACCCATTGAAGGGAGATATTTTTTTTTAATAAATTATGAAAATATAAAATATAACTGTCATTAACATAAAAATATAACAATCAATAATTTACATTTTTTTTTAATTACAAAGAAAGTTGAGAGAACGGGGATTTTTGTAATTTGGAAATAAAAATATTGCGTTGTAGCATGATAAATTATTCAAAATTAATCAAATTAGTTGAAAAATTCAGAATTTTTTCGATGAAATAGGTAATGTCTGGTAAGTTTTTCTTGCATTTTAGTTAGTAGCAAATTAGGTTTTTGCAAAATAGTGAAATCTTGTATGTCTTGAAAGGGGTACGGCCCAAAAATCTGACAATTCACAAAAAGTTAAGCACACCCAGTAGGCTTTTTAATTTTCGGCTTTTTTACACATACCTAAATGATAGAAATCGGAGAGTAGTAGCCATTTAGTTTGTTAGTATTTCGCCTTTTTACTCTTATGTACAAATGTTAAATAAGAAACACTTGAAATTTTGGCAAATAAATCTGTAAATTTGATTCCACCAAATTCAGTTCTTGTTTATTTAACTACAGTATTTACTACACTAATGAAATGCAATCGCATACATGCAAATTCAACAATCAATTCAATTTTTCAAGTCATATTAAAATACCTTTGATACCCAATATATAACAATACATAAAGTTCAATTGGCATTTCTGAAACGGCAGGTATATAAATATAAGTGTTATTCTTCTACTACAGCCTGTAGACAAAGACAATAAAGCAGGTAAAATAACAACACTTGGGCTATATTTCGAAGATCATTATGCTAGAAATATTTTGCGATGGTCAAGAATTTTACAAAGAATAGGAGAGTCAAGGTGTACTAATTCATTCTTCACAGTTTCGAGGTCCTACAAAATGGACTTAAAATGCGATTCATCCGTTATACAAAAATGCCAAACTTCCAGGTGAATTTAATCGAAAATTCCAACCCATTGAAAGGAAATTAGATGGTTTTGAAGTTCTCGAAGCTACTGTTTTGAATGCTTTGAAAACAAGACGTTTTGAAAATTTACAACGTACAATGCATCTCTTAAAGTTATCTAATTCAGATAAATCTTTTATCGCAGCTAATAGGTAATGTTAATAAACAATCAAGGTTCGGCAAAACTTTGATATTTTATGATTAAGTTACTGTAAGCTCAATGAATTATGATGTAAAGTAATATTCTTCACTTTGTTCGTTAATTAATACACCCGTACTAAATTGATGTTTTGAAATTAATCACAACAAATGTTTCTTATTTAGTGACCTAAATGCTATCCAAAACGGTCGAATTTTTGTGAAGTCAGGTTGTTCAGATGGTCAAATTATCCTGGAATGCCGGGACGAAATAATGCAATTCGTTATAGATGCAGCTGCTCGACAATGTAAAATATTTACGTTGTTGACGACGAAATAGTTGATCTTAGCGAGCACATGTAGCAGCCCTGCTATGAATAGCACCATTGCCAGGCTTCTACTACTGGAGGTTCTTTTTCAATATATCAAAATGAACATTACTGAAGATGACTTGTCCTTCCGTAATTAACATTAATAACTGGATTAGTTGCTTGGAAATTATAATAAATGGCCCTTTTCAAAAAGCAACAATTGGCAGTCATAAAATTTCCATTGTTTTCATCAGCTAGCCACACATAGTAGATTAGTCGAACTATTCAACTTTCTAGTATTCGGTCAATTATTCGTATCGTACCTTACTAACAAACAAACAAACCTTCAACAAAATTGCTATTTTTTTTCTCCTCTCTTAAACCGGGTCGCATTTTGTTTTTGAATAGACGAGCTTTTCATAAATAAACATCAATATTTGACTATGAATTCAAACCCATTATTCTTGTTAAGAGACCTAAATATTATTGTGAAGTAAAGTAGTTTTGATGGCCAAATTATCCTGGAATACCTGGATGAAACAATACAATATAGGTCACCTAGAGGCCATTTGAAGATTTGTATACACAAAATACCTAAAAGCACCTGTACCTACCATGAATTCCTAGACTTCTACTATTGGAGGTTGTGTTTCAATACATCAAATTGAGCGTTTATGTTTCTAATTCTATCAAATGTGGATGTTAGCATCTTTATATTAACATTTTTTCGTTCCCCCCAACAAACCAAATTTTTGGTTTTAGGTTCGCAATCTGGACTATTAGAAGAAGAAATGTTTAGCAACCTTAACAATTCCTTTTTACCAGAGGACCTATCTAAGATATAGTTTGTATACTGGTTTTTCTCTAACGGAATTGCATGTGTTTATCCCTTCGTCTAACAAACCCATAACATAGCGGAATGTTGAAACTCCGCCTTATTCTGAGCAAAAAAGGTACTACTTTGTTATCAAGAATAATAAATGGAAAACTTAAGGCATACAGTAAACAACCATTGAGATGGTTCTATTCGTTTTCTCTGCTGTGTAGAAAAACTGAAAAATATGTTTCCTAAAATACTTAAATCACATACAAAAAGTATTAGCAAAATATTTAACGAAATTTTCAGTATTTGAAATACATCCTGCACTTACTTGAGAGTTGGTCGAAACTATGAAGGAAATTTTACTAGAGCGGGTTTATAAAAGTGGAAAAATCCACATAAATTAACGAAACAATAACATTTATATTATTCTATAGAAAATTTTATTATACGATTAGTAAAAGCTGCGATACTAACGAATTCTACGCAGTGTGCGGTTTTAGGGCGCTAAATACGGAAAAAAATCATTACTAGAATTTGCCAAAATTAGTTACGTAAAATTTACCGAGTCTCATTTAAAAGCAAAATTGATTGAAAAACATAAAGAAATAGTTCTCTACCTTTAAAAAATAAGGTTTTAAATAACGTTTAATCACAGATTATCGAAAAATAAGGCTAGCTATTCTATAACGGCATTCGCAAGGAAATTGACACCAGTTATATTAAATATGAAAATTATCTGAATTTGTTTATTCAGAAAAGAATTTAATACAATATTGGCATTTCTCAAGTATTTAAAAGATAAATTCCAGATAAACTGCAGAAATTTAGGATTGTTTTTTTAATTGTTTGTATTAACTATGGTTACTCAACTTTTTCGGTAAATTTTACTCAGGTTCTGAGTAGAATCTACTAATTATTTTTTTTCTGCGAAGATGTTATGCGAGGTTAGTAGTACGTTTTACTAACCGGATGAAACTATTCAGCAGAAAAGAAATATTGTCACAAGGTGTCTTTCAATAGTTAACAACTATACACAATAACTACTTTGGTTTTTTACACACACTAACTAATTTTGGTTCGCACATCATAACGGCTGTCGAGAACCACATCAAGTATTGCCAAGTTTTCTTAAGTATGTTTTGAATAATATATCACTTGGCGCATGTAAACATTTGCAGTCACAAGTAAAAACCCTAACTTTTCAAATTAAAAATGCTACAAAAATCAAATGGCTAATTGCTGTTAATGTATTGCAATGTCAATGTATTGCAAATAAATTAAATTAAAGTATTTATCATCGATGGAAAATTAAGAAACAATATGCATTAAAAAATGCGTACTGTTTCTTTTACGGCGTTTCATCTCAATCTTACCACTAGAATCATCAGTAAAGCGATGGTACAAACTTGCTTTATACGCCCTCGAAGAGATTATATATTGGAAATTCATATAAACGAATTGCTATAGATGTTTCACAATAATTGTGAAAATGCATAATCACATTAAAAACATACAACGTTCAAACCGATCAAGCTCAATGTATTCTAATGCATATCGCTCGATTAGGCAGAGAACTTTGAGAAACAATTGTGTTTGTGTACAGTGAAAATTTGTTCTCAAATAATCAAAATTTTACGAATTTACGGGTTATTAGGTTTCTAATATTCTGCAAAAGATAATTTTCAGAATATTGCGGCATTTACTGACTACTTGACACTATAAAGTCTCGACGACCTAGGTCAACAAGGAAACACTATATAGGTTCCGAATTAGAGAAGTCGAGACTTTCCCTTAACCTATATAGTGAAAACTGTGGCAGTAGTTCAGTGGTAAGATTTAGAACACTCTTATGTCACATCAGGTATTATCTATTTTGGTCAAACCGCTAAGTAATTCTACCCTAGACAAACGTGACTTTGAGGCTACGGGACCCTTAAAGGGGCAAACTTGTTTACTAACTTTTTCATCCTTGGAATCTTCTCCGAATACATATTCTCAGGGAACTCCTTTCAAGCCCCATCGGTCTCAAAATGTGATACGGAACCTAAATTCATAACATTATCTTGTTTAAACAAATTTTAAATAATTAAACTATTTATTAAATATTACAAGGGAATATAGTAGCCCAAGTTTTTTTTTTAATTCTGTCCGAAAATTCATATACATGTTTCTGGACTGTATTTAAAGAGTTTATTGTTGCTGTTCTGCTTTTGCAAAAGATTTGGTTCAAGTAGCTCATATTTTGTTGTCGATTATTGTTACGATGTTAATATAGTTATCAAATCTTTTTATAATTTAAATTTTAGAGATTACTATCAGAAAAATGATTGTTTACAAAATTGTAACTCAATTGTAAAGTTGAAGTTATTGCTTATAACAGTTATAGGATAATCACATTTTAGGTTAATCTATGAATTACGCGTCACAAGCTTCAGATAACGTTCAAATAATATACCAATTGAGTATTTTTCTTGGTAATTACCCTCTAAATTTGAATTAGATAAAACTAGTTAACGAAAAGTAGTTAGCTCTGAAAATTAATAATAAATGTTGTTAATAAAAACTGAAAATCTACCGTTTCATTGGTCAAATATTCTTTTTCCTTATTACATTAATAAAATGAACACTTTGATAAGTATAATTTTCCCAATATATTAGTAATGCTTTAGTATTTGTTGGTGATAAACTTACGAATTTACAATGAGTCACAATTAATTTTATTATATTATATTAGCATTTTTGTATTAATTCAAGCCTAGGAAGTAAAAATGTCAAAATTTAATATGAATTTTTGTTCTTATTTAGGAAAAGAATTTCGTCAAATAAACTTTCGCAGACAGCATTTAACCTTTATTTTATTATTTTCTGAAAGTCGAATATGAAAATTTTATATCCAGAATTCTAAAATGATACTCAAATATTTTTTTGATAAATTAAAAATTGGCATATTCCAGGTAAAACAAAAACATAGCAATATCAATTTGTCCATTTTGAAAAAACTTTGTAATTACCGTATTTATCGATAAAAATTGTGCACATAATGTTCATAAAGTTGATGTAAAAATAATAAATTGTGACGCTAGGTAAGGAAAATTAATAGACACAACTTTAAAACATTAAAATATATTTAACAATTCTTTATTAAATCAACAATTACATTTTACGCATAACAAATCAGTCTTATTGTTTAGAAACAGCCATCATCTTAAAACCAATTGCCCCGTCAGTTTTTGCTGGACCTGTAAACATAAATAATCAATGCGATTAGGTTTTCGGCGATTTTTACATTTCACATTAAACTTCAAGTAAATCGTCAAGGATAAATAGAAATGTTCAAGTACTAAAATATTAAATTATTTCGTGAATGCCAATTTTCCTAATATATTGTGTCATAATATAAGTTATGTACGTCACACCAAATAAATGATATATATTTTATCAAAATTTGCGATAGTTTCTCATATAAAACATTAATTTGTTTGACAATTATTTTTCAACAAATGTTTGCCAAATAGACACTGCAACGCTATAAAAAATGTTAATCGTTTTTCGTATTGCCATTTAGTCGTGTTAATTATTATTATGCATTTATGCATTGTTATAAGCAAAATTATTACTGTAAATAAAATTCAGAAAATTCAGATAAATATTGTTACAGCCTATTTTTCATATTGTTGATTTTGTATTTTTGCTACTAATAAAAAAAATGCTTCTTTTAGTAAGAGCTTTTATATTTTATGTATAGAAAATAATAAAATTTCAAGAATAGATATTAACTAAAACGAAGTACATATTCCGAAAAAACTTGTTTTTGAACTTGAATTCATAATGGTCAAATTTCCCAATGGTCATTGAATAAGAATTATTTCCCTTAATTACCGACATATTGAAGATTTGAAATAACGAATTAATGAATAATTAATTTTGTATATAAATTTAGTTCAATAAATTTTGAATTTATTTTATTTGGAGTAATATTTTTATATATTTGTTTCTCATTAGCATTTCAAACTATTATTGAATAAATATCATAACGCTAAAAGAAATGACCACCTTAAATTTAAACTTTATTCCGCGTTGTATCGAATTTATTTTGTTCTTTCGTTCCCCAGTGAATTTATTTTTACTAAATTTTCAACATCATAATGTCAAAAAACAATTTCATGTTTTGTAAAATCTATGTTAGAACCTAATAAAAATTAGGAACACAAATCTATACAATTCACATAACACGATAGTTTCTGACACAACATTTAATCAACGTCTCCTTGTCACTTTGATTGAAATACCGATTTTTGAACTCACATTAAATATTCTATTATAAAATTATATTTTCATAATGCTTTTCACTAAAATTTTCTAAATAAGTTTTGCAAAATTAAAATGACAAATCCAGTCTCATTTGCAAGAATTTTAGAAGATTCGTTTTTACACTTATTTCCATCATATGTCTATTTACTTAATTTGTATTTCGCAAGTAGAATGTGTTATTGTTTGTTTATATGTTGGACGTTATTGACGTTGCGTGGGTGTGATTGAATATCATTTCTTTCAAAATTTGCCCGACGTTTTGCTTTTATCATATGAGAAAACGTTCACTTCTTTACTTTTTTCCTTTTTTTGTCATCCAAATCAGGATGCTCTGAGACTTTTTTAAAATTTATTTTTTGAACGTCTAAGGATGGATGCGTGGAACCTTATTGATAAGTCCTACACGCATCCAAAGACGAAACGTTCAATATTTTTATTGGAAATTTTTATTTCCTAAACTACATCTTCCATATTATGGTGACTGACTTTACCAAGAAACCCCTCTTTTTTTTTATATATATACTTAATGCAGTCGAGAAATAAAAACCTAAATTTAATCACATTAAATATATTTATATAATTTCAAAACATTCCTGTTTTTTCACTCTACACATTGTTTCAAATTTATCAAAACTATAGTTAGCAAAGTCTTATTGTTTTATACGATACTGCTCCCTAACTTAGAAACATTAATGAATAACACAATACTCTTAATCAGGACAATCACAGCACTGAATTTACTAATTATTTACAATAGTTTGAACATAGAAATTAATTTAAGCGATGTCTTACCATGTCTAACAAATCCAGACATCCCCTGGTCTTGGAGAACAAGTGGTTAATGAAGCCGTCCGTATCCTGTGTATCATTGAAACATTTTCCGATTAATAAATTAATAATTAACCAACGATTGGAATATGCTGCATAATGTTTTCTAGAATACTTACAGTTTCGATTATCCTCTGCAGCTTAGTTTTTGTATGGTCTGCAATACAAATCAAGCTCTTCCCATGTGCATGCTTTTCTGCAGCATTCGTCGACAATTCCTGCACTGGAGATGGACAGTTCAGGCACATGTGAGTCTGATATCGAATTCACCCCACGATCAGCGCATAGCATATGTAACACTATGCGCAATTGTTGTGAGCATATTCTTAGTTTTCTTGATTTTAAACGTTCCAGGTGTGGTGGCAAGCATATTACAGCACTTACAACAATCAACAATATAAATAATCTAACAAATGAATGCATGGTTGAAATTTATTTTCGTTTTCTTTAAACGAAACTGTACGGATGGCTACTGAGACCTTTCAGACCTTTAGGATTTTCTTTTATACGTATCTGGCTTGCTGCAGAGGGACTGAGAAGGGGAAGGTCTAGATTCAAATCAAGACGGCTTCTTCCGGGGGCGTTTTCGATAGTGCTGATAGGTTTTCCGTTATCCCGTATCCGAGGAAAATTGTTTTTCCTCCTCCTATTACTTGTAAGGTTCGTTAGTGAGAGTGGGGTGACATAGGAACTCGTTTTTTAACGTTGCCACTCGCATGTCTTCAATGTTAGGTGTCGAAATAAGTTCCACGTTGGACGTTGAATTTTCATTGATGTGCGAGTGAATTTCAGTGGCAATCGATCAACAAAAAATGGACAAAATCTTTGTAGAATGTTGAGTTTAACTAATTTGTTGCATCTCGCTTTATTACGCTGTACGGAAGCATTTACTACAATATTTCAACATGTGTCTCTTTAGCTCAGTTGAACAAATCTTTACTAGATTTTATTTAGTCGATTTAGTAAAATCATAGTATAATATTAGCAACAATATTTGGGTAGTTCCGGAATAATCTATCGGTTCTTTGAGATTGCAAAGAATGTTTCGTTTTAAATGTCGATTACATGTTTAAGTAACGTTTTAAGAAATTTGTTTATTTTTCTACAGATATCTTATTTACTTATAGTGGTATAATTTTTAATATTTGCAAATATATTATGCCACATTTGTTAAATCATTCAGTACAAATCAGAAAATAAAGTCCATAGCTTGTCATATATTTAAATTCATGAGGTTATGTGAGGTGTTAGATTAGTATGTAGACTAAATAATCTGACACACTTATTTACAGTCCATTGGCTTTTATTACTCGGATCCTATAAACTCGTAATGCTATATCTAAAGTTAGGACCGATTCTATAAATGGTTGACAATTGAACGAATTTTCATTTTCTTAAAGCCAGTATTTACATTATTGCAAGTTTAGACATGGACTAACATTATTATTAGAGTTTATTTTTAGAGTTCTATTCATCCGAAGGGATAATCTCTTTTTTTAACTTTTGCACCCTTAGAATTTTTGTAATCTCGCCGTTGTTATATTGTATTGAATATTGTATATAAAAAAAAATAAGTTAAACTGCCTACGTTCCGTTCTCAAATATTATAAAATCGAGGGAAAGAAATCGATATACAATAGTTCATCATAAAAATTGTGACAGTTTGATTTCGAGAAATAAACATAAACATATAACAAAGAATAATTTCAATTTTTTTTTAAATTACAAAGAAAGTTTAGAGAACGGAGATTTTTGTCATTTGGAAATAAAAAGGGGTGCGGCCCAAAAAGCTAACAATTCAGAAAATGTTAAGCAGACCCGGAAAAGAATTCAATTAGGGTTTCTATATGCTTATTTTTAGAGATGTCGACTTTTTTACACGTACCTAAAGATATAAATCGGAGAGTAGTCAGCAGATCTTTTGATGGTATTTTGGGTGTTTACCCTCATGTATGTATGTTAAATAACAAACATTTGTAGAAATTTCGTCAAATAAATCTGTACATCTGATTCCACCAAATTAAGTTCTTGTTTATTTAACTACATTAGTTATAATAAAATGCAATCGCATACATGAATATTTAACTATCAATTCAACCTCTTTACTTGCATTGTTTGAATGACTATCGTCCTATCTCTTGATAATTAAAATACCATTATTATATAACGATATATAAAGTTCAATTGACACTTCTGAAAAAGCAGACGTTCTTCTTATTTTTGTACTACAGCTCGTATACAATGAAATTCTCTTGTGTATACAAAGAAAAAATCAGGTAAAACAACAAAGGTTGGGTTATATTTCGAAGATCGTTATGCTAGAAATATTTTGAGAGAGTCAAGGTGTACTAATTCATTATGCACAGTCTCAAGCTCCTACAAAATGGACTTAAAATGCAATTCATTCGTTATACACAAAATGCCAAACTTGCTGGTGAATTTAATCGAAAATTCCAGCCCATTGAAAGGCAATTCCAATGTTTTGAAGTTCCCGAAGCTACTGTTTTGAATGCTTTTAAAACAAGTTGTTTGAAAATATACAATTGTTTATATAGTGACAAATGTGCACTGAAAATTTGTTCTGTTTTAGCTAACATTAATGGTTAGATACTTATACGAAGTTATGATGAATATTGGATATGAAAGCAAACAAAATTTTCGTTTAGCGATCTAAATATTATCCAAAACGTTCCGAAACGGCAGGTGTGTATACTTGTTATTCTTGTACTGCAGCTAGTATTCTGCCCAAGGAATGAAATCAGTTAAGGTATTTCGAATTTGGGGACGTTCATTATTAATGTTAGTACTGATGTCCAATGCGAAATGTGACAAATGATTTTTTGAAATCCAGACAGAGACAATAAAACAGGTAAAATAACAACGGTTGGGCTATTTTTCAAAGATCATTGTGCTAGCTAGACATACTTCGTGGTGGTCAAGAATTTTGCAATGAACAGTAAAGTCAAGGTGCACCAATTCATAATAAACACATTATTCCCAGTCTCGAGGCCCTACAAATCGTACTTAACCCGTTTCGTCCTGAAACGCCCTAAATTATGACTTCTTTTCATCAGGTGCCGTCTCATGGAAACAGTCACTCAATCGGTTTGATATAACCACACGTATTGTATTTTGTCTCGAACTTTCTTAATCCGGTTTTAGATTGAACATATCTGCCGCCATTTTTTTTACTACCACGGTTTGAACATACAAAAATCGTGAATTTTGAAAAAATTTGCTCAAATAATCGTATTTTTGAACAGGAAACCGTGTTCGAATCAAGCTAAATCTCTGTATCTGGTGTAGTAATTAGTTATACTAAAAGATAATGTAGTTATTAATTCACCATTCAAAATGGCGGTTCTCAGTCAAAATTTTGTTGAAAAATTTCTGGATGCTCCAACTCAAAAGCTACGAGCTTTTTAAAAAAAATGTTAAGAATGAAAAGTTCTTATATTCATTGAGAAATATAGTGGAATTTTTTCTGATTTTTTAAATGAAGTTTTGAGAAATTCATTTTCAACATTTTTTCAAAATTGTAATTTATTTACGAAAAATTCTGAACAAAATTTAATGCATTCTCTGATGAATTCTAAGAGTTTTTTGTTTTTTGCAATTCTTTCGAAAAGTTGATAGATTTCGAGGAAATGAATTTCAAATATTATAGTTTAAGATTTTTCTTTCTCGAAAATTATCAACTTTTGGGAAAAAATGCTTAGAATAAAAAAACACTTAGAATTCATCAGAGAGTGCTCTAAATTTTTTTCGAACAAAAATTTTCAAACAAATTTTTCAAAACTTCATTTAAAAAATCTGAAAAAAATCCAGTATATTTTTCGGTGAATTCTAAGAATTTTTCATTGTTAGCATTTTTTAAAACCAGTTATTTATAACCATTCATAATTTTGCGGTTAGAGCGTCCAGAAATTTTTCAACAAAATGTTCACTGAAGTCCGCCATTTTGAAGCCGGCATTTTGAATGGTGAATTAATAACCATCCTATCTTTTAGTATAACTATTTACTCCACCAGATACAGAGATTTAGCTTGATTCGAACACGGTTACCTGTTTAAAAATACAATTATTTGAACAAATTTTTTCAAAATTCACGTTTTTTTATGTTTAAACCGCCATCGTAAAAAAATGGCGGCAGATATGGTCAATCTAAAACCCGATTTAGAAAGTTCGAAAAAATATACAATAGGTGTGGTTATATCAAAACGATTGAGTGACTTCCTCCATGAGAAAGCACCTGATGAAAAGAAATCAATATTTAGGGCATTTACGGGTTAAGGACGATTCGTTAGTTATACAGAAAATGCCAAACTTACAGGTGAATTCGATCGAAAATTCCAGTCCATTGAAAGGCAATTCGTATGTTTTGAAGTTCCCGAAGCTACTGTTTTAAATACTTTGAAAACAAAATGTTTTGAAAATGTACAACGTACAATGCATCTCTTAACGTTATTTTTTGAGATAAATATTTTATTGCTCCTAATAGGGAATCTTAATAAACCATCAACATCGGCAGAGCTTTGGTATTTTGCTATTAATTTACTGTATGCTCAATGAATTAAAATGTAAAATAATATTATTCATTTTGTCAATTAATAAAATATAATTAATAATAAATTTGTACCAAATTGAGGTATTGAAATTAATTATAACAAATTTTTCTTGCTTGGTGACCCAAATTCTATCCCGAAAGCTCGAATTTTGGCGAAGTCAAGTTGTTTAGATGACCAAATTATCCTGGAATACCTGGACGAAATAATACAATATAGATCACCTAGAGGCCATTTAAGGATTTGTATACACAAAATACCTAAAATCATCAACCATAAATTCCTAGGCTTCTATTTTTGGAGGTTATGTTTCAATACATCGAAATGAGCATTACTGTCGACGATTTGATGTTTTTTTTTTTAGTTTTCCAACTTGAACCATCCCTTAATTTATTGGATAAATTCGATTTTATATAGTATAATTTCGTTTGTTATGAGAACAATTATGTTTCTAATTCTATCAAATGCGGATGCAACAAAAGAGACAACCATCTCAAGGATTGTTTATTTTTTTATGTTTTATTAGTGACATATCCATAACATATCATTTTAATAAGATTTTATTTTATTTACTAAATATAATAGACAATACAGTTGAAATGCTAATCACAACGCTGCAATTAGAACATTTTTCAACGAAGAATTAAATAATACATTTAACACATAACAAATTGCACTCTTGATTTTAGCCATAGCATTAACATTCTGATAAGGAGTACAAAGATGGAATATTTCATTTACCTGTAAACAAAAAAACTTACAAAAGTAAACTTAGTTAAAACTTCGTGAATTATATTGAATATTCAAAAAAATCTTTATAAATAATGTAGAGTATTATGTCAATGAAAGAATGTTTTTACAAATCGAAATAAAGATAAATCACAAACTTAAAATGCGAAGTTTATCATATTTGAAAACAATTATTTTTGAAAACTTGAACAAATGATTTTATTAAAACGTACACGATCGTCATAATAAAACTGTCACTTTTTAAGTGTTTTTGCACTGTTCTGAATATTTATTTTCTTGACAGCGTTATGATACGAATAGAACGATACACGTTTCTTAAAAGTGTATATTATTTTTTTATTTTCACAATTTCTTTTTCAAGGAAATTGGCAAAAAGTTGTTTTTAAGAATTTCATTTTTGGTTTTTATGGGTTATTGCACATTTATCACTATTCAGATATGAGTTATATTTCTTGTTGTGTGCATTACAAGATAATTAATTACCTACAAAAATTAAGTCTTTTAGCAAGTTGACAGCATATTCAAGTTGATACTTTTTCGAAAAAAATTACAAAAATACCATTTAAAACAAAAATGATCGGTATACCTATTTTTGTTTAAAATCTCACATTTTAATCTAGTGGATTAATCATGTTTTGATTGCTGATCAACCATATTTTGATGTATAAAGTAATCGTAATTTGTATGCTTAACTAAATAAAACTGAGTAAAAAGAAGATTTCAAAATTCTCAGAAGATCTCGATTCTGTTTTTAATATTCTTTCCAGAATACTCGATATTCTTGCATTTTAGGACGGACTTATAAGTATAAAATTGCCAAATGCCTGAATATATTAAATTAATAAAATTTACTGACCGGTTTCAAAACCTTTCAATTTTATTTGTATTATGAGCACTACACGATAATGTAAATAAAAGCTGTAAACAAAAGTGAAATATTTTCCCAATAGTAAAATGATTTTTCCGACCTTATATAGTCTCCGTTATTATTTACTTACTCCGCCGCGAGCTCTATTCTAGTATCGCATATGTTTGTTTACTTTTTTTATTTAAATTATCTTATAGTGACCGTAATGTAGAGAAATTTGAAATGGTTTGAAGCCGGTCAACAAATTTTATTAATTTAATAAAACGGTTGTTAAATATAAAATAATTTAAGTAAAATAGTACCTTCGACTATTCCAGATACAAGACTTTTATAAATCGCAGAGGACTTGGTAGGGAATGAATTATCACTGCTGATTTTAAGGGGAAATAGGTCTTCAAAAAATGGGAAGATTCAAGTGAATATTGGATAAAGGAATCCAGAAAACTCGGATATCTTGAGCAATATCTTCGGCCAGTTTTATAGAATTTCTAATATTGTAAAAATTAGTCCAAAAAAAAGTGTCTAAATTTGAGAAGAACACAAAAGCTATGGTAGTACTAAAGTTTTATATAAATAAATATAAGTTGAAGGATCAGTAAAATTTGTTGTTGAACGGTTGATGAAACCAAGCATCTTCAATGCCCTGAAGACGGACAATAATTGAATGTGAACAATAAATGATAAATTACATTCAAAAGTGACACCTAGATCATTATTGTTAATGAACATTATCTTCCAACCGATACTCATAAGGAAAACAATGCTTATATTTACAAAAGGAGATTATTTTACACTTATTAAAGTATATAAGTTCAACCATTTTCCTGAGACCATTTGACGAAGTTATTGATTAGTTGTCTGAGAAGTCGAAGCTGTGGTTTATTCAAGCTACGAAATTCTATCAGAACTTTTCAACTTTAGTTTAATATCAATGGATTTCACTACAGTAATAATTTGTTTTTTAATTAAATTAGTAGATAATTCCACAATTGAATCAGATTTGTTTGCGAAACGCTTGTCGAAGGAAGATAATTGAGTCCGGAGATCATCTAAGGATTTATTCGCTCGTTGTCCCTGTTCAATAACTCTCTTTATATCATGGAACATTTTAAAAAATAATAAAAATATTTTACGGTTCGGGCTGGTTTTGGTCATCTTCAGAACACTTTCAAACGGACAGAAGGGAATTATTTAATACGATTTTATGAGCTATTAGGTTTCTAATATTCTGCAAAAGATATTTTTCAGAATATTTCTGCATTTCTTACTGACTACTTGACACTGTAAATTCTCGAAGACCTAGGTCAATAATGAAACGACATTCAGAAAAAAATTCGAGACGTTCCTTAACGTATAATGAAAACTGTGACAGTAGTTCAACGATAAGATATGGAACACTCTTGAATCAAAGATATTATCTATTTTACTCAAACTAGTAATTCTATACTGGACAAACACGGCTATAAGGCTACGAGACAAGTGGTAAACTTGTTTTTTAACTTTTACATCCTTGGAATCTTCTCCGAATGCACATTCTAAGGAAACTTCTTTTCAGCCCAATTAGTCTTAAAATGTGATAGGTAACGCAAATAACATTATCTTGTCGATATTCTCGATTTCTCGTACCAAAACTCTAAAATTAATAGTATTTTATGTACCATGAGTGAAATATTACAATATCAAAAAGTGTGTTTTTTTTACTTGAAAAATGTAGTGGAAGCATCGTCCGCCTACTTGCTTTTTCCTTGTTGGAGTTTTCATCCTTAGGATATCGGCAGATCAAGTAGTTCCATTAGAGTAAGTTGGTTGAAAGTCGGGGTTAATTGTAAGGAATAGTAAGGCCTTAAGGCAAAATACCTTCCTTATATGCAGTAAGCCTAATTCGTTGTACAGTGGTTCTGTTGTATCACTTGAGGAATTTCACAAAACTTTTTAAATTGAATATATTCGCATGAAATTCGTAGAAATGAAAGAAAACTCGAAGAATTAATTCGATCCATAACTTCGCGACGTTCTATCTGAAACTTTTTGTACTATCTTTGTTTGGATTCTATGAGACCTCAAAAAGATTTTTGAAGTGTCAAAAAAAAGTTTTCCAGTCCTCATATGATATAAAACGAAATTAATTTGTCATACGATGGGTAGTAAATTAATTAAAAATCCTTCATTCGATCTTCTCGTGTCAATACAATTAAAACACACTCACATCATGTAAGTCGACGTTTCGACGATCCCTGCCGTCATTTTCAAGACTGTGAAAATCAAAACAACTTTATTATACATCAAAATTGTACAGTATCACAGAAACAATTGAAATAAAATTAAAATTAACTCTAAAAATAAATATAAAGCTTATGTATCCGCACCAAAACTGTTCGTCATCGTAAAAAAATTACAATGACACGTTCTGTAAAATATTTAAAACGGAATTATAAATTGCCGTCATGTCAATAGTTATGGAGCGACTAAACTTATTCCACTAAGAAACACCACGATTGTACTCCTGTACACATACTAACACTAATTAGTGTGTATCACTGCCCACCCTACCGACGCACAAACATACACAATTATATGAGACGTACAGATTAGTCACAAATAATAACACTGAATTACTGTAAATGAACCAATATCTTATTCAAAATATGTTTATAACTCGTAAATAAATTTTGCGTATCTTCGATTCTATTAAGGAAATTTTCTTGTAAGTGAATGTGACTCATTTCTGAAATGAGTCGTTTGTTTAATTGAGGTTCAACGTCTAATATTTTAACAGCATCATATAATGATACTCTGTATAAATAACTCAACTTTGTTCTTTTGAGAGTAAGATTTTATTCCTTTATCCTTTAACGTCCAATTGTGGACAAGAAAAACGTACAATCAATAGCAAAATGTACCAATTTGTGTAAGAAAATAAGATCAGAGGCTAGAAATTCCGATTTTAGAGATGGTATATATACATTCAATTCAATTGCGATCGTAGTGTAATTATTAGATAAAGGATGTCTTTGTTTATTCATTTTCAAAGCTGCATAGCGAAAAAATTTATGTTGAATTCTTGTCAATACTCCAAAATCAAGATCATTATAGAAAGCCAAGCAGATGTCGCATATAGTAAAATTGGTTCAACTAATGTTAAATATAGAGATCTAATGGTAGTAACTAATTTGAAATTTGAACATATTCTCTGCAAATATCACAGTATTTTCAATATAATTTATTTGACCTGCAATACGTTGTCAAATAAAGTATGTTCAATGTTAATACATTGTGAGGTTTTACCAAAAGTAATAAAATGACATTTGCTCAAATTTAAAGTTATATAGTTTTTAGTTTTAATCAAGAATATTTTTACAACATCAGCAAATAAAGGTATATTATCGTTTTTTATCGCTTTGTTACATTAGCTATAAATAGAATTAAGAAGAGAGGTCCTAAATGGGAGCCTGGAGGAACTCCAGATGTAATTAGTATGTTTTTAGAATGAAAGTTTTTATATTTAACTGTTTGTATCCTATTTAGTAAAAAATTTTTTATCCACAGTAAGAATTGACTGTAATATCTATTGATTTCCCAGATAGCACATACCGCTTAAAGTGTACCCCAAGAGCTCAGTTCTAAGATATCTTCAAAAAGACCTCCTTAAGTCTGAATTATGATAATCTATAAAACGAGCTGTTGAAGATGTCTTACTTAGGACTTCTTAAAATCGTAATCTCCACGAGGTCTTATGTTTGAGGTCTGAAATCTATATGTGTTTCTTCCAGAGACACTAGGTGGCTATTGAATCCAAAAATGAGATCGGGCCATATTTACTTCATATGCAGACCGACAGATTATAAGCTACAATGACAAAATAAGTGCTTTTACGATATTTAGCATATGTTATCAAAATTTTGTACTATTATTGTATGATCACATTCTATTGATTGTAATCACCATCCAATATATAACTATACACACGGTAAAAAGGAACTCCGGTAGAAATTATCTAAATTAATAATTAAAGTACAAAAATAGAATCTACGATTTTCAGAAATTTGATTTTCATTTATATTATTTATTTTACGTCAAAGTTCTTAAATAAGACCTCTTAAAGATGAAGTCTTCTTAAAGATCACTTTAAGAGCTTTATAGAGCCATGCTGAGAATCAGAAAGTGTTGGGTAAATTATTCTTAATAACTCCTCAGTCATGATATCGTAGAACACTTTGGGAATAGCACTAGAAATAGTAACAGGCCGATAGTTAGAAACATCAGACTTATTTCTTGTTTTATATGTAGGTGTAATGAAACTGTGCTTCCAAATATCTGATAATTTGCCATTTTTTAAGGAACATATAAAAAGTAAATAAATAGGGTGCACCAATGTCTTATTACAAGCTTTTAAGGATCTAGGAGGGGTACCATCAGAGCCTGGGCCATGATTTTGTTGAAATTTTGAAATGCTTTTGAAACTTTAGATGGTGATAGATTTATTTCTTCAATGGAGAATAAAGGAGACTTACAGGTATAATTAATGCCAGGTTTATTATTGCAAGCGGATTTGAAGAAATCTGCAAACAAATCAGCGATATCCGTACCAGAAGAAGTCTCTTGTTTTTTATACATCATTTTACTTGGTTTACCTCAGTCTCTTTTATACTCATGCTCACAACTCCAAAACTTATTAATATTTTCAGGTATCTCTGTTTCAAGCTTGTACATATTTTTTATAGCAAGCTGCAGATAATTTTTTGCATTCCGATCGAAGTAACTAAAAATGTTATACGCATCAGGAGATATAGTCTTCATGAAATTCGCGTGAGTATGTTTCTTATATATATTTAATTTAACTAGATCCTTAGAGAATCATTTCGTATAAGAATGTTTTTCTACATTACGGAACAAACAAATTAAAGCAATCATAAATTATTTTATAGACATTTTTTATAAATCCAATATATGTATATCTAACCAATTAATATTCCTTAAATAATCAGTTATTGTATGATAGTTTACGTTATTAAAAATAAATTCTAAAAAGTCATAATCTAAACCAACATAGTACACCGATTTTTTCACAGGATTAATATAATATAAAAAAATAATTTTTTTAACTCCGTGCGCTAAGTGCTCTACGATTAAAGTGCACTTTTTCTTGGCAATAGTTTAAAAAAAACATGATTTTCTAGCTACGATTTTTGTTTAAAATTAAATTTTCACTGTAATAGCGGTTACTAATCATCGCCTAACCTATCAGAAACGTGTTTTCGACAGTTTTACTTATTTTGATTGTTATTGATGAATGCCATAAATTTGTCGGAATTGTAGAATTCTCTGCATTTTTAGTTTTCTATTCACTTCAAACATATAAAATACGTTGACAAAATATTAAACACTTTGTCTGTATACCCATTTTTAATTTTTAGTAAATTATTTAGAATTCAAATTCTGTGATATTAAACAAATGGCCATCTTGCAAATCCTATAAAAATTTCCTATAAATCATGAAGTTTTGGAGGAAAAAATGTGGTCTTCTTTAGAAAAACATTTTGTTTGTTAGAAAAAAAAGAATTATTTTTATTAGTTATCGACTTTTCTAATTTCTAGAAATCTACCATCATATCCAATAACTCCAGCACATCGTTAACTTGTGTTACCCCTGTGATAAATCTTCGATCAACACTGCAGGCATTTTTTTATTCATCAAGAAGTCATTCGAGTCTGCAAATACATCCCTAGCATCCATCAATTTGCAAATTTATAATTTCTCATCTAGATTGGATGCAATCTAGACCTTAGAATTAAGAAACTAGTAAACGATACAGATAAAGCTAACAAAGATGTTAACTGCAAATGAGGCATGAACTGATGAACACCGCTTCAGTCTTTCCCGAATCAAAGATTCACTGGTTTCCATCGACGTATCATCTTTAAGAATTCCTCGCATTGGTCGACCAACTAGTAAGGAGTCACGTCCAATCGTTGCTAATTTTCAGTCCCGTGGCAATGTTCTTCAAGTTGTTAAATATCGAAACAACCAAACTTCAGTCAGATAGTTTAGATGCACTCAAATTAGATGCTGACTATAATAATTGCAATACCATAGATTCCAAAATCATTTGTAACCTTAAAGACAGTGGATTCATTCCCGTCCATTTCCCACTTGGTACCTCTACTGATGTTTTCCCAGAATTTGTTAAGAAGGTCGAAAGGAAATCTTCTTAGAGACCTAACCATGTTCCAGTAATTTGTGGTGACTTCAACCTTCCTAATATTCGGTGGTTTTCCCTATCGATGGAATTGATAAGTTACGTCACTTCTCAATGCCACGCCAATGAGAATTTACTTCTAAAGTAAAGGCAAACCTGCCCGTCTTTGGATATCAGTGAGTTGTGCAATAAATACCAAATTAAAGGATATATCCTGGATCTGCAACTCTAAGATTAACTACTAAAAGCGGATGAACATCATGAGGTGTTTTTCTCTCATTTAGCATCCGTCACATGCCATTTTTGCTGATGATACAGATATCTTGAAATGTCGACCTGAAACCAGTACCATAGGCGTGGAGGGAATTACGTCGCACGTGCAGCGATTTATTGACTGGGCTGATAGAAATAATCTTGTAATTAATGTTAATAAAACTAATGCCACAATCATGGTGGCTCAAAAACATTAGGTACTTAGACTTGTCTAATATTCCTGAAGTCCTTGTTCACGGACAGCCATTGGTATGGGCTGTCACAGTTAAAGCTCTCTTGTGAATGTACGGTACGTTTAGATGCTTCACGTTAGACAGAGGACATTGCCAGAGGATTTAAGGTGTCAAATGATTACCTCGTTACTACTTCTTATTTAGATTACTGTGTCGTAATCTACAAATACCTCAAATTATTATAGAGACATTCGACGTGTCGGGTTTTTGTTAGTCGAGTTTTTGAATGTCGGATTTTGATATGCTAGGTTTTTAAGGCGTTTCCTGTAAAGATCATATGCAATTGACACGAAAGGATGGAGAACGATTCGTAGATGAAAATAAACATTTTCGACTAACACAAATTACATCGGTTACTCCTAATTTTTCGACTACTTCATGGCGAGGATACGTTCGTTGTCGCATTCTTTTAATTAGTTCGTTAAGAATGCTAAAACAATATATAAAATTTACTTAACCCCTAATTAAAAAATATATTTAAGCAAGCATCTTAATTAAAGCAAAAAAGTGTTCTGAATTTTTTCTTTGCCACTAAGAATAAAAAAATAATTCCCCAGAACTGTATCTTACGTATTTGCTCGAAGACTGCAAAAATGTAATTGTTATTCCTAAAAATTGGCTGTAACATTTTAATAGTTTAATGGCTTGCAGATTCCGAAAGAGCGATGTCCAGAAGTTAGATGAGGTTCTTGAATTTTTTTTTACAGATACATTCTTTCAACACGAAATTATGTTCATAAACCAAAAGTTGAGAAATAAATTAGAATTTAACAAATTTTTAGGTCAATAATATTCCTTATTTAAAAATGGAATCGTAAATGATCCAGGAGTCAATAACATTTGAAATCAACGATGTCAATGGCAATGTTCAAACTTATCGATCTTAAAAAAAAATAATGAAATCGTCAACGAAGCAAATTACGATCTCAGTTCGTATAATGAAAATTGACAGTCATTGCGGTAGTAATAATAGCATTTCCCAAAATTGACATTGATAGAAGAACATACATTCTTTTTTAAATTCTCTTCATTGATCTATCGCTTTTTCCAAGATACGCAGATAAGAAAACAATGTATCCACAGTATTTTACGAAAACATAACACTCGTTAGCGCCATTAATTATCATTCTGCAATTGGCCTCTTTACGTCAATTACAGAATTTATAATTAAGCCAACTTAAATCACAACATGATCACAAAATAAACATAGTTGATACCGATTCTTCGAAGGAGCGTGCAAAATATGGACGTAAAATAGAACGATCGAAAATAAACGTGTCTATCAAAAGTCCAACACGAGCAAAAATAGTCTCAGGAATTGAATTGGCATCCTATTAATTTGATTGATTTCGTACTCCAAGGGGAGCACCCATCAATAAGATTCCGTCTGCGCGGACTGCAAAAATGATTTCATAACAATGAATCAGAAATACAGTTTTATAAGAAATATATATGTTTCTGAAATTATTCCAGGCAGCAGTGCCGATACAAGTTGAGAAAGAGTAGTGCTATGAAGTGACAAAAACTGATGCTTTTATCTAACGAAAAAAATGTTTAAACAACCGATAACGTTATTAATAGTATACAAAGTTACGTTATGTGCAGCTTCTTTGAGACGTGATTAATTCTGACTAAGAATCTGCCATGTTTAGTCTAGACAAACACCTCCAAATTTCTTGGAGTTCGAATCACTTTAACATTTTGCAAAACAAATGTTGATTTTCCCAAAATTTTATTAAATTTTGCGAAATTTTTTGTGAATAGTTTAAAACCCACTAGGCTGGGTTGTCAAATTTTTCAAGGAAATTATGTCTCTTCTCACAACTGTTCGAAAAGAATTCGTAATTTCAGAAGACGATAATTTGTTGGTTTCAATTGAGGAAACAAATACCATTTCTGACTTATCGTGCTGATTTTGTACTTGGTTCTATCGCCAGATGTAAAAAAAACTTGTGAAAAAAAAGCTAACGGCGAAGTGAACCGAAGAGGACAGAATATTCTACTTGGACGAGCAACAGGAATAGTAAAATTGAAATTATCTCGTATTAGATTTACGTTGCTGATAATTTGTGTAGCTTTGACCTGTAAAAACTAAACGCTTAACATTTGTTAACGTATAAAGACCCAATCTATCGATTGCGTGCCCCACAGTAAAAGTGATAAATTCTCTTGTAATACTTTACATTTTTAGCCGCGATGTGGACATTTTATCAAATGTTTTACAAAAATAAATGATTTCGACTTGACCGACGGACAGATATAAAAGCCACGAGGATAACTATGCGCGTTTAAGGCGATACAAATTTTAATTATTTACAAAAATGAATGCGGTAATAAATTTTCAAAAGTGACGTCCTACAATGTGGAAAAATTCAAGAATGACTAACAAATGTTTACAGATGTTTAAAACTTCTATTTCATTATAAACAATTTGTCATAAAGAATTTGTACAAAACAAGATAAAAAAAATTCTAAAAATTGTCAATAAATAGTCGTACTTTTTATTTAAATCACAATTTCGTAAATTTACAAATACTAAAGTTTTAAATAATTTAAATTACAAAACAAGTAATACATCGAGTTCGTTAGCGGCACGTTATAAAAAAATCTCTTAAGGTCGTTTTCGTTTTCGGAAATTCCTCCGAATTTTTCAGTCTTGTAGTTTCCTCGCAGACTCAACAATCGAAGATTTGAGAATTGTTGTTCTTTTTACGCCCGATTTTCGGTCTCGTTTTTCATCGAGTGAAGAAATTCTGCGATGATTTTCTCAAGGGAAGGAACTGCAGTGTTCATGAGATCGACGAGATCTTCCTGAAGAAATGGCCAGCTATTGATCCTGAAATTGCAAATCAAAATGTTATTTGTATTTCTATAATAAATTAACGAATTATAATACAATTAGAATGATAATTTATTATTATTCTTTCTGAAAATACTTACATTTTCTTTCCAAGAAATGTCAGCCAGGTTTTCCACCCATCAAGAAAAAGTTGACAATATCACAATGGCGGACCTGAAACAATAACGTTCCTTAATAATAGATTTTACTATTTTCATATCGCTACATATTTTTCTACTTTGTACTACAGTTAAATTTTCTACGTTACAACCATCTGATTGAGAAACGTTTAAAATAGAAATTGATACCGTAAACTGATGACAGTGCTGATGCTAACTTTCTTATCTCTAGGAAACGATATTAAGATTTTGTAAAAATATTGAAATTTAGTACGTCATTAAAAATATTCATGAGACGTTCATAAATATCCATAATTTTCTAATTACTTTCTTCAGTAGCCAATTGTATTTTATTTCAAGCCATAATTTCAAGGATTTCGAGTGACTCTTAATTGTTACATCTGATCTACATGTGACATTCTATAATGAGAGCATAAACAATGACAATAAATAGAGGCCTGTTGATTCATATCATTCAACAAAATAACTGGATTGAATAACTTTTAGGCAAGCAAAGCATCTATGATAATTATGCAAGCAGTATCAAGAAGTGATTACTGAAGTACGATTTTGTCCTATTGAAAGTCCAATTCAGTTTAATTTAGAAACTCTAAATATTTTTTTGAACCACTGAACTATTGGTTTAATAACCAATACCACGTTGAAAGCGATCTAAACTTTAATGTTTTTAATTTTGCATTTTGCGAATGCATACAATTTGATTTTGAGGAACTTCATGAACTAAACTTCCTGTAATTCATTATTTGGAGAATACCATAAACAGAATGAAACTTTTGGAATGTTCGGCACTGAATTATAGTCATCAAACATTCTCCATTGCAGAATCAGGGAATCGAATGCTGAACTTAACCTCAAATAAATCTGACACTTACTCAGGATACCATCCGGGAATTCTTGTCCTGTGTGCCAGGTAAAGGATTGCAGTAGAGCTCTAGTTCTGCCCAGGAACAGGCTTTTCTGCAACACTCATCGACGATGCCCCTGTTCGACGTGGAACGAACCTCCACGTCACTTGAGAATGCCCCGTTGAAACCCCTGCCTTCGCAGATGAGGTCTAACGCATGACTCAGGTTCCTGGAGCACAACCTGACGATCTTTGCTTGTCGATCGAAGGTTGGCCCTACAGGGGATGACCTCACGATTTGTACGGAACTGAACATGACCACGATCAGCACCAGTAACACAAAACACGGGCACAAATTCCTCTTGGCACTAATCCGGAAGTTCCTTCCCGACATCATCGTGATCAGTGTCCATTCAGCATCGCGACGCCTTTTATATCTCCTTTAAAGCGTAGGGGGAGCTCGAGTAGTGGGGGAAATTTTGGTAGGGGGCGTGAGTTAGGAAAAGGGGGAAGACGCGGATAAGGTGGAAAGGACCGTCTTTATCATGAAAAGAGAAGCCTTTCCTCTCCACCAAAATTCGGTATTGTATAGTAATCTTGCATTCTTGTGGGACCTTCTCTAATCCTGAAGCCCCTTTTTTGGTTCCCGGTCAAGGGTCGTTACATTAGGAATCAAGCAGCTATTGGTTCCGCGTGTTTATCGTGGACCAACAAGGGCAGAAGGTCAAGGTCGCACTATCCCTAACCGAATCACTAGATGGCAGAGTGCACCTTTGCATACAATTACCTGTAACTGATGTTTGAGACTCATTTGGTCATGACAGACAAAGTCACAAATTTCAAAGACTAGTAGAAGTTGCTATCAATCCTTTATGTGGGTCTTAGAAGGATTGATGATATTTCAAACAATACTTTTAAAAGATTTATTCAGTGTTATTATACAGAAAAACTTCGATGCTGAATTCACATCATAGATTTTTTATAAACGACTTTGCAACAGTCAATCCTGCTTTCACATTAGAACAAATGACGTATAGTTACTATAATAAATATTATTTAATCTCAGCAAAGCTCATACAAATATCAGATCCTCAACTACAATTGGCCGGTTGAAGAAAAGGGATAAATATAAATACTTTCACACTTTTCAAATTAAATTTATTGTGCATGGATTGTCAAAATTCAGATATTAATGTTTTCATATTAAAGGATGTTTATAAATCACGTAGTAAGTTTGACGTACAAGTGGAAGTTGTAAACAAGAAATATCAATAACTTCCGATCTTGAAGAGAAACACGGAAGACCGGAATCGGAATAGACCTTGAACGAATTCCTCTTGGTGTCACAAGAATTTTCAAAGTTTAATAGTTAAGAAAACATGTAACCTGTTTTGATAAACCAACTTGCTACCCATTTCGCTCGATCAGGATTAAATTTTCGGCGCTGATAACTATACCTGTGTCAGGTGCTGATTACTACAGATTTTACGCAATTTTGCGTACGCTCGTAAAAAATTAAAAACATAATTCAAACGAATAAAGCAACAATCGCAGATGCATATAACAGTTGGGAACAAAATTTATTCAGAAACTGTCAAACATGAAAGGAACATGCAAATGATTAAAAACAAAGTTTATGTACGTTTACAATAAATATTGGTAATACTGCGTACCTTTAAGTATCGAGATCGAAGGGTCACAGGAGTTTAGCGAAGGGTCAATGTCAAATGTTATCAACGCTTGTGATACTTACTGTCGCTAAAGAACTCAAACAGCCAACCAATTACAAATAATTTGCTTTTGTTTTGCTATTCTAAAAGAATTCAATATTTACGTTATTCATACTTTTACATGTTGCACGTTTTGCAAATCACGAAAACACTCCTTGCATACAAGTTCCATCCAAACTTAGATTAAACTATTGAAGTCTTTTAGAATAGGTTAATAAATAGTACCAGAATACGTCCATCGATGTCAGTTTTGGTAAAAAGGTAAATAATGGTTAGTCTGTGGAATGAGAACGGCACACTTAATTTTCGTACACTCTCGTTTTGCTTTTTTATTGCCTCTGACAATATTGGGTCTATAAGAGCACGTGGTTGAATCTTACAAACCTTCACTTCTTTCGTCGTCTATCACTTCGTTCAACAATTTATCTTTATCATTACGAATTAATACTAATGAGATCATCGGTTAGTAAGAAGGATCTATCGGTGAACTCGCCGGCATCAAACACGTATGATCGTCAGCAGCTATCACTTTCTCATCACACTCTGTTCATCAGATTACAAAATCGTTTGTTTTCGCGGAGTAATCTCAATCGGTAATTGACGCGTTAGCGATGCGACATTATCAACATTATCACGATTTCTTTTCGATGACTTTCATGTCACAGCAGGGAAATAAAATGTAAGTCTGTCTGGTCGGAACCTCTCCATCGTCGTCGGAGTCGAAAGTTCTCTTATGTCCTCGCGCTACGAGCAGCACGCGAATTTTCTCTATCACGAAAAAAGTCTAGTCTGTGGAAAATCGCGGTGCCGGGCGCAAAGTGGTGCCTTACTGTCCTAAATCACCAGTGATGCTCACTCTTTCGTTATCTACTTAAATCTAGGCAAATTGCTGGAACTATCGAGCTTCTTTCTGTGTGGCTTCTGGTTCTCTTCAACCGGAAATCAGAACGGTTTTGGTGAGGCAGCTCGAAGAAGACCAACCTTCGGATCTGTGTTACGGTATTGTCAACGGAACCTGTAAAACGTCATCAATCATATAAGTATTTCAAACATTGCATTTAAGCATTGTTTAAACATAATTGAACAAAGATTCAAACAAATGATCTATCAGAGGAAGATGATCAGAAACTTACGTTTTCTCAGTCTCTCGTAACGCTTATACGGACCCGTATAATAGCAGGATAGAGTCACTATCTCCACAATGACGCCGCTAAGACAAAAAACGTTTACAATTATTATCAGGTGCTAAAAATATGTCTAGTATCATTATAGTTAATATAGTATTCCCGATTTCGAAATTTTAGGAATGTCATGAATTAATAAAAATGTCTCTGATTAAAGAATGTCTACGAGCGATAATAACTAGGAAATGGCCCGTACCCAATTACCATATGTACAAAGCAAGTAATCTCCGACAAGGGCCTTCTTGGCACTGGGACTAGTACTACGCATGACCCCTGAAGACAAAATGAAGAAATATATAAAAAGTCGATAATCCAAATATCTAAAGTAGTATATAATTGCAATTTGCTAGAAAGGGTTAAAAAAAATAACGGAAAGTTGATGTCGGAACTAAACTTGTTTACGAGGCTCGTCAGAGATTATTCTTAGTCGAAAACAAATCCGTGGACTTTGCCCAGCCACGCGCTCGAAAACTCACAATCGGTCCCGTTTTAAGCACTTGTGTAAGAGAGCGACCGATTACGTTTGGGAAAACAAGTCCAAGACCGCCGAGACGGCCAATATCATTTGATTTTTTTCATTTACAATTTTGATAAAATTCGATCCAACATCGTTCCCGCGCGCGATAACTTTATTATTCTCGCGAAGTCATTATAATATCGCAGGATTCGATTTGTTCAAATTGTAACGATTTCAGTTCTCAATTTCCTTATCAACTTAAATAGTAAGCACAATGTATCGACATCGCTTCTTTTGCATAAATAATAGAAGCTGAGCTCCGCCGAGCTCCGTTGCGATAATAAAAGTTCTCAACACGAAGACACAACAACGTCAATCGAGTGAAAAATACACTCACGATAATCTTAACGAACGGCGCTCGAAAAAAATAGATTGGTGCAAAATCGAGTAAATATTAAGTGTAAGTTATGTACGAGGCGTGCACGGATTTTTTGTTGGGTTAGATAAAGTAAAAAAACTATGGGATCTACCGAAGGAAGGCGATAAGCGGCGTCTAGAATCGTAACGCGATAAGGGACAAATTTAACCCGTTCACTAAATATGCTTAGAGTCTTGACCTTGAAGAATCACCACGCTTTTCTACTTTTAATCAACTTTTTTCAACGTGTAATTGACGTTTGTTATACATTTCATATTTCTTTATTACAAGATTCTAAATGACAGAATTATCTTTGGCGTTAACAGATAAGAGTGGTTTTATTAAAATGTAACTTTCCACCCGTATTTTTTATGCACGACAACTTATTTATGACATTTGCTCACTTCAACGAACGATAGTAACTATATTATTTCGGTGCATGTCAGTCCTTGTTTTCGAACTTTTTCTTCGGTATTGATAAATGGTTTCGAACTGATATATCACTCAGTAATAAAACTTGCACACGGAACTTCATTACGGATTCAACAAATGTCAAACGGATAATTATCTTGCGAATCTTAAAGATTTTATTGTTATAGCTAAATAATAATTAATAGTGGTGAGCAAAGGTAAGACCAACACCACACTTTATTTCTTGTCCCGCAATTAAGGAAATGGTTTTTTATCTCAGTTATTTATTTATAACAACACGTGGAGTGCAACAAAGGTCGACGATTTGCTCATCACTGGAATTACCTACGGAAAAAGAGACGTGGGGTCAACTCTTACACCACTGCAGATTTAAGCCTTTTATTTCAAATGGTCACTACAAATTTGATTCCGTTGGGTGCAAGAGGTTACAACGCCCTTTCTTCCGCACTGCTAGGAAAAAAGGACAAGAAAAGGGCCTTACTCACTTGGCGACCTGAGACCCGGGTTTGTCTTCGGTAGTCGCCGGTTTGCAATACTGCTCCATTTGCTCAAAGCTGCAGGCGTTATAGCAACACTCTTCGACGAGGCCTGGTCCTGGCGATCTGCGCACCCTACTTTCGCCATTGTTGTTAAAGGGTTCATTGTATCCACGACCCTTACACAGAAGATACAGTGCGTCGCTGAGACTCCGTGAGCACAGACGCACGGTCTTGAGACTGGACCTATTGTGAGGTGTTGCAGGGCTGACCAGAACCAAGTTCAAAATTGTCAGGAACAATAGCAGGTAAGCAAACCAACTAAAAGCAATATCCGGCTTCCTGGACTTCATCGTCAACCATCTACCATGTGGCATCGCTATTTCCAGCTTCTTTCACCGGAAGTCCGAGGAGGAGGCGGCTTCTGTAGTCGCCGGGATAAAAGGAGCTATTCCAGTAGGTGTCAGAAAAAAGTAACAATAATAAGATAAGGCACGATAACTGAAGATAACCTCGTCCTTCCGGTTTCACCCACTTTCGACAATTGCGAGAACACGCCTCTGTCGATCTCCGACTCTCGAGGAGACTTCGGGGACACTGATGTTGCCGATTGTTTACGACTTGGTCCATTCAAACAGAATCTTTTTAGGCACTCGACATCCACTCCCTGCGTGACACTCGCGTTTTCTCTCGCGAACGAACTGGAATGCGCAGAAATCAACCAGTGCACTCCTGTCTCAACTTTTTCCTCTCCGTCCTTCTGTGCTTTCACACTTTTATCTCGACATATCGCCTTGAACTTCAGCTTATCCCCACCGAAGTTCTCTCATCTTTCGGACTTTCGATAACGTTTAATTGCAAACGTACAATCGTTAATTACCCAAGAATCCCTGACTTATCGCACACGGGGCCAACGTTCGAACTCTGAATAATGAACCTAACAAATCCGGAGCTATCACTTTTTTTATTGGTTTCGTCAAGTCATACCAAAGTCACCGTTTTTCACTTTTAACTACAGAATCCACATTCTTTTCTTGCTGGAATAGTCGTATTTGGATGTCTTGATTTTGGAAATATGAGCTGCAGTATGTTTTAAATACAAGAATCAAAATTGAAGGACTTTAGAAGTTTTTTTTTTAAAAGGCTTTTAATTTTTTAACTCGCGACGAACGAATGAGGTGGTCCGCTTTTTTTTGTGTGGAAGTGGGGATTTCCGGTTGTCACACTCGGACTCATCGAGCACCAACCAGGAGCCTTGATGCTGCGAGGTCTGGTGGTACCGAGATCTTCGGTGTCACTGGTACCGGCGTAGCTTTCTTCGCGTTTCTTGCTCCTATTTTGAAGAAGATGCTGAAGGAGTGACGAGCTGATAACGGAGAGAGGGAGGCCTCGTTCCATTGCGGAAAAAGACCTCGCGAGTCCGACAAGGCTTAGAGGAAATCGCTGACCAATCGCCTTTTTCGCTTTTAATGTGCAATTCCGATTTGTAATTTTGTCAGAAATTTTGAAAATTACGTTTCACGAAATATTTTTTTTTGGAAATACGAATATTAAATTTTTAATACACCTGTATACCAGTCTGCCTTAATTGCACTTAATAAACAGGAAACGTTTGAGAAGCAATCTGAAGTTATTTTTCTCCAGAGCTTTATCAAATCTAATAAATTTCTTTTTTAGAGAGAATTTCTGACCAGGATGTTTATTAGCAAATATGCTACGAAATAAATACTATAAATGGCACGTTAATGTCACATTTATTATTCAATTTAGAACACTGCTGGGAATTCAGATTGACATGGCATGTCGTTTGAGATAAATAAGAAACTGATGCAAATTATTCGACTATGGCATCAGAAAGTTGTAAACACGTTTCATTGATTAGACGATCAGTATCCCTTTTCATATCAATCAAAACCTTTGGAATTCCGTATTGGTATGGATCAACATTTTAATGTAGAAGTTATTAAACAAAGATGAGTTTCCGTATAGAGGTATTTTTTGTACTGCTGATTGTATTTACGCCGAATGACCTAATTTTGATTAACTGACGGATACTCGTATCTTATAGTTAATAATAGCAGTGCTTGCAACTACAAATTATGTCGTAGACTTCTAATTAAACAATCTGATATTATTCCGCTACCTAACTGAAGACATAATATAAAAATGGGAATTTGTATTCAGATCCTACAGATTTTCGGGAGGGGTCCAAATTTTTAATAAGTTGTTTTGCGTAACCCTCCAAAATTAAAAAGCAAGCCCCATTAAATGTGTTAATAATCCTAAAAGTAGTTCAGTCAAGAAATCAACAATCTACTGAAAATAAGTAGAAGCAGAGTCGGGAAAGAATATTTAAGTTGCATAACACCGGCTTTCTAAGAACATACTGAATAGCGATTGGTCAACGGGATTACGGCTGATTGGCCTGTGAAGCGACAATTAGCACCAATTGATTGCTATCAATGACATATTCAACACAATGACAATGGTAAAGGTCCTCATTATCGAAGCTCCTATGAAGAGAGAAGCCAACAAACTACTTGGTATATTATATAATAATTACATATCTGTAACTTCATTGTTTGAGAATGATACCATTTTTAATAATGCCATTTAACATCACGTTTTTTCTGTGAGGAGAGTAAACAGTTGTATTTGCTTATTTGCGTCACGAAGTCGTCATGACACTGCCACCCCAACGTAGGAATATGGGCCATTATCGTCGGTAGGTTATGCAAAAAATTTGAGACGTATCGCAAGTACGTCATACTCGTTTGACATAAATCGCGTCATTTTGTGTCAAGGGATTAAAGAAACAATAACGTAACTACTAGTATGACGTAGTCAACGTTACAATCAGTAGACAGAAAGAACTAAAGGTTAAATATATATGGAAAAAATAGTATTAACTAAAAATAACAGTATAAAATGTATAGAAATGCAATATAGCATTTACGAATGAGGATTCAAATATAATTTTAGTTTAACTAATTTCATTACATTAATTTTACGAAGGAAAAAACCGTTAAAATATTTATTTAATTATAAACCGTATAATTTTTAATTTCTTATGATGTATGGTCTACTTTTTGTATAATACTTTTATGAATAGGTTACTTGCAAGCTCCAACTTCTAAGTGCTTTCCAAAATTATGCTACGATAAATAAAGTTAGGAATTATTCTTTTTCTCTTTAAATAATTTTCAGATTTACTCATTTTCTAGTAGGGTGGTAAGTTAAATATAATATAAAAAAATTCATAAAACTTTCGTGTTGTTGGATATGGTAGAAAAATCTGCTCAAAACCATCGTCGAGTTGTTACTGAACCTGTTTCGTGTTGTAATTGCCATTTAATTTAGGTTTTGTTTGCTGCTTGAGGAAAAATTGACCCAGTTTGAAACAATGGTCACGATTGTCTCATTTTAAGCTGTTAATAAAGCCTACTTCAGGTTCATCGCGAACAGCGCTTGTTCTTAGCCTTGCGGTCTTAAAATAAGAAATGATAAAACAAAAGACGTACGAAAAACAATTATTGTTAATCGTAGAATAATAAATTAAAAGTTAACCATTTTAAGAAAAATAAAACGATAAAAGTTTAAAGATATTTCTATTACCATATAATTATATCTTTCATTTAAGCCACTGTTTTCAACCATTTTCATGCTACTTTCATAATGTCGCGTAGATAAAAATTTACTTCATATGTCATATTTTTGTAAATAGTGACTATCTGAGACCCAACAAAAATTTTAATTGTATATCCCGGGAAAAAATTATTTATATCTGGATCATATATGAACCATATATGATCATACATCATCATATATGATTCATATATCATCATATACGATTCGTATAAAATCCAGATATGTTTATGTATGCTCGTATGCTGATGTTGGCCTGATATAGTAATATACAGTCATATATGAGCATGTATGAGCATATATATCCCATATATATTCATATATAGCTAAATCTGATTATTTATATTTATATCAGGACAAAATCCGTATACGAGCATGCATAAACATATCTGGATTATATACGAATCGTATATAAATAATTTTTTCCCGGAATGACATAATTTTAATTAAATTAACATTCACCTGATGATAACGAAAAACAATATTATATTGGAAACACAAAGGAGAAAACTGGCTATTTCATTCAAGATAAACAATTAACTTTTCCTTTAGTTCGAATAAAAAATAAAATTGTAGCTATACTTATTTTTATCTAAAACTAGTACTTTTCGAGTTAATCGCTATAAACTGATTTATTTAACTAACGGTCAACTGAACGCGAAACGCGGCTACGGATGGGGGAGTTTCAGTATGTTAAATATAACATTAAAAGAAACCTGCTTATCAAAATCCAGTTGTACGGCATTTTTTCCCTCTAAACTCGTACATCAGAGCTAATTTTAGTGCAGTATATCGATTTTATGATATAAATTCCACACGCACATAGAAATTGTCTTTCGGCCGCTGAATCCGAATCCGAAATCAGGTTGGCTCGAAACTTAGAAAAAAACTAAACAAAATGCTCAAAAACCGGGATTAAGGAATGGGCTGGCTCAATCAATAACTTGATCGTTAAATAATCATTTTGTAATCAGTTACTAATAAGTATGGGTGCAAACCGCAAAACCAACAAACCAAAAAACTGACAAATTAAAAAGCCGACATGTTGAAAAACCGAAAGTGATAAAACCGACGGCCAAAATGCCGACAGCTCAAAATAGCGACATTCTAGATACCAACATTAAAAAAACCGACAAGCAAAAATCGAACCCATAAAAAAAACGACAGTTGGAAAGCCGAATTGTCATAATACCGACAACAAACAACCGACACCTCGCCGAACCAACTGCCCAAAAGCCGAAGGCTCAAAAAGACGATAGCTCAAAATACCGACATTCTAGATACCAACATTCAAAAAACCGACAGGCAAACATCCAACCCATCAAAAAACCGACAGTTAGAAAACCTAATTGTCATAATACCGACAGACAAATAACCGACATCTCGAAAAACCAATTGCCCAAAAGCTGACAGCTCAAAAAACCGACAATCAAAAAGCTGACAGGCCGAAAGTCAACACGTCAAAATACCCTACACCAAACTATACGTTTTCAGTGTAACAGTTTTTTCTCACGTGGGGGGCAGGTCGAAAAACCGACAAATAAAAAAGCCGACAGGTCAAAAAACCGACAATCGAAAAGCCGACAGTCAAAAAGCTGACATATAAAACTTTTAACTTGTCTGCTTTTTGATTTGTCGGTTCTTCGAGGTGTCGGTTTTTTTTACGACAATCCGGTTTTTCTACTGTCGGCTTTTTGATTTGTCCGTTTTTTTATCCATACTCGAATTCAAATTTATCATTGACAAATTGGCTCCAGTTAAGAGAAAATAAAAGAATTGGATTAATCTGAAAATGCCTAATAACATTATTAGATATTGTTCGAGCTTTTTTCTGAGAAGTAAGAACCACAATTAACGTTTACTTCGTCTTTTTGAGCAGTTTTTCAGAAATAAACTTGATATTCCCATTGGTATTACAATAAAACTGATCAGAACTTTTACGTACAACATTTCAAGCCCTACATTTCTCATTTTATACATTTTTTTAAATTTTTCTAACTCCCAATTTATTCGTAACAAGGAACCAAAAACTCATTAAAGTGGTCTAGTATACAAATTATTGTTGTAGTTTTGTAAAAGTTCACCTCAACATATTAAAGCACAGTGGTATGAGCTCATGGAAAAATCATAACATAAACCCTGGTAGAAATGAAAACATTTTTTTGTACAATTCTTGTATAACATTTTTATTGATCATGTTAAAGGTATAAGCGAAATAGACAGTGTAACAAAAAATTGGACAAATTTCTACCAGGGAAAACGCCAACTTTTTTGTTCGAAATAAAAGGAGAAATTATTTTCTTGAAGATGCTATATCCGACTTCAAAAAAAAAACACCAGTTCAATAATAACATTTAAGTTGAAAAGTGTTTTCTATCAATTCCTTGACAAAATGGAAATTTTTGTTTAATGAAAGTAATTGATTTTATGAAAAAATGAATCATTTAATGGTGCATTTCATTTAAATGGGGTAACTAGATAAATAAATATCACCATTTTAAGAAAATCATTTTAAGTATCGAACAACATTTTTCTAATTTTCGAATAATATTATACCAGAATATTTTCGTTGAATTCAGCAACATGAGCCACAACTTCAATATTTTTAATATGGAATGACCCTATAACAAAATGAAATTTATTATTGATAATCGTCATCATCTCTATATATCTCTTTATGACGAATTTTCAATATAAGTTTCTATTATCATTGTTATTCCGTCAGTTCAAATTCGAATATGTGATAAATATTTATACGAGACAAGTTCACGAGAGGATCAATCTCGAATAATTATTTTGCTGGACCGCCTGGTCTAATTTATGCTTCTCGGTGATAAGTAGCCGCGGAAATGTACGAATCTCCGAAAAAGATACCTTGACCGCGACGCAGCCAGCCATGACGAATGTATTTACATTTCTTTCAAATTAGTTATGACTTCTTCCTCTGATTTATCGCTTGTCGCATTCTGTTTTGCAGTGATTTCACCAAGATAAGTGACTTGGAAGTTATGACAACGTAACAACGAGTACTCAGCGCCAGGCGTGTCGAAATCGTCATGTTTTGTTTTGCAGGTTCGCAACAAGCATGATTGCTCCGCTTATATCATAATTCATGTTGTTACGATAATCCAACGTGGAAACAAACAGAACGGCGTTATCTTTTCCAATTTAGATGTCACACTGGAAGGATTTTCCAAAGAAAAGAAATAAGGAATTGTTACTACTTTTTAATGATAATCTTAAAGTTGAGTTTAAAAATATAATATCCCTAACTTTATTTATATGCAAACACTGCTGTATAAAATAAACTCTACGGGTTCTCCAAAAAAGGGTCAACCCTCCACTCAAACCAGGGTTGTGATGGACACAAACTCAAAAGAAGGAGAATGCCGCTTCTCCCACTTTCCTCAGTCGCTTTACATTCGTGACGTCACAGCAGGCCCTTCCTGAGGCCCGAGCCCGTAAGGTGGGGGAAAAAGAGAGCGGCACTAGACAAATATAACGAAACGGAACCTGGCAAATATGCTGGGTCGTAAATACAGCGAGACGCAAATATACCGGGACTCTACTGTACACACATAGAAATCCGTTCTGTAACCTAAATACTTTTGTTGTTTTTAAATCTTTAAAACCAGGCGACGCCGACGCATAAATCCAAACGCGACAAGTAGTTTGGATTCATCAAAAACCTTATTATAACCTTATTAAGACAAAAGGAAAAAAAAAGAGTATGATGGTGCAACAAACAATTAGTTAGGATTACAAACTTGTTAGTAACTGGTTACAACTATTTATTTGTTGCCAGCCAACCATTTTTTCCGGGAAGCTTATTCCCTGACAAATTTTAAAAATATAAGTACCTATTATTAATAAAAAGCCCAAAGCAAACCTCCCCTATTTTTATCGTTTTTGCAATGAAAGAGACTGCAGAGTTATTCTGATTTACGTGTCTTTTAAAATTTTGTTGCATTTAAGTACGAAGAAAACAAAATCAACAATTACAGTATAGTCCCGGTATATTTACCCACTCGGTTCCACGCCTTCCCCTCCCGTCTCGTTATATTTACCAAAAGAAGGGAAGCGCCGCTTCTCCCAATTCCCTCAGTCGCATTATGTTCGTGGCGTTACAACTGCTTCCTGTGGCCCCAGCCCGCAAGGTGGGGAAAAAAGAGATCGGCGAAAGGTAAATATAACGAGAAAGAACCGGGAAAATCTACTGGGACGTAAATATAGCAAGACAAAATTATACCGGGTTTCTACTGTACTATGGTGAACATAGTTTCAAAGAGTCTGAAAGTACAGTATTACAAATACAACAAATTCTTCTTCCACAAATTCTAATATTTTTGGATGGTTCTTTTTTTATTTCGTTTCTCAAAACCTTATTAAGAGATGAGCTTATAGAATTTTCGTAAGTGTCTTAAGAGTATTTTACGGAATTTTGTTTAAAAATTATAAAGTATAAAAGCTGGTACTAATATATAAAACCTTGAATTTTCACTTTCTTAATAATATTTTTTACATTTTGTATACAATATTGAAATTCAACAATTGTATTTTACTCCGCTTAAACAACAATCAAAATAATCTTAATTAATTTAAAAAGTTAGGAGTCAATCTTTTTTTAGAGTTTGTAAAAGAATGGATAGTTAGAAAAAAAATAAATGTATTAAATATTTCTGACAAATTGATAAGAAACTCGTGCCTGAAATCACTAAGA
This sequence comes from Trichopria drosophilae, assembly GCA_030407085.1. NCBI lineage: Eukaryota > Metazoa > Arthropoda > Insecta > Hymenoptera > Diapriidae > Trichopria > Trichopria drosophilae. Next base: position 19,895,702 of record CM059583.1, on the reverse strand, counting down.
CTAGTTTTGAGATGATTTGATAATGACCTTGATGATACGAATGACTAATGCCGATTATTGTCTAGCAGAGAGCGGCGACAGGCAAATATAACGAGACGGAACCAGGAAAATATACTGGGACGAAAATATAGCGAGACGCAAATATACCGGGACTCTACTGTATACACATAATAATCTAAACATATGGGAATTCTAATCTAATTCATAGATAGAAATGAATTTAATTCTATTTGTAAATTATTACCTTAGTAATCTGTTAACTAGACTACAACCTTTGACCTTACTGTCTGTTAAGTTAGGTGCTTTCATTTTGTGTATTATGAAGATGGCACCATAAGATCCGAAATGAACCAACGCTAATTTTACGATTCTTGCTCAGACTGAGCAAAAGTATACCGGGAGTCTACTCTACCAGATGAAAAGTATTATCTAGTTAGTTAGTTAGTTAGTTGTGTTTATTTTTCCATGGGATAATTTTCCCTTGTGGCAATTGATACATAAGTCGATATAATATAAAAATAACATAAATAAAGTAAAGAATTGAAAATACATTAGAATAATGTAAAAAATATAATTAATAAGCTAATTTCTTATAACTAAACTAAATATGGATATGAGAGTGCCTATCGTGAGACCTAGATACATTAGAAAATAAATAAGTAAGCGCCGATGGAAAACAAGGACCAGGAACGCTTAGTACAGTTTAGAACGAATGGGATGATCTAAAGAAAATAGGTATCTGAACAGATGAGTCTTGAATGATCGAAGCGAAGGCAAGTTACGGATATCAGTCGGCAAAGAGTCCCAGAATTTGATTCCACTTACCCTGAATGATCCCTCACGTATACAAGTGCGGTATGTTGGCTGGATAAATTTCGATGATGTAGTGATACGACTTGATTGACGAATGTCAGAAGAAACCAATGGGAAGGGGTGAAACCGATAAGGTGGAGTACAGGACGAAAAAATACTGTAAAGCAATGATCCGAGAAATTATCTAGGAGATAACCACGAATTACCGCTTGGATTGATTTATTATTAACGTCTATAAAAATCTAGACATATATAAATTTTACGTCAGAATATTCCAAAACAAGTCATATTTGGTATTTTATATCAGAGCATATCACAATTATATAAGAATGACAACAGGGACTTCCTGGGTATCAGCAGTACTGAGAAAGAACTAGTGGTCTGAATTGGTCCATTCCCCCTAATGATTGCAAATTCTAAACTAACCGATGATGAACCTGTTAATTCTCTTGCAATACAGATATTTATAGAAAAAAATATTCTTCATTCGATTCCCTACAAAGAAAAAGTATCTAGTCAAAACGTCAATCGTGACTACCGGAAGGGATACGTCAAGGCGTATAAATTATAAGTTGATCAACAAATTTGATCCACAACGTAAACATTGCTCACATGATAGGATACAAGAATAAAATATTAGAAATAATTTACATGCACATTCCCAGACACTATATCAGTGGCTGGTAACGTTACGCATCATCACAATCAACAACCTATCCTGCCGCAAGGGGTATAAATTCATTTGCCCTTATTTTAAAGTCTTATTTCACCCTGAAGTAAGCGACGCTCGGCTTATTTTTAGATACGTCTGCAATTATCAGTCCACAGACAACTGTCTCTCGCCTCCTATTATCTCCGCTACTGAGGCAGCAGCGATGGAAAATTAAATTCCAGTATGCGATAGCGCGTACATTATTACGCAGATGAATAAACAAAGCAGAAACAAAACAATTATACCTGTCGATCTTTGAAAAATTCCAAAAAAAGTTTGTATTCCTGAGGAATCAACTAATCGGTTATATTCTTAGCGATGCCGACAATTGCGCCGCTCTCGGAAGCGATGGAAACGACGAGTGTCGATAAGGCAGCATTTTATTGCACTATCTTGTTAGTGTAATGACCCGGCACATGCAGTTTTCTGGTAAATTTGGGACATTTAATTATAGAACTGGATGAAAGACCCCCGTGGACCGGAACATCTATAGATCGCGGATCTTTTCAGTCATTGATCGAGCTGACGACGTCTAGGCGCCCGGATCTAGGCCTCATTCATCGATAAGTTAGCAAAAAAAATCCGACGATTATGTCCGTCGGACAAATTGACCGATTGCCGTCGATAAGTCATAAAGCCGGATTCGAGGATCGCTGCGCTTTCGGACACATTCGTGTCTCGTGATGATCTTCGAGCAATGTGAGAAGCCCACCAGTGCTCTCATATGCCAGCATTTTTTCTCACTTAATCACTGCGAATTTAAAAATGCATCGTGATTAATGGAGTTTATATATAGACATTATATGTTATGTAATTATGACTGAACTGACTTTCTGACCAGCTTGCAATGGATGGATTGAATACGTGGAATCTTGAAGCGATAAGGAGTAAACAATGATTCTATGTTTTAATGAATAAGAGGAATTTCTGTTTTCACGTCTGATATATAAGACTAGTCAGTTTTCTTTTCTATTGATATTCCATTGATCACGAAGCAAGTTTTTTTAATTGTTGAAAACAAATGTACCACAAGCGGCAATAACCCGTGCAGAAATTGCGACGGAGCGACCCGAAATATGGAGTGTCAGCGTCGTGTTCGGAGGTCCAGAGTTCAAATCAAGCTAAAGATGATTTTTAACAATTATTTTCATGTGTTAAAATATTATGAAATATCAACAAAAATAGTACACATTATTTAAATAATGACTGATCGTTAGAAGCAATTTTTCAAATAATTTTATAAATAATCCTTACAAGAAGCTGGGAAAACTTTCCGGAACCCCATCAGAGTCCCGTTTACATTTCTGTATGGGAAGTTGGATTAATACACAGGGTCCTTTATATAAACATGTCTCATTCTAATTTGTATAATAATATCATCATATAAATTTGAAGATACTTATTTCACTGCAAAAAACGATATTGGATCAATATAACGAAATATAAGTAGAGCCTCGATCTTCGACGCTCGAAAATGAATGTAACTGCCACTGAATATTGAGTATTTTAACCCATTAAAGCTAAGAATTATATATTTATTTCGCTTTCAATTACAATCACATATTGCGCATTAAAATCGAAGTTAAAACAAAATTGAAAGGCACATGTGTCACTATTTCGAGGTTGCTCTGCAAGATTCGGATGCTAAATTGAGTTTCAGGCATTAGGAATTCTAATATTGTGCTAAATGTACAAAAAGTTGTAAAAAAATGATGAAATATTTATTTTTATTAAAATTAATAAGACAAAATTGTCTTAATTACCAGAATGTTGTTTACTTTTATACCCTATTTGACTTTAATGACCTCAAAATTCCGTCTCCGATGAAAATTTCTGTGAAAAATGTCTGGAGGCTCTAATTAAAAAACTACAAGCTTCTTTTAAAAAACGCAGAAACAAAATGTTCATGAAGGTAATTCCTGAAAACTAATTTTTAATTAACTATTCTTGGTTATTTAAAGATCAGATATCGAATCGACTTATAGTCGTAATGCCGAAGTAGACGACGGAATTATACAGAAAATATTATTGATGTATGACAACATATTATGTAGTATTTTGATAAATTACACTTAAAACTGGCAGATTATACATTTATAATCACGAGTGACAGTGAAAGTCCAGACGAAACAAAAATAACTATGAACTACGTCATTCCATCTTTAATCGCATATATTAATGACTGAAAACATGCTATTTCCAATATTCATTCTTTTAAAAATCCTCTGTTTTCGTTAAATGTTTTGCTAACATTATTTTGCTGACCAGAAACTGTCCAGTACTGCCGCAGTCGCGGAGTATGAAATCAGTACGGTCTTCCATTTTTCACCCTGTTTTTTTAGTACAGTCCGACTCCTAAAGTCAGTGATGACGTGAGTACTGAATTGGTACTGAGACATCCATTCTGGCAGTGCTGATTCAGTATAGAAGATGAGCACTGACAATTTGTAAAGTGTCTTTTACTGGTGCTGAATTTCGGCGTACCTATGACATGTTTACTAGTGGCAATAATCGTTATATAACACTAAATACTATATCAGTATTGACTTATTTCGGCAATCAACAATAATTTAATGTTGAAAATAGTACTGGTAATCAGTATTGTGACACTATTGACGTACTTTGACAGGCAGACATTATTTCTCATCGATGCCATTACTGTCAGTCAGTATTGGGCTAGTACTGATTTGCTCCGTCAGTTCCTACCAAGATGATGACGAATGTAGTAGTGTCTTCTGACATTATTACTGATGTTAGTACTAATGGCCTGTACTAATTTGCTCCATCGGTCAGTACTCGTTTAATAGCGAATATAGTACCGGCTTTCTGTACAGGAACAGAACTTCAGCAGTATTATTAGTAGCTTTAATCGGCTGCCAGCACTGGATTAGTATTTTGCCGAGGTTTTACTCCGTCCACGTCTACCTGAATAGCGCAAGTTTTTCCCTACAAAATCCACATTAGAATCAGTATTTTGATATTTTATTGTATGATATAACATTTATATTCATCCATACTAAATTCCTCGAGAACGATTTTCATATCATATGTCGCAAAAACATTCATAAAGCCAGATTCGGGGATCACTTTAGAATACCTTAAACATTACTGACATTTCTTCTAATTTAAACTTTTGGAGAAGAAATTCTCATTCTTCTGGGCTGTCCCAGTAACGATCTTTTATGTATTTTAATCTATTGTATATAAATGAATATCGTAGTTAAAAAAACTACATGGGTATTTGCAATTAATATAAATTAGGCAAAGTAAAACCAATGACATTTTTCTAGATTCATTTGTGCTCACATTTTCGTTTTCATTTCTTGGCAGTATTGTTTGTCCTATAAAATACGTACAACAAACAAAATCCATACAATTTTAGTATAGAAATTAAGTGTTCAATAAGTAGATAATTATTAAACGATCATTTTTTATTCACATATGCCATTATACTTTAGTAAGTTTTGTGCTTTACACGATGAAAAAAGTTGCGAAGATATCTCTATATTAAGTAAGATTAATAACACATTTCAGTACTCCTTGAGTTATTAGAGGACTTCTAATCAATGTTGTGAACGAACAGTAACACATGTCAATTGACACTTTTGTTTAAGATAACCTAATTTAAATGCAGAAAAATGCACAATTTAACATTAATATTATTAAATAATTATGAATAATACAAAATTTTCAAAAAGATTTACATTTCCATAGACCAAGTACATTTTCTAATCAGATTTAAAAAATTTTATAAATTAATTAATTTTTCATTATCAATGTTATTGATTATAAAATTTGAATATTTTTAACACTCTGGGAGTAGAACTGAATTTTGCGCCCTGCAGTGAAATATTCGGGCGCAAATTATCGAAACCCACGCCTGTCGTATTACAAAATATCGTATGGAACACGGACGAAATATCGATCTTAGACGAGTGTGATTATCTCCCTCGCTTTGCTCGTGCTACAAACTTGGCACTCGTCGAAGATAGGTAATGCGCCCTTGTTTGATAATATACTATTGTGTTATCTTTATACATAAATTAATAAGTTGGTAGAATAGAGATAAATTCATCAGTCCAATTGGTTAGCTGAATTTAAATCCAAAGATAAACATTTAAAACTATTTTATTAAAACTACTATTTGTTACTTCTTATTGTATATCAAAACATTTAAATAATCAACTAAAATGTGCTTAATTAGTTTTAAGATTTCTCATGCCGCATAAAATGTACAAGCTTCATGAGTGCAGTACAACATATAAAAGCAATTTTTTAGAATGGTTCCATTTTATCGCCAATTCATTTTTGACGGGATATTTGTGACATAGAAGTATGCTAATTCCATTTACCCATAAAAATGTCATGCTCGTTTTTTTAAAACGTGTAAAATTTTTGACATGCTCCATTCGAATGAGCAGTTCTTGGCCAATAAGAAATTACTAGTGTTAAATTTTTGCCATTGAGTTGAAATGCTAAAATATAGTGTCCAACTTCCTTAAAAAATGTTGAAAATAACAAGAGGGTCAAGTTTGTACCTTTGAGCGTTAAAGGGTTAAAAAGGGGTTATCCTCGTATTATCTAATGATATGTGTTCCTTCCTTAACCAATAATATAAACTAGTCTTTGGTGTACCAATAGACTTTCCATTATCACTAGTTATTTCTAATATTGTTACGGAGTATACAGAAAACGTACCCATTGACAAACTAGATTTCAAACTGACTTTTTACTCGCAAAGGTTTCTTTAACAGAAGCATCTTTACAAAAGAACTTGAAAATAACAAGAGGGTCAAGTTTGTAAATATGTTGATTATTCTAAGAAAAAATTGATATATCGACACAAATTTGTTGTGTTCACAACACTGTGAAGACAAGGTTTCTTACATCTTAAAGTCAACCAATATTATATAAATCTGCCATTATCTATGTGATCTTATTTGCATTATTATTACATTGTACTTTCAGCCAATTTTCTTCCTTAATTCCAGATTTTAGTCGCATTTCTTGTAGTAATTAAAGTGTTACTTTTCACAGTGTAGACAATAAAATTTGAAAATTGTTAGATCTACCTTAATGTGAAACGGGTATCAATTATAACTCATAAATTAATATATTTCTTAAAAAATACATTTTATAATTCAATAGAGGGAAATAACAGGTACAAAGTTCTATTACAAAAAAGTTCATCGATTCCATATGTAAGTAATGTCATTAACAAATTAAAGTGTGTATTAAAAAAATGTATAATCGGACTGGTATCAAAACCTATATATGATAATATAGGTAACATCAAACCAAAAAATGGACTTCATAAATTTAAAAGAAAGCCACGTAGTTTACCAAATCACATGTCTTCATTAGAATAATAGTTACATAGGATAAACCGAAAGAAGACTTCAAATAAGATTAAAAGAACTTAAAAAAACATTAATGGAGATACACTGCATTATGCGGGTTTAAGAAAATTTGTTTATTAAAAACAAAAGGAACAGATTTTAAAAGTAAATTATACTTCAATAACTTTTAAGATCATCCAATATTCGATTTACGTTGTTTACATTATAGTTTTTCCTTTTTCCCACAATACTTTTTTGCCCTATATATCTTATAAGCCAACCTTTCTTGTGCATAAATCCTAACTAAATTGATATATTTTAAAATTTGAAACATAGTATTAAAATTACGTTTACCTTTTATTTGGACATCGAGAAATTTCCAAATTATTTATATTAATTTTTAATTACATTTATAAATCGGTCAAAAAGAAGTTTAAAGTTTTAGCCAAATCTTACTTTTTCAAACGACATATCGTTAATGTGTCTGACACTCGAAAATTAAAATTAAAATACTAAGTTTCTGTGCCTTACCTATGCTAAAAATTTCGTTTTTCTTAACTTTACAGTTGAATTGTTTCTGATCAGTCTTAAGTGCACTTAGAAGACCTTGTCTTAGGGTTAGTGGCCGTTTTGGAGGCCGACAAACGATATCATTTTTAACCACATATGTTGAACGTACGGATATTTAGGTACCAGTGTTATTTCTTCTTATTTTTGAAACACACTCTTCAAGATTAATTTTTTCTTCTGACAGCTCTTAGAACGTCTGGATCTATTCACCCTGCGTCTCGGACTGACAATTTTATTTATGTTACAGGTTATATATTACATGTACCATCGCATTTTATTAATTTCATTGGCCTTCATATTCGAGAATATGCAATAATGTGCATATATTTTATTTCAGTGGAGAATTTAATTTCGAAATTATTTACTTCTTTACATTGGAGAAGTTCAACACGTAAAGCAGATGTACACAGTTATTTGAACTATATTATTTACTGATACGCTATTCGAAAAACCGGAATTTGAGACATAAAAAACGTCTGCCACAAAATTTCTTTCATTGCGTTTTAATACTAAAAAGCATTGTCAAAATTCATGTTAAATTTTTGTACGTTTAGTCGTTAAAGGGGTTCTAAAGTGGTCCGCCAGTAAGGTACGAAGTTTCACTAAAAAACATAAATTAAAGATGACTGTATAAAATGTTCAAAATTTGGTCTCTGTAAAGTCAATTCTAATTACTGTAGAAGGTTTCATAGAAAATACCAAAGACATTAATTATGAACTCACTTATTTTTGAAAATTCTCGGTCATTTATCAGTTAATTTCTTTGAAATTTTCTAGTATACAGCCTTTAGTAGTTACCCGAATTTTGACAAATCGATTCAATCATTTTTTATTTAAGGTTTTTTGTGAAAATTTCTACCTTATTGGTTGAGCACTTCAGAACCCTCTTAATGGTATTGTAAAATCGCATATTATTGTAGGTATCGTCCATAGCTGAGCATATGGAGTAATTGTCGCGCGATCTTATTTTTTATTATATCGCCATCTAGGGCATCTATGAGAATCTAGGATCTCTGAACTCCGAATTGCTTTAGAAAAAAATTATCATAAATGAGATATATTTAAGAGTCTAAGCATTCGACCTTTTCGAGGTTAATATTTTAAGAATACATTAGCTCTCAAAAAAATTATCACACGACAAAAAGACACATGTACAAAAAAACAGCTTCAAAAAAACACATCGGAAAAAAAACATACGCGTGCGTTTCAATTGTTCTATATTATTTGCAGTTTAGAAAAATAACGTTTTTTGTTACCATAACTGACATGTAGTCAAAATTCTTTATTACTTAATTTTGTTGTTTGTGTACGATGTAACCATTATTAGCGCAATTGTAGGTATTTAATGTATTACGGATATATTTCTTAAAGTGAAAAACACCAGTAAAATATACGAATTATATATACATTTAAAATGTAACAGACGGATGTTACTCGCTTCTCAGACGTCGAAATTAAGACATCTTAAAGAAATCTTTTCAAATTAAAAATAATAGGAGAACGCTTGAATTTTATAACAATTATTAACGAGAGATTGAAAATTTCCTTCTACTTAGGGAAACTCATGAATCAATTTTCCATTATTTTTGGTAAAACATTTTTCAAGATTTGCAATGGAGTTAGTAAACATTGACTAAAGTCTAATTATTTTGATTAAAATTATTGTTAATTTTTGTATAATGATAGTCTCCATTTCCAGAACAATTTCCTTTGCTCATTTTACTCAACATTCATAAATATCCTTTTCTTTTGTCATACAAACTATTGTAGTCACAAACGACATTGGTGAATATAATAAATCTAAAAGAAACATTAACCTTGATGAACACATTTCTAATAATAAACTATGAATATCAAAACTTTCATAAAAAATTAACCAGATTTTACTGTGGCATTACTAAAAAAGGAGTATGTAAGGAAAATGACAGAGTTGTTAGAAGACAATTATACTTATATATGATTACACAAAAATCTACTAAAAAAGAACAGACGAAGTGTATACTTTAATTTAAAAAAGTGGAATGAAAATGATTACTTGGATGAAAATATGCCAATCTGGTCTGAAACAAACCAACAACACTTTGTCCAAAGGTCAACAATATACATTCATCTAAAATCATGTAAAATATACTTAACATATTAAAAAAAATAAATCAGTTGATAAAATTCTAAACATAACCTAAATTTATTAAATAAATTCGTGACATCTTTCCTATAATCATAGTTTAGTTGTGTGAATGAACGAATCCGGAATTAAACGAGAACGAATGATTAAAACATGAATTCTCGGAGAAAAGTGGACAATGTGATTGATCGAAAACTGCAGTTCGATATCTGCAAGTAGAAAACAAGATGACTCGTATTTCGTCGAACGTTGGGTGGGAAATTTAAAATTACTTCGTGAAAACGCTTCCACATTCATGCGAAATGATAACAGAATTTTAAAATCCTTTGAATGATTTTTCATCTCCAGTAATGAATGAAAATAATCACATTTTACTTGGAAAACGCTTATTTTTGCTTTGATAAAATGTCATATTGACTATTATGCTTTCCTTCGAATAGTATTCCACTTAATTTCGAGTGAAAGTTGAATCATTCATACTTCCATCTAATGTCTATAAATATCGTTTTACAATAATAATTAAAAATTACTTTACGCCAAGCTACATCTGTCATTTCGAACTCGATAATAACATATTCATCATCGCGTCCCAACAAAAGTACACCCACACTCATTTTTGTAAATTTCATTCGTGTTTTTCAAAGTATTCAATTTTTAGGAAATTTTATAGATTTTATACATTATGCATTTTAAATAATGAACCCATTAACGCCGGGAAGGGCACGTGTTCTACTTCAATTTCAATCAAGTATTTCATAGGAAAATTAAAGTTTAAAAAATTAAAATACATGTATCTTGTTACTTTCGAGATTGGTCATTTCATGGAATTGTCAAAATTGAGCTATCTTAATTACAAAATTAAATATAACGATTTAAATGTCCAAAAACAAACGCAAAAAGTCAGGTATACTTTTTTGTAAAACAGTTTTTTTCTCATAGAATGAGTATTTGCCGGCACAAAGTTCTTTCGCTAAAGGTGAAGAAAATAGTTGTATTAAGATATATTTTTTAAATATTAAAAAAACTTCATGATCACAAAATGGCGACCGCACAGAGAATTTTCCAATAATAAAGAAGCCATGTAACGAAAAATCTCGAAATGTATCGCATTTCTCGAATAATTGTTGTCGCAATAGACTCATGGCCATTGGTCGATTTAAATTTGCCACGTGCTTTCCCGATCGCAACTTCAGGTGCTGTTGGAAAATTTGACAAGCGGAGGTTATGCCAGTATGAAATTTTGGTTATTTGGATTGTCATCAAAATTAACATCACGATTATAAATAAAGTATTCAAATGTTATTTTTTTACTTTTCATTGCATCGTTACACATTTGGATAACTTACATATCATATTAAAAAAACATCACAGAAAAATGTTGCATTTTGAAATAATTTGCAAGATAGCACTTATTTATGTATTGTAAAATGAAAAAGGTTTATTTTTATTTTTTTATTCCCAGTGGTTTTTATCGAAACCATTTTCGTATTAGTGGAATCCATTGCAATGTTGTAACTTCCGAAAGATTAGCAATAAAATTTTGAAAAAAATTATCTTAACTATAAATATAGTACAGTCCGCTTGAAACTTACATTAATTTTTCTTAACAGTGATAAGAATTAATATTAAATTTCAAATCAATTTTTAATTTTTAAGTTACCTACGCTTCGAATAAGTCTACAGCTATGAGTATTTGGAAATAAGTGTGTACAGAGGTTAGATAAACATCAAACGTAAAATTTTCAGGTTCGAATCGTCTCATTTGTTAACAACAAATTTTTACTATACAGTTTAAAATAATTAAAATTTGAATCAAATTTTTAACAATCTCTTACCCCCCGAGGATCCTGAAGGTGATTGAAGGTTATCAACTCAGTTTATTTCATTATAATTTCAATGTAACATTGATAACATTAATTATTAATATAATTAGTTTACAATGATACGTTTATAGTTTATGATTTTAAAACACATAAAATTTGTTTAAACCATGTTGGATGGTAACACGTTTTTCAATCATTCGAAGATTTAGCATTGAAATTTTATAACTGTACAAATTAGCATTAAAAATTTAAATTAGAAACTTAACATCTGAAAATTTAGCATTAAGAACTGTGAAATAAAATTTGAACTGAGAATTATGAATTAAAAATTGTATTCTTATTAAAATCTAAATTGTGTTTGTATTTACATAATAATAGTATACTCCATAAAAGATAAAAATAAATAAGATTATGCCAAAATGAAAGTTCAACGCACTGTTGAAGAAGATCAAATATTTCAAGACGAACGTCGAAAAAGAAACGCTGCCAATCAACAACGCCATAATGAAAGAAACAAAGCTCATTCTCAGAGCGTAAATATAGTCAATATTGAACGTGAGTTAACCCATTAAGGACGGGAGACGCACATATTTACGTTGATTTTCGACCTCCATTCTCAACAGGAAATAAAATTAATATTGACTTAAAAGTGACCAACACTACCATTTTCGAGTATGCTCTTTCGATTGGCGTAGTCAAAATTGCATTTAAATTGATTTATATTGAAATAAAAAAATGAACAAAATTTCGTGTGTTTCGTTTTTGTGAATTTTTTTTCCTATCAATAACGTTACCAGATCGATGCCTTTCTGCAACCAAAAGTGCACAAAATATATGAACTTCAACTAGGAATTTTCTTGTTTTGCCCTGAATCAACATAACCTCTTCAAAACGTCAATATCTCGAAAAAAATAAACCTTATTCTATCAATTATGAACATTATTGATGAAATTCGCATCTCAGGTCGAAAATCAACGTAAATATGTGCGTCTCCCGTCCTTAATGGGTTAAACATAAATGAAAATCAAACTGTAAGTGACATTCCGGTTGTTAGTACACATACGGTTGTAGTCGAAAATGTAGTTTTAAATATAAGAGAGCCTCATTCAAGTATGAAAAGACAGATTCGTTTTAGAAAGCCAAATATATTTGGCACTATTAGAAATGTTGAGAATACGGAAATTATTAATGAACATTATATTGGTACTATTGATGTACGCTGCACTCATTGCAATGCCAAACATTTCGCAGCTGAGAAAGTGTCAAATAAAAATAATTCTTTTCATGATTGATGTGCTCATGGTGAAGTTGTACTTCCAAATTTACCGCTTCCCCCTCAAAAATTGTGTGCATTATTTAATGGTACTGATGAGCACACTGATAGTTTTTATGGAAATATTAGAAGTTACAATAGTGCGTTTTCTTTTGCTTCGTTTAATGCACATCTGATAAATTTCAGAAATCGTCGACCAGGACCATATTGCTTTAAAATTCAAGGTCAAATATATTATCAAATTAATACTGCCTTATATCCTATTCGAACAGCATGCAATTGTTCGAACAGCATTTGTCCAAAATGGTATATATAGTAGGGTGCATCAAAATAATCGAAATAATCGATTTTTCGAAATTCGAAATGCCTTAGTGACAAAGAAGTAGGTTTTGGCAACACGAATACATGAGCGACAGCCCTAGGCTGAGAGATATCTTTTGTTCCGGTAAACGTCTTGAAATTTAACATGGAATTTTAAAAGGAAAATCATTTTTTGTTGTTGTTACACGATAACTGTATAGATAAAAATGGCATCCGAGATGTTTTTTATTTATCGAATTCCTCACCCTTTTTCGCAGAATTTGACCTATTTGGATATTGAAACAAAATTTTCCAACTGTTTTATTAGATTTTGAATTTTGCCTATTTTTCAACAAAAAATTGAAAGACTTCAAAGTTGGCAATTTTGACTTATTTCAGAAAATTCTCGGTCAGTTATCAATTAATTTCTTTGTTATTTTCTAGAGTACCGCTTATAGTAGTTAGAATTATCCTTACGGAGTCCGAATTTTGAAAAATCGATTCAGTCACTGTTTATTTGCGGTTTTTAACAAGTTCATGTATTTTGAAAAGATGGAACCAAATATTTAATTCATTACATATAGAAAATAATAAAAATTAAGAGTTTCTTTAAAATTAATAAATTGAAAAAATCATTACATTTGATTAAAAATATACTTTTTGGGACAGTGTGCGTAAAATTTGACGTTATGTATTTTCGGAGTTTTTCATCTTCACTTCACGCTCGCTGATACAAAAAACATTGTTCGGCAACACCATGGGTGTAAATACGGAAAATCTTTTATGTCCTTGCATCGAAAACTACTATTATTGTCTTTGTTTCCACCTATATATCTCTATATATAGGAGGAACCAAGTAACAGAGGATAGAATACACAAAAATTGATAGCCTTAGGTGTATCGAAAGGGCAGACGATAAAACGCGCGCGAAGCGCGCGTGCATAGCTCTAGTCTTTTAAAAAATTAACAAAATTTTTATGGAAACTACAAAAAATGTGAGAACAAACGTTTCTTAGAATGTGTCAAAGAATATTCTCAATTTTTTTCAGAATTTGTTGATACAATTTGCTATTTGTCGAAAAGTATGAAAATCGAAATTGTGAAAAAAGTCTTTAAAAAAATCTGAAAAAAATGAGAACAATCTTTCACTACTTCTAAAATATTTTTGTTCTAAGAAGATTGTCTCTAAAGTTTATAGTTTTTGAGAAACAAAATTATTAATAATTTCTAGATTTCAAGACTAATAATTTCTTTTGTCGAAAACTGTAGACTTTAGACAAAATTTCCTTAGAACAAAATTATCTTAGAAATTGTCAAATAATACACTAACATTTATTCAAATTTTTAAAAAATAAAAAATGATATCAATATATTCTGAAAAAATTTGTGCGCACTCTTTGATACATTCTAAGACATTTTTATTCGTAGAAAATTGTGTATAAAGTTTATAGTTTTCATGAAAGCAATTTGTTAACTTTTAAAAAGGAATTACTCACTGCCATCACCATTTTGTGATCACGATGTTATTTTGTTAATATTTAAAAAATATATCTTAGTACTACAACTATTTTCTTCACCTGTAGTGAAAGAATTTTGTAACCGTAAATACTCTTTCGATGAGAAAAAAATGTTTTATTCAAAAGTATAACCGATTTTTTTCGTTTTTTTTTTGCATTTAAATCGATATATTTAGTTTATTTTTATTTCAATTCAACGCCATTGAAAAGAGCCACCTTCAAAATAGTACGGTACATACCTTTCAATTTTATTGATGTTTGATTTTCATACGAAATACTTCATTGAAATTGAAGTGTAAAAAGTGTCCTTCCCGACGTTAATGGGTTAAAGTTCTAACCAGAAATCGACGAATTATTTTTTTTTTTTGGTCACAGTGGTCTTTTTTGGAAACTGAAATGAGACCAAGGAATCGTAAGAAACGACTTACTCAAAGTATTAAATATATATTAGTTTATGTATTCCTGACTAAAACAACTTTTGAAACTAAAACAACAATATAGCCTATGTGGGTATTAAATGATTATCGGTCTTTAAAATGTCATGAAATCGATTAAAATCATCTTTAATATCAAAAACAAAAATATTCATTAATCAAGGTACGATGTAAATATTTATTCGAAAGAATTTTGTTCGTGTTCTTACTATTTTTAATAATCGCTTGAGCGCAGTCTCGAGGAGCACGTAAACTCGTAGATTACGGGCGCAATCACATTCTCGCTGTTCGCATTAAGTGAATGTTTACATGTCCCCAGTTATCTCAGCGAATTGTTATTTTTAGAATAATAAAATGTATTGATTACGAACGATAGTTACACCCTATTTACTCAGAGAAACTCGTAGAGTACACAAAATAAACATGGGGCAAACGAAAGTCTTGTCAAAATTTTGATGGACTGGTGCACGATCGAGGTAATCAAATGAACCTACTTTTTTAACGATTTTCAAAAATATTATATGACATGATACCATGAGTAAAATACGTGACTCTTTTTAAAAAGTTGCTGACAATTATATTCCGTGTCATGCCAAATATTTGCAATTCGAAGGAGGCGGGTGATTAGGTTACAATTTTTTTTATTAAATTGTCGATTGAGTATGTATCATTATTCACAGAAAATAAGGGATTACGTATTTTACCAAATTCAGAGAAGATCATTTGTAAGAAAGTTACGCTTATTGCAATTATCAGTACTAAAACTTAGAAAACTCTTCAAAAATGTTAAATGACTTTGAATTCTTTGATATGTCAAATTTGAAATTTGGAAAAATCTTCAAAATTGATAAAAAGGTGGAAGGTCTTCTAAACTGAATGAATTTCTATGTGAACATACGTTATTATGAAACATAATTATATTTGAAACTTGGTTAATTACATAAATTACATACAAATTTTTCAACAAATCTCCTGAAGGCTGTAACAGTCGGCGCATTTAATTTTATTATATTCTTCTACATTTTTTATGTTATATTTATAAACATTGTTTTATAAATTAAAGCGTATTAATTGGATCTCTGAGAGAAAAAAATATTAAAACCTAATAATCCCAGATTAGGATGACGATTTACGGAATTAAACGAATTATCCTTTACTGTAAAAGGTTCCACCGAGCTGTCAAAATTACTGCACAAAAGTAACTTTGACTATTCAAATAGTTAACCCATGAGATTGTAATATTTTTTTTCTTTCTGTGCATTCGATCAAATTAAAGTAATCTGGCCAAAGATTTAAAAGAATTAATACATTTTTGGCATCGAAGAAATGGTTTTAGACAAAATAAACTGAATTATTAGTAATAAATTAATAATAAATGAATTATTCGAATACAAATTGTTTCATAAATAATGAAGTTATTATATGCAATTATTATAATTTTTTATTCGTATATAATAAAAGAAAATGATATAAAACTATTTGCTGCGCAAAATAAAGCAGTTGGTAAATACGAAAATATTTCATTTAACAATCTTATATTTAGTAATATAGGTATTCTACAATTTAAGTCTCTTATTTATCCCGGAACTTGTTAAATGCGCTACAGGGTACTGCTAAAACATCCAATCGCTGACCATCTTTTAATAATCAAAAGTTACCACTTTAAGTTAATGCTACACCATTAACATTACTTTTCCCACTTTACGAAACCTTTGGTTCAATTCGTTAACTAGTTCCTGATTAATACTTTGCAGATAGTTATATCAAACAATATATTATCAATTTTTTTCAAACTCGAGATAGATATTCATTTTGGTATGTAAACAAGATTATCAGATATAAGGTCACATATTTCAGCTAGTTATGAATGAGATTTATTTAACGCGGATTGCAGATCTCCCGCTATGAAGTACTTATTAGTCTTATTTACTCTCGTTATATAGTTAGTCACTATTCAAGTATTACATAACAGATTTAAAGTTCAATGCTAAAATCCAAATTATTACCTTACGTATTCTAAGTATTTTATTCATACCTTACTTTAAATATTGTGGCATAATTATTAAAGGTAGCAAAATCATTTCAGCAATTGAGGCGACTGATCGTAAATCCGGCTGTCAAACATTTTCTTTGGACCCCGGCCTTGCTGATTTTCATTTTCTGGAATTAAATCCGAATTTAAAAACTCCGTATAGAGAATTTAGCTCCTATTTTGGTCCGTTACGAAAATGTCGTAACTCTTACCGTTTTTTGTACAAAAAAATAAAAATTTTAATTTTGTTAAAAAAATAGTAAAAATACAAATGCAATTTACTAGATATACGTGAAATATTGACATACAAATTGAAAAGTACACTAACAATTGTTATGCATTCAGTATTATGATTTGAGAAACTGAAATATTTTTTGTCCGTACTTTTTATTATTTTGATCTTATAGTATTCGCATTTACATTATTACTCACATAATATTATAAGGAATTTTCAGTATGAATCTGATTTCTTAATTCATTGAGTAATGGTGAGTTTAAGAGGAAAGAAAAAGCAATGCCCAGAAAAATCATTTTTACTTCAATGTTGCAACTTTTGTTCCAAACACCATTAAAAATAATTGAAATAAGTCAAGATACACAATTTTTGACTTCCTCGGTCGAATCCCGTAGACGCAATGAGCCGGCGATTTGAAAGAAAAAATTTAAGATTATTTCTCCAAAATACCAATTTTTGTATGTGTCTTTGCGAGAATCGTGTTTTTTGACAATGAAAAGAGTAATAACGACTATTGCAGAAGTATTACTCGCGTCTTTTCGCTCAGCACTTCCTTTTCCCTTATGATTTTTTCAAAAAACAAAATGGCGGAGTCTGAAAGTTGTATTTTGATGCTAAAAAACCCGACATCAGCAGTTGTGAATCTGTAGTTTCCAGACATGGTAATTATCGACGTATAATATACATTATGTAATAATATGTATAATATTTAACATTGGGAATTAATAACACAGGACCACGAAAAAAATTTGTTGCGAGATCACTTGAATCAGAAATAGTGGATCTTATAGATTTTTAGCCGCTGAAAACGAATCCGTTATTCAATTTGGCCCTTCACGTCAGGATTTTAAGATATCTGATCCGAAAAATATTGAAAAATATACTTTTTGGCAATTTCAGGTTAGGATAGGTGAAATATCTGATGTCACGGGTCAAATTGGACAACTAATTTATTTTCAGCGACCAAAAATCTATAAGATCCAGTACCTCCCCTAAAAAATTGTTTTGCGGTCATGTGTAATCAATCACTAAAGATACTTCTTGAAAAAAATAACACAAGATCTCAAAAAAAATTTTTTTTTACACAACTTAAATCAGAAGTGGAGGATCTTACAGACTTTTGGTCGCTGAAAACGAATTCTTTTCCAAGTTAACTAATCGTTTCAGATTTTTGAATATTTTTCAGATCAGATATCTTAAAATCCTGACACGATGGGCCAAATCGAATAACGGATTCGTTTTCAGCGGGCAAAAATCTATAAGACCCACGATTTCTGATTCAAGTGATTTCGAAACAAATTTTTTTTGTGGTCCTGTATATTTTTAACTTACGCTTTCAAGGGACGACGAGTTTCACTCGAAGATTCTCTTTTAAGGAGCTTACAATCTGCATACTAAACGCTTATAACACTTTCATAAATACATTGCCGTGCTGTACTCAACTTTTAGGTTATAAACTGATTATTTATAAGTCACAAGTTTATATGGTCATTTTCTATTTCACGGACATAATGACAGGGAAATTCTGTGAAAATCAAACAAAAAATCGGTATATACACTGCCGCTCAAAAATTTGGAAACACTTTCGTTTTCAGATATGCGAGTTGAAAGCCCCATATCTGAGAACGTGTCCACGGATTTGAACACATCCAACAGTATTTGAAATATCAGATAAAATATTAACTTCGACATGTGATAAAAAATACCTTTTACTTTTACTTAGCACGATTGTTTTACCAATAACCAATTTGTTATGTTAAAATTTTTTATGTGCAGTAGTGCAAAATTGCAGACAACTTTCAGATATCCTGAAGACGCCATTTCGTTTTTTGAAAAAAGTGCGACGGAAAAAAGAGCTAAACAAAAAGAAATTCTTGAAAAAAAATGTCGACAAAATGATCATAACTTTTTTTCCTTTCAAATCGACGGCTGATTGCGTCCACTTCGAAAGAGGAGGTCCAAAACCATCTATAGTGATTTACCTTAAATTGGTTAAATGGCATTCGGAACAAAAGTTGAAGCACATTTGTTTTTTTTTACTTTTCACCTTATTTCCTTTTGTTCTGCGACCGATTTAAACCATTAAAGTCTGGCAATTGCACATTTTTTAGTTGATTTTTTAATTTATATCTCAACAGGAAATAAGATTAATACTGACAAAATTTCATTTAAATTGCTTCAACAACCGATATGGCGCATTTTAAATTAAACAGCATCGATAAAGATGCGGGATCGGTGCCTTTTCGTAACCAAAGGGCGAAAGCTCTATAAACTTACATACACATTTTTTTATTTTGCTCCGAATTAACCAAACCTTTTCAAAACGTCAATAGGTCAAAAACAAACCTTATTTCATCAATTGTGAACATTATTAGTAAAATTCGTATCTCTAGTAGTATAATTGGCCTTCATGAATTTGAGGTTAAATTTTTTAAATTCAAGATGGCAGATATAGTACGGTATACCGAAATTGCGAGGAATTTTTTTACGTTTTTTGGGGGGATTCTTTCATCAAGTATTTGAGGTTAAATTTTCAAAATTCATGACGGCGGATCTGATATGCCCGACCTAATTTCATGAAAGAACTCAAAATCATGCTAGAGATAGGAATTTAAGCAATAACGTTCAAATTGGTCAAATTGGTCAAATTACGTTTATTTTTTCGACATATTATCGTTTTGAAGAGGTTTGACAGATTCGGGGCAAAACTAACAAATCTGCAGTAGAAGTTTATAAGTTTTTTTACACATTTAAAAAGCGCCGTAGTGACTTTTGAAGCAATTCAAATACAAATTTGATATTGCCAATCCAACCAGTATTAATTTTATTTTCTGTTGAGAATGAAATTCGTAAATCAATAATCAATCATTAAATAAATGCAAACAATATGTCTCTTAGTAAATCTCGTATTTAATTGTTTTAAAAATATTACAAATATAAATACAGAGAAATATGAACAGGAGACCACTGTCGTATTTAAATTTTGAAATTCGTTATTTAAATACAATTTTAATGTATTTTAAGAATGTTTAATCAATATAAAAGAGTTTATATTTTTCTGAAATTAGTATAAACGGATTTAGAAGTCCCTTAAAGAATTTTAAACAACAACTTTTCAAATATGAAAAGATTTTATACATTCTCAAGGCTGCCTGTCTGATTGAAATCTGAAAAGTCTGCTTAGTTACAATTTTTATAATTTTAGAAAGGTTTATTTATAATGAACGAGTTTTTTTTGTAAAAATGGCATAAGGGACTTTTGGAAACCCGTAAAGAATTTTAATTGTGCACTGAAGGCCGCTAGTATAATTGACATTTGAAAGTTGTTCTTAATTACAATTTAAATTAATTTTGGAACTTTTCACGGTGACTTTGCTCAAAGTAACACTTAGTTAATTAGATTAATTCTAGAAAAGAAAACCATAACAAATGACATAATGTCCAATTTTTAATTTGAAATCCATACATTTAGCATCGATATCTTGATCAAATTAGTAGGTTTACTATGCTCAAAAATATCACATGTAACCGATAACAATGTAGGGAAAGTACTCAACAATGTCTTCTTTAATATTCTTCTCTTTGACTATCATAATTTACAGATTTACCTGCACTATATTGTGTTAAGTCAGCTTTAATACACACAAAACTGGTAGAGTAAACTAGAATTGAATTGTATCCTTCAACCGCACGATTTATTTCCTCTACTATGGGACATTGCTTTCATTAATTAGTTAGTGACAAAAATGAAAATAATCCCTAACTAATATAATTTGTTTTACAAATAAATGAAATATTAAAACAAAATCCTGTAATTTGGAGAGAATTCACCATGACAATTTGGGGGTAGTACCGTATAGTTTATCTCAAGGAAAACAAACACGAAAAATAATTGATCAATTCACAGACTTCTGACCCCAAAAATGTGGACATACTGATAATTGAACTGTTCAAATTTTCAGGGAATATGAATTGATAAGATATTTTGAAAATTAAATAACAATTTCATTTAGCTTACTAATAGAAGGTGAAACATGAACCGTAATATTGACAAAATCCCTATTGACAAAGCACAAGGTTGAAAGAAGTTACAAAATTGAACAGTTGGAAGTAAATTTGTCTAAATTCGTTTTTCCTGAACCACCGTAGATGCAGGAAGAAAGCAGACACATGACAATCACAGAAACTAGACACTATCGGTAATGAGATAATGACAGATAGGAATGTGTGAAAAAACAAGATGAGAACACTTCCAAAAATAGCCCAGTCTAACTTAAAAGTAGACTCTGGAAAACAGGGCAACAACAAGGAACGGAGAGGGAGTGAAAAGCGTGCCAGTAAAAATCTGGCCCTCAGGATTTTCGAGGTTATCGCAGGTCGGTCACGAAAGTTTACCGCAATAGCAAAAACAAGATGATCTTCTTCAGCGGTTGCTATGTGCCGCGGATAAGATAGCACCGACACCAGTGAGCTTCCGTTTTTTTAGGAAGAAACTGATAGGGACGTTAAATAATAGAGTCCTATTTTCCACGTGCTGAGGGGTCAATGGTTTCGGTTCAATTCATAAATTTCGGTGATTTATCGGATTTTAAATCCGCTTTTGCCATGTGTCTAATTCGACCAATGCTTCATTCAGATAACTAAAGGTGTATTTCTCACACATGTGGAACAGAAAAAATGAACAATGAGGATATATTCTCATGGAGTAAAATTTAGAATCAAATATATATTTGATAAGGTCAATAAAAATAAAGTACAAGAAGTATTTTTGTTGTACGTTCTGTCAGTTTTATGATTTTTGTTTAAAAATACGTTGATTAACTATCACATATTTATGTGGTAAAGTTCGAACGGTTGTTTTTGCTGATAACTGGAAGATAAATCCATCTTTCTGTCCACGTGCTTGGCAATGATACACTCTATTTCAATTAAACGTTAAAAAACAAAAATTCTTTAGGGATATGAAACGTTGGAATGTACTTAAAAAAGTTTCCGAACCCCCAAATAGATTAATTTTCTTATCAAATTTCTCGTACGAAAAAAACTATTCACAATTATTATAAACTGTAACAGAATAAACTATTGACTAGCACTGTATAGAAAATTCAGATATTACTGTTGGTGATGTACAATGGTGACAGCGTGGGACACTGATACGTGTGCTTGCAAAATTAAATATTACAAAAGAAGATTGCTGTAGAAATTTGATACCTAACCTCTATTATATAAGATCTCTGTTATATAAAAAATGAGGCTATATCGAGTGTTATCAAATTTGGAAAAAATGATCACTGAAGAACGATAAGAATGGAATTGGTATCCCCTGTTCCCAAAATGAACGAACGATAAATCTTCGACATAAAAAGTACCTCTAAAAATAGTGTCACACTGTATGAGACTTATTCCGGGCTGATTCGCGTAATTAAAAATTGATTACGGCCTCCTAATCAACACCGGCGATATGCGCAACAAGCTCATAAATACGCCAAAGAAATGAACTTTGATTGCCTAAGCCTTGACTTTTATGAACTTGTGAAGGATCCCGCAATCAAAGAGTTCAGACCTTTTTGGTGTCAGATGCCGCATTAGATAACCGAAACTTATCAGATGTTCAAATTAGTTCTCCGCTAAGATGATTTAATTTTAAAACTTTTCTGATTTGTACATTTTTTATATGAGGAAGGAATTTAGAATAGCATGTGTTGTTTAGTATTTTTGATAAAATTTACTATTCTACCCATTCCAGATCAATAGCAACGAAAAAAATTTTAATTAACTGGCCATTACTGTTCTAACTTGAAATAATCACCGTTAACATTTCATTTTTGTAAAAAAATCCTTTTCTTAAATTCAAAGCACACGATTTTCTTATACACATGTTTAATTGATCAATTGGGACTATCAATCCCTGTAACTCATTATTAATGGACGAACCCAAAAGTTCTTGCACTTTTTTTTCTGATATTGTTTCAGTATTACTACATGATTACTTTAAAGCTAAACAGAAAAAAATCTGCGAAGGAATTTTTCGTTTTTTTTCGCAGGTTCTTGTTCAGAGTTTTATGCACCTGCAAATTTCAGATTGACTTTAAATCTTGATAATTTTTAACTTTAATACTTTATGACTCCAAAATTCCAAAATAATTGTGAAAACTATCAAAGATTTATCAATGAATTTTTAGCAAATAAAGTCATTGAGCTTTTACTTTCTTCATGTAGACATTTTCTTCAATAGTCTATTTTTATGTTATCTCTAAATTTGAATGAATAAAAAACGAATTATTTACAGCGAAAAGTTAGTTACCATCAATTAGTAAGTTTGTTACTGGCAAATAGTACGAAAATACTAATTCATTAGTAAAATTATACTAATCTACATGCAGATATTGACGTTTTTAGTTTAGTAGTTTGTGGAATTTGTAATAATTTAGTAAGTTTTAACTTTTTATTATCAAAAATGATTACTAATTCATTTTGTGACTCACTTTTCATTTTCTTATTGGTAGTTTTTAACTAATTCAGATTTAGGGAGTTTTTTATTTAAAAGATGAAATAGTATAAACTCAAGTGGACCTAATTTTAACAACTTTTAATAGAGATAATTTATTTTATATAAAGATAGTTTGTCTCATATATATATTGAAAAAATGGATTTATTTGAATAATCTGAACAAGTTTATTTAAAAAGGTAAGATCTAGTTAATTTACATCAATTAAAAAACTGAAAAGCAATTTTTTAATTAATTGATTTAATTCCTCTTAAAATGAGTGAGGGCTGTTATACTCACTGAAAGCGGATTGTAATCTATTTGGATACAATTAACAGAAAATTAATACAAAAAACAAATTTTATGCTAATTTAACTTCATATTTTCGTAAAATATTTTCGTTAAAAAGAACTAGCAATCATTGCAAGTAATAAAAATAGTAAAGTTAACTGCATAAACAAAATTTATCTCACTAAAAAAGTTGTTTTAAAAAGGTCTACCACCTTTCTTTTTGGTTTTGCAACTATTTTGTACAATCGTTTTGATGCGTTTTTAAATTTTGTACTGCTGGAATGAAAATGTCAAAGTGTAAAACGGATGTTTTTTCGAACAAAACTTTTTCTTAAATTAAATAAAAGTGTAACAATTATAGTTTTAAATGGCAGGAAACGATTTCAGTAAAACATTTTTTGTTAAACAACTCACAATTTTTTAAATTACATTTTAGATTTAGATATGTTTTAATACTTTGGAATAAAGAAATATTGACTAAACTTGAACTGATAAATAATATTGGTCAATAAAAAAGTGTCTATTCCGCAATGTTTTTAAATGATAATTAAACAAAAGATAATTGTCATATCAATAGAAAGCTAAAGATTACGAAATTTATTTCGAGAATAATAATTATTCTTGTATTGAAGTGTAGATATATAGATTTAATTTAGTCCTGAAAACTAAGCAACAAGAACTTGAAATCCTGGAGATCTAATGGTTTGAGTAAGACATCAATTTTACCAAATTTCGAAAAGTGATATTCAATTAATTATTTAAAATTCTCGACTGATAAATTATATAAATGACATTTAACAATTCGTGTTTTAAAAAACGGCCACCTTAATAAATAAGTTATACACAATGAACAAAAATTACAATTTAATATTTTCGGCTACTTTTTTGTAACTTTTTTCAGAATATTAACGAAATTAGAGAAATATTACAAAAAACAATACGAGATAAAGTTTAAGTACGAATAAAATTTGCCTTCAACATATAAAGCCTAAAAACTACCATAAAAAAAGTGGTAATGTATGGAAATTTTGTATGCAATCAAAGAATGAACAAAATGTTGTTTAAATGCAATTGAAAACCCAATAGTTTAGTAGGATTGGTGTTAACTAAGAGGATCAATTGTCGTTAGAATGAGTTAACTATACGTAGTCTATCTATAAACATTATAAATGTCCGAAATATTAGATTGTTCGAATCTGATGTTCCTACTATTTTTAACATTTTTCTTTAATAAAATAATTATCAAAAGGTGAAAGTCAAAATAAGACTTCGTTTAATTGGAACTACTTGTGTTCATGAAAATATCCACAAAAGGTTTAAAAGCTTGAATCTAGCAAAATGAAATCAATAAAAAAATGATTTAACTTCAATAGTTTGAAATTTAGTAGTTTATGATAATATAAATTTATTCCAGTGTAGGTATTTAAATTCACAAATACCAATTTTAATTGAAATGGGATGATTCTGAAAACATTTAATTTTATAAATGTATATCGAACATGAATTAAATCCTCATAAAATTACGCACTTTATTTCACTGACCTTTGAAAGGTCCATACCCTATTAAAAATGTTCTTAAATTTTAACTTTTAGAGGCATATGTATACAAAATTTAATGCCATTGTCAATTAAATTATTTTTAATAAACATGATCATGAAATTTAAATTGCTTATATTAAAATAGTGATTAATGTATATAGTAATGAATGAGTGTTTAGTTATTTAATGTACATTATTAGTGATTAAAACATTGAGAAGATATTAGTATTACATTGTCAATATTTAAACTTTATGCTATATTTTGGAAATATTTATGCAAGTATATGTATTATACATAGTTCAATGTATACTGAATTTAAGAAATATGTTACTTAACTTTCAATTTCTTGTGTGATTAAATTTCAGTTCGTACATAACCTGCTTCCATACATGTTTATTAAATTTCATGAGGAAATTTTTAACAATGTACCCTATAACAAAAATTTCAGGGGATTTTTTTTCCAAACGTTTTTATTTTTTTAACCCTATTTTTTTACAATTTTATTTGAGAATCAAAATCGTACAAATATTGAAAGATTTAGTATAATCTTGGTATTTAGATGTTGCTAAATATTTAAGCCATATTTTGAAAATCCCAATGGCAGATTCAATACAGTTGGACAAAATAATTTTTTGACTGACAAAAATTATTATCGGAAAATTGCGAAGTGTCTAGTTTCAGCTGGAAACGTTATTTCGGGTATATTTAATAAATAAATTGGATGGCGAACATTGCATTACATCCGCCATTTTGGATGGTGAAATAAGGACTCCATTTTCCTAATCAGATGCCAAAAATCTGGAGCATAATAAAACTTTAATTATTTTAAAAAATTCGGCTGACTTCGTATTTGTAATCAACGACCCTCTGATAAACCAAGATGTTAAGATTGACGTCAATCTAGCAATGTTCATAATATTTTCTCATATGAAATGTTTCAGCCACTCAACAAAAGTATAACACATGTCATCTGGTCAAAGTAAACTTTTATCGTTTTGGTGTGGTCCAGATTCTATAACTTTAATTCAGAATGTCTGGTAGATATTGTTGTATGTATGTATATAACTATGTGTACTAACTACTAAGGTGTCAAAACATTCTGTGTCATCTAAGCTTCAAAAAATACGGTTCTGAAACTAAGTAGGTGATCAAAATATTTGCTTTTCTTATTTATAGAAACCCAATTAAGAATGGGTTTGTTGTAATTTCCCTTGTATCTATAATTTAAAGCAAACAAAACACTCATTACTTAATACTAGACAATAATCGGCATTACTCATTCGTGTCATCAATATCATTATCAAATCTTGTAAAACTATTCTTAGTTATTTCACGCATGAGTTTCTTATCCGTTTGCCATGAATATTTAATTTTTTTTAACTGCCAATTCTTTGTCATACACTAAAAAAATCCTATTGCTTAAATCAGAAATATGATTTTCTAAAGGAGGGTTCTCTTCATGAAAATTGACTCCTAACTCTTTGAATTAATGTAGATTGTTTTCATTGTTGTTTAAGAGAATTAAAATATAATTGTTGAATTTCAATATTGTATACAAAATTTTGTTAAAAATATTATTAAGAAAGTGAAAATTCATGATTTCATATATTAGTACTAGCTATTATTTTTAATATTTTTTAACAAAATTAAATAAAATACTCTTAAAACACGTACTTCAATTTTTAGTATTAATATTCGGATTCTGGCATTCATTTTGGGCGGGAAATAACATAAAAAAGAAAACAAAATCTTATAAGGTTTTTTCTGCATTTTTTAAATTTTACTTAAGGGTTTTGAGAAACAAAATAAAAAAGAACCATTCAAAAATAATAAAATTTGTGGAAGAAGAAGCAATTTCTAAATTTTTAATAATATTTTGGACAATATTTCCGAAAATCCAGTACTTAGAGTCTCTTTGAAACTATGCTTACCATAGTAATTTGGTGCGGTGAATATAGAAAAATAGTACGGTATTTTTGTTTTGTGATTTTTATCAAAATTACATCATAAACACGTTATTGGCTTTTGATTATTCTAGATCCAGAAGTAATATGCTACCATTAAAAATAAGTCGGTTTTTTTGTTTGAAAACAATATTTCATTTGTTAACAGAAACTCTAATAGCAACCTAAATAATTATATTATCTTAAAAATTTGCAGAACCACACTACAACTTTGAAGTGTTCAAAAAAGTTGCTCGGATCCAACTGACTTCTGATAAGTAGGCACTCAAGTAATTTAAAATTTTTGACAATATGTTGAAAAAAGTTAACCAGAATTTTATGTGATTATGTAACGTTTTAATTTTAAACGAGATCGATGAATATGAAATTAAAAATATAATTACGCATCGGAAATCGCAAATAAGTCAGAACTCTTCGTTGCGTATCGGACTTTAGTCATTGTCGCGCAGTAATTAAATGAGATTGACCGGCCTTACAAATTGAGAAACGACCTTTGCAATACTCGTAATCGTTTACGATTACAACTGAAGCGTAATGAGACTTGCGGGCCATTCGCATCGCTTTTTTTGCATCCAGTCCCGAGTCATGCACCTCGCACAAATACTAAATATAGTCACTACTTGATATCAAAATCCTGTTAAAGCGTAGCTGCACAACATGGAGAGGCTATCTGTTAGTCTGCATAAGAGACCTCTGATGGCTGATGCATCAAACTAGATTAACTTCGAGGAATATCGTTTCCTGATTACCAATCTTAGTAGACAATTAGGAAACGACTCTTACGTAAAAGATGCAGTGCTCAAACAACTGACAGTTATCAAAGGTGACTCAATGTTTCTTTACACGTAATCGTTCCAGAATCGATGACCACTTATGATAAGAACAAATTTATTATTGTGCACCGCTTTCCTAATAGGATTCAAAATCAGTCACGACAGTTAACTAATTAGCCAACTAGCAAATGGACGTTTTTTGGACACGTCGTGGTACAAATCTGACCGAAAAATTAACATTGAGATAATGAATGTTGGACATAAAATGGACACATTGGCTATATGAACGAAATATGGCCAAAAACCAACGTTCATTAAATTATTGGAACCAAGGATGAATCTTAAGAACATGGACGTATGATGATATACGAATCTAGCTTTACATTATATTTTATATGCACATATTTTATTATCGAAAAATGCATCAAATTAATAATAGTCAATGGGTTTTCCTAGTGATTTTCAGATGTGTACCTGCTGATTATTTTCTTTGAAATAAGTAACAGGTGGTGACGATCCAGGAGTTGTGCCCAATAGTCGACGGAAATCAACATTAAAGTCGGATTTTGGTGGTTATACATTATTTTTAAGGATAGGTTACATTTTTCATGTGTCTTTAGTTGCCATTAGCTTCATCCGTTCGGTATTTCAATCCAGGTGGACAAAAAATTAATTAATTAATTACTAACTCGTCTAGCGCGCGTACAATTGCGTCGGTTTATCGTGAAGTCTATATAAATTACGAGAACTTTCGTTCTTTAATTTAATAAGTGTACGCGGGTAGTTTTTATTAAAAAACTACTATCACAGACTTAATAAGACGCTTTAAACAAGATATGTGGACTTCTCATACCGAGATGAATACCAAACAACAAAGCAATTCAAACGTCTTGTACTCTCGAATGGTAAACCAAGGTTCCTTCTCAACCACTGATCAAGCTGTCATACTCGACGCTGTAGACGGTATATCTGTCCGAGAATTTACTCTCGATTTTGGTCATCAGATTGGACCTCAAAACATCCATTATGTGTCCCGAATCTCAAACCAAAGAATATGTTTCTACCTTTCTAGTAAAGAAATCGCCGAAAAACTTGTGAATGAAAACACGAAAGTCAAAGTATACGCGAATCTACTTTGACACTTCGACCTCTTATCTCTAAATCTAAATGAATAATAATATCTGATATTAACCCAGTTATTCCACACTCAATAATAGAAAATGAACTAAGGAAAAGAACCATTGTTCCAGTCTCACAAATAACATCGATACGAGCAGGAATGCATGAACCTGGTTTCACACATATCCTCTGCTTCAGACGGCAGATGTATATTTGTCCTACAGATGTAAACAAAATACCAGAAAATATGCAAATACAACATAATACATAATACAAACTATTGGATTTACTTCTCTGGCGATAACGCTACCTGTTATATGTGCCACCAAGAAGGACATTATGCGACACACTGTAAAAATGTAGATGATAATGAAGGTTTGTCACAGTACACGTGCAGTGCAAATTTAACTTGACAAATTTTCTCATGGGATGAGAATTTATATATATAAATAAATAAATAAATAAATATGTATGTACATGTATCGTATTCATACGTAGTTCTAGCAATAAACATATTTTTTGTTGTTGCAAATAATTATCTATTAACCCTGTTGCTAAAAGAATAATGTTATCTTTATCATAACAGTACTTTTTTATTGTTAGATGAATCAAGAAAACTAAGCGGAACAATGAATTTTCCTATTATTGTAGTAAGGTTTTTCTTGCTACTTTAACAAGGATGGGTTAGTTGGCGCCGTATTCAATAAGGTAACCTTATTGAATCGTTGCATACGGGTGCAAGGAATTTTTTTGAGTGTAAATTTGCTACGAAACAGTGCATATTGTTACATAGGTTTTTATGGAAAAGATACAGAAAGGATGCAACCTTCCGAATATGCTGAATATTTTTGCCGATTATAAGTTACTGACTATCATCACAATAAGAATGAAAAGCGAAAAGTTAATTTCGAACGAACCTCTTTTGCCCTGAGAACTGCCTGGTGCTTTGATTTTAAGTGGCTCCTCAAATTTGACGTTCCGCCACCGGTTTTTAATATTTTCCTGCCCAAGTTGCACACCGCAGTATCAGAAGTACTTTATTTTTTAAAGAATTTCCACACAAAACTTCTACCTGACATTAGGATTGAGGGACACTGTTGGGACAGGAATACAGATGAATGAGGGTTAGATATTAATGACTTAACCTATAATTTTAATAGTACTTTTTGATAGAAATGCGAACGTTTTTTTCTACGAATTTGAGGACTACATCGTTCAAAAAATATTTTTGCTCATGCATTAAACAATATTTTTTGTTGCAAATGTACGTAAAATTAATAGGAAAATAAATTGGAAAAGCGTACAGACGCACTTTACGCACACTGCCACAAATAGCACGTTTATTTCAAATAATATTGATATAATATTACATAAATTTAATATAAATTAATAGACATTTACCACAAAATATCTTCTCAATACAAACAAGTCACAAAGTTTTTTATAGCTCTTTTTTGCCTCTTTCTAATCTTCTATCTGCTCTAGAATCTTCCAGAAGTGAGCAAAATAGTGAAATCGCAAATTCGCCGAATCTGCAGTTTTCTCCTGTTGCCAACTTTTACATAAAACCTCCTTAAACTTTATGCCCATATAGACCATTCCCCTTCTGGGGAAAAATCGCCGAATATACATATGTACTGAGAGAACATGATTGGGCAATGAGTATCTATTTCCCTAGAACGCGGTCTTCGCGATTATTTTGCGCGCCCTATATGTACATTATACCTCGGCTTGCGGGTCATAGGCATTCGGCATACAGTAGAACCTACGATATCGCAAACTCGGATATCGCCAAACCCATGATATCGCAAATGAAGAACCTCTTATATCGCCAAAAGAGGGAAAGTGTCTTCCCCCAACCTCGTCTGTACATTACATACGTACACACGTACACATTAGAGAAGCGCATGCGCGTCTCTGAAATAGGGGCGCGAGGTATATAGAGAAGGGGTACAAGGAGAAGGGGTTTCTTTTGGCGATATCGTAGGTAGGCTGGAACCAACCATTTGCGATATCGTAGGTTCTACTGTACCATGTTGAAGAAGTAACTAGACCAGCCGACTAATCACGCTGTATTTAGAGCTTGTTGGCTTTGCTACACTTCGTAATTCTGTTTTGTTATGCATTGTGAGTAATTAAAATCATGTAGCAAACCCTAATTACCACGGGATTAATCGACTGATGATCTAGTTACTTCTTTAACATGGGATGTCTATGACCCGCCAGCCGAGGTCCACCCTGTATATGTGTACGTCGCTCAATTGGTAAAGTGACATAAGTCGATAAGGAGGACATTGCGTTACGTGAGAAAAAACTAGCCATTTTCACCAATAACCTTACTATACATGTTCGCGTTGAACGAGAATAAAAACTGAAATCACTGGACAAAAATAATAAAAAGTGAAAAATCGGAGGTTGTTGACAGTGGAAACCGGTTTATCGGTTTTTTGGTTGCAAAAAAAATACCGTAAAAAACAGGTATTTTACCAGAGAAAGACCGATCGGTCGGTACAACCGACCGGAGTTTTGCATCCCTATCTTTCGCGTTGCGTTCGTATTAGAACGACGCATATTTATTTTCTTTTATTCCTTTTTTTACATTTTGTACAAGTGCCGTCGATACCAAGAAATTTTACTTGTTTATTTGTTTAAAACGAGCGGTGAACAGTAGATACTTGAACTAATTCTGAGCAACATTTTCCGCTGAACACATGCATTATTGGCGAACGTCACGTAAGAACTCGGAGAAAATGAGCCATATATGCATATATATTCCTAAAATTAGTACAGAAAAACTTTTGCAACGAATCCGGAGGGTACAGCTGTTTCATATATATGCAGTGGGACTATTTGATACAAATTAATGCCATTTTTATTTACAAATAGAGGCGGCAATATGTCACTTTTCGCAGAATTGAAATATTGACAGAAAGAATGAAAATATATGAAATCTGAACTAAACACCCAAGTTTTTCTTAAAATTACAAAAATTGTAAAATCGAGATATTAAGGTCAAATTTGAACTAATTCAAGCAAACTGGTCATGCAGATACAACAAAATACGAATGGCTAGTAAATGAACATCCTGACTCTTGCAGTTCGTAAATCTAGAGTACTTTTTAATTTGATAGAGAAAATATTACAACTTTGTGGACCTCCGCCAGAAAAACCTGAAGATTCACTAAGTATAAAACTATTAAGGTCATTTTAATTGGAATTCCATATACTTTCAAAATATACTGAGGAAAATTACATTCAAAACTAAATAATATCCTAAAATTGTTGTCAAAATTAAAAAAATTGAATAAAAATGAAAATTTCCAAGATATATTCGTTTGAAGCTTTATGCGTTTTTGATATATTGATGTAAATAACATAGCGTTGAAAAAATATATCTTTCCTGTTTCCTACTAAAGAAGAAAATTTTAAATCGAGTAAAAATGAATGAAGCTGTGAATTACTTTTTAAAAAAATGTAAAAAGCTTTTTATGTATAAAATGAGTTTCTGAGGGTGTATGAGAAAAAACAACCTTATCATCCTCCTCAGTTTTTCATGGCCTAAAGGTCTAGTATGTCCCATGAAACTTAAGTTTTCAATGTCACATCGTGTGTAATTTTAGTGAAAAATGTAACTCCATTTTAAAACTGACATAATTCGATTAATTTTCATCAAATTTTGTCTAACAAGCGCGATTAAATGAAAATTAAATTTACTTTCAAATTATTAATTAGAAAAAATTCGCCGGAATGAAATAATATGGAAAATTTGGCGTCAAAATTTAAAAAACATGAAAAATCCTCAATACTTTCAACAGCAAATTCATATTTTTTATTCCATCAAAAACAAAGGATAAAAAGTCGGAGAGGTAAGCTTTTCAGCTTTCAAATTAAAAATGCAATTCGGATAAAAATTACAGTAGTCATGAGTGTTTATTCGCAAGATATAATCTAAAAACCAGTTTTTGGTCATAAATTCGATTTTGGGGATTTTCTTTATAAGAAAATTATAAAACAATTGTTTATGCAATAAAATTCTTATAAAGAAAAGAAAGTGGAACAAAAATTTGAATGGAACAGAAAAAACTGAAACCTAAATACCTTTATTACAACCAACATTTTTTTATTAAATATATTAAATTAATTTTGTTACGCCGGAAATAAATAAATTAATCTACATCAAGAACTTGAAACACACATAATTATTTTACATAAAAACTGATTAAGAGGAAGAAAAAAAAAACTTTTTTGGAGATATATCTTCAAATCTTAGAATTCCAATATAACCGTCGAAAATTCCAAACAACTCTGGTTTCGCTGAAAATTGATATGCCTAGCCATATATTATACATGTGTAGGTAATTTTTTACAAAAATTCGATCCATAAAAAAGTCCGTCCTGCCATCGGTTCTTTCGTTTTTATCAGTATAGTACGAGGAAAAACAAAATTTCTTGAAATTTTTACCATTCCAAATGGAAAGCCTAAAATAAAAAACTTCTACCAATAGAGACTAGTAGCTTGGAGAAAATTACCATTATTTCTGGTAAAAAATATTAGATTTTTTATAATTTTGAATGCATGAATAGTTAAAATTATAGCAACTTATAGTAATTTTTATCAGAATAGCAATTTTTTAAACCTATCCCAAAATTCTCTTCTTGAATGGTAAAAATTTCCAAGAAAATTTTTCTCCGTTAATATAGTCCTAAAAACTAAAGAACCGACGGCAGCAGGGACTTTTATATGAATTGAGTTTTTGTAAGAAATTAGAGTATATGAATTATAAATATTAATTATATTAGGATTTTTATTTTCCGTCTAAAAAGATCCTAACCTATAAAAAAGATCATTTTGATCAGGTTCAACATTCACAGAAACAAATTATCTTGGAAATTCCTCACACAGAAAATAAATATAGTTAGTTATAAATATAGTACAGTGGACCTATTTCATAAAAGTAAAACACAGGATTATAAAAATTAGTTAAATTAACAATTTCGGCTGTAAAGAAGACCACGACATTGTTCCGTTTATTACTTATCGATCTTTAAATAAACGCACATAACCTAAAATCTTCCGCAAATTTGAAATGAAAGTCACTTTAGTTATTTCGTTGTAGCAACATAGAATTAATACAATGGATTAAACGAAAGTAATCTCTCATCATAGTGAAAATTGTTATTGTAGGGTTCATTTTAAAATATTCTGAATTTATAAAAGTAACATATTGTACTTTCATTATATGTTACAATATAATGAAACAATAACTTCAAACAATTTATTTTCATATTAAAGGCATTATTATCATAAAGAATGGCAATTTTTCTCATTATGCAAGCCTGCCCTAAAATTATCATTTTGAATGGAATGAAATTCCAATCAAATTTTTTTAAGAAAATTGCTTAATCAATTACAAAAGGATTTTTGTGTTCCGTCTAAAATTATCCTAACCTATAAAAAATGTTATTATGCCAGGTACAACATTCATAGAGACATTATTTGGAATATTCACCACTTCAGATTGTATTAAAATTGAAATGTATAGTGGAGAAAATGCCATTATTTCTGCTAAAAATTACAAGAGTTTTTGTAAATTTTACTAATGATGGTAACGATTCTAAGAAAGTATAGTAATTTTTATGAGAAAGAATGGTAAGTCCTGTACCAAGGCTCGATCTGACGGGGTAGAATATCCAAGAAAATGTTTCTTTGTGTATGTTATACCTGACCATAATTACATTTTTTTATATCAAATTTTCTTTTTTACCATTCTTTTCTTTACCATTTTTATAAACATTTATAAATACAATTTTTACTGCTCTATTTGAAAGTGCATACTCAGAAATGGTAGATTAGGTCACTTTGAATTGTATATGTATCATTTTTCCTGATGAAAATCATGGGAAAAATGTGTATCTCTGAGATTTACCGGATTAATACGAAAATTTGAAAAAAAGTCGTCTCGCACTGAATTTGCGATTACACATAAGTGTGTACACAATATACGTTAAAGCCATCAGGACGATATCTCGTGTTTGTCTGGTCTCGCTCGGTGTAGGTCGCATCGTTATCTCATGCAAGAGGACACGGTGAAATCTCGGTAATGGCAATTAACACGACGGAATCTCATCCAGCAGTATTGTTCGAAGCGTACTGGGTTCATTATTCTCCTTTACAATAATTCAACAATCAGCTCAGAGAAACAATAACAATTGGATGGAATAAATCAATCGCGAAGGGGCAGTATCGTCGACGTCGAAGCACTATGCAGTTTGCATGTGCCCCTGACATCGTGGTGTTGATACGCTTCAACGATATGTTTTTTGGATACCTCATTGTTCGAAAAAATTGTTTACTTTAGTTGAATGACATTACGAGATTCTGAAAAAATCTTATCGATCGACTCGCAAGTCAGAAATTGTTCCCGAGTCAAAAAAGTTTGATGAAGGCATGATGCATTGGTGTAACAAATGTTTATTGCAATCTCATCCACCAGTCAGACAGAAGTCTTAAATTTAAACGATCCGGGTAATAATAGAGTCGAAAACCATTAATCATTTTCAGTATTTTTAAATGTGTAATCGCAACCGGCACTGTATTTGATTCATTCGTTAATTAAGATATATTTTATGTTTTCACGGAAAATAAGAAAATTAATTATTGATGTCCGTCGTTAATTTTTCAATTTGTATTAGCTTTTCAAAGTTGACTATGTGCTTTTATTTGTTTCCACTTATTTGGAATTATAACCAAAGAAAACCTATCTTTAATAATAAAGGCATCTCTCCAGACACCGCTAATATTAAAGTAGGTTCAGGGTTAATTAAATTTTAGAGTTTAATTACGTTATGCAATTTAAAACTAAAAAAATTAGTTTTAGTGGGTTTCGGTCTGAATAAAATGATAAAAGATATTGAATAAAATATTGTAATAGTTGGAAAATGAATTTTTAGCAATGAAGACAAAAAGGAAAATTTTTTAGTTTATTTAAAAATTATTCGAAACATAATAATATTAAACGACCCTGATATGAGTCCTGTTTAGTAAATTATACGAAAATTGATGCATAACTGCTTGTATTTATATTAAATACCGGAAAACATAAATATATATAACTGAAACTTTAATTCTGAGTAAAAACATTTTAGACTTCCGGTAGGTATGACTTTTCAAATCTTACATTGACTATGTTTTTTCCTTTTTAATAAAAAAGTTTTCAACATATCTTTCAATTTGTGCCTTTGGATAAAGTGCTCGTGTTTACGTAATTGAAATCATGTCTCGCTTTCAACCTATGATATTAGTAAAATTCTCTGCATTAGAGGCGAAAGTATTCTTATTGGATTCTTTTAATCTTCCTGTTTGACCAATGTACGAATCATTACAATGTAAACAAGGAATTTTATAGATTACTTCTCTTTTCTCGGGTGGTAATTTGTCCTTTTCAGGTTTAATGCTCGAAATGTTGGTTTTAAAAGGTGAAAAAAACATTCTAAAACCTCTGCTCTTGAAGATTTTACCGATTTTCTCTGAAAGTTCTTTAATCTAAGGACAATTGATTGTTTTAATAATTCGTAATTCTGATACTACGCTATTGTTTAACATTTTATTAAGAGACCTTTTATTAATGTACTGATCAATTAACTTAATAGGATAGCCATTTTCAGATAAAGTTTTTTAAATAATTTCTAGATTTTTTGGTGAAAATCGGAAGAGGATAATTTGATGGCGCGATCAATTAACCCATTGATCATACCAATCTTATATGAGAAAGGATGTCTCAGTCAAAATTCAGTTATCTTCCAGACCATGGTGGTTTAGGGGACTAATCTAGTTTTAAACTAAAATCTGCCTGAATCAAAATTCTAGCATCGAGATAATTAATTTCACGATTAGTTTCCGATTTGTACGTGAATTTTAGTCGGTTTTATTCAGCAAAGTTGTTGAACTTCGATAAAAAATCATTTTCAAAAACATCTGGAACACACGTGAGGATGTTATCCACGTACCTGAAAAGATTGGTGGTTTAAAATTTAATTTTTTAAAAACTTTTTCATTTGCATATTCCCGAACTAAATTTGCCAGCACGGGAAAGAAAGGTTCAAACGTTTAATGTTATTAGTTTTCGAAGTTTATAAAGTAATAAACAACAATTCGCCTTTTTGTCTTTTCCTCTGCATTCCTAAAAATTTATTTTCCAGCTATTACAATATTTCATTTATTTTTTATCATTTTATTCAGACCGACACAGACCAAAACTAATTTTTTGTTTCATTAAAGTTTTATGGTTCACTTCGTAGTAATAATTACTAAATTTAAAGATTTAAGGCTGTAGATGAACCGTTTAGATGGTATTTTTTTGCACTAATAATTTTTTTTATTAATTTTCTCTAACGTTTGCTTCTAAAGCCAGAAACTCGTCTGGATTCATTAGAAGAATTGCAAATATGTCAGAGAAAATTTTCATTCGTAAAGATGGAAAGGATGGAATTTTTTACGAAACTGTTTTTTTGGATTGTTCTCGATTTTCGAAAAAAATGGAGGGCCGAACTCGAGAGATTCGACAGGCCGGGAAAGGTCCCGGGTTCGATTCGAGAACAATCCAAAAAACAGTTTCGTAAAAAATTCCATCCTTTCCATCTTTACGAATTAAAATTTTCTCTAACATATTTGCAATTCTTCTAATGAATCCAGACGAGTTTCTGGCTTTAGAAGCAAACGTTAGAGAAAATTAATAAAAAAAATTATTAGTGCAAAAAAATACCATCTAAACGGTTCATCTACAACCTTAAATCTTTAATTTTTTGTTTATTTGTCATAATACAGTATATAAGTAATTAACGTTACAAGTATAAGTATGACTTGTATGTTACGATTTACAATATCTATTGTAATATTGACAATAATTATTGTTGTTATTCCAATACATTTTGTATATATTACAATACGTATAGTTAAGTATACAGTATCTAATAAAAATCTTAACATTCATTTCTCGGCGCATACCTCAAATGTCTGCATGCACCTGCGACCGATATGAATGTCTACCTTAAATCTTACAATACTACTAGCTCGAGATTGTACCAAATCCTATCACTAGAAATTGGATTGCGTAAAAGCAGATCAATCCGAAATACCCAAATCAAATGGTTATATAGTTATACAAGTTTCCTTTTGGACTTTTTGGCGATGATGATAAAACACTTTGCGATTTAATTTCTTTTTTTGTTTTTCACAACGTAAATATCCTTTTCCCCGATTTTAAGACACTTTTTACTCGATTTCTTCTTTTTTTTATAATTTCAGTATAGTAACATGCTGCAGAAAGTAAAATGACATGAAACTAGTAATTATTTTTAGTGAATTTGTTAATATAAATAAACAAATACCGAAACATGTAAATTTTTTCACAAAAAATATATTATTAGAACAAGTACTTTGCTAATTTCCTTGAAATATTTTCTACAGGAGTTCTCGGGATCACGAATCTGATGTCACTTTGAATTTTGCAAATTTTTAGTAACAAATTTCAACTGTTTTTCGTGTAAAGAAAAATATATATCTTAAAGGGTTATAAAAATTTTATCACCATACATGGACTGCTCGATCAAATGTAAGAGATGTTTCGAGATCAAACTTTATATTTAGAAAAATTAAAGAGGAAGGAAGGGTTGCAACCTTTTCATGATTTTATTTGATTGATTTCGACAAAAATTAATGTACGAAAACCATGTAGATCGGATCCTACAGAGGAGCCAATATGGCGGTCAAATTTAACAAAAATCAATGATTTTTCAAAGAAATACTCTCTGAGGGTTTTGGGGTCATTGATAATGATCATGAAGTTACCATTTCAAAATTAAAAATGATTGAACCATTATGGCGGACAAATCAACAAAAAATTATTGAGACATTTTAAAAATTAAGATCTCGAGTTTTTTGGTATTGCTGTTAAAGAATTTCTGTTTTTTTAAATGTCTGGGTTTTAAATGTCTCTTTTTGAAATGTTTAAAGTTTTCGACAGACTATTTTTTAAATGTTTACAGTTCTTGAATATCGGTTTCTTTTACATTCTGGTTTTTGAAATGTCTGGTTTTAACATGTCTGGGTTTTGAAGTGTCTGTTTTGTAATTTGTCGGGTTTTTGAACAGCACCTCTAGGAAGTACCACGTCGAGGCTCCATAGTTCGACTTTCCCATTTTGAAATGGAACTATAGGAAAAATGAATGCATTTGAAAAATACTTTTATGGCGAAAACTGGGGCACAGGAGGATTAATTAAGAGACAATAAATTAACAATCCACCTGCCTACATCAAACTTAAATAGTGATATTAAATTTCGATATTATGATTAATAAGGATGGCTCATTGCGATCCACTTCACAAAACACTACTAAAAATCATATTTTAAATAAAAATCTAAAAAAAATTTAGTAACTTTAGTAAATTTAGTAAAAAAAAGTCTACTAACTATAGATAAATTAATTATGGAAAGAATGTGTACGCCAACAACAACCCAAGGGTGATAATTTTGGTTTCTCGAGGTTTTATATCCATCACAGGATTCCTTTTTAACAGTTTTTTACTTCACTAATTTGAAAGTCTAAAATCTTTTTAAAACACCCAAACAATATAAAGGGTTGGTTTTTAGTGACAAACTTTTCTTTAAATATTGTCTTTAAAAAACCATAACCCGCAGTTACAAAGTTACGACTGCCACCCCACGAAGAGAAATCCCTGTTGTGTTTGCAATATGGAATCGAGGACGTACGAACTATAATTAGATTGTAAATACATCTTACCAAGGAAAATGTGCACGAGTTGTGGTGGATGATGTTGCGCTATTGATGCAAGTGCGGAAACGACACGGGATACCCTCGAGATTAAGGTTGATATGTAAGAAGCGCCGGCTTAAAACGAGATCTGGGTCGTGTCGAGCAAGTAATTAATGTGAAGCGGATCGCCGGCGATTAAACTCTAAATGCAACATTTCAGGAAAATCCGTACGATTTTCCTGTAAACGGAAAAATTCCACTGTTTACAACTGATTTGTACATATTAGTGAAGTAGATGTGCCAACTTGACCTAAAAGGTGGAACACTTATAACTTTATAATGTGGCAATCAAAGGGTCAGTAAAACCATTCAAATCCCCATTTTATAGCATCTTCTAAATGTTGGATGTTTTCATAATTGATTTAGCTCTTATATGATATAATTTACAGAAAATTCGAAACGGTGAGAATTCCCACATGATACTAATACATTATCACTCTACCTTTTTTTTAATGCCATAAAGGATCACGATTACAGAATATAACCAAAATGTGAAAATATGATTGTAAATAAGATTGTCTTACATTGTTAGGAAGGGAATTGAATTGTCAACATTTCCTAATGCGCAGCAAGAGAGACAATCAATTTGAAAAGAAGACGAGAAAGGGACGCGGTAAGGACAGTCGATAAACAAGTAGAAGAGCAGGGAAATCGATCGGAGGAAAATTTTCCTCGGCTGCTGCGCACCGCCTTTAACATATAATTATATAAGTATATGTATATTGTGCCGTTGAACGACCATCGATAATAATTCATGAAGACAGGGTCGAAGCATCGAACCGTGGGATAAACTCCGGAGCCACGGTGAGTCGGCGACCGCGTCGCTGTATCATTTCCAATAATAGTAAACATGATGTACAGATCATACCCGAGTCGATGGGAAAAAAAGAAGATTGTCTGTGTATTCCTTCTCGTGGTAGTGAAATGATACGAGGAACGTGGAATTCCGGTACCGATTTGCTTCTGGGCACCTGGGATTGTGAACAGAACTGATCAAAAACATTTCATCACCATTAAGATCCTATTTACATGGAGAACATTCCAATAATCCATTACTTCTTTGTATATTATGTTTGGTAATTACAATAAATATATAAGAGGATTTCAATCCAGAAAGGTAAGAATCATTGCATATGAAATCTCAATATTCTGACTAGAACTTTTGGCATTGTAGCACATTTCCTGCACTTACAAGTAAACCTACCCAAGTGTCACGCGCCGATTTTAATCAAACTCTGCATACTTCAAGAGGGGTGAAAAATAGTCGATACATATTTTTTCTCATCTGCGGAAATTCAGTTTTAAGGGTAGAAACCACCCTTTCAATCTTAGGAGTTG
This sequence comes from Trichopria drosophilae, assembly GCA_030407085.1. Classification (NCBI taxonomy): domain Eukaryota; kingdom Metazoa; phylum Arthropoda; class Insecta; order Hymenoptera; family Diapriidae; genus Trichopria; species Trichopria drosophilae. The sequence goes on along the minus strand of CM059583.1, from coordinate 19,854,183 downwards.
TATAATGATTAAAGTAAATAGATGCATTGTTCAAATTGCCTTCTGAACGTTTCGTGGAGGTTTTAGAGATTGCTGAATACAAATCTGATGTCATTTTTCAAAAATTCAAAATGGCGGAGCAAATATGGCGGACGAAAAATTAAAAATTTCCGCAAAAGTAACTAAATTCTCTTTTGGGAGATTTTTACGGCCGCTCACTATAAATCTGATGTCAGTATTTAAATATTCAAAATGGAGGATCCAATATGGCGAGAAAAATTTGATAATTTTTGAAAACTCAGGAAAATCATAACTGAGGTTTTTTTTGGTCGGCAATGACAAATGTGATGATACTTTTAGAAAAAATAAATATCGAATCGAAATTTAAAAAATTCACGCAAATTTTCAAATCTAATAAAATATGCGTGGTACAAAAGTGGTTATTTAGAAGAAAAACCATCAGCGTTTGAAACCCCAGTAGACTTTTGTCTAAAAAATTGTGCTCCACTTTGCGACTTATGCAACAATACCGCAGTCGTGAAATGTGGATGGTGCATCAAATCATTGCGCATGAAGCAATATTTTATAGATTACCATTACTGTACAACTTATTGTCAATAAATAATCGTTATTATACACCATATTATTGTATTTCAATAAACGATGTTATATCACTAATAAAAAGAAGAGGTTATTTCAGCGAAAAATTCGCTAGCGCAGCGAAATTTGATTGCTAAATGGGGGTCAGCTAATTTTTTGCTACAGCAACCATCAATTGGCTAGGACTTGTTATTAGGCTTTAAATAACAGTTGAAATTTGGGCTCTGAAAATATATTTTACGAATAAGGCATATCGATTTCTGAAGTTTAATATTATCAGATATAAATCCTTAATATCTATTATGTGATTGCTTAATATCTCATTTTTTCCGTGTATTGTGGACGTGAGGTAATCTCCAATTTGTCTTTTATTTTGTGGTTTCTTAAATTTCTATTCCCCATATTGGATCCGAAATTTTGAAATTGTAAAAACTAACATTACTCATTCATTTAGATAGAGACTCTAAAAACCCATAAGTACAGTTTTTCATCAAATTTGCGTGAATTTTTTAAATTTCGATTCGATATTTATTTTTTCTTAAGTATCATCACATTTGTCATTGCCGACCAAAAAAAGCCTCAGTTATAATTTTCATGAGCTTTTAAAAAATTATCAAATTTTTCTCGCCATATTGGATCCTCCATTTTGAATATTTAAATACTGACATCAGATTTATAGTCAGCGGCCGTAAAAATATCCCAAAAGAGATTTTCGTTACTTTTGCGGAAATTTTTAATTTTTCGTCCGCCATATTTTGAATTTTTAAAAAATGACATCAGATTTGTATTCAGCAATCTCTAAAACTTCCACGAAACGTTCAGAAGGCAATTTGAACAATGCATCTATTTACTTTATTCATTATACAACTCCTAAGATTGAAAGGGTGGTTTCTACCCTTAAAACTGAATTTCCGTAGATGAGAAAAAATACGTATCTATTACGACTATATATAAAAATACGACTATTTTTCACCCCTCTTGAAGTATGCAGAGTTTGATTAAAATCGGCGTGTGACACTTGGGTAGGTTTACTTGTTAGTATATAAAGCGCTGTTAAGAATAGGATAATGTCGTATTTCAATCTGTTAACATTTAGTGAAATAAGTGAATAACTTCTTAAACTGAAGCTGTGAAACTAGTATTGACTGAGGAAGACCGATTTTCAGTGGAGTTTTGCCTAGTTGTTTTTGTCTGGAAATCAGCTTCTGGATGATCCCACATAATTTGTCTGAGCACAAATATCTAGAACTTGATATGGACACTACAAAGCAAGATGCTGATATTAATCATCTAGTATACATAATATTTCGTATTTCTAAAAAGATTAAGTATGCTTGTCTCTAGTCGATTTTGTAATTATTTAAACTTCTCAAGAAAAACCCCATACTTTAGATTCTCCTGAGAACGTCCTCGAGAGCTCCTCAGGACGTGCAAATACCCGCCGTTTGTGTGGCTTTTCTGAGGATATTAACAGCTCAATAGTGAACATTTAATATCTTTGGAATGTTCAGAGGACGCAGGATACTTTGAGGACTTTAACAAGACCATAAAAGAAGGTATTTGGAGGTCCTTAGGAACTCCTGAAAACTTTTTGAGGAGAATGTAGACTATGGGTTAAAGACAAAAAAAATGATGTCTACTGCATGGTTCTAGATACCACAAATATGGGAATAATTCCAGTAATTCCTTGTCAATACAAATTCTCATCTTCTTATATCATGGACCACCACCTATAAATAGAGTATATAATGTGTGGCTGAATGTCACCTAGGCCAATTCTAAATTCAGCGTCGTAACACGTGAAGAGGGACCCTAATAGATCGGTCCAAAAATTTTGTTATTGCTCTTGGTATTAGACGGAGGTCTACTATTGATATGCAATTAAAAAAACATTGTTGGTTATAAATCCTCCTTGATTTTTATTACTCACACACCGATTCTCATTTAACACATCCATTTCATCACCTTTTTCTCATGTACGTCCTTGAATTATTTTTTCAGAAGCTCTACAGGCTTTCTTTCTTTCTAACATAACCTATACATAAATTCCTCTTCTTTCAACTAATATTTATTGTTAGTCCTATCCTAGTCTCCACCTTGCAATTGTCTCTATTATTTTCTTTTCATTTCTTTTATACATTATGATATTCGGTATTCCACCCCTTTAGGCATGACTTAGAATCTTTTTTTTCTTCTTCTTTTGCTCCTGCTCATCCACTTCTCTATGTCTTTCTGTTGTTTCGGCCATTTTCTTTACCTTATGCTTTTAATGCTTCTCATAGCCTTTCCCATAGATAAATTCCCCTGTAAACGAACTAGAAAACTTCATTGATTTTTTAATTCGAGTAATATACACTTTAAGAAACGTTCACAACCTCTCGAATAATACGTCTGAATTTTTTCAAAATTTTTGGAGACGATAGTTTTGGATGTTTGTTTAAAAAGTAAAATAGCTTCAAGAATGCTCTCAACCCAAAGATCCACCGTTTTTTCGGCACCTTTAATGGTCCAAGGTGAGTCGTAGGAGACGTGTTAAAGTGGTCTAAAAGATCTGCCAAAATTCATGGACCTTCACTAATTCTTCAATTTCAAGATCGAAAATAATTACTTTTGTATATAGTTTTGTATTAAAAATGGAGGTACCGCGCATAATTTCAAATTTCGGCCGGGACTTGAACGACCCACGTTGGACCATTAAGGGTTAACATATTTTTGAGTGATTATGAACATGTTTTCTTGAAGTTGACGATACTGGAATTAAAAAATCATGAAAAGTTACGAATGGGTCATTTCCGTTGTCATATTGGATTCCGCACATTGAAATTAATTTCTATAAGCTTTATTTTACTTTTGCATTTTAGGGTCGAATTACCGGGTATTTTGTGGTTATGTCAAAAACTTGACATGATGAGGTTAGGTTAGGTATAATAGTTTAGGTAACAATTTTTGAAATCGTCTTCGGATTCTGAATGAGCGACCCAAAGAGCATATTATAGACATAGTCTGACTCTCAGATCCTGACTTTAATTTTTCTGTGGGGATGTGTAATGTATGTAAGTTTACAGATTTTCTAATAAAGATTGTAGCACACCTTCCAATGTTACTACATTTTTTTATTTAATATCATCTTGGTCATTTTTTGGTAACTTTTCTTGGCTTCACTTTGTCTTGACTATTTCCTGAACTATAACATATTTCTTGGACTTTTTCTTTGTTGACTTTTCGGCGTCGATCTCTCCAGGAATCATAAAATTGCTCTATGAATAGGATTATAAACTATTACTGTTTTATCAAAAATAAGATGTTGCAAAAAATATATTGATCGTCTGGCCCAAGAAAGTTTTTTGTACCAATTGTGGAAAAATTTTGTCGATTATTTATTTAAGCAATCCTTGTAAACTTGTTAGTCAATTTAGTATGGACTATGTTGCGATTTGAAAGGTACTGCCGACTAATTGAGAATCAATGAACTGAACTTTTTTATATAAAAACTGCCTAATTTTGTTAGTGATCAATGACATTGTATATACAGCCTATGCACTTTACAGTGTGAAATATCAGGAGAAAGACCACACAGTGTTACTTAATCATTTTTCACCATTAATGGGTATTTCCTCGGATCCCCGCTACCTTATTTTAACTGCGGTTAAAGCAGATAATTTAATTATTTACCAAGTACTACCTCAACTCAAAACCTACTCAATAGCGGTTCTATTTTTAGAGCTTCTTAATTAATATAAATGCAAGATATAAAGATTACTATAGAGGTTTATTGAATAAAACCTTATTGTTTTATTTGAATTTCAACTATGGTTTACCATTTTTATATGTGAGAGTTCCTGAGAGAAATTTCTGACCTACTACAGCATGAAACTTTCCAAAACATCCGGAGTTGACACATATGTTTGACAACATAAATATATGCCCCAGTGACCTAACTGTATAGACATGTATCAATTTTATCAATTTGTACAGTGTGGTAGGATGTATCTATCAGGTTGAAATTGTTTTTTTTAGAAATTTCAGTTCAAATCAAACCCAAATTTCACGTATTTGCTAATTTTAACAAATACCATTTCAGTTGCAGATCTATCTTGACTTCATAGTCCGGAATCAATACCACCGAAACTTTTTTTGTTGCTGTAATATTTACATTGTTGGAATAACTGGCAGCTTACGATATTAACAGAAATCGTAACTTCAATTTCAAGGTCCACCGAAATCGTGCTCTTGTGCCTTGAGGGTATAAGGTATAATATAATAGGTATCAGACATCCAAATGGTACTGTTGACAATTGTGATATACCATTTAATTTAAATGCAATTATTTATTTAGTGGATACGCATTTCCAAATATCATCTCAAATGAATCAAATCTACTTTGAAAGTATTCAAACCAATGTGTAATATGTTCAACAACGTTTTTGCATCTGTGTATAGTTAAAAGATTCTTTTATAAATGCTAAAAATCACTGAATTAAATTCAAGAAGACATTTTTTTAATTAAAACATTTAATTGATTAAATTCAATCATTTTTTAAATTCCAAAATTGCTTCTTTGAATGATTCAGCACATTTATTTATTGGAAAAACGGATTAACCAAATGATTTGTTTCAACGAAAGAAATATTTGTAGACCCCATAGCAATGATATAATCAATTGTTTGTTATTATAATTATTAATTATAAAGTCTGGTAGTTAAATAACAGGTATTTACATCCATTTGATTAATACAAGTTATTCAAAGAACGAAAAAATGTCTGACTGTAGATGTCAAGACAATAACCAACTGGTATTCAAAACCATGATAGACATTAGGCCAAAATTCTGCGAACAATGTGCACAGAAGGATGAACTTGCATAATCAATGAGCATTCCGAAGAGATTATAAATAAGCCACAGGCGCTAAAGGACGCAGTTGCATCCTGGAGAAACTTGAAAGCACACCGGGCGCTTCTTAGACTTTCGAGTAAGAAAATGAGTTGGATTTTTTTACCAAGTAAAGATGGCAGTAAGACTATCAGAGTTATATTGTTAGGGCAGCCTGGAGTCGGAAAAACCGGTATGTTTCTATTTATTTTGAAATTTTTCAAAAAACACTTTAAGAAAATTTACGTCGTACAAAGTTGCAAATGTGTATTAAGTCAGAAAAAACAACTCGTGTCTTTCAAGGAATTTTGACACCCAAAAACAGAAATTTGTGTATTATATACATTTGAAACAGCTCAAAACAATGTTTATGTTAGAGAATACCATAATGCCGTTGAAAGCTTTTCTTTTACTTTTTATGCACAGGATTGAACCGATTAATTTAAAATGAAAGTATTTTTGTTTTTTATGTCCAGCATATTTCATCCGCCATTTTTATATTTTGACATTTATTTCGAAATTTATAAGTAGCTGCCCCATCGACCCCGATTAATAAGTTTCATTTCGAACATTTTATATTTCTTCATTCACATTGGTTCTTAATTTTAAATTTTTTAATATTTGATTTTAAACTTGTAATCGGTGAAACCAACAAATACTGAATACAAATTTACGTTTAAATAGTAAGAACCTCGGACAAAAAGCTGTCTTTTGGTAAAATCAGCTTTCTTCTGGTAAAATAAATAATACCTACCCATTTATTGTTCGTCAGCCGCACAGATAAAAATTTACTTGACAAATTCAACTACCATTGAGAAATTGAGTCGACAGTAGTTAAAAGAAATACTTTTTTTGTTAGTATAACTTTGTTGATGTTGTTATTTTTACTATTTTTACTTAAGTTAATATTATTTACCCAGTAAACCAAAAAGTATTCCGAATGATTGGAGATCAAGAAATGCGATACTATGAATAAAACTAAAAAAGTCATGCACTAATATAATAGAAAAGCAACCGTCAATAGCTGCTCTAAAAATAATTCCACTAAAAAAAATTTCGAGAAAAATTCTTAATTGATTTGACTAGTTTTTAACTACGCAGAACAGTCCGAAACTCTTCGAGAAAATTTTTTAAGTTGAAAATAAGTTGTAGTTACAACCGTAATGACGTTAAATCAACTAAAATATATCGCTCCAGCATGTTGACTAGTTTTTAGTGTACTAGGTAGTTAGACTCTAACAAATTTGTTAAATGTAGTAGAATTAACTGCCAAAATCGTTTCCATAACTATATTTCTTGTTGATTTAACTCTTTTATGGTTGTAACGATAACTTATAAAATTCCGTTCAGGACGTACTGAAATACTTTCAGTAGTTAAAAAATAGTCAAATCAGTGCACAGATAATGTCAATACGTTACTTTATTGATTTATAATAGCTCAAAGAATGCAAAATATGCATTTTGTGTACTTTAAACCTAAATTGCTCAAAAACTAGAGCAAATCCAATATTTTTGACATCACATTTTGGGAACAAAATCCTATAAAAATTGGATATCAATACTTGGGAAACAAAATTTTGTTAGCCAGTATTGTTATAAATTTAGTCAAAATAATAAAGAATCTTAGCAAAGTATTTTTAAAATTTGTTCGCGATGTAAAAAATGAAATATTGTTTTTATGAAAAAAGATTTTTAATATAGCAGTTTCATTGGATGCAGCACTTGCAGTTCGATTTGCAACAGCAAGATTTATAGGAGAATATGACTGCAGTATTGAGAGAACTTATAAAGTTGAAGGTCCTGTAGGAAGTTGGGAAGTCATAGATCCTCCTGGAAATCGACCACTTCCAACAGAACCAAATAAATTACGATGCGCCGATGCTGTCATTCTGGTCTATTCTGTGACAGACCCTGTGAGCTTTCATGAAATTTCAAGGCTAAGGTTGTTGTTTTCATTTTATTCATTACACAAAATTTAAAATATATTGTATATCAATATTTTAGCAATGTTTTAATTTACACGTATAATGTAAGATTTTAATATTGTTTTTGAAAATTAATTTAAAAAATGTATTAAATATCATTAGTAGCAAAAATATAAATATCGTTAGTAATGAAGTAACAGTGAATAGTTATTTTCGTATCAGGGGTGTAAAATAAATGTTTCGCCTGTAGGTGATCACCGATCCCGCTCTCTGAATCTGAATCAGTTAAAAACTACCAATAACAAAATAAAAAATGAGTCACCAAATGAATTAGTAATCATTTTTGCTAATAAAATGTTAAAACCTAAATTATTACTAATTCTATCAACTACTGAACTAAAAAATTCAATATCTACACGCAGATTAGTAGAATTTTACTAATGAATTAGTATTTTCGAACTATTGGTCAGTAAAAAACTTACTAATTTATGGTAACCCACTTTTCGCTGTAAAGTTTTTGATTAATTCAAGTTTAGAGAGCGAGGGACGGCGAAGCCAATATAGAAATGAAAATTTTAAATATTATTGCAAAGTGAAGTATCTTATGAGAATTAATTATGATCACTTTTCTTTTCTGTTCCTTTTTTGCATTTTTATTATGCAGAAATTAACTGATAAATGATAAAAACATTTGTCTTTTTCTAAAGATTTAAAAAAACATTTGAATCTGTTTTGCTTTAAATTTCAATTAATAAAATAATACTAATAAAGCAGTTAGTTGTAGGCAACTAATTGAATCAGTAATCATTTTAATCAATAAAATTGTTTAAAAACTGCTGATTAATTAGAAATTAAACTAAATTATTAGTCAAATTTATCTAATTCATTTTAGTAACAAGGTATTAAATCATACTATTACTAACTTAAATTTAGTAGAACTTAACTATTGAATTTATACTTTTTTGATTCTTTAGTAGTAAATATCATAACTAATTCAATTAGTAATCGACTTTTCACTCCTTGATTAGAAGTTTTCGACTAATTAAGATTTAAAAAGTAACGTCTAAGCATGTAAACTTAATTAGGTAACTGCATTTACATCAGAATGTAATAAATAATTCTTAAAGTAATAACTAAGTTTCTTCTTTATTTACAAAAACTATTTTTGTAAAAAAAATGTTGATTCAATGCAAAAAAAAAATCAATTTAATTTTGAGGTATAAAATAATTGTGGTATAAAACTTTTTTTTCTAATATTCACTATGAATTTATCAAAGAATTTTTATTTTTAGTGCGATATATCTTTTAAAATTTAACATTTAGTCAATATAACGTATTTATTTACAGATTTCTGGTGACCCATTCTACAAAGAGCAGAAAAGGACTACCTGTTGTGGTACTGGTCGGAAATAAGACAGATTTGTCATATTCTGAAGGAATCGTATCTGTCGCAGAAGGGCGTAAAAAAGCCGATGAAATAGGAGCACATGGTTTTCACCAAATATCCGCCCGAGAGTCAAATGAACAAGTAACATAATATATACATGTGTATCTATAGGGTGTCACGTTTTCAAAACGTGTATAAACGTGTAAAAACACGCGGAAAAAATTAGTCAATTTTTCCAAAAAAAAAACGCTATAAAATTTCACGTAGGCATTGTTTTTACATAATTGCCAAATTTACTCTGCTGAGCACCACATACTGAACAAAATTAACAAATATTTGGTCTTAGCTAAAAATGTACATATATACAGAGAGAAAAAAAAGTTAATGGAACCATGAAGAAAAGGTAGTAATGATTATAACATTTGGTAATAGTACAATTAACATCGTGAAAAGTTGTACTTGACAGTATCTTATTTTTATAAGTCATAATATGTATCAAATCAATAATTATTATTCATTTACCTCAATAGATAAATGCATTGAAACACAGTTTAATTAGTAAAAATATTAATATGAGAAAACCGAAATTTGTTTGAAAAGAAGATAATCAAGCATCGTTTCGTTACATTTGTCAGCATTCTTTACAGATCATTTTTTATTCTTATATTTTCAAACTTTAAAAAGTCACTCAATATATTTGGGGATGTGTAGATTATTTCCAGGGTAGTGATCGGGTATCTCGATATCTACCCGTGTCAGGTTATATGTCTCTTTTATCAGAAATGTTATTAATCTCTGTAGGAAAAACATGTTTTTACGGGTCTAGATATCGTAATACATGCAGAGAAAAAATAGTTAATCCAACCATTTTACAAAAGTAAAACTGAAATCACAAAACTATTTAAATTAACTACGTAGTAAACAAAACAACAATTGCTCCATTTACTATTTCCCCATCGCTAAATGTGCAGCAAAACACATTGAACGAATACATAACCTCAAATCTATCGCAGTTTTACACTTAATTAGTACTTCGAAACCTTCGAGAATATTAAAATAGGTGTAACGAAATGGATTAATCGAAAATAAACTCTTCTCATAGTGAAAAAAAGTTATTTAAGTATACCGATAGTTTTTGTTATATGTAATTCATTTTCATTATAATGTGTAAATAAACAAATCAATTAGCAAATATAATGAAAATAAAAATGACCGACACATAACAAGAACGATCGGTTCTTATATAATCAAAATGGTCGAAAAAATAAGAAATAATGCGAAAATAGTTATTGTATATTATACTTTATAATATTCTACATTGAAAAATAAAGATATAGTTAATAACAATTCTACTATTATTATACGTTACAATCAATTTTTATAGTTTTTTAGTATCATTAACCCTCATATTCTCTCTGTGCAGAAAACGATAAAATGAAGTAAGCAGATTGGGGTGCACCTCAAAAACTCGCCAAATTACAAAACAGATTATTATAAAAGTTATAAAAACCAAACATTTCAAAAATAGACATTCAAAAACAAGACATTAAAAAAACTAGACATTAGAAAAACCAGACATTCAAAAACAAGACATTAACCAAAACAGATACTAAAAAACTAGACATTTAAAAAACCAGACATTCAAAAACCGAACATTTCAAAAAACAAATACTCAAAACCCAGACATTAAAAAAACAGATACTAAAAAACTAGACATTTAATAAACCAGACATTCAAAAACAAGACATTCAAAAACCAAACATTTCAAAAAACAGGCATTCAAAAAACAAACATATTTAAAAAACAAGATATTTAAAAAACCAGTTATTAAAAAAAAACAGACATTCAAAAACCAGATATTTTAAAAAACGCAAATTAAACATATGTCTGCATTTTCAAATTGTGTTATGTGTTAGGGTTTTTTAAATTTATGGTTTTTAGTATCTGCTTTTTTTAATGTTGGTTATTAAATGTCGAATATCTGTTTTTTCAAGTGTCTGTTTTGTGATTTGTCGGGTTTTTGAGGTGCACCCGCAGAAAGATTGTCTATGGTTTAACTTTCATCATTTTAAAGCTTTACGCCATTTTTATGCATCTTTCAATGGCATCCAGAAAAAAAATTGTGATTTTCAATCCTCCATTGATGAAAGAAATTTTCCAAAATTCTGTTTAAAATATAGAAATATATAAAAATAAGATTTTATTTGATATAAACGATAGGTAAAAAACGACTACAAATCATCCAAATGAGGAGCCATGGAAAATCTATTTTACAGATTAACCGAGGTACTAATAAAATATAAATAAAAATTAGATAATAATAATAAAATTAAATAAATAACAACCAAAAGTTATATAAGACGAACAAAATGCCGTACCTAATAAATATGACAAGAAACATAAAAAAATATCAAACATAATGTTGTTGATATAAGTAAACTAAAGATGAGATACAATAGAATGTAAATAAATAAATAATTAACCAGATTATAAGATAAAATTAGTAATAACCGGTAAAAAAATTATGTACGTCTTTGACGAGCAATTCACAATGTTTTTGTGATGCATACTTTTATTTTTTTTTCTGCTATTTTTTTTCTGATGACAGAATGTTTGCCCTAACAGAAATTAATGCAAATTTTCTAGGAAAATTAACATTTTTGTTGATGATGGTAAAGATGGGAAGGTTGATGGTTGTTTTAAGGTTTATCGAAAAAATGAAGATATGGTTGGTAAAGCATTCGATAGACAATCGAAAGGTCCCGGATTCAACCCCCGGCGTATCGAATTTTTCCACTTTGGACCTCATTTTTTCGAAAAAGTTTAGAAAACTCCAGCCATTCCGTTGTTACCATGACAAAAAATGGTGAATTATTCCAGAAAAATTTGCATTAGAGGCAAAAATACATTGAAATAGTGTAAAACAAATTTTTTTGAAGAGGATGTCCGTTTTCCAAAGGTTTAGCAATTGTCGTGACCTTGCATACCCTAATTTTAACGAAAAATAAAATCGTTAATCATAACATCAAAAAACTTCATATCTGTTTTCGAAATTATATTAAAAGATATAGACGCCTAAAAATACTTATTAAAAATAACCGGCAATTTTTATAATTACACGTTGGGTAAGAAATTTAAAAAAACTTATTGAAACGTGCGATAACTTGTTATCAGAGGAAAGTCCCACGCGATAAAATGATACAGATTATACTCGCTTGTTTGAAATGCCGATACTGCTCGGTGCAAGTGGTCTACAGCTTAATAATAAATGATAATCAGTAAAAGGGGCAAATTCAGTGCAAGGTTATGGATTTCGAATCCGGATGGAGAGTACACTTACCCGAATGTTGCATTTTTTTTTCAACTTTCCTTTTCTTCATCTTACTATGTTACAAAATATGTTATAATAGAACTTTGGGAAGAATTTCAGTTTTGTATTTAGGAAATGCAATGATTATTTTTACGAACCTTAGACTTTCCACTAAAGAAAATCTAATTAGCATCTACACCCCTCGAGGTCAAGTATTTCAACTTTGAAGTCAATATAATTTGGATTCTTTTATCATATGCAGATGCTTTTTAGATATATATATATAACCTTTCACGTGAGTGTCCAAATAACCCAGAACCAAAAAATTTGATTAAAATCTGTTTTCCCCTAACCTAACCTCAAAGCGTATAACATACCATTTTTTTTACTAATTTTAATAATTTAGTAATTGTCGTATCTATTCATGAATATCTCTGATTAATATCAAATAAAATATTCCAAATCCAAAACGGCAGGTCCAACCTGGAGTTTCAATTTATAAATACTTATAGAACTTTTATAAATTTGTGACATGTGGAGGTGTTTCGGGATATTGCCTATGAATCTGAAGCCAGGGGTTGAAACCTTAATGCAACATATTGCGTCCGTCATTTTCATTTTGAAATATAACATTCAATTGGATATGTTTTTTGTGGTTAGAGCAACTTCTGTTATAACGAAACACGGACTTCACATATGTGTGTCTCCAGTCTGAATTTTGTATAATATTGTTGTATGACCAAAGAAAAATTTCATCAAATTTCTAGGGCCTTCTTTGCACATCAAATACTATTTTTTAAAGTGCATGAGTTCATTTCTTACATTATAATTCTCTTTTTTTCTAATAAATTATAAACAATATTGTTGGGAATTTTATCATCTAAAATTTGTATGCTAATGGTTACACTGATAATACGCATTTTAGTTAGTTATTTTTGTGATTATCCATTTTCATATAACTCTGCTCTCAAACAACTATATAGATCAGGCAAATTGGATTTTGCGAGGAAAAAAAAAATTTATCCGAAATCCGACTATTGGGGGTGGTTAAAGGACTTATAAGGATGACAAAAGAAATTCCATCAAGCCGCGAGGTAACCTGTTTACTAGGGGGATTGAAAGGGGGTAAAAATGCTTGTTGGCGATTTCCTGTAAAAGTTGACATCTTATAAAAAAATTTTACATACAAGAGTTGTAGGTCTTGAAAAAATCTATAACTTTTGTAGAAAGCACTTTTAAAGTTAAATGCAAAAAATCAAGTTTTAGGTTTTTAATTTTTATTTCTCGAAAAATGATTTAATTTTGATAAAACTTGGTGGAATATTACTTTTGAATGTCTAAAATAACTACAAATTTTTTGGGTTTGGAGAAGCGAACAGTTTCTAAGATATTCGATTTTTTCAAAAAAACACCCCCTTTTTCAAAGAGATTTTATGGCCAAGAGAATGATCGTGCAATGCTCTACTGGGTCGCATTTTTTTTTGTTATTAAATGTACTTTTCAACTATTCAATAATATATAGAGGTCAATATGGAAAAATATGTTTAAAAATGCGAAAAACTAAAAAAATCGCTTTCGGAACTTATTTTTTTTTGTTTTTGTTTTTATATATGCAGCAATTGAAATTGCCGAAAAAACAAGATTGTAAAGACAACAACAGGTGTTGCGGAATACAAAAAAAACTGTCGATGTTGTTAGACAAGACAGATATATTGGTTCTATTAAATCAATTGAATTCATCAGACGCAAGTATTTATTTTCAATCAAATGACTCAATTTATTCGTCAAATAGTTTTCAGCATAAAGATTACCGTTCGATTATTGCATTTTTACATTGCTTTTCTGGTTGTGATACAAATTCTGGATTTGCAAGCAAAGGGAAAAGAAAAATAGTTAATTTGTTAATTGCTACTCCTTAACTAACAGATCTAGTAAAGCCTTTTTACACAGCCGATGCAGATCCAAAATTCATTGCTCGAAATGGCTGAAACTTAATTAAATCGATTTATAACTGCAAGAACTTTAATACAACTCTTGAAGAATTAAAATACCTGCATTAGTAAAAACTTCTACTTTTAAATTGGAAAAAATTCCACCTACTACTGGAGCAGCTATACAATTTTCAAAGAGAGCAAATTTCCAACTTCAAAAGTGGCTTGGAAATGATGAAATCAATGCAACACTGTGGGGTTGGAAACAAGTAATTGTAAATAATCAACAAATACTTGTGCCTCGCAGAAGATCTATTAGGAATAATTTCTTGCAATTGCGGTATGTTCAACGAAGTCATGTGGATGCCGAAAACTTGGTCTAAAATGTACAGAATTTTGTCAAAGTTGTCCGAATGACGACTGTTGTTCAAATTTATACGAGCCTTTAAGAATTGTACACGATTCTGAAGACATTGAAGTCGAAGTCGAAATTGAGCAGCAAATGCTTTCGGAGAATTTGGAAGATGAACTATTAAAGAAAGTAGAGATAACATGGCATTTGAAAACGAATTTTCCGTTCGCGAATTGGATAAGCGATTTTTTTGGTTTTTCGCATTTTTATACATATTTTTCCATAATGACCTATATATATATATTATTAAATAGCTGAAAAGTACATTTAATAACAAAAAAATGCGACGAAGTAGAGCACGATTATTCTCCTGGCCACAAAATCTTGTTGAAAACGAGGGTGTTTTGTTGAAAAAATCGAATATTTTAGTAACTATTCGCTTTTCCAAACTCAACAAATTTGTAGTTATTCTAGGTATTAAAAAGTAGTATTCCACTAAGTTTCATCAAAATTAAATCGTTTTTCTAAAAATGAAAAATAAAAAACTGAAAATTTGATCTTTTGGGTTTAACTCGGAAATTTTTCGGTTATGTAAAAAAGTTCCTTCTACAAAAGTTATAGATTTTTTCAAGACCTACAACTCTTGTATTTAACATTTTTTGATAAGATGTCAACTTTTACCAGTAATCGCCAAAAAGCATTTTTACCCCCTTTCAACCTCCCTAATAAACAAGTTACCTCACGCCTGCTTGGACATTAATTTTTTTTCTCATCCTTATAAGTCCCTTGACCATCCCCAATAGTCAGACTTCGGATTTTTTTTCCTTTTTTCATTTAAATTGGTCTAATTTGCCTGGTCTAATATCAGAATATGAACTTCTAAAAGAGCCATAAAAATGTATAACGATCAAATTTTTTAGTAACATTAACATTTGATAAAATCCCTTGTAATAATTTAATTTCGTGGTTTAAAATCTCCAATATGAATACTTCCAAAGAATTGTTTTCATATTGTTTAAGTGGTAAATAACCTCGGACACTACTTCAAATATCACTTGAAATTGATTGCAGAGTGCGAAACACTGAGAAGCTAATTTTTTTGAAACGGAGAGGGTTTTTAATTATATCATTCAAATTGTTGTAGAAATAGTTTATGATAGAATTCTATAATATGTCATTATGCATTTGCACCGATAAAAACTTTAAAAAGTTATTACACGCACTAACGTCGAGTTGATCAGATTTTTGGCTTAAATTAAACCAGTTGAGAATTTTAGATTTAGATTATTTAGACTAAAATCGAATCTCTATAGAATGAAAATAAAAAATTCTTTGCGCCATAAAACGCACAACCGATAGCATTATGAAAGGTATTATTTTAAAGGTTGATTCATTTTATTATACTACGGAAATTATTTAAGTTAGTAAATGTTTATTGAATGGAAAGAATCTTATAGCAATAGAATTAACATAATGAATTGCACTGATACAATGGTTAATTCCAGACGAAAACCGAATACTAACTTCTTAATTTTCATGATACTGTCATACGAGGCCCAATTTTGTTTTGTGAGATCGTGATTGTTTATGTTATTTACTGTTATTGTATGTTTGCCTCAAACAAGACAATGATTTCCATTTAATTTGGGGTTTTCTTGTGGGTTGAAAAGAAATTGACCCAGAATATTGAAAATAATCATCATGATCGGCTCATTAAACTGCTAATAAAGCCTACTTTGGGGTTATCGCGAACAGTGCTGCTTTAAAGCTATCCAGTCGTAAAATGAGAAATGATAAAGTTTGAAGACAGCAAGAGTTTGTTTCATGACCATATTCTGACTCTGTGTAAAAAAAAACATTATTTTTTCTGATGACAAGCATGTCTAAAAATCTAATTGTATCATTGGTTTCTATTCCTTGTGCGATTCTACTTAAACCTTTAAAAGTGTCTATGATATAATTTTCATTTCCTTTAAGCAAGTAAAATGTCATCAACATATCGTATAAATAAAGTAAATTGAAATCGCAGTTTATTTAATCGAATATTCTATATAACCTCCATAGTCAGATTAGCGACAATTTGGAACAGAGGACAAACCACATAATTGTTTGTACAAAGGATTGGAAGAAAATATTATATTATCAAATACTAATTTTAAGCCATCCTTAACCATTAATCCTGACTCCAGGGTCGTTTTCGACCCAGAGGAAATTCAAATTGTACTTTAAAGTGCACAACTGTGCAATTCAGCATTTACAAGCGGCAGGGCATAATTGGCCCAGGTAGTGGGAGGAACAGGCTTTAAAATAGTCGTCGGAACTAAGGGTTAAACTCCATTTTGGGAAAGAATGTTAATTCTTTGAATTCTGACCATTTTCTATCAAGTCATAAAAAGATAATGTCAATAGAAATATTAGTGAAACGCGAAAGCACATCTAACGACATAAGTTTGTAATTTGGCGGAATAATAAATCTTTTTAGTTTCTCTCTGCAATGCCAACTATGAGAGAGATGTGTCGATGTGTTTCTTGTAATTTTATTCAAGACGTTCGAAAGAAATCTATAGCAAGATTACATGCAAGAGAATTTATAGTTAACACTATTAGTCTTAAAGAAACGCCTTCTTTGCGTGTTTGTTCAAACCATATATACACGGGATATTACAGTTTTTAAACGTTTACCCATGACGGCATTAATATATTCCTCTTTTGCCAATTGACTAAAAACTATTTACTTTTTTTAAATAAGTATATTCAAAGGTTGACATTTCGTAAAATAGTCGTAATGTAACGGAGATGTTCATTTTTAGATAGGATCATCGTTGTGTTGCCTTTATCGGCTATAGTAAAAATATTTTGTTCTTTTTTCAGAAAGGTTTTTGGTTTTTTTTATCATAAGTTTGGGAATCATTATAATATAAGAAAGTGCAAAAAATAGTTGACGATCTGGCGTAGAATGCCTCACGTATAAAAACGTAAAAAATAAAATTACAAGTGACACTAACGATTTCCACTGGATAATATGTAACACAGAGGGATAAAGTTCAACATTATCGAATAGAAAAAAATGTCTGTCTCTTGCCCTACGGTCTGGAAGCGTTATTTTTCTAAACGGCTATTTACCCTCGGCGCCTCCATTCGCTCATTCCCGCAGTCATGGTGTTTACACGTGATCACGAGTTCGTAAACAAAATCGATATCTCTGCTCTCGCTTTCCTCACGCGAACGCTAGCTCTCACGATCTCGTTTTTTTCTCTCGTCTTTTTCCATTAGCCAGTACGCGTTCTATTTCCGTACAAAAAAAATAACTATATCGACGCCTTGGACCTTGGTGAACTTTCGGACAATCCCCTGGGGTTAATGTAAAGTGACCTTTCCCGCCCTCTCACACTTTTTCGGGCGATTTTCCGCCCTGTCCAGTTGTTCGGTCACACAAATAAGTCTGGAGACAAAAATAACTACGTATCTCTGGTACAGCGTGTCGTCGCTTATCTCAATAGACGCCTCCAGTCAGAAATCTCAATCTGCTTATCTTGTACTCGTGAGAGCTTTATAATTTGATACTAATTATCAAAATCGATCATCCAAGAAATATCCACGTGTCTGCTAGATACGCATTTTATACTGTATTGAATATTTAGCCATCTAAGAAAGTTAATTCTTGAGTTCAAAATATATTTTAGAATATTTTAGAGTAATAGACAATTTTTGTTATTAATTGCATAGGTCGGCGATTTTTAACATTATTAAAGTTCACTACTTTTCAATATCTAACGGTTCAATTGATCCTGAAATGCACTTCATCAGTTGTAGTACGTTCAGCAAATCCTCCGAAGGACATCGACATCGTAGCTTCTCAGGACTGTCTAATATCAACTTTTATCGTGTTAAGTGGGGGCGTAAAACAGAAATTAGCCTCTGAACTTTTAGATCTGACAAATATGTAAGTATTGCAATTTGGTCGCGTTTTCTCTTTAAAGTTATGAAATTTGGTAAACAAATATTTAAATTTTGTTTTCCTTGTTTAGAACTTTTATTTCTTGATCAAAATGATGAGGAATACATTGTGAGACTGTTTGGATTTTAATGATTTTAATTTCAGATTTTACGCGAAGACGGTTGTATATTTTTATAGAGTAGCTAATAAATATCTACTCTTGTTCTTCAGACGCGATTTGTTTCATAGGCATAATTTCGGGCCCATTTCAGGTTAATTTAATGCTGAGGTCAAGGTGGCGCATCCACGCGTTTTTCCGCCTTAGTGAAAATCATTAAATTCGGGAAAGGGCCGTTAAATTAACCTTAAATTAGCCTTAAATGACGCCAGGATTTAAATTTCATTTTTGTAATGTGGATGTGCCAGCTACGATCGAGGATATATATAGGTAAAGACGCAAAATACCATACAATGGTCTGGCAGCTACTTTTCGATTTCTTCCATTTTGTAATATGTTTTAGTACTCGACAACAAATGACTTTACCTTCAATCAGAATCCTACACCCTTTCGAGATATGCCTGATTTTATTATTTTGCGAAAAAAATTGAAACTCGCTCCTATATTGATAAAAAAATTATAAAAACAGTCTAAAGTACCGTGGCGGTAACACGTGTCACTTTGTTGCTCCGATCTTATTTCGGCTTTTCGTCTTGTTTAAGCTTACATCGTTTAATGTGATACCTGTTTCGTTTCAGTGTTATAATAATAATGACATTCTGTTTTTAACTGAAAACTCGTCGATATTTTAACGATATAACACACCCTGTCTCGTCCATGGTGAATAATTGAGGTTCATTATTTTATTATTGTATTATTAATGATTTAATTAACCCTCCTATGTAATAGGACGACTACAATCGTCTAAATTAAATTGGTCGTATATGGTAGGGAAATAACTGGAGCTCAGGAGGGTTAAAGTTTGAACAGATTGTGAATTCTTTTGCCATTGTACTAGTGTATGTTGTTGTACGTTATTTTGGCATCATTTAAATTTGACATCGATCGTCTAAAGTGTTTATTTATTGTTATTGCACTTCCCTAGACTTGGAGGTTGTCATTCGAGGGCATGTAATAAACAGCTGTTTCTGTTGTAATCGTGACATACTGAATTGTCGCTGGAAGAGTTCTTTAGGCTTATATGTCATGTTCAAGACACTTCCTAAATCGATGCTGGATGCAGACATTGATTCAGTCATTGACACGGAATATGTTCGTAGTATTGATGTCGATGTTTTTAGTAACTTTCAAATTTGTCAGAAAGATGTCTGCTGACCGATGGCCAACAAAATGAAGCCACTCTCCATATCCAGAAATAGGACTATATTTTTCCGACGGTTGTCAATGAGCTGAATCCAAATCTGGCCACAGAATAGTTCTATCACGTCAGGATTTTGAGAAATTCTAACCCAAAAGTGCAAAAAGCGCTGGTTTTGCTCATATTTATTAAGTTTTTGTAGCAGAACAAAACGCTTGCTGACACTTTAGCAAGAACCAGATTAAAACATTATGCATCAACAATGTTTTTTTTAGTAATTTCGTACTCCGTTTTTGTCAAGGTATGATTAAATTTTTGTATTTGGCACTTTTATGGTAGGATATTTCAACTTTTTTATGCCACAGAGCAACTACACGACCAAATTTTGATTCTGCAAATCGACACCGTTGGAAAAATATACTCAGGTTTATGATGAATGAATTTTAATCTAGTTTTTGTCAAATTGAAAGAAAAAAATTGATTTCGCCATAAAAGCTTACTGAAAATGGGCAAAAACTGTGTTTTTTGCACTTTTAGGTTAGGATATTTCAACATCTTGATGTAATAAAACAAGAAAGTCGGTCTCAGTTTGTTAGTTATGTTCATGTAATTTATACACATGTATTTAATGTAAGAAAATCATAAATGTTCCCTTACAAAAAGTTCGATAACTCGATAAAAAGAAAATCGTACCGGAATTACTAAAAAAGCATTTTAAAGCTGACAAATAGCACCTTAATATTACTCATGCCAAAATGCAAATACTAATTTTGTTCCGCCGGAACAACTTACTGAATATGAGCAAAAAGTGTTTTTTGCACTTTTAGGTTAGGATATCTCAAAATCTTGAAATGATACAACAATTCTGCGGCCAATTCACACAAATTTTCTGATAGGGAAAATTGTATAATTGATAGAGACAGAGAATGCAATTGGATCTAGTTCGAGAACTGTTAAAAATCGCTTGAAATTCGCAACTATGAGGCTAATAATTCGTCATCTATTATCACTATTATACTTATTTTACATTATGTTGTCGAAAAGTTAAAATAATCTGAATTACTTATTTTATTTTTTAAACTCCTTCACTCAAAGGATCGATTAATTCCTTAAGAAAATTTCTTTAAGTTATTCTAACATCATATTGCAATGATTCCGTCTACAGTTTTACAATATATGTACAGCATTTACTTCATATTCAATTATTTGAAAATGTTTTTTTTTTATTTATATGGGCTTCGTTTTATTTCAATTACATGATATTTGAGCTATTAGAGAATAAAAGATTTCTTCTGACAGAAAGTCAACGAACGCCTCCAATTTTTTGTTTATTTTTGTTTATGTTATTGAATTTGTAATACATATCTTGGTATTTTTTTAAAGAAGCTGTAATGTTTATATAGATGAGTTACTTCCGAGAATGTTATCAAAAGTTTATTTTCGAAATGAAATAAATATTATCCAACGTCGGGTAATTACAGTAAATATTAACTGTGTTTAATATTAATCATTTTAGTCAATCAACAGCTTTTTCTTATCAAGTAAATATTATTTTGCAACAAGTCTCTGTCTGGACTATATTTCGAACTGTAATCAGCTTTTTTGTTGTGAAAACAGAAATATATTCATATTCCTGTAATTACAGATTGCCATGATTCATATCGAAAGATAAAACTTCTTCTCTGGACCGAAATCCGGCATCTTTGTAATTATACACAACGTATTCGAAAGTATTACTCAAAATTCTTGTTGTTTTTATGTAGCAACTCGCATAAAATCAAATTTATCACGACTTTCCAAAGGTTATTTCAAAACACTAATTTTCATCCCCCTCATTTTTACCACCTAAATTTCATCCTACTTCTAAGATGTTTAGGATGCTGTTCGTCTTCTACCGAGGGTTATTTTCATACCAAAATTCGTTAAAATCGCTACAATAGCTTTAAATTCATCGCAATTATTCCATTTTCGCCCCTAAATATGTTTTCCGCCGCTAAAAAATACTTGTCTATTATTTTTTCATGTTTTACAACAAATCCAAATTTCAGAAAAATCAAAGATTGACACTTTTATACTATTATATCACGTCAAGATTTTGAGATATCCTAACCTAAAAGTGCAAAAAACTAAAAGCATAATCGTACTTTAATAAAAATTTCGATAACTGGATTGATCTTAATGACTAAAAAGAGCATTTTAATGCTGATGAATAGGATATTAATCTGCGTTTTGCCAAAATACGAAAAAAATGTTCCGCCATAAAAACTTACTGAAAACGGACTGAAACGGACGTTACGTAATATTAGATCCAACTATAACGAAAAAGAAATTTTGCATCTGAATTAGTACTGGAAAAAAGGATATCTCAATAAATCAGAAAGAATTTAATGCAATTCTGTCTGCTTTTATTCGGTTCCTAAACGTATTTCACGTTTTAACATGATATACCGTCAGTATACAAAAACATAACCGCCAAAAACATCGACGATTTTTTCCCAACTCTTTCGTTAACTCGAAAAATATTTGTTATTCTGTCGTTGTGAGTAAGCAGAAAACACAAAATGCAAATAAGACATGACAAAGAAACGGCTGCAACAATTAAAAGCAAAAGTATAATGAACAATTTTAGATGACAACATGGTTACTCTGTAGCGAGCTGCAAGAATTTAATTGTAAAACTGCGGTACTTAACATTTGAGGTTATGTATACGTCGAGAAGTTTATGAAAATTTCAAGGTCTCTTCTACCCAAAATATTGTAATAAATATAACAAAGCCCTTGACCGTATTTTTCCCAACGATGAATATATCTGGAAATTTGTCAAAATATTGACCACGATTGCAAATATACATGACGAATTTCATATCCATATTATCAAATATTTCGAAAATTCATGTAAGAAAGAGATGTGTTTGCACTTTCCGGTGTTTTGACGGTTGCTTTGTTGTTGAAGTTAGGTTTCGTCGTAGTGATTTGGCAAAAATAATTGTATAAATCAATTTATATACCCTACGTTCTGAGATTACATGTTAAAATACAAGTTAAAATACTTGTTCACGTTACAATATATTTGCGAGCGTTGCCTGGTGGTTAAGGGTTCAGCGTATTAAACGGAAGACCTGGGTTCGATCCTCGGTTGGGGTAAACTATTTTCAAGTTCATAGATTTAATAAATATTATTAAAAAACACATAAAAATGAATAAAAAAACAATAAAATATCTATAATAAATCGTCCTGTTAGTTTAGTTTTTTGTGGCTGTTTACATTTATCACATGGTAAATCACTTGATATGTCATGTGACAATTTTCAGTAGAGTACACAGTTTTGACCAGGTGGTCATGACCAGGTAGCAAAGTCAAACATAATCTCGACCGTGTCAAATGGACCAAAACTACCAGGTCAAGACCAAGTGGACAACCCCACCTGGATTTTTTCAGCAGGGTAGTAAATGGAACAAGATCAGTGTCAAGTTTACTACGAAAAATAATAAAATTAAGAACATTGCGTATAATAATTCATTTTATAAAAATACAGGAAAATATAAAAAAAAAAACAGAAAAAATTCGGTGTAATTTTTTCAAACATTTTTTCATTTTACATCGGATGAGTATTTAATTATTCACAATTTCATTTTTTAAAGCAGACGCGAGTTAAAAACTCAACAAATCAGAAAGCCGACAGGTAAAAAACCCACAGTAAAAAAAAACAGACAATCGATTTTTGGACTGTTTGTTTTTTGATCTGTCGGCTTTTTTATATATCGGTTTTTCAACCCGCACTCCATTTTTATGCTGTAGACGTTTTCTGTCAATTGTTTGACTTAACGATTTTTTGGTTTTTTGGTTTTCGGTTTTTCAACTCGATGTAAATCCATTTTCGTTTTCAAATTCAATATTCTGGTATTGCTAATTACGAATTTGATATCTAAAAATAGCATTTAAAAATGGTAAAAACAACATACAATTTTTATTAGCCCTATTGGATCCGCCATTTAAGTTTTTTTTATCCCGACTACACAAGACAGAAAAAAACCTGGCCCCTTTCTTCTCCGCATCTTGACCACCAGAGGGGTGCGGGTTGAAAAACCGACAACTCAAAAAGCCGACAGGTCAAAAAAACGACATTCGAAAAGCCGACAGTAAAAAGACCTATACTTCAAAAAATGAGTATCTGCTTGTCTATGTACCTAGTCTTTATGTGTCGGCTTTTTCACTATCAGTTGTTTGAATGTCGGGTTTTTTATTTGTCGGGTTTTCGACCAACACCCCACCTGAGTCGTGGAAGAAAAAAGGAAGGGATTAACTTAATAAAAAATTCACTATATTCTGTCAGTATTCGCAGTAGATCATATACCTAAAGTGGCTATTGCGCAGATGCATGAAGTCCCTACCCTAAATTGCAGTAGATAGTCCTAAGTTATATTACCTTGCTACCCCCACTTCTGTAGTTTCCTTTACGACCACCGCGAGCGAACATGTCTACTGGAAATGTTTCGGTTGCCGATCGTTGCCGAATATTGCGCGTGGGTAACGCGAAGAGTAATAAACCATATGGTGGGGGAAGTGGGGCATAAGACGATAACTTTGGACAAGATACACTCCTAACTTAAGACATTATATTAGGACGTACGCAGTGTATAAGCGCGAAATAATCAATTTTGGTACACTCAAAGTATTATTAATCAAAATATTTGCAACGACCATGTGCTGGGTTAGTTATCGACCTGTCAAAACTAACCTTCGCATATTGATTCGGTCCAATCTGGATTGCGTGATTCAAATTTCGCATTATCTCAGATTTTGCAACTGACGTCGAGTTCGGCAGCGGTATAAAGGGGGTCTGAGAAAAAAAAATCTTCGGATAAGAGATATCGTTCGCCATTTTGGGCATTATCGCCCTTTCGCGATACCATCGCGCGTGCAAAGCGATTCGGCGCTTGCCACGCGAGGCAAGATTTTGTCACGCATTACACAACGCTCGAAACGTGATTGCGATAATTTCGATCCTTCAGGTCACGGCCGTCTTCGTTAGCATCGCAAGGCTGCTGCTGATGGCGAGCTCCGGCCAATTGGCGAAAAATTCCTCCTTCAGACATCGCTCCTCAACAATCGGAAGCTTCGAGTCTATACGTCGACCACCAACGACCTACTCCACCGGCAGACGTTTCAGCATTTCCGCGAGAGGCGCGCCGCACTGATTGACTTCGATATCGTCGCTTATCTCCCTGGAAGCTCATTTTCATACTTGTGGAGAAAGAACGTTTTTACATTGGCGAAAGTGATGAAATTTTAGTCGCGAGAAATCCAAAAGGTACAATTGTATTTGACAAATGGGGGGGGGGGTGTAAATGAATATATTTTAAAAAATTATAAATGTTGATTCCAGGAGGCTTCCAGTTTATCACCCACTTTGGAAAACGTGGAAAATTTCGAACTTTAGCAGATTTCAAGAATTCAAAATGGCGAATCGAATATGTCGGACAAATTTTTTTTATCAAACAAAATAGCTTGACATTTGTGTCTTCTGAGTTTCTAGGATGGATGACTATGAGAATAAAATCAGTTTTGAAACTTACAAAATGGCTGGGACAACATGGCGGACAATTATTACAAATGACATTTTGCTATGCAGTTGCATAATTGCTAAAAGTATGATCAGCAAAAAGTAAAAACTTGATTTGTGGTCGTTAATCGACAATATGAAGATACATTTCAATAATTGCAAATGACGTTTCGAATTTTGTTGATGACTTACTACATATCAAACTATTTTGTTTACTTCCGTGTTACTTACTACTGAGGTGTTCATAAAAACAGTAGTATTACCTTTATCTTATCAAAAAATGTTAGTCCTTTTTGCGGATTCAGTTCTTAATATTTTGCTGTCTATTGGAATTAGTGTTACTAGTTGAAGAATTCATGATTGGATTCGTTGTATCATTACTAATTCTACCTGCATCCGTGATATCTTTATCCTTTTCCGGTAAACATTTTTCTGGTGAACCATTTCTCATGAAACTGGGTACTCGATTATTGGGATCGCTGATTAGGAATCTGAACTCAGATTTTGAAAATTCAAAATGGAGGATCAAAATGACCGCCAAAAATAAGAAAACATACCTGATCGAGATGAAACTGTGTATTTAGGTATTTCTGAGTTTGCTGATTAGGAAGCTGAGGTCATATTTGTAATCAGCCATTCCAAAAACTCCCTAATATCCAGTTTTGTTTCGATCAGATAATTTTTTATAATTTTGGTCGGCCATATTCAATTCGTTATATTGAAGTTTTATCTTGATCTAATTGAACATTTCCCAGCGACTGCATTTCTTCTATAAAAATAACAATGTTTAGTTGTTTATTTGTTTATAAATCATAAAGTTTAATAAAAATTGACTTGAATGCAATATTAAACACTTCTTCAACTCGTACTTACATTGGATTTTAAAAGAACCTGGCGCAAATGTATATATTTTGTCTTTAAAAACTCAAATTTTCAACTGGGTTCCGGTGGCTAATATATATTATGCCATCGTGCCGAAAAGGGTTAGTAGAATTGACATGTTCGTATGAAATGTTTTTATATTCGTGAGCACGATGGCAAGCTTTCGTGAATAATTTTTTTTAAATGGGCAAAATTACTGAAATGGTCCTAGAGAAAAAATCATTATCGCATCATCTACCTACAAATGCAAAGTGATTTTATGGAAGTATTTACAGGCACAGATAAGAAATATTGTATATCGGAACAGGACTATTTTTAATAACGGCTAGATTATTTCCTGTACTTTCCAAATTTAAAGCAGTGAAAATCGCTACGAATCAGTGTATGTACACTAATTGATTAGCGAACAGTGAAAATACACTTTTAACATTTTGAGTCCCAGACGCCACTATAGTGGCGTCAGATTCAGCCTTCTTATTTTGGTCATATTTTCCTATTTATATATAATATTCCAATTTTTTTCTGCATTTTTAATGTGATAATGGTTTATATTTGTCAATAGTGCAGTACTTTTAGTAATTTTATTTTTTTTTATTGTTGTTATAAACAAATTTACGCTTAAAAATGTCACTTTTTGTATGATTCCGAAGAAATTCGACAGTAAACAAGTAGTTTTAATCATCGTTGCTTATGTTTTCGGGGTCACTGATTTTTAACCCGATGTCAGTTTTTCGAAATTCAAAATGGCAGATCCAATAAGGCGGACCAAATTTTGACAATTTGAAACAAATTCGTGAAAATCTATACTGGGGGGTTTTCGGGGTCGCTGATTACGAACCCGAAGTCGGTTTCCCGAAATTCAAAATGGCGGATCCAATATGGCGGACAAAATTTTAACAATTTGAGGCAATTTCGTGAAAATCCATACTGGGGGTTTTCGGGGTCGTTGAAATTCAATTATTTCCAGAATTACTGTATAGTAAACTAAAAATGTTTACTCTATCCATATATATTAATAAAATAAATTACGGGAAGCTAGCTGTATGATTTATTATTATTTATTGAATTATATATGACTATTTATACTTATGTGTAACTATACAAGTATATATAACATGTTATGAAAATCTGTAGAAAAATCACACATAAAGCTTAATGACAAATATCTACAAAGCTCGCTTTCTTGTCAATAAGTACGTTTTCAAATTTCGAGACAATTTTTGCGCGTTATAGAAATAGGGTTTCCTATAGTATGTAAGCGGAAACCCCGGAAAATTTACGAATAATGATATTCACAAGTTTCATTCGATTTTTCCAAATATTGTCCGACATCTTCATCTTGGCATTTTGAATAACAATTTCTCTGGATTTCTCCAAATATTCTTTACCATATTAGATCCCCCATTTTGAGTTCCGTAAAACTGTAAACAGATTCGTAACCAGCGATCCCCAAAATCCTCGAATAACGATTTTCACCAATTTTTCTCAGTTTTTCAATACACTGACCGCCATACCGGATCCGCCATTTTGAATTTCGAAAAACTGACATCGGATTCGTTCTCAGCGACCCCGAAAACGCCCCAGAATGGATTTTCACAAAATTCTCTCCAATTGTTAAAATTTGGTCCGCCATATTGGATCCACCATTTTCAATTTCGAATAACTGACATCGGATTCGTAATCAGCGACCGCGAAAACCCCCTAGTAAAGATTTTCACGAATTTGTTTCAAATTGTTAAAATTTTGTCCGCCTTATTGGATCCGCCATTTTGAATTTCGAAAAACTGACATCGGATTCGGAATCAGTGACCCCGAAAACTATGTGTACCGAACGCTTTGAAATAATTAGTATATTCTTTTAAATGTGGGTCTCAAAGGGTTAACAGGACATTGTAGACCTTGAAATGTAATCAGTAGAAAAAAATTTTGTTATTTTTAGATAACGTTTTAAAAATCTTTTTCGGTACTATAGTCGTAAAATCCGATTTTACGGCCTACTTCCAGTCCATATAAAATGATATTTTAAGGATGACGTGTAACGTGATTCTGCGCTGTCAAAAACATAACCCATACGGACTAAATGCAGTCCGCGAAATCGGATTTTTACAGCTTTCAGTACCGAAAAATAATGTTCAACACACGGCTGTAAGATTTGACGGCCTTCTATCGAAAAATACTATTTTACGATTGGATGAGTTACAAAATCTAATCAGATCTAAGTTAGGTTTTGCTAAGCTCAAAAAAGAGGTTGCACTTGTGAATCCGTCGAATGAAGAAAAATTACACATGCGAACGTGATCAGGGATCATGGAACAAATTTTTTTTATTGCATTTTTTAGTTGGTTAGGAGACATTTCATGAAAATCTATAGTGTAATTTTATTGTTGAAGTGACCAAACTCAATATTTCGTCCAAACTTATGGTCTGGGTCGAAGTAATTCACTTTTTTGTTGTGAAAATATTATCAGTATATATAAATTATCTGGAAACATTCTCCTAAAAGTTACTTTTGTATTGTTATTTTATTGTGTAATGTTATTCTGACAAAAATAGAAGGCGTGCCAGAATATAGAAAAGTGAACAGTAGTTTTTGGGTGAATTGGCCCTATAAGAGTTTTTCACCCGCACTGATTGACCTTTATTGTTTATAAAGATGTTTGATAAACAATGATGGTAAAAATGGTTTTATACAAAACCTGACAACCTTCGAATCTACAGGAAAAATTACATGTGGATTATGTCTGATATATTATCAACGATTTTTTTATGACAAATATATAAAACGTCGGAATTTTATAAACATAATATGCAAACAAAAAAACACGGGGATTTTATTATTACGGGCATATGTACGACGCATGGGCGCAAGTGGGTTTTTTCTCCGTACTGTTTATTTATATTTCTCACAACAAATTCGATAATTATTGACAACATGCAAGACATCAAATAGCACTATTAGTTTATGTATAAACCCATTTTTAACGTAATTGCGATCTCTGCTATACTAGCCATACGGGTTTCAATGCGTTATTAGATAAAATAAATTCATCACCACAAAACAAAATATGGATGAATCTCATAAATTGACAGCATTTTGATTAAAAGAATTAATTATCAACATACTGGCTTCGTCCCTACGGCCTTTAGTTCATGTACTCCTCAGATCCAACTATTTAATTGGAAACAGACAAAAAATATAAATGATTGTTTTATTCAAAACTTTGACCCCCAATACATGTCAGGTCATGTCAATATAAATATTTATAATTTTCTTAGATGATTTAAATGTTTGTATTAAGGCACATTCTTGACGTTAATGCTATTAAATAAATAAATAATAATAACTTTGAAAAGCTCTACTTCCCACATGGAATCCCATTTGCAGATCACTGCATTTTTTTAAAATTCTTATATTATATTTGACACCTCAAGTTCATTATTTTCGTATGTTCATTCATTTTCTGCAACATTGCCGTTGATTTTACTATTCAACACATGGACAGTACAATACATTATCAATGTGTTAAATTATCACATTGTGTTGAATTGTCTGCCTGGCAAATCGTCATGCACCCTTTTTTGTAGAAAAATCCTTTTTTGTATGAAACATTTATAAATGTTATTTGTATTTTTGAACATAACTCCAAAAAACGTGATTATTTTATATGAATTCGTCGTTTATGGCATAACTGTTGACTTTACGATCAAAGGGTATATAACATTTTGTCTAGAGAGTTGGAAGTTCTATCTTTTATGTTACAGGAATGTTTTTATTTGATTTATATCTTTTATAAGAAACGCAAAAAAGGTTTTTTTGCCTTATTTCATAAAAAAAATTAATAGGTACAATTTACTACTCTCGCAAAGTATTTCAAACAAGTAAGAAAGCTGTTACTTTGAGTCAATTTGAGTAAGTTGTAAAAAATAGCTTTTCAGTTTAAGTAAATATTTTAGTAAATTTCATGACTACCTACCTTAACATATCTAAAAATAGTAAAAACAATAACATTAACACGATTTGTTTAATTAAAAATGAAATAAATTTTAATAAATCTATAATAGATTTTATAAGATTAATAAATAAAAAAAAAAATAAAGATTGGTAAATTTGTCACGTTGGGGTTTTTCAGTATAATAATAAGTACGTCGTTATAAACTTTATTAAAGATTAGTGATTATTAAGAATTCTATTTGATATTTAGGCTGAATATATATTGAATAATCGGACAACATTTTTTAATGTCTCTATAATATACTGTAGTATTTTTATGGATGAAGTAGTACATGCAACACAAAAAACGCTTACCTTTAATCAGCATTTGTTATAGCTGTACATTTACAATATAGGAAACTAACAATATTAAAATTTTTATCTTATTACTCCTATGAAAACAACCACATTAGAAAGTTTGTAACTTATTGTAATTTTTGTAATTTAAAAATTTGTTAAAACTTAGCTATTTCTTATACGTTGTAAAACGCAACTTATAATGTATTCTCATTTAGTACTAATAAAATTGAGAAATGAAATGTTAAACTCTTGATATTTTTAAATAACATATTTTTTTAATTTAATTAATTAATTTAAGCGCTAATATTGACAATTATATACAACATAACACTTAGAAACTCGACTTGATTTTGTATTCAATGTTCCTTTAAATATGAAGAGTATACACAATTTACAACACTTTTGAGAATTTTACTATCAAATTGCGTTATTTAATTTATTAATTCCCCGACAGCAGAAATGTATTGTACCTTAATATTTTTTAGAAAGTAAAGTTTTTTAGTAAGTAGGCAACTGGAGATATAATTATTTTTCGACGGACTTTTTATTGTCAAATTCTGTTGAAAACATCATGACTGATCTTTGATTCGATGGCTTGGGGTCTTTCCGATTAATTTACTAAATTGCCATGTTTGTGTCTTTCAGAACCTAACATCAACAAAAAATCTGTTGTTTACTAGTTTCTTATCAATGACTAATATTATTCAAATCACGACGTAATTTCCTTTTAAGTCACAGAATTGCAAACAAAAATTAGTTGAGGGAGAACTTTTTATTGGCGAAATTTTTTCACATTGCTTTAATTCTTTTAAGGATAGCATTTTTTTTAATTTCGTATAAATTACTTTCAACTATATAAAAACAGTCATTCATAATATCAACAATTTAGTATTAAAGGATAATCGGCAGTATTTAAAATACAGTACACGGAGAATGCTTAAGAAGCATTGAAATTTAATACTTTATTGTTACATTCTATGTTTCAAAATATTCATGCTAACGTTTCATTAAAAATTGCAAAGTATTAGCTTTACATCATTTATCATGAAACATTGAGATGCATTTACAAACAAACTACTCAAATTTTGTAATGGGATTTAGAACGATTGATAAAAGGGAAGTATACACGAAAGTAAAAAAAAAATACTTTTCAATCATTCTGAATCATTTTTTGTTTATTTGGGATCGTATGTTTTGACTTAGATAAATTAAAAAATTTTCATACCTATTCTAAAGTTTTCTAGATTAATACAACAGAAAATTATACCCTTTATGACTTTAAAACTATCTAAAAACCCAAATTGAAAAAAAAAACTTCGAAAAGTTTAACATTATTTGGTAAATATACTGATGTTTATTTATGAATGTTATATTTTCTGTGATTGGACAATTTTTAAAGTCTCGTACTAAGTTAGGTATCGAGTCACGTCCATTTTATCGGTCTTTATAAGTTAATTACAAGAGTAATAAATTTTAAAATTTGTTATAATCGATTTATGTATACTTCATATAATATTTGTGCCTAAATAACTAGTATTGATTGTTAATATACTAGTAAATTTCATTCAGTCTTCCTATTATATTAACGAATATGCGTATTAGGACTAAAATAAATCATGAATATTCATGTTTACATATTAATCGCATTAACAATAAAAATTGTTATTTAAAGGCTGTTTCTAACTATATGTACATACGTAATGAAATAAAACGCAAAATGAGGAGAGAAATTATATATTTTGTGTGTATTTACGAAATTTACTATTAGGCTATTTATCTTCCTTCATAAACACTACCAAACCCGCATCCTTTTCTTATAGTAAACAAAAGTATTTCCTTATCTTAAACCTTTTCCCTGATCGAATTTCAGTCCAGCTTTATTCTATACAGTCCAATTTCTGGCTGATTAACGTGGCTTAAACCTGTATACAGCAGAAATATCCATAAACTAGATAATAACTAACCACAAATCAGTATTTTGTTACAATACTGTCTAAATACTGGATAGACATAAATGGGTTGAAGATAGCCATATATTTGTATAAAAGTCCTGCCTAATAACTGCTCTACAAAGTTATTATAAAAATCTATTCAAATATCTTGAACAATTAGTGTACAATAAAGTTATCTTCCTTACATCAACATTATTATTATTATCGGCCCTTGGGTCTAAATCGAATGTGCATGCGGAAAGCATGGTTTGATTATTTTTAAAATTTTTATCAGTAATTTAAATCGGCGAGTAAAAGCAAGTATTTTTAGAACAAAATACCATCAAGTATAAAAAGACAACAAAACTTTTGTTGTATTTTAATAAATAACACAGTTCAGAAAAGTTCCGTTAAATTCAAACACACTAACTCCAGAATGTGATCAGCACCAAACATTTATAATAGATATTTTCGCACAAGGGTGTGAAATGAATTTTTACACCCGCAGGTGATCAATGTTACAAGGAAGTGCAAACCGAAGTTTACACCCATTTCAGGAACAAATTTCTTTGTCAAACTGGGTGTGAAATTCTAGTCTATACCCCGAATTTGCAGCTCGAATGGTTAAAAAGCTCTTGGGATATTTTACTCCCCGCGTGTAAAATCGAATTTTGCGATTAGGTACTTATGAAGATTATGACGCAAAATATATTTTTCATTAACCTGGGGATTTTCGGAAGGAACACAAACAATAATCATAAAATTCGGAATCAAGGGCTCTGTTAATCGCTTCTAAACATAAGAATCCTTTTTCAAGCGATGGATATTTTTTAAAAGCTTCGAAATGCCTATAGTTATTGCCTACAATTTTCTTCGGCGTCCTTCAGAACTACTAAAAAAAAAAGTTATCTTAAGGATTTTAAACTAAAAAATAATGATTTGCGAGGAAATCGTTTAAAAAAACAGCATTTCATGTACAGGCTTATAAAAACTCAAATTTTCTTTTTACCGAAATTAGCAATATTATCTAATCTCTTTGTAAATTTGTCTTAACGCTGAGAAAATAACTTTTCTTAAATCGTAATGTGCAGTCTAAAAGTTACTATCTCCAAGAGGAGTTCAAAATTATTAAAGTTTTCGTTTCTTTACACATAAAAAAATTCATAGCAAATTCTTAATATGTACTTTCTAACTACTCTACTTAGTAGCTCCTCATAATTACAGTAACTGCTAAGTAATTAAAACATTTACGATGTAGTTATGTTCAATATGCAGTTTATTAATTAGTTTGACTAAATAATTAATTGTGATTCAACTACATGTTTGATAACATTTAACAATTTATAATTAAAATCAAAATATTAATTAAAATTAAAATTGTAGTATTAATTACAGGAGGGTTTAACTATTTTCATGTGTAATAAAACTGTTTTAAAAAGAGTGTAAAAATTTCTATTCCAGATATTCTGTATATAAAATCGGTATTATTTTAATAGAAACGCAATATGTCTTAATGTATTTTATTATATTATACAAGTGTACAAGGTATACCAAAATTTACTTGCAAAATTGTTTCTTGATTTTTCATTTAAAAATACTAATTTTATACCCTAATTAAAAATTGCACATTGTATTATAACAAAGATTTTTGTTCCATTGGGTCAAAATAATATTTTATCAACAAATTTACATACTATCATGCAAATTAATAATTTTAAATGGCATTGGTACTCACTCATTCTTCAGTATTATTATATACTGTTGAAGAAAAATCCAAATTGGTATTTATAAAACAGTTTATTATTAATATTTTATAGAAATTTCCAAACATTTCTATTTACAAATAATTTATTGGCTGGACGGACAATGCATAGTTTGCTTCAAACTCTTAATGGTAAAATGGTACTTAATTATTTGATATAGATGTATAAAAAACGTTTTCACAACAAGAGGTACTGTTCATAAACAATGAATTATTATAGTAATAAATTTCATTTCCTATCTAGAACGGATAATTTTAAATAATGAATGCCAAAAACTACAAAATGTAACGTTTTATTTTAAAATCTCGTCACTTTTTATCCATTTCTGAGAGCAAGAAGCAGCGCCTTTGGATTTTCTTCTTGTAATGCAGCTCTGCAACGCATCACAGTATTGGCTGCTGCTTTTCCAACTGTAACAACAAATTGTAATATCTCTTTTATTAATAAATTCATATACAAATATAGTAACTTTTGTTCATTCCAATTTTTATATACTAAATGTCACCTTATAAATTTTTGTTTTTCTGAGGCACTCTTTTTTTCAATTTTCATGTGTAAATTTTTAAGTTCCTTTTTCTATTTTTTTCAAAGACAAATTTGTAAAAAAGAAATTTCTGATTTCAGGTAGGATGTACTTTAATAACAGCAAATAACAAATGTTTTGGAGAAGAGAAATGTCTCATTATAAATTTTTGCATTTCTTACTAATTTCATTAATTTTTTTTAGTATTACCTTGCTGCAATCTTCCTTCGATTTTAAAGGTGTTTTAAGATGTGAAAGAAACGAGACATGTACATTTTTAATTGAATTTATAAGATTACCAAAGGAGACATAAGAAGGCCAAAGTAGAGAAACATTTTTTCTTTAAATTCACTTAAAAAGTGTTTTTTTATTTTTAAATAAACTTTGTTATTTGAGTATTATATTTGAGAAATCTAGTAAATATTTGCTATAATTTAATCAGAAGGAAGACTGACACCAGTGAAGTGACAATTTAATCATTGAACATATTTTGTGTTGTCTTCTGTTTTGTCTAATTTTATTATTTACTTTTTTATTCTCAACAAATATGTTATATATTTTTATATTTATTATAGTTTAAATATTACTGAACGTGTAGGCAATAATACCATAGTCATCCTTAACTTTAGGTTCTTTAGAATATAAATATTATTATTAATTTTAACACAAGAAAAAAAATAAATAGTTATTGACTTTACTATCCAACTACATTGTTTAGTTGGTTTTATTATTTAAATAATAAATGGTCTCGACATTTAATTAATCGAGGTCACTATGCAGTTAGTAAAATTAACTAAAAACTATATGGCCGTTCCTTATTCTGCTATCTTTTTTTTTGGGTACAGATATTTCTATACTATGAACATTTAACCATCTTTTTTTTCTCGAAAACTATAGAAAATTTTATAAGAACAACAGTGTTTTAGAATGAGTCGTAGAATATCTTTTGGTTTTTAAAAAAACCGATATTTTGAAAAAATCATTTAAAAAATGTTTAAACGTTTCTGGAATATGCTTTAGAGTAAATTTCGTTACAACAAAGAAGCCTTAGAATTCTTTAAAAAATACTCGAAATTAACTAAACTCTCTACTAAATACATGTTTTTGTATTTTTTAAACAATTGTTTACAAAACTGCAACTTTTCGAATTTTTTATTTGATTTCATTTCATTTATTATGCACTGATTATGAATTTTCTAAAAATAGAGACTTGTAACATTTCAATTTGAAAAAGTTTCAGGGTATTCTTTGAACCCGTTATTCGAAATTAGCGAATTTGTTCGTATTCAATTGTCAGTGTGCAATTGAAAAATAATTATTTTGAAACCAGTTTCGTTGTCATTTTCAAACATAAAACTAATGTTTTCTAACTTATTTTCTGAACACACACTTGTTATACATGTAGATTTACTTCTGTTTTCTTAAGAAAATTACTACTTTTGATTTGTAATGATTAGAAATATGCTTCACGTACGACCATTAAAAAGTGAAGTAAAATTTTGTAGGAAAAACATGTGACACATTTTTAAGGCACTTTATTCAGTACTTCGGAAACTGGCATACAATTATATTACGACGCGTTTTCTTCCTTTTTGGCCTATTAAGTGTATAAATTTCAGGCTGATTAAAAATGTGCTGAAAACGCTACACTAGAAAAAGTAAAGTAAAATTACTGAAGCGACACTTTATTTTTCGAATTTTTGGCACATTTTTGGCGTTCGAAGATACAAATTTCATACTTCCGTCTAATAAATGATACATTATATATATTTGGAGCATATTTAACCTCTGTAATGATTTTAAAAGCATAAAAATAAACTACAAATGAAAAAAATACACAGTGACAGGAAATGGAAAGGTTTCTGACATTTGTCTATATATATAATTGTATCTAAATAATATATAATCATTTATAATTAAATATACTTATAAATTAAAAAACCTTTGATAGTGTTCTACTATTACTAAAAAATCATTACAAACCCCTAAGTCTTGCAGCATTATCAATGCCAGAGTTTAATTCCTTCAGGGTGGCAGTCAGCTGACCGTGGCTTTTCGTCCTAATCTCATGTTCCCTGATGAGGTCTCCGTTAATCGCTTTGAGTTGTGTAAGCCTTCTCCTCATATCGTCAATATTTTCCAAAATTCTTGCATCTTCCAGGCGTACAACAATATTTTTCAAAAGAGTCGAACTGCCGGCGGCTTCTGCCTGCAATCTTGCGTCTACTTCTTTTAGGCCTTTTTGAGGACAAAAAATAATCTTATCCCAAAGAAAATCCAAAAAACATTAGCTTTTTTCGAATTTGTTATCCTCATGAACGAAATAATCTTTTTACTCTTATTGTCGGTCTTTTTAATCTCTTAGTATTGTCGTAAAATTAAAAAATCTTTTTATCGTTAAACAAATTCAATAAACAAAATTTTGGCCCTCTTTGAACGTTAAAACCGTTCTTTGAAGTTTTTCAAAATGTGATATTTCGTCACGTAAGGATTTTATGTCATATGAACAAGATTTGAAGGTCGATAATTATAAAACCGAATAAAAGACGAGGAATCCTGGTCTTCACTTCTAATGATATGATTCATTGCTAAATTTTTACTTTTCTGAGTCATTTTTTTTATTTAATCTGTATGTAATCTGATGTAAATTATGTTCTTCTTAGGCTAACTTAACCCCTTAACTGCGGCTCATGGCGAAGATTTGTATGGTAAATATAAATTAGGCTAACGAATTCGATTATTGGTGCAAATTTATTATAAGATAATTTTCAGACGGTCTAAGGTATACTAAATAAGATGCTGTTGTCCATTTTCAAAATCACTGTTTTAAATAGAGGATTTGAAATATGTAAAACTGCAGGTTTTACGATTTTGGTAAAATCTTCGTCATCGGCAGTTAAGGGGTTAAACATTTGCACATATACTATAATTTCTTCCACAGCAAAAGAAAAATATAACAATAACACTAGTTTACAAAAAAACATAATTTCTGTACATTCAATGGCATAATTTTTATCTGATGTATTTTGATTTAAGAAACTAAAATATCTGGTTAAAATTTGTTCGATGTAGGGGTTTTCGACATATGAATTCTTTTCGTTTTTGTTCGAAATAGCTTCACATTTTGCTTCTGATCTGGAGTAAAAAACGTCTAATTGGATGGAACAAAACATGGAATTAAAGGTAATTAACTCCACAGCAAAAATATCAATTTGCTTCTTCATTCTCTTCAGTAGTTTAAATGTTATGAACCAAAATAAATAAGAAAATCATTTTTTTTAACCAAATTAAAAATATAAAATTCATTCTATTTCTTATTTTTTTATGCATAGGCTGTACTTTTACGAAGAAAGGTAACTATTGCTGCAGAAAATCTATGGATAAGTGACGGAGATCTGAGCAATTGAGTGCAGATACCATTCATCTTTTTTTCTATTTTTCAAAAGAAATTTCTGATTTCAGGTAGGATGTACTTTAATAACAGCAAATAAAAAATGTATTGAAGAAGAGAAATGTTTGTTTTATTTTAAAAAAATTTTTCTTAACAGTAAATATTGCTTTGCAACAATTCAAATAAGTATTTTCCTATGAAATTTCGCATTCAGTTTATATGCACCGTATTTATCATACATACGATTAGATAAATCTTTCAAATTATAGAAAACATCTCAGTAAGATTATGAACCTCGTTAACCTTGTTAGACACAAGGAAAAATTTCGTTGCGAAAATATGATGGATTTTCTAATAATACACTATTTATTGACTTTTTTAATTTTGTGATTAGTATAATGATAAATGAGAAACATTGTAAATTCTAATAAAAATAGTGGCAAACTGACAAGTGATAAAATCAACTAATAATTCATACTGAATGAATGAAATATATTACATACAATACTTATATAACGCGAAAAGAAAATAACTCTTTTGAAAAATATAAGTTATGACATTAAATAATTGAGACATTTAAATTTCGTTATAATAAAATCTTATTTGATTATTTTCACAACGAACGTCTTGCTTTGAAAAAGAAAGTGACAGAAATTAAGTTGAAATGATTCGCAGGGGACTTGCAGTCAAGCTTTATCACATTATCGATCATTCATGCAGAGTTCAAATCAATCGCCGACCTTTTTATCGTTCAAAAAATAGAATTTTTAAAAGTTAATTTATATTCATTTGCAAAAATCAATCGCGATATCAGAAAAAAATGCCAAGATAAATCTATCAATCAGTCTTCTTCATCGAAAACACCGATGCAGTTTTATGTTTCCCAATAAAGATATTAATCATAATCAATATTCGAAATAGATTACTACGTTGAAAATATCTATAGAATCATTAAAAATACTTTATAAAAAGGTTAATTGTATTTTGAAAATAGCAACAATAGTAAATATTCAAAACGTTGTCTTGAAACAAATTCAAAATATGCTTTTAATGTAGTCAACTCATAAAAGAACATTTTTTACCAATGACACTTAACGCAAATATTTACTGAATGCAAATTTGTAAATCTTGAAACAAAATTACGTCAACATCTAATCAATTAAAAATGTCTTGGTATCAATGTAAACTGGTATTACATAAAATCTATTTTCATTTGTTCGATTTGAAGACGTAATCAAGAAACTATTTGAATCTATTATATAATGAGTTGTTCATGTATCTGAAAAATAATCTGCAGTTTTGCTATTTTAACTATTTTATACCCGTCTTATTTTCCTACGAACTGTTCGTTTTTAGAATGTATTTTTTAAACGCAGAAAAATAAAAGCAAATAATGAGGGTATTTAAGAATTTTTTTGGACCAGAGTTTTGGGTGATTATGTATTACATAATGAAAAAAGGTTTTCAGAAGCTCATGAGGACATCCTGAGACGGACTTGTATTGTAAGGGATATCACAAAATTTCATTTTTATTTTTTCAATTGACCACTCATGGTTGAAATTTTCATCAACCTCTTGAAGAATTTGGCTGAAAACACTGACCGACAAAATTTTACGTTTTGTCTGCCTTTACCAGCAAACAAAAATTAATTGAAGATCTATTGAAATTCATTCACTGCATCACTTCTGAATTCGTTTTCTTGAAACTTCAATGAGAAAATAATTTTGAATGGTTAATAGCTCATAAAAAGTTTTTCGATTTAATGATTTTGAATGGAAAAAAGTGGAATGAAGAAATTATTTAGTTGAATGAATTTCAATTGAAAAGTGCGAATAGAACAATTACAAGTTGAATGAAGTTTAATGGAAAAATAGTTATATTTGCCAGGAATGAATTTAAATGGAAAGTTAATCATTACAGGACTACAAATTGAATGATTTTGAATGGAAAAAAATATTTAAATGAAATAACCGTTCAAAAAATACCAAAAAGTTAGTTCTTTAGTAATTTTTGACGAGGAATTCAAAGATAACATAATAAAAGTTGTAAAAAAATTGTTTGACCCAAAACGACTTTTTACACGAAAAGAAATGGAATTTTTTAAAATCCATGGGTAATTATTTCGGAAATGCGTTTTTCTGTTCACCAAACTCTTTTTGAATGTTTAAATTAATTTAGCGAATTTTAATAGGTCAAAGAAATTCGATCGTAGTAACTTTTTACTAAGTTAGTGGTGTTGAAATGAAAAATGTAAAAAATTTGTTTTTTAAATGTAATTAAATCCATCCCTAATTTTAAAAAAATGTATTTTTCTGTTCACCCAAATTTTTTAAAGTTTTAAATCAATTTAGAAGAAAGTAGTAATGAAAAAATCGAAATTAAAAATTACTGAATCGAATTTTCAATGTTTAAGTTTCATAAAGGCAATTCTAACAATTTTGTATGCTCTCTTAAAAAAAAATCAAAGAAATTTGTAGAGAATTGACCGAGAATTTTTCCAATATCAAAAAATCATGTATTGCAGAAAATTCTTGGCCAATTCTCTTTAATTGTTTTTGATTCTTTTTAGAAAATAGTAAACAATGGTTAGAATTTGCATAAAGCCCGAATTACAAAAAAATGAGTTAGAACCTTTTAATTTACATTTTTCTAGCTTTGATTACTACTTAATGGTACTCCTTTAAGATAGTCTAATCTACTCTAAAGCATTTTAATTAATAAATATAAATTATTCCAACTTTTTCAGGTATTCTGCCAGATTTACATCTTGAAAAACACCATGGTACTAGAAAATTGCTACAATTGAAGTGTTAGCAATAATATTTCCTTCCTAAATAAAATATTTAAATGAAACAAACGTAATAGCAAAATTCTGCTAGCGCCATCGTTTTCAGCATGAAAAATTTCTTCAGAAATGATACTTCGCTTGTTAAATGCAAAATTAGTGTCGGACAGTGTAATGAAAGTATCAATATCAATCAAGGAATGGAGATTATTGACCTTAACCTACTAAATATGAAAACAAAACTCGGATAAGAAATGGACCCTAGAAGATTATTAAGGGCCTGATCCGGCGCTTACCGCAATATTACGCACCTGACCAGGGCCTTAATAAATTTCGATTGGGGTCTATTGTTGCACAACCTAAATCTCCCAAAACTTATCATAATCCATTGTTGTGGGCTAAAGTCAGGTCAAATATAGACCAGTATTTCGGCAACTCCTTGTCCATTAATTACGGCTAAATTATGAGTAATTGGGATTTATATTTTACTAGTTAAACTACCCAGAATAGCTACCATAAAAATGTCAGATAACAGAAAAGATTATGTCACCTTTTTCACCATTGAAGCGCCAGATTACCACCATTTTATGACATTTTTTAACCTAAATACTATTTAGGGAAAGAAATATCATAAAAAGGAATTCCTTTTAAGGATTTCGCATTCCAGGTAGTCTTCAACACAAACAATTAGCTCTAGAAGCCAGAATTGTACGGATAAAAATGATTTCGAATTTTTTAAAGCTCCCGATTATTTTCATGGAAACAGCATCTAACAAGATTTTTGTTACCTTTGACTCTTTCTAAGGCTTCGACCATTCTTTCCTCTTCAAGTGGAAATTTGGCCTCTGAAGTTAATTCACGAATTCCAAGATAAGTTGCAAGAGATTGCACAACCTCTCCCGCAAACGATGGATCCTCCGTTCGGAAAATGACTTTCCGGGTTGTGTCCGCTTCCAAACAGTGAAGTTTATTGTCCCTGAGTCCTCGTAGCCAAATTTCTAAACATCCAGCTGAAGGACCCATATCCGACACTTCGATTTCCTCGGATAGAATGAGACACTGATTCAACCACAATGCAATACGCTGAGGGCGGTCAGCGGCCTTCAAACATAAAACAATTTTACGGTTCATCCCTGATGCGGATTATTGCATTGCAGAAAAACAGCCATTGTTCTTGGTGACGAAAATTCTAGTGCATGTGTGAAAATTTGTCTTGACCCGACCTTACACCAGAGACAATTCGCCCAAAACTTTTTATTACTGTTCGAAACGAATGGAAATAATAGAACTTTAAAGCTTGAAGATTCTGAAAAATCTCAAAAATTTCTGAGAAATGTGAAATAACAAACAATTTTTCGAGATGTTTTCGAACCATCTGGCGGCACAATAATTATTTTCTAGACTCTTAATAAATTCCGACTGTGAAGACAAATTTTTCTGTCAAGTGTATAATTCACTTTCATCTTCTTCCGAATTTTTTGAAAAATTATAGAAAAAATTCTGTTTTGTCCTGTATTTCTTAGTTTTCTACAATACCAGCTAAAATTAAAACACTTTTATCTAATCTGTTTTATTTATACACATTTTATTTTTAGATTTATTATTTTAGATCAGTCTCTGATTTTTGTTGGTTTATCTATGTTTATTTATTTTCTGTTTTTATCGATTTTGCATGTTTGTATGTCACCATGTGTATATTTTTCTGAATGACTTTTATCTACTTTCTATTTTTATCGCATTTGTTCCAAATTTCCGACATTTGTTTGTCTGTTTTCTTTTGTCAATATTAATCTTCTTTCTACGACTTAAATCCTGTGCCATATCTCGGCTATTTATATAAACGTTTCTATATTTATAAATACTGTTTATATTTCGTTGATTGTTTGTATTACTTTAAAATAATCCGCTATTACGGAATTAGAATGCATACATTCAAATTTACAAAACCTCGTGTTCATTTAATGAGTACAAAAAACTGGAGGATTTCTATGGATCTTTTTATACTCGACTATAACAAATATTAAATTTTTATTTTTTGTTCATAAGGAGTAAAAGTAAGCTTGACCAATGATTTTTTGACAGTTATTTTTGTACATAAAAAAAATAGAGAAACAAGTTCCACAGAGACTGAAAACAGTATATTTTTGTGTACTTTTGATTCGTGATTCAGAGGATGATAATACAAATTATTGGTCAGACATATTTAAGCTACCATTGTCAAAAAATAACGAAAAATGGGATTTCTTGTTTACTTTTTTGCAATTATTTTCAAAAATACTAATCAGACAATAAATCTTTCCAAGAAAAAAAGATGGGACATCAAATTTTCTACAAAAATAATTATACAGATTGTTTTCTAATCAGTTATTTTTGGAATCTTCCTTACGTCGTTATTTTGAGTTTGACTTTTTTGTTGTTGAAATTTTAGAAGAATAAAGCTAATTGAAAAAAAAAACTATGATTGTAATGTATTATTCTTCTCTTAGAAGATATGAACCGTCGATAATAAACAAAGGAACACTAGAAGCGGAATCTTATTCATCTTAAAAAACTCAATTCTTGAACACAAAATTACAAAAATTACAGTGATTCGTTCATTAACAACTTAAATATACCAAAGTGTATTATTACTTAAAATTGTCGAATTTGTAATTTAGTTGTTTAAAATTTTAATCAGGTGTCTTGAAACAAATAAATCAATTTCTTAAATCACTTTGATTTTAAAGGAATGGTTACATATTTTAAGTAATTGAATGATTTTAACTAAAATCTATATTTGTGTAGTAGACCTTGCCCTTCAGTAAATATTTTCTTATTATCAGTAAATTATTAATTTTATGGAAGGTTGATTCACTTTTACTCGAAAAAATCATTTCATTCATTCAGTTAAATGTTTCCTTGGGTTTTAGAAAATATTTACTTACTTCATACAAATTCTTTACTTTATGCATTTGATTTAAATAAATATTTACTTTCTAATAATTTCTTCAGATCCGAGATCCTATAAGTTTCATGTGTTTAATGTTTGTTTTATTAATAATAGGGAAATATTTGTAACAATTATGTAAAGTTTAATGTTTAATGCAATTACAAAAAATATAAATTTGCCAGTAGAAACTATTTTCTTAACTTTAAAATTGTTTTATTACTATTAAAAAAATATTTATTAAACTTAAGTAATTTTTTGTTCAAATTTTTTCTGGTAAATAATATTCATTTAATTTTATAAATTACATTTTTAGCGTTAATTTTGATTAATTAATATCAACGAAATATTTTTTTATATTATTTATGTTTTGCATATATTTTATTATAAAAAATATATATATTTGATTATAGAAAATACTTCTTTGATTTCAGAAATTATTGTTTTTTAAATGAGTTAAATTTATTTATTTTAACAACGTATCATATAATAAAACTAAATAATGTACGAAATAAATTGTGTTTTCATACATTTTGTTAAAATAAATATTCCCTTGCTAGTATTTAAATAAACTGTTTCAAGTACATTTTTATTGAAAATAGAAAACTTTTCTGATGGTATAACATTTCATTTTGTAGATAGTGCATTTTAAATGTTCCGTACTAAATAAATTAATTCAATATAGAAATTAATCATTTTTACCTTGTACCATACAAAGTTGTAATCGAATTTTATTAAATTGTCACGAACTTTGTGATTTTAACTAAATTTTTACTGTTTTCAATGATTCTTTCAAAGTTTATGTCATGAACATCATGTAATAATCAGCAAATGCAGAAAAAACAAGA
The DNA here is from genome assembly GCA_030407085.1 of Trichopria drosophilae. Taxonomy (NCBI): domain Eukaryota; kingdom Metazoa; phylum Arthropoda; class Insecta; order Hymenoptera; family Diapriidae; genus Trichopria; species Trichopria drosophilae. The sequence continues at coordinate 19,809,671 of CM059583.1, read as the reverse complement.
ATTCTGTAAATTTGCAACTTAATATTATAAAATTACGACGAAATATTGTAGAATTACAAAAAATTTTGTAAAAAAAATGTTATTTTGCATAATTTTTATAATTGTACAGTTTTTCTAAGTTAGTACATGTTATTTCTTATAGTATAAAACTTATATAAAAGTTATATTTGTTATTTTATAATGAAGAATGAACGGTTATATAACACTTGATTTTAATCACTCCTCATTTTTTAAGGATTAGTGTTTTGAGGTGGAGGGGTGATGGGTAAGGCGTGCTTCTGTAGTTGCTACGCCCCAATTCAATCCTATACCCAGCCCCTTTTTATACCTCCTAAAAAATGAAGGCATTATTCTACGTTTTTTGACCGATGCTCCTAAAAGTGCCCACTACTAAAGAAAATTTTAAAATATGCACAATAACTTATAGTTAAACATAATTACAATTTGGAAACGCTCCATAAAATGTAATGAAAGTGTTAACAAATATCTTCCGATAAAATAAAATTAAAAAATAAAATAAAAAAACTAATAACAAAAAAAAGTTACGTATGAAGAAGGAAATTCCTATTTTGAATGGAACATAGTTAAAATGATAAATGATTGAATTTATTAAAAACATTAAAAAGTATTAAGAATAAAAATAAAAATGTTAAATAATATTTTAACGAAAAATAAATTTTCGATCCAATTATTTGAATCGGACGGTTCGTTGGTTTCTGAAAAGAAGACCTTCATCCTTTCTTTTTAATTTTTTCAAAATAATTGAAACTTGTTAACTTTCCCCGTTTTTTGTTTGTTAGAACTAATCTTATCTTTTGGGAAGAAGATTTTAAATAAATGGAAAACATTAAAATATTATATATATTTTATTCTTAATAATTTTTAATATTTTAGTATGATGACCATGATAAATAAGGTTATAATTATATCATAAGTTTATATGACAAATATTAGTAGAATTGTTCTATCATATCAAAATTTTGATATATCCTTAAAGTGTAAATAGATTCCTTTTTTACCATTTTCAGTCAGTTTCCGTCGCGGAACAAAGTTTTTGTTCCCAATTTGGCAAAACGCAGATGAAAGTCCTATTAATCAGCGTTAATGTGCATTTATATTATTCCGATACGATTTTTTATCTTCGAATTATCAAGTTTTTGTCAAGTTATAAATATATTTTTAATGCATTTAGTAAATGCTTATTTCTTTGAAAATAACTAACAACATGAAACCGACATTTCTGCTCAGAATTGTTCTATAGCGTCAAGATTTTGAGATATCGTTACCTAAAAGTGAGACACACCGGTTTTTCCCATTTTCTATAAGTTTTTGTGGCAGAACAAATTTTTTTTTGTAATTTGGTAAAAAAAACCAATTTAAAAAAGCAATTTGGGTATACTTTTCTGAAGGGTTTTGATGCGTTGAATCCAAATGAGGCCGCAGAATTGTTCTATCACGTCAAGATTTTAATATATCCTAACCTAAGTGCGAAAAACGAAAACCATAATCGTGCCTTGACAAAACATCGATAAAAAGATGACAAAAATCGAATCGGAATTACTTTTAGGTTGGGATGTCTGAAAATCATGACTTAATAGAACATAGAACAATTCTGCGGCCAGCTTTAGATTCAGTGCATTAAAACCATTGCAAAATTATAGTTTTATCTCTGGGTATGGTGATTGGCCTTATTTTAATTCATAGACAAAAAAAATTAAAGAATGCAAACGAATATTGTTTTTTAATTTATTTTATATAGAACTCTATTATTTTGATTATTATTAGGCTCTCTTAAGAAAAAACTCATTATCAAAACGAAAACAATTTATGCCTAGGAAGTCTTAGACAATAAACATATTAAACAACTATTTAAGTAACTACCAGGTGTACATTCGCTATCTTTTCCAAGTATTTTCGTTTGCTTACCTCGAAAGAAACACCGCATTCGGTAAGATCCGCTGGGATCTCCTCAGGTCGAGAAACTACTTCGTACATGCAGAATTGAGGTAAGTGACGAGTGAATTCAAAAACCTGCAAATTTAAAAAATAAATATTAATTAAAAGTCAATATTGATTCTTTTTAAACAAAAGATTTATGTGTGACAAATTGACAATATTTATTCGTGTTGAAAGGTCCTTGGAAATTAGGATTAATTTGTATTATTTTGCGAAAACTTTTATTGTATAACGTTCTACATTACTGTAATGATTTCAAATTCAGTCAGACCATTAAATTGACCACAAGTACGCGGCACTATTAATAAATCTCTTCTAAACATACGATTCGAATTAAATAAAACTTCTTTTGGGACCTCACCTTGAGATCAATCAAAAAAGCAGAAAAGAGTGTAACAGTCCATCTAAACCGCAAACCTAAAAACTGTTTAGCAGATTGCAAATTTGGTTGGGAATCTTGCAAAAAATCGAAAATTTGTAATTACGTATTTACCTGCAGTAAATCTGTTCCAGGTGACCCAACGGCGGTTTTCACGTGAATGTCAAGGGCTCCATTTTTCGGAAATTTCATTTCGATATCCAATTCACCCCCTGGTCTCCCTGGGTGAGCCACCAAAGATTCGCCTTGAAAACAGCCTTCAGCGAATATCATTGCCCAGTGAATCTGTACTCTCCGGTAAAAAATAAGCAAAACTGAAAATGACCTTCACGGAACATCCTCAAAATTGTAGAAACTATTCAATATATAGTTTCTGGCAGATATGTTATGTATGCCAAATTTTATTGTGGAATAAAAGAAAGTAGTTTCGCAATAGATGTTATGTTACACTTTTCGTAGGTTTAATGACATACTGTAAAAATTCAGAAATAAAAACATTTATAGAAGCTACAAATAATATTCCCGAGTAAAAATGAAAGCGTATAATACCGAACTTGTTTTACTTCGGCGTACTTTAAGTGTCTTATAAGTCTGAATCTAGACTTTTTGAGAGTACTGTATATATTAGGGTTCCATAATTAATCATTTCTTTTCTCTTAATTAATATGGAATAAATATAAATAGGAATCAGTGTTTATTGTTAACCGAGAATAATGTATCTACGTTTTTTATAAAACTTTAAGATGATCTTCTTTTGGCCTACATTTTAAGCACGGATTTGTGTTTTTCGAGTAACATCACCATTTTAAATGGAACTTCAACTTACTGTTAAGGTCGATAATAATGATTAGTAGATTAAATTAAATTATTTGTCATTGATCGAAAAGTAAGAAACAATATGCACTAAAAAATGTATACTGCTTCTTTTATGGCGTTTCATCTCAATCTGTACCACTAGAATCATCAGTAAAGACCTGCTTTATATGCCCTCGAAGAGAATATATATTGGAAATTCATATATACGAATTACTATAAATTTTTCACATTTGTGAAAATGCACAATCGTATTAAAGACATCCAACGTTCAAACCGATCAAGTTCAATGTATTCTAATGTAACAAAATAATGGCCAAAATAAGATCATCTTGAAGTTTTATAAAAAGCGTAGTTACATTATTCTCGGTTACCAATAAACACTGATTCATATTAGGGTTCCGTTAATTTGGCGATTTTCTAATTTTAACATTCCCATTTAAAGTTGAAAAAAAAATGAAAGGTTCATATCCTGCTAATTCCACTCGCTCTTCGTGATTTCCAAGTCAATATTGAGTTTCAGTCATCACGAATTCCAATATGGAGCCTAATTTTTTTTCAAGTTATTAGAATATTCGGATTCTATGCAAATTGTATACAAAGGTAGTCAAAATCTTTGAATTGTAAGAAAAAATGTTAGTTTTATACCCCACAGCATTATAATAACCTCAAAGTGTCTTCGATGAAAATTTCTTTAAAAATTTTTCGGACGCTCTAACTCAAAACCTATGAGCTTTTTTAAAAAAAATTAATTAAGTTCTTAGAACTCATTGAGAAATATAGTGAAATTTTTTCAGATCTTTTTAGGATATTTTGAGAGATTTTATCTACATTTTTTAAAAAATGTCAAATTATTTACGAAAAATTCTGACAAAATTTTACTTCTCTCAATGATAAATTCTAAGCATTTTTGTTTTTTAATTTTTTTTCTAAAAGTTTATCATTTTTTAGCAGCAAAAAATCCTAAATATAATATTTGAAATTCATTTCCTCGAAAACTGTCACCTTTTAGAATATAACAACAACAACAACAAAACACATAGAGTTGACATTTTTTCAGAATTTTTCAGAATAATTTGAATTCGTCATTTTGGATTCTAAGACATTATTTATTATATATGGTATTATTCTCGGATTGAAATGGATTCGTCGAAACTGGTTTGAATACTTATAACAGGAATTCATTATTTTTGTTTCGCTATTAGCTATTAGGGACTAAAAAACCCTATATATCAAATTTCATTAAAATCAACAGATAATATAAAAAATTTGTCTGTCATAGTGGATCCGTCGTTTTGAATTTTGAAAACTGATGTCAAATTCGTAATGTGCGATCGACGCAAGCCCTAGATACCAAATTTCAGAAAAATCAATTGATATTTAAAAAATATTTCTACCACATTGGACCTGAAATTCAGAATTTTGTAAATCTAACCACCTAATCCTGATCAGCGACCCTGAAAAGTTACCTGCCAGATATGTATAAAACATTACAATAACACCTGACCAACACATAGGTTTAACCAAACATATGATAGAAACGTGTCATAATTTCGATTTTGATAATGTAAAAATTCTTGCTTCCGAATGTAATTTATTAAAAAGACAACATTTGGAAATTTTTTTATTAAACAAAAAAATAATAAAATAGTGAACATCAGATTTGGAAGTTTCAAATATTTCAAATACACTTTACCAGATATTTGTACTCCATTAATTTATTTAAATAAAGAAAAATAGTAATAGTTTCCAAATAATTATATTCGGAAGGCAGAATTTACTAAGAAGTGATTAATACTAAATTTAAATATTTTCGAAATTTACCTCTTTGTACTTATACGTTGACAATAATGTACAGTAATATCTAAATCATCGACACGTCAACTGCTCTGAAGAATTGGAAAATGTATAACTAACTGACTAAATGTAGTTTTCTTTTATTTTTAATTGTTTAATCAGTTACTAATGTAAAGAGCTGGATGTAAGTGTTTCATTCAATTTTATCTAAAAAAATTTTTTATATAAATTTCTAAAATATAATTTTTGTTATAGATACTTAACACTATGTCAGTACATGGCATATTGTTAAATTCAACTGAATTTAAGATATATGGCGTATGGAATTGACATAACGCATAGATCTATATATATTTCTAACAAGAATTCTCATAATTAGGTGATTAATTTTCTTTTTTTACATTATTTAACGTTGGAGGTTGGGATGAGTACGTTGAATAAAATATAATAATAGTTTATTTATTTTAAAAGATTTTTCCGCTCAAACACTTACACATCTAGACTTTTTCCAAATTTTTCAAATGCTCATTACATAACATTTTCGGTAGGATGAAACTTGTATTTTATAGTACATTGTGAATTTTATTGTGTTATAAACTTAAGGTATTTAATTGTATTTTAGAAAAAATCAATTTTCTGAAGACGGCTTTCATTATTGGCCGAAACGTAAATTATTTTGTTATCTTTCTTTGAAAGAAATTATCACAACTTGTTTAAGAACCGTTAATACCGAAACTATTATCTATATTAATTTCAAATGAAACGGTTAAGAAAATTAAGCACGTTTTATTAAACGTTGCATATCTATTACTATAACATATATGTAATAAGAAAGTAATATAACTGTAACAGCTAACATGTTACCTAATAGATGTTGTTTATTATTACGCGTTTAAGTAACTCAAAATGGTCGAACCGTTTGAAATTTATGTTTGAATGTGTAGCATCTTACAGATAAGACTAAAAAATCAATAATGCTTACTATACACTATTAAGTAATATATAGTATCAACTACTAAAAAGTAGGACGTTCATTCAATTGATAATAATATTCACTAATAAAAAGTAAAAACTATCATTTGTTACTTCTAAAAAAACTAAATAGTCAATTTTTGTTACGTTAAAAACTCCAATTACTTTTAGATTAGTAGAATATTATTAAGAATCTATAGTAGCTCCCTTTTTACTTGTTATTACTAGTTGAAATGTAGAGTTCTTATAGTACAGTTATTTGCATAAATCTAATCAGAATGTAACTTAAAAACGAACGATCCTTAACGGAATAAAAAAAGAAAAGGTCGGATTCTGGTCCAACTGCAATCAACTTCAGAATCGCTTCTGCAAAATTACATTTCTAATTGGATTGACAGGTCAGATTTCTATAAAAACAGTGGACATCAAGAATTCCATCTGAATATCTACAATGGTCAGAAGTGGAACAATTGACAAATTAAGCTTCTTTTTTCGGCAAAGTTTTTTGCAGTGTTTTCGTCAAATGACGACTAAATGACAATGAAAGGTTTGAATAGAACACTTTAACTTTATTAAATCATTCTAAACTAGTTAAAAACATTTTTATTTTGCATCAAGCTGTAAATAAAATGATAGAAAATTCCCTTACCACTAGGCCAGGTCCACAGGCAAGTCCAAGATGCACTGCACCTCTTGCAGAAAGGAGACAATCTGCTAATTTGCTACCGATGTAATAATCAGGAAGTGAGACCGTTCTTTGTCGAAGTTCCAGCTGCAACGCTTGTTTTTTAGCTAATAGCATTCGAAATGCATCTCCGGGTTCTGGTGTTTCTATGGCTGATCCAGTCGCATAACCTCGAACTAAAAACGAATTAGTAGGAATTTGTTTGTTGACCTTTTAAAATGTCAATAAAGAACCATAATTGCATCAACCGAATTAAATATGTAAATGAATCGGCTGTATTATCAGTTAACGTTTTCGAAATTAAAGCCATACATTTTTTTAGGTACAAATATTGTACAACATTTCTTAATTATACTCATTTTGGATGAATTTTGAATTTCTACATAGGTTTAAACAAATTTTTAAAAGGTGTTTTTAGAATTATATGTTTAACTCTTATTTAAAGGGTACCTTTAAATCAATTTCGTTCAATTTCGGTTCAATATCGAAAAAATGAGCCTTTTTTTTAAATCAATTCGATTTCTCGAGAAATATAAAAAGTTGAGGTTTTTTGGGCTCTTTAATTTAATGACAAAATTGACTAATAGGTTTTCTGGTCTACTAATGAAACCACGAACAATTTAACCCCTAATGCCATTAGATTCGATGAGAAAATTGAGGCCTAAATAATCTTCTTAATCTCATAAAATTAGCGAAAAACGACTTGATATTAACCCGTTTCGTCCCAAAACGACAAAATTTGTCGCCGGTTTTCATCCTCCGTAAGTTTGTGGATATCTTCGAGATATTGTTGAAAAATGTAGGGTTTCTATAGTTTTTGGGTATGCTCTTTTCGAATCTGAAGTGCGTTTTACGATATCACATTCCATTTTTTAAATATGACCACTTAAACGGAAAAAATCGTGGAAAAAAGCGAAAACTTTTTCAGAAAACTGCAATTTTTCTTGCGAAGGAGTTCAGCAACCGTGTCAGGCCTCAGAATCCTGTGGCATAATGAGTTTTACTAAAGGTTGGTCAATATTAAGATTTAAGTTTCAAAATGGCGCTGCTTATACGGAATTTTTTTGTTATTTGGGTTTTATTAAAATATTTCTGGTATTTTTTCGTGTATTTTGATGAATATGTTCTAGTGGATTATGCTTGACGATGGTGAATACAAATCCATTATTAAATTTTGGAAATTCTAAATAGGAAATCCAATATGGCTGGCCGCAATTTAAAAAAAATTGTCTGGTATTTGGTATATAGAAGGTTGCGAAATCACATTGGATCCGCCATTTTGAATTTGCAAAATTTAATAACGAATTAGTATTCAGTCACCTCAAAAGCAATCTACATATTCGTCAAAGTTCACTTCAAGATGCCAGAAATATTTTAATAAAACCCAAATAACAAAAAAATTCCGTATGAGCAGCACCATTTTGAGGACGCCATGTGAGTGATTTTTTTCTAAACTTTAATGGCTCGCCAATCAAATTGTATGCCTCGAATCCAATTTTGTTACAGGACTATTTTGCTTGAAATTTCATGTAGAACACGTGAACTGAAATCGATTTTTTTGTTTGTTAAACAAAATTTTCCGACTATGAATCGCTATAACTCACTATGAACTAAACATTTTAAAAAAGTGCAAGAGGAAGTCCGATTTTTGTGTCTACTTTGTGGTCCTTTAAAACCCCTGCAAACACAAAAGTAAAAATTATGCAACAACTATGTAACATTTATGTAACAATGTACCAATTACGTAAATATTACATAACTGTTACTTTCCGTGTTTGCAGAGATGTTTCCCTAAATAATGAGAATCCTGGTGTAGTACCGCGTCATTATGTGATTTTAACGAAAGCATAAGACATATCGCGATTGGCGTCTTATTGATTTTGCTGTTAGTAGTGATAAAAACAAAAGATCGGTAATAGCATATACATATATAGTTAACATGTACTTACACAATAATGTGTGTGATTTGTATAACTAAATATAAATAATTTCCCCAAAGTTTACTTGAAACAAATCACTTTTATAAAAAGTTAAAAAATTACCCAACTAATCACATATCTAAAAATTGGTTTATGCAAATTATTCTCTTAAAACTTAAAAAAAAGTACACATTTATTTTTGACAGAATATTATTTATAATGATTTTTTTCGACCACCCTTAAATAATAAAATTCAATAAAACACTTACTTTCTCCGGAAGTTGTGACTATCACCAGATCCGATCTTCCTGTTCGTCTATAGTCAGCTTCGACTAAGCCCGCAATTGGTGAACCCATTTGCAACCTAAAAATGACTTCTCCAGTTACGCAATTTCGAGCATCAATCTTCCCATTGTTCCAAGCTGTCAATAATTCCATATTTCCATCTCCATTTAAATCAAAAGCTCGAACAGCAACGACCAGAGGTTTCGACTAAAACACATTTTCATTTGTCTTTGATTCTGTCTTGATATTTATATGATATTTATATGAATCACAATTCCTACTCTAGAATTACTACAAATTGTATCTATGTAATGTTTTTTTTTTTTTGTAAAAATAGTTTATTTTCTACTATTTTCCACAGTTTATATTTTTATTTTAAATACATAGTTCCTCCACTTAGATACGTTGACTACAGTTAAGTAGATACATCCCAATTAACAAAAATTCATTGAAAATCGATTGAAATTCATTAAGTGTATCGTTTCTGAAATCTGTTTCTTGGCTTCTGCAATAAATTTCAATGAGAAAATATTCTCTGTTTAATTTTTTCCAATTCCAGTGTATTGAAATAATTTATGCAAAGTAAATATAGCAACTATTGGTCAATTGAACTTTATTCAAACTAAAACTATTGTATTTATAATTCTTTAAATTCGTTCAAAGAAATTATTTTTCAGTTCCACCTTTTTCCAATTTCAAATCACTGCGAATTTCACAACGTTTTATGAATTACGCATTGAAAATCATTAATGGGTATATTTTCTCGTCGAAATCCATTCCAGAAGCTAAGAAAAACTAGTACTAGGATGCCTGAATAACAACTTTTAAAATATTTATGAAAATGTTCAACGCCAATGTTGGGCTTGAAGTAGTAAAAAAAATTATTGAAATACCGAAAGTTAAAAGATCGGTGGATTTGTCTAATAAATAAATGTGACCATTGACAAACCAATTACTTTTGAGAGAAAATAAAAACTAGTTATAACAATTACGAGTAACGGATATTACCTTAAAATTACCTAATTACATTACCTTAACTCGCCATCTTCTTTGTCCTTCTTCATAAACTCCGACAGTGCCATTGCCATCAGTTGTTACAGCATATGCAAACTGCCTGTCAGTGAGTGGTGTTAAAACAACAATTCCTCCCGATTCCTTAGTCTCCCATACAACAGCATCTTCCTTTTGGACTCTTAAAGCAAAACCTGCCGTACCTGACAACAACTAAATAATTTATATTTTAATAAATGTTAACGTCGAGACTAATTTGCATCTATGTTACTGATATTAAGTTAATATACAGAAACAGATTAAAAACTTCTTCGAATCAACCCTGAATCCAGGAAGGGGCCTATCTATTACCTAAATGTGTACTTTTTTCTCTTTCATCGTTAATTAGTATTTGGTGAAATACAAATTTCACATGATAGAAATTTAAGAATTTTTTCTTTCTTTATTCCCTCCATATTCATTTGTTTAAACAATATTAATTACTGATATTAATGGAGTGTTTTTCTGGATTTTCATGAAAGGCTAATTGATTATAAGGAATTCGCTGCTTTTTTTATTATGAAAACATAAATGATTACCTCATTTTCACCATCGCCATTGAAATCAATTGCAGTGACAGCAGTAACTCTGTCACTTGCTACCGTCCAGTAAACTTCAGTACCTAGGCGGTCCAAAACAGTAATGGAGCAATTGCCACCAACTATCGCAACTTGATTCGGTAACCAACTTAATTTTCCAACACTTATACAATATGCTCCATCTGGCATCTACAAATTCAAAAATGTCTTGTGTTACGTATAATATATGTATTAGAATTTTTAAAATACACATTTTTATTGGCATTTGGAAACGGCACTCATTTATAAACGTTTACCACAAAGCTATACTATAAAATCTCTAGAAAAAATGGCTAAATTGCGTAAACAATCAAAAACTAAAAATTCATCGACTTGAAACTCATTACTTTGGGGTTTTCGAAATCGTTAAATATGAATTTGTCAGATTCATAAAATTCTAAACTGTAGATGCAGAACGCAGGTTTTTTTTTAAGCAAAAAGGATTTGGAGCAAAAAACCTGCCCTACATAATAGCTATAATGTAAAAATGTGTAATAATTTACGTACAATATTTCTGAGTGTTGCAAATTGTCAATTCAAAATGTGACAAAAAAACAGATTTGTTCAGTTGGTTTATTTATACAACATTAAGATTAAATTATGACTTATAAGATATTTTAATATGTTCTTTAATCATTAAATTAGCTCTAAATAGTAAGTCTGATCTGAATGCGTTAATTACATGTACTTAACAAAATTTAAAGAAATTGAGGTGGTCATCTAGACTACTATTATAACCCAAAGGGTTAAAAGAAGAAAGAACGGTTAATATAAATTATTTACCTCTTTGTAAAATAAATCTGCATTGTCTTCAACTTGGTAACCCAAAATATGGGTTGATGTTCCAATGAGTAATACATCTCTTTCGTCTTCGCCTAGTCGTCCAGTACATAGTGCTGTCACCTTGAAAATATTTGTGTAAATTGTTAAAATTGTGGTATAAAACTTCGTGAAAAGTTTCTTTGAATGTACAAAAATTGAAGAAATCAATTGAAGAGCGCAGAGCAACAAATGGTCAACTCGTTTTTCATTTGAGTGTTTATATAAATCTTCCATTAATTCGGAGCAGCAGTCAAGAATAGCAAAACCGTTCCATATAACAAAACAGTGACTTCTAATTTGACCGTGTTAATCTTGTCGTAACAATTTATTTATTCCTACAAACATTTAAATTTCTGTTTACATTTTTGGGTTAGGATATCTCAAAACCTTAATGTGACAGAACAATTCTGCTGTCAGCTTTGGATTCAGAACATGAAACATCTTTGGAAAAGTATACTGAAGTTTCTGATGAAGGCAGTTTAATCTGGTTTTGGCCAAATTGCGAAAATACATTTTGTTCCACTACAAAAACTTGTACTTTAAAACCACTTCCACTGTAAAAACTGTGCTTTTGGCAATATTGAAAAGTATTTACTCGAATCCACTCCCTAACCAAGATCATCTAAAACAAACTAAACTTCTTCTAAATACGATGAAATAAACAATAAGAAAAGAATTCTGGATCGGCGCTATTAATAATTGGAAAACCAAACAAAAAAAATGTCTCACAAATGCAGCGAATGTTTTATGACAAAATATTTCGTCGAAAAGAACCTTCTATTTACCTCAGCGCTATCTTTCTACCATTGAGAACGAAATAATAAATAGTCTAAACATTAACACCTTCAAGCTATCCATTATAAATAGCGAATACAAAGCTACACATCTCGAAACAGTTTTAAATATAATGGGTAAACACTTTCAATCTACACATAAACGAATGTGTTTATTACTCAACAACAGACGACATCCTATCATAACTTCGACAGTACAAAACCTAAGAAAATATTTGTACCAATAGAATAAACAATATTATCATAACGTCATTCAGTTCTCAAAAAACCGCATTTCAGCTCCTAAGATAACATACGCTCCTTTCACAACCCAACAAAACAGGCAAAACATTAAGAAACCTTCCAAATAAAATATCATCTGGACCAGACCACTATTTACCAAAAATATGCAAACTGCTAAGATATTTGCCGTCCTTAAAAAAGACAAAGACCCGAACAACCCTTCCAGCTATCGCCGGATGTTACAATGTTTCGGCAAAATTCTTGTAATTTTAGTTAGCATCCAAATAACAAAATTTTTGACGACACCCATGTCATCCCCAATAATCAGTTTGAATTCCGTGCAACTAATTAACCACTTCAGCAATAAACATCGTACTCTGCAATGCTATTATCAAACATTCCAAAGCAATCATGATTGAAGCATGCTTAATTGACCTCCAAAAAGCATTCGATACTATTGTGATAGATGGTCTCCTCCATAAATTATCTAAACACAACACCAACTTCAATATTTACAATTTGGCGATTCTTAACTTATTCAACACCAATAATACAAATTCAAAAGCCTTCGCAGACGATCTAATAATAACTGTTTCGCATACTCAGACCACCCAAATCCAAAAAACTATAGAAAACATAGTAAATAAGGTTAACCATTTTCCCACATGGAACCTACAAATCAATTCAACAAAGTTAATGACAATAGTATTCCGAACACTCCTAAGAGATGTAAATCCGACCTTGCGACCTCCACGCGGCACATCTTGGATAATGCTAATGCTGGCGGTAGCCGATTTATTAAATTTGCGAACAGAAATTGCATCTTGCGAGTTATCTGCAAATATTTCTTGGCATTTATTTTTATTAATACATCACCACATTATTGCGGTAAGTGAATTATTGTAATTATTGAAGATCTGCTCAACATATGGCATCTTTCCCAGGTTCAATGCGACGAGGGGATGGATTAAAGATAACATTTTTTCAAGTACACTACTTTTGTAACTCATGCTTGTCGTTCGACTCTCATTGATCAACAATATCACCTCACCCATGTCGCGCAATTAAATATGAGCATTTTAATGTCTCTGAAAATTTTGGAGCTTTATTATTAACCCTTTCAGTCAAGTTTTAAAAGAAATATTGAGCTTTCAGGCGCCATTTTGGAAGACGCCATCTTGAATTATAAATTGGCGCACGATACAGTTTAATCAGAGATTATAGGTTTATATAATCTCTGGTTTAATCCTGAGAGTCCACGGACGCGATATTTTCACCATAGACATGTTTCCTTACGCCATTTCGTGGTGAAAGTGATGTTTTAACAACAAAGAAAATGTAAAAAACCATGTTTTTTACAAAAAAAAACTTGTATAATTTTTTTGCGGTTCATTTTATCAAAATTTCATTAAAAGATTCTGGAAGAGGATAAAATTTTACGTTAGAAACTGCGAAGATCAAATTTTTCCAAAGGCGTTTACATACAAATTATCGACGTTCAAATCGGTGTTGAAAATATGTCCCACCCGTCCTTAAAGGGTTAACAATAATTATCTTATGTAATTATCCGATATTATTATTTCTTAATAAAATTTATTGGAGTCTTAGGAACGGCAGGAAGAAGACACCGTAACCAAATCGTTGACAAACCACTCATAAATGATGTGAGAAGTTGATCCGATGTATGTGGGACACAGGTGTGACTGAAAAGGTTAATAACACTTGAAAATACAAGTATTTTGATAGAGGAGTCATGTACAGCAAGAAATTCTGTTTAAAATGAAAAAAATAATTTACCGTATTAACAAAATTAACTGAGATAATCGAAGTTTAAGTTGAAAAAAATAAGGCTCCTCGACTATACATTTCATTTAAATTTATTTCAGAGCCCTTCGCCTCGATATTGGACATATAAAATCCCCGAGGCCCAGTTTTTTTTATAATATTCACTGTAAAAAATTTCATGGCAAATTTCATAAATGTTACTGAAAATTAAGAATTTTGTTACTTAAAACAGTTTAAGGAACGTAAATCTTAATATCGATTAATGAAAAATATGAAATTTAAGAAAATTTTCTTAAATTTAATAAACTTGAATCGACTCAGAACAGCGTATCGTTGTTCCATTTCGTCAGTCTGTTGATATCTTGAAATCCGGAAAAATTTAGCACTGCCGTGATTGTTACTATTAATAATAATTAATAAAAAAGACATGAATAGCATTTAAAATTAATCTTTTACCAATTATATATAAATACATACATACGAGCACAGTAAAAATAACACGGAAGGAGCGCAAACTTGGCAACGTCGCCGAGCACGCAAAGTATCTCAGCGATCTCTGCGCACTGAAACCTAACCTCAAAGGTCCTATTGAAATACATGTGTTTTTTTATAACAGAATTTACAGAATCACTAAGTGAGGGATTTTTGTGTGATCAAATATCAGAAATGAACCAGAGAAAAACTTTAAACTGTATTCGTATTGATTTAAAAGGAGAAAATTGTTTGACTCGACGCTAAGGTCAAAAATGTAAATGTACCCTTAAATTAGTCTATAACCGTATTTCTGGACACGCTTTGATCTCACGAAGCTGTAGAAATTTGTTTTATATCAATCGGTTGTTATTAACATCCTCAATAATTAGAAACAATATAATAAGAATTTTAAGCTCGACTCAGGTTTTAATAATAATAATTAAAAATAATATTAATATTTTTTTACATATAATATAATAAATTAAGTAAACTTAATAATAAATTAAGGCAAACGCCAGTGACTCTTCCACCGTACAAAGTTAAATAAGAAAAATACTATGTTTCTGTATTAACTAAATTACTAATAATGGAAAATTACAATATATACATAAATATAAATATATTTCAGCTGAATAATGAATTGTATTCTATACAATTTCGAACTCGGAGTAATCATTTTTTTTGCATAGTATAATAAAATGAACCCATTCAAATGGTTCTTTGAACCATAAAACTTACTTGCAATACTTAATACAGATCGAAATAAACTTTAAAATATCTCAAATTAACGAATAAATAAGAGCATTTTTATATTGAGTTTAATGGAAAAGCTGTGACGTTGCAGATGCGAGTTGTCAGAAATCTCCACGCTGAGCGCTGCCGTCGATTTCGATATTCCCTCCATCGCCATGCACGAAGCGAATAGGTATACAGTAGCCCTTCCCTTATTCTAATTTCCCTTACTCTAATGTCTTCCCTTATTCTAATTTTTTCTCTTCTACTATTCTAATATTTCCCCTTACGCGTTCTTCTCACTGCTATGTGTGGAAGTGTGGATTTTCTATAAATACAAATAACGGTGTATGCGTAACAAAAGAAAAAGAGACAAAAGTCTAAGTAGTGGGGGCGAGGACAAAATTAGAATAAGGGAAGAAGACCGCCATCTTGCCTGACTGGACAAATTAGAATAAGGGAAGGACTACTGGGTTGTCAAATTCACAAGCTAACCTCAAATTTAATTTTAAGTTGACAAGAAATAAAAATTTTGGCACGCACAGTGAGCTCATGGTAAGAGCATTTTGTCATCTATATATATAGGCAATGAAAATATCTTAAATTTAATAAAAGTTCTTTAAATTTAATACAAATTCCTTAAATTCAATAAAAGTTCCTTAGATTTAATAAAAGTTCCTTAAATTTAATAACACCTCATGAAAAGGGTTTAAGAATTGTCATGAAACACTTTTTTGTAACATTTATGAAATTTGCTTCCTACTTTTTTCTTAAAATTTCATAAAATATTTTTTAGTGTTATGAAGATGAAGAGAAGAATAGATGAACTTATGGGAATTTTATCAAAATTTTCAAAACTGTCCATATGTCAAAAACATGAGTCTAAAATCTTTAAAAGGATTTTTTGGAGCCTTCTTTGAAAAATTGGTTGAAATAACTATTTTTATCAGAAAGCTTACTTATAAAGCTACAAAAACCATATATCACATAATTATGTGTCTCATTATTTTCAGGTTTGAATAAATTAACTGAGTCGAAGGATTCCCTTATAAAAATGGGGCGTTACTTAAGAGTGACTGTAAGAGTGTCAAAGAAGTGTGAAAAGCGTTAGAAAAGCGTGCCAAAAGAGTTAACAAAGAGTGAATTTGGACAAAAAAACGCTTAACATACGCTTAACGACTCTTCGATTTTTTGCCAAAAAGCTAAGGAGTGTATTAAGCGTATCATAAGCGCGAATTTGGACATTTTTACGATCGCGTAACGATTCATTAAAGCTTCAGTGTTTCCAGGGTTGACATTCTAATCATGCTAAAATTCCATAATTGTTATTTATATGGTTATATCTGGTTCAAAATAGTTCAGTTGCACGTTCTAACAATAACAGAGTACAGAGACTAGTATAACTTTGGGGAAGGCAAACGTATAACTTAGGATCCTACAAACACAAAAGTAACAGTTATATAACAACTGTGTAACATTTATGTAACAATGTAACCATTACGTAAATGTTACATAACTGTTACTTTCTATGTTTGAAGGGTTTAATCGAAGAATTAATTACAATGGTTCTCTCCTTATTTTAACTTTTCGAGTGAAGGAAGATGGCGGCTTCTTCCCTTATTTTACCGCTTCCCCTCATCCTCACCACTGGAATGAGAGAATAAAAACAGAGAGAGGAGATATAGTGGCGTCCTTCTTCGCCTGTATGCGCAAGCGCAAACAGCAGTCCGCACTGTTTTGAACACTTTCAAATGGCGAATGGTGGGGGAACTCGCGGGGGGAAGAAGTTAACATAAGGGACGAAAGAAATTTAAAATAATAGGAGTTAAAATAAAGGGAGGGCCACTGTATATCGTTTTCCGTATTTCATAATTCTCGAAGATATGTTTTGTTTTAGAGTTTTGAGTTCAAATCATTTGGTAATCGAAAGAAATCGTTTCTTTGAGGTTATGTGCGTTTATGTATCTCGTATACACTCGCATTTGTAACTGAAAGAGCGGGAAAGAAACAAACTTATATCGTACTATAAATCATACTCAGATTTTTCGTATATTTTTTGGTTTGTTGGGATATATAACTTAGGGCGGGGACTACTGTAGTAAAATGAAAATTAAAGGTTATGTCCAAAAAAGTTGCTAATTTAACGTAGAATGCCCCATAAATATATACAATTATATATTATTGAATAGCAATGTATTCAGTTTCATAAAAATTCATATACATTGCATACTACTCATTTTTTCTCGGGTTAGTCAAATAATTGACCGTTTGTTGTCTAAAACTAATGACGAAATTAATAAGAATATATAGCTTGTAAATTTTACACGTTCGAAGCAACAATCGGTCACAAAAGTGTCCTCGATAACACAAACTTGACTGTTTGTTACGCATAACAGTGAAAAAATGTATTTTATTCGTAGTCGAATAAAAAATGAGTTGACTGTTTATTGCTCTTGAATTAAATTCCAAGGTTTATTTCCCAAAAAGCATTTGTCACGAGTGCAAAATCTATGAAAATACCTTTCAAATTATTATCCCTAACTTTTATCTATTTTACGTATAAATGGCAATTTCAAAAAGTCTTTTGAAATGTCTTTTAATTAAATTATAATAGATATTACATTTCCACTAGCAACGACCATTTTGAAACAATTTAATGTTGAAGAATTTAAGTACTTTTATTTTCTGGTGATGAAATATCAGAACTTTTGTCCTACTTCGTCATTACGTTAAATAATTTGTAATTTTATGAAAATTGTACTCATTTTTTGTAGAAACATTTGTTTTATTCAATAATGTGTAGCAATATTGTCACTCGTCTGTCATTTCGATTCTACAACATTTGTAGAATTATTGACGTAATATTTTTTAGGTAACTTTAAGTAAAATCCGATGTATTATGATATATATTATTTGGTCATTCATCTGTTGAAAGATATGTTTAAATTATTATTTTTTAATATTGTCCAATAATTGTGTTCCGAAATATTGTTATAGACTATTAGTTAAACAAACGTTAAAACCAAATCTGTTGTACGTTGTAATAACTGATGTAATATATCAAATTGTTATTATCTATACTGTGTTTTAATAATACAAAAAGTTTTAAAATGTGTAACGTAAATTAATAATCAGAAGTTTCAACAATAATATTAATAACATTATTGTTACAACACCTGTCTTCGTTAGCAGTTCCTTTTTACAATTAATGACGGAATCTTGTTTATTGTATTTTGATCGCACTGTCAAGCTGTTATACATTCAACTGATACATTGAAATGTCATTAAATCGAATGATTTGATAATGTAGTATAATTTGGGTTAGAGCAAATTATTGAGACGATTTATTTATTATATCATTACAACGCAACAGCGTGTTGTCGACTAAACTGGTTGTTCGTTGATTCACATTACAGTCTATCGTTCAAAACAATTTTTACATTATTTGTTAATCACCCATAACATTCGAATTTGACTTAAATCTATCTACGCTAACGTACAAATACTACCATATTGAAACTACGAATCCTTGTTCAAGTATAATTAAAAATCCATCTTCGAAAAAATTCTGTTCGAAGTCATTTGAAATACTTTTCATTTACAAAAAATTCTCAATTTGACCATTTTTTTCCTTTCTTTTAGTAAAGAACTTACTTTATACTTATTTTTAAGTCCATGTAAATTCTTGAGATCGGCTTATTAATATTTTTAAATTCGAGCAAACAAAAAATCTATGAATGATTGTCAAAACGAACCAAATACCATTCAATTTTAATGTCCAATAAATTCATGTGACCGTAACAACCAAGATATTTTCTGGTCAAATATTTACCACTTTTGGACTTTGTGGAATAAAATATCACTGTTGTTTACGACCCACTAAACATTATTTAAAATTCTTTATAAAATTAAATAATTTTCCATCGTTATAAAATTAAAGAGTATTAATACTATATTTCTTAGTCTACAAATTTGTTTTACTTATTTCCAATAAAACTTTCCAATTTCTCGTAAACCATTGTCAAAAACTAATTTCAAGTAAACGATCACTCGAACATAGTAAATTTGATCAATAAATATAAATTTTATGGGCTCTGCCTACCACTTGAAAAAAAATTAAAAATTTCTTCTTTCTTCCTTCTTCATAAATTAAAAGACACTATCACTTTTTAAAAATAAGACTTTATTTAAAATTGAAAACATACAAAAAAATTACAATTAACTTTAAAAGACTCAATGTTTTGGACCTCTCGGGTCCCTCTTTAGGAGTCAATAATTAAAAACTTTACTTTACTTTATTTTTTTGTATATATTTTTTAAAGAGTTTTATGTATTTTTTTGTATGTTTTCAATTTTAAATAAAGTCTTATTTTTAAAAAGTGATAGTGTCTTTTAATTTATGAAGAAGGAAGAAAGAAGAAATTTTTTATTTTTTTTTCAAGTGGTAGGCAAAGCCCATCAAATTTATATTTATTGAAGAAATCAAGCCTATCTTAAAACCCTATTTCTAGTAAATTTGATATTATGTAAACATTTTTTCCATAAATCTCACACCTGGGTCCATTACTCTTCGTCATCTATATTAACGATCTTATTAGCAAATTTAAATACGCAACCCCACTACTCTTTGCTGACGATTTAAAACTATTTCTTCAAGTTACTTCACCCAGTGATTGTTTTCTTCTACAGTCTGATCTTGATACTCTACACTACTGGAGCTCTGTCAATGGATTACAACTTAACTCTAGCAAATGTTGCATTGTTACCTTTTCAAGATCTACGAAAATTATCCACTATTATAACATATCTGGGCATATCTTAACTAGAGTTACAGCTGTTAAAGACCTTGGAGTGGTTTTCGATGACAGGCTTACTTTCAAACAACACATTGAACACGTTCGAAATAGAGGCTACAAAACAATTGGTTTTATAAAAAGAAGCACGAAAGATTTTAATAGTGTTGGTGCAATAAGATACTTATATCTTTCATTGGTGAGACCAATTCTCATGTATGCATCATGTGTTTGGTCTCCCCGATATAACTGCGACTCGTATACCATAGAGAAGGTACAGCATACCTTTTTGCATTATCTCGCTTTCAAGAACGGACATCCCATGACAGTTCAAGATCATTCATACACAACTACCGCAACTACTTTTCAACTTCCAACACTTGCATCAGTACGATCAGCTAATGATGTAATATTCCTTCACAAACTTGTTAGCAAAAATATCAATTGTGAACTGCTGTATGACTTAATACCGTTTAACAACAGGGATTTCTCGTCACTTCGACACACAGATAGATTCTATTTACCGAGTTATAGTAGAAACTATTTAAATAACGCACCGATCTTAAGAATATGCGAGACCTTCAATGAAGCTCATCGACAAAACCACATGTTACCACAAATATTTGAAGAACAAATAATGACAGCATCGAAGAAAATTAAATCTATTTTCCACAAGTTTTAGTTTATGTTTTAATTTATTTCATATATATTTTAGATGCTATTTGCACGTACATATATTTTCTGTTATTTTTGTACCATGTTAAGGATATTTATATCCGTTAATAAATTTAATAAATAAATGAAAACAAACCTGTCTACCGATGTGAAGTTCAGCCAGTTCTCCGCTCCAAGATAACCTTCCGCTATTGTTCTCGTCATCGTTTCTTACAGTAGCAACTCTGTGTGGACTATGTACCAAAACATTCCCCCCTGAAGTTGCAGCAGCAAGACACGCATGTGATCCATCAAACTTGCCACACGTTGTAAAACCTACTTCTACCTTTCGCAAGATATTAAGCGAAAACGCAGCAGTACCGAACTCTGCCATCGATAACTCTTGTATTAAATTAGAGACTGAGGGTCGCCGTTTCGCCGCCTCGCGGCAGGTGGCATTTATTGATTTTTCGCCAACAGGAAACGTCGCGTTATATCGATTAACGGAAAGTGCGTAAAATCAATAACGTAGAGGTCTTAATAAAAAATTAAACTATGGTTTTCCAGATGACTGTTTATTGCAACTTTGATTCGGCAAAATTTACTCTTGCGTTTAAATTTTACTAAAATAATATACATCGCATAGACTAGCTACTATTTTAAATTAAACGCAAGAATAAATTGCGCTGATGTAGAATGTACAAATTCGATTTTTATAATAACTTAATTTATGTAAATTAAATTAGCTATTCTGATGAATTATTGCCGCTGCGCAGCTCCTCCACCAGCATCTGGATTTGTTGCCGAAGTTAAAACGAAGAAGATCAGAACAGGTACGATGTACATCCACTGAAAAATTATTAAATAATTAGTTAACGTAACTTACTAAAGTTAAATAAATTATCTTACGTATTTCGCAAAGAAAGAACGATTGTCTTTCGCTTCTCCGCTTTCTCTAGCCATTTTTTCTCGCTCCAATTTCTGGATGTATGTGACAGTATCCGGAACAGGTCCACCGTCCGGATATTTTACTTGAACGTTGGTAGTCCACATTGGCGAGGGTATTTCATCCGTCGTACATGGCCCACGAGCTACCATGTTTACAGCGATCGGCTCGGCAGCACTGTCTAACCAGACGTACAATGTGTCTTCTAATTCCGAACCCACAACATTGCACTACACAAGAAATCAGTAATTTTAGGTATTGAATTGAACAGATATTCTAAATTTTGGACTTACAGCCATGACAGATGTCAAAAACGTAGTTTCGCTTCCTGATGACGTTCGTGCGGTAGCTTTAAGCATATATCGTCTGTCATTTTTCGCAAGTAACTTTAACTGATCGACTTGAGACTCGCTGAGTCCACCTTGTGCAACTACTGCGTTTCCACTACGAACGCTAGAAATAGTTATGTTTCCTCTATCTATAAATTCTGGCGTTGGACCGTCGATAAAGGAATGCCATAATCTAAGATGCAGCCATCCATCAAATTCAAGTTCACTCTGTAAAATAATGGTATTAAATTTTAATAAAACATTGATAAATGATTATTTTATATATATTTTATGATTATTAATATAAAGGTTTTTGTGGAGTAAACTTACCGCAGATATAAACGAACAAACGCAAAGTAATACAGCAAAAGCGCGTAACAAATGCATTTTTATAAATATGTACAAATTAAACTGTTAATTCACAATTAACATGTCTATCTCTTTGGTTTTGTGTTATGTTACAATCAACAAACGCTACATACAAGAGGCAAATATTCTCGTCTCGGTGACGAGTTAATTTTACAAAGTTAGGTTATGTTTAGCCAACACGACCGGCGCCATTTTGAATCGATTCTGTACCAAAAATCTCAAAATTTTGAATTACGTTCTTGTATTTTGTCGAAAATATATTACAATTACTTTGTTTAAAACAATATACATAAAATAAAAACTAACAAGTGTGTTTAAAAACTAAATAACAATACTAAAATTCTAATTGAAAATCAAGAAAACGTGAGTCACATACAAAAAACAAATTTTATTTTAATAATGTAGGTTATTAAAATAATGTATTCTTTACAGCTGTACAATTTGTTATTATAAAAATTAATCGGTTTTCTAAAGATATTACTTCTTGCAATACCAAAAACTATCAAAATAATTTCCGACTATTTTAATCATTCCCTGCGTAATAGAACAAAATTAAAAAGTTAATTAATATTAACTTAACTTAATTACTTTTTAGATCGTTAAGTTTTAACTTAAATTAATTTGGTTTATTTTTAACTTTTAACTTTTTAACTTTTTAACTTTTCACTTCAAACTTGTATCTTTTAAATGTCGACATTAACTTAAAATTTTTTCATTTTACTTTTAACCGTTTAATATTTAACGATTTAATTGTAACTTTTACTATCTAGCTTTTAACTTTTAAATTGTAACTTTTAACTTTTTATCTTTTCACTTTTAACTTGTAACTTTTTACTTTTTACTTTTTACTTTTAACTTTTAACTTCTTAACTTGTAACTTTTTAACTCTTTAACTTGTAACTTTTAACTTTATTATTGTTAACTTAACTTATATTTCAATTAACAAAATTATGAGTTAACTTTCAACTTAACTTAATTATTTTTTTGTACAGTTAACATAACTTAATTACTTTTTAAATCGTTAACTTTTAACTTCTTAACTTTTTAACTTTTTAACTTTTTATTGTTAACTTTTAATTAATTCGTAACTTATAACTTTTTAACTCTTTAAGTTGTAACTTTTAACTTTATTATTAGTTAACTTAACTTCTATTTCAATTAACTAAAGTATGATATACTTTTAACTTAACTAAATTATTTTTTGTACAGTTAACTTAACTTAATTAATTTTTAGATCGTGAACTTTTAACTTATCATAATTAAGTTTACTTTTAACTTTTAACTTTTAACTTTTTTACTTTCCGTCGAAAATATATTAGAGTTACTTTGCTTAAAACAATATACATAAAATAAAAACTAACAAGAGTGTTTTAAAACTAAATAACAATATTAAAATTCTAATTGAAAATCAAGAAAAAGTGAATTGCTACTTCGAATCACATAAAATTCATCAAAAACATATTCTATTTTAATATTATTAAAATAATGTGTTTCTTTACAGCTGTATAATTTGTTATTATAAAAATTAATCGGTTTTCTAAAGATATTACTTACTATCAAAATAATTTAGAAATATTTTGATCATTCCCTTCGTAGCAGAATATATCACCAGAGTTGAGTAGTAGGAGATTAAAAAGTTAAAAGTTAAGTGAAAAGTTAAAAAGTCAATTAATATTAACTTAACTTAATTACTTTTTAAATCGTTAACTTTTAAATTAATTAGGTTTATTTTTAACTTATTTACTTTTAATTTTTAACTTCTAACTTTTTAACTTTTTAACTGTTCACTTCTAACTTGTATCTTTTAAATGTCGACTTTAACTTTAAATTTTTTCATTTTTATTTTAACCGTTAAGTGTAGATTTTATTTCTCAAGTATTAACTTTTAACTTCTTAACTTTTAACTTTATAACTCTTTAACTTGTAACTTTTAACTTTATTATTAGTTAACTTAACTTCTATTTCAATTAACTAAATTATGAGATAACTGTCAACTTAACATTGTTATTTTTTTGTGCAGTTAAACTTAACTTAATAACTTTTTAGATCGTTAACTTTAAACTTTTAACTTCTTAACTTAACTTTTTAACTCTTTAAGTTGTAACTTTTAACTTTATTATTAGTTAACTTAACTTCTATTTCAATTAACTAAAGTATGAGTTAACTTTTAACTTAACTTAGTTATTTTTTGTATAGTTAACTTATCTTAATTACTTTTTAGATTGTGAACTTTTAACTTATCTTAATTAAGTTTACTTTTAACTTTTAACTTTAAACTTTTAACATTTTAATTTTTTGTCGTAAATATATTAGAGTTACTTTGTTTAAAATATTGCACATAAAATAAAAACTAACAAGTGTGTTTAAAAACTAAAAAACAATACTAAAATTCTAATTGAAAATCAAGAAAACGTGAGTTGCTACTCTGAGACACATAAAATTCATCAAAAACATATTCTATTTTAATAAAATAGGTTATGAAAATAATATGTTTGTATACAGCTGTGCAGGTTGTTATTATAAAAATTAATCGGTTTTCTAAAAATATTACTTCTCGTAATACCAAAAACTATCAAAATAATTTATGAGTATTTTAATCATTCCCTTCGTCATAGAACATATCACCAGTGTTGGATAGTAGGAAATTAAAAAGTTAAGTTAAAAGTTAAAAAGTTAATTAATATTAACTTAACTTAATTACTTTTTAGATCGTTAACTTTTAACTTAAATTAATTTGGTTTATTTTTAACTTTTAACTTTTTAACTTTTTAACTTTTCACTTCAAACTTGTATCTTTTAAATGTCGACATTAACTTAAAATTGTTTCATTTTACTTTTAACCGTTTAATATTTAATGATTAAATTGTAACTTTTACTATCTAGCTTTTAACTTTTAAATTGTAACTTTTAACTTTATTATTAGTTATCTTAACTTCTATTTCAATTAACTAAAGTATGATATACTTTTAACTTAACTAAATTATTTTTTGTACAGTTAACTTAACTTAATTAATTTTTAGATCGTGAACTTTTAACTTATCATAATTAAGTTTACTTTTAACTTTTAAATTTAAACTTTTAACTTTTTAGCTTTGAACTTTTTAATTTTTCGTCGAAAATATATTAGAGTTACTTTGCTTAAAACAATATACATCAAATAAAAACTAACAAGAGTGTTTAAAAACTAAATAACAATACTATAATTCTAATTGAAAATCAAGAAAATGAGTATTTTAATAATTCCCTTCGAAGCAAAACATATCACCAGGGTTGGGTATAGAAGGAAATTAAAAAGCTAGAAGTTAAATTAAAAGTTAAAAAGTTAATTAATATTAACTTAATTACTTTTTAGATTGTTAGCTTTTAACCTAACTCAATTAAGTTTACTTTTAACTTTTTAGCTTTCAACTTTTTAACTTTTAACTTTTTAACTTTTTACTTTTAACTTTTAACTTTTTAACTTCTAAGTGTATATTTTATTTTTCAAGTTTTTTTAATTTAACCGTTTAATATATTTAATGATTTAATTTTAAATTTTACTATTTAGCTTCCATGCATAAAACTAAATATCAGATCGAAATCCGGATAGAAAAATACAGACATTTCATCCATTTTTATCCATAATGAGGTATTTTTATCCTGTTTTCAAACCATTTCTATCCGGTTGTGTCTCATTATAAATCCACTTTTTTAAGCAAGGTTTCAAGTTTGAACCATTTAATATTGAACGATTTAATTTTCACTTTTACTATTTAGCGTTTAACTTTTTAACGTTTAATATTTAACAATTTAATTGTAACTTTTAACTTCATTATTAGTTAACTTAACTTCTATTTCAATTAACTAGATTAACTTTTAACTTAACTTAGTTATCTTTTTGTACAGTCAACTTAATTACTTTTTAGATCATTAATTTGTAACTTAACTTAATTAAAAGTTTACTTTTAACTTTTAAATTGTAATTTTTAACTTTACTATCAGTTAACTTAACTTAATTACTTTTTCAGTTTTTAACTTTTAAATTTTAACTTTTAACTTTTTAACTTTATAACTTTTCACTTCTAATTTGTACCTTTTAACTGTCAACTTTAACTTTTACTATTTAGTTTTTACCATTTTACCGTTTAATATTAATGAATTAATTTTAACTTTTCTTTAGCTTTTAACTTTTAACTTTTTAACTTTTTAGCTTTTTAACTTTTAACTTCACTTAGTTATTTTTTTGTACAGTTTTTAACTTAGTTAAAAGTAAATGTTAACTTATAATACGTATTTCAACGTTGAATTTTCTTAACCGCTTTTATTAAATACATGTCCAAACTTCTTGGTAAATCGGTCCTATTACTTAATTTGTTTTTTTGAAACATAGGTGTAATAATTTCACAAATTATTTAACGTTTCGGCCTATATGTTGGCCCTCTTCAGAAAAGTTTATTTCTAAAAAAAATTGTGTACAATGAAATTTTTAACATTAATCATTACAATTAGATAACAGAATTTTAACCTTACCTAACATCTGTGTATTAAGCCAAATATTGGACAAGTCAGTGGATAAATGGAATTTAAAATTACTGTTGAGTTTTAAGTAGTTACTGTCATTTTTTTCCCCTGAAAAATTCATTTGATACTTGTCAAGAACAATACACATAGCAGTTTTTCTGTAATGTTTAAAAAATGCATGCCATGTTTTGACCGAGCAACAATTTTGATGACTTTATAATGTAAAAATATTCAGACTAAGGTACAAAAATATTCTTTTTGTTTAAACTAAATGGAACTTTTCTTTTATAAAAACTTACTATTATGCACTCCACTTAAACTTTGTAATGATTAATGTTAAAAATTTCATTGTACACAATTTTTTTTAGCAATAAACTTTTCTGAAGAGGGCCAACATATAGGCCGAAACGTTAAATAATTTGTGAAATTATTACACCTATGTTTCAAAAAAACAAATTAAGTAATAGGACCGATTTACCAAGAAGTTTGGACATATATAAATGTTAACTTACTCAACCCTGCATCCCAGTAAACGAAATGTGATTAAAATTGATTGCTGAAATTCAATCAATATTAATCAATTTGAATTCAAATTTTTAAACGAAAAAATTTTATTAGAATTGATTGATTTGTAAAATGAACAATCAATATTGATCAATTCTCATGGTTAGAAAATTTGTATAAAATTGTATTAAGATTGATTAAATTTGACATCTACACCTTCTTCATAATAAAAGATTATTAAAGATAATAAATTGATTTCCATAACTAACGCAAATATATAATTTAATTTCCACTTGAAACATTTCAATCAATGTTTTATTTCACTTATGATTGATAGAACAACTTTTAATTTCTTTGAAAAATATAGTTTGACACTCTCAGAAATTGGAAACAGCTACTATTTTTTCATCAGGTTTATTGAAAGAAAACATTATCATTAATTTATTATTAAGTCTTTGACAGAAATTTGATCACCTGGTATTGCAAAATAAAATAATTTCTTATTCAAGTTTATTTGAATAATGGAGAGTATTCCAAATGAATATTTTTTTATTCAATTTCATTAACCGCAAGTTTTGGCTATCAGTTCTTTTTTATTAAGATTGATTCTAGCGGCTTAGAAATATGAAGCTATTATTTTTTTATTCATAATGAATGATGGTGAAAATGTTCAATCACTTTAATTAAACGGAAATTGATTAAAACTATTTTTTTATTCAGATTGATTGGTGACAATATCATTCCATTAGAAATATTTTATTGTAATTTATTGACAAAGTCAGAAATTCGAAGTTAGTATTTTTCTATTGAATTTGATTAACCGAAAGTTTTGGTTATCAATTGTTTTTTATTTGGATTGAGTCAAGCGACTCAGAAATATGGAGCTATTATTTTTTTATTGAACTTGATTGAATAGAATTGAAATTATTTTAATCAATTGTCAATCAATTTTAATTAATTTTCGTTTGCTGGGATATCACTATTGTTTAAGAAATTTAATAAACAGAATAAACATCATATTACACAATATTCATTAACATAATCGAATGCACAATTAAACATAAAGACAATAATATAAAAAGTTTTACCCAGTTTCTTAAAAGAACATAACATTCTTGCTCTTCTGTGTATTAAGCGAAGAAAATGTTCTTCCTTTGAAAGTGGCATCATTGGTGAACTTTCACAAGTGCAATCCATAATCATAATTGTGTATGCCAAAAATTGTTACGAAAACTAAACTAATGGAATTCTTGTTCTTTCTGTCACTTCTAAAGTATATTCATAATACTGAAGAAAAGTAAAAATAAAAGATAAGTGAATATTCAATATTGTACAATACCATTATGACTTCTTCGATTAACTGTTGAGTATATCTTAAGCCAAGTACTAACAAAGAACAAATAAAATGTTCTGTACATCAACTCAATACGAACCGTAGATATTCTGTACAATTTATGAAAATAGTTTACATGTACTACATACGTACTTAGAATTCAGATCTATTTAACTTCGAAAGATTTAATCATAAAGTAAATATACAAGTTTCTAAATATTTTACTTAAATACTGAATTTGAGTGTGAATTGTTTCGCATTTTCTTTTAAATATGGAATATCCAAAATTTTCAGTAAATAGGAATTTGTTTTTAAACTAAGAATATTGTTTTCACACCCTTAAATCAATCAATTTTGTTTTTTAACTTATTTTCGAATAAGTCGGTGAATCCTTAAGAACTTTTCGATCGATAAGAACCGATTCGATCTGTTTCAACTCTGTCGAAATTTGACAACAACAATACAGAGCAGAAAGTAAAATTAAAGTTACATACCACGATCCGTAAAACAACCTTAACATAAAAATATTTCCAATTTCCAATCCAGCGAAGAAATAAAAATTTGAAACTGCAGAAAAAGCTAAAAGAGGACTGGCTATCATACACTCCAATCGTCTTTTATTAGCAGGACTTAAATAATTTTGTGTCAATTTTTTCAGAGTCTTTGAAGAACGTGCAAAACGTTTAACAATATTTTCTACCGTTAGTCCCAAGAAATTTAAAAATGACCAAATAAAAATAAACATTTGCATGCCATGCCAAAGGAATACAAACGTAAAGCATAGGAACGATGCTTTAAGTTTCCCTAACGTCGGATACGAAGTACAAGTCGGTAAATAAATATATTTTACAAGAAAATTGTATAAACCCCTATCAAAATGTTTCCACATTTCGGAATACAAATGTACACGACCAATACATTTCGGATGTGGTGGTGCGCTAATATCATCCGCCCGACACACAGTCCCGGAAATACCATAAACAACGACATATTTGTTTAGAAAATTTTGTCCCATGCAATAACCAAGTCCGTAAAATGCCCAAGACGATAAATTCTGTACTTCTTTCGGATGAAATTGTAACGCATTGAAATAGACAAAGTGCATAGCCAATTCGGTAAATTTCATCCAAAATATATAACGCATTAAATTAAGTATCACTAATCCAACTCTGGATACAGTCCATCGTTCGTACGCTTTTTTAATTCCGTCTGTAAACTGTTCGTAAACGATTATTGGTCCCAAAAATAATGTTGGAAGATATAGGCAATAAGCAATATTTTGTAAAAAATCTTTCATGAAACTTGATATATCAATATGATCGTAATTGTCAATGCTATCGATACTGTAACTAATACTTCTTAATTGAATCCAACAAATGGCGGAAGTAAACATAAAATATTCTATATCATCCAACTGCAACCAATCTCTAAAAACCATATCGGAGAACTTCGCCCAGTTAATAAGCATCAACATACCGCAATGAACTAGCCAAGATATTAATTTACTTCGAAACGAAGTGAGCAAGCAAGACAAGCAAGGTTGTAATAAAGCGCATACAATGCCCAAAATCCCAACATACTTCCACAAAAAAATAATAGATATTAAAATGTACCAGCAACATAGTACGATTGTATTATTTATAAAATATTTTACTGCTTGACTAACTACAACATGTACAAAACACCATGGAAGAAGATAAAGAATAAATGGCATCCATATTCTCCATTCTTCGTCGGAAATATCTGCCTTACGAGACAATATTTTCCAGCCTGGACCAAAATCGTTATAAGCGTCGTCATAGTTATCAAAGTAATTACTCTTCAAATACACATTATAAATCGAGTATAAAACAGCTCCGCTCCAAAATATAAAATAAAAGGAAATTTCCAGTCGATTGAGTTTAATAAGATTCTTCATATTTAAGAATTTATAATTAACTTCAAATATCTTAATACATTAATAATCTATATGAATATTTATAGTAATAATAAATTTTAAATATTTAAAACTTTAAAATAAAATCTTTCGATAGACCAAAAAGACATTTAAGCGAAAATCAGTAATTTTTAATAATATACGAATTCGTAGAGTGCAAAAATTACAAACTGTCAAATTTGATTAAAATTGAAATAGTAAACAAATTACTTGCGCGCCATTTTCACAAAAGGTACATCACCACGTGTCAAATGAGTCTTTTGTTTATGAAAGTGTACATAACGTTCTTTTTTAAATTCATTGAGTACTTTACGGCTTTTTTAATATTCATTGAAACTTTTAAAAACCCAAAACTTTAAAATGAATAAAGTGTAATGAAAGTTTCTGTCAAAAGCACTTCGTTATAAATGATTGTTTACTAATTTTCAACGAATTAGCGAATGTAAACAAGCTGTCGCAATTCAACTCCTTTTACTATTGGCTGCAGTTTAATGCTTGGGGAAGTTTTGATTGGTTTAAAATAGTAGAACTTGTTGCGCCGAACAGGTTTGAACTTTGCGCGGGTATTTTAAATTTGTTATTGAAAAAGATTTTGTGAAATTAACTTCGGTTGATTTTTATTCAAATATTAACGGAAATTAGAAGGTAAATTCGAATTTAGGGATATAAGAGTGTGAGAGAGTTTTGATATGCATACACGATAATTTCCCAACCGAAAATATAAATACAGTAAAACCCCTCTTACTTGAACAGGGTCGAGCCAGCGTTTCCCCTCCGACCCCGTTTATTTGAACGCTTACAGTTGTCCCCACTCCTCGCACAATATACCCGTCCGTCGTGAGTAGCGCACGCGCATTGGAATTTGCATCCGCGTAAGAGCGAGTAGTGGGGGTAAGGGGAAGTAGAAATCGTTCAAATAAACGAGGTTATTTTGTTCAAATAGACGGGGTGTTCAAGAAAGCGAGTGTTCAAGTAAGAGGAGTTTTACTGTACATGTAATGAGTTGATGATGACATCCGAATATGTTCTAAAAGAAACCAGATGCGTCACTTTTTGAGCTTTTTCTGAGCTCGAGTGCATAAAGCACGGTGTGGCTGAACCACTTTTACTTGCGAGTGTCATGCATATGGAATTTTGTAAGGATTGATAATTTGCAATCATACGAATGCAACATCGCTAAACTTAAAATATTTTATCTGGCCCATTTAAAAAAAATCACGATAAAGTACCAAAAAACGTAGAATTTTTAAGTTCTTTTAATTTCCGACGAAAGTTGATCTCCAATTGAAAAATCTTTTACGGTCAAGTTGTAGATATTAAAAAGATTTACAACTTTTGTATACATCTTTTTTCACATAACCTCTAAATTTTCCATATATATAAATAAAAACGTTTTTTCGTTTTTAATTTTTTTTTCGCGCGCAAAAAAATATTTTTTCACCAAATTTGGAGGAAACTTGCCTTTTTATGTCCAAAATAAGGTGTAATTTTTTCAAATAAAAATATTCATATTTAGATGTTGTTATATTGAATTAAAAGCGAAAAATTACACCTAACTTCAACCGAACATTCTCGCGTTAAACTTTCAGATTTTTAAAAGTTTTTGTAGTGGTTTTTGTTCGTTGAAATGTCTATTTTCAAATGGTCATAAACAGAATTGACGTCATTTAAAAAATTTGTTGCAATCGCAAAAAATTGAAAAAACGCATTTTCAAAAAGAAATGTTTGCAATTATTTGTTACTTCTAATACGAGGTTTAAAATTATTATATTAACAAAGCACTACTTAACAATTGGACAAAGAAGTTTTGAGTATTTTTCAAAAAAATATTATAATAAGCTACCAAATGAATTGAAAGATTTGAGCGTAAAAGAAAAGTTGCTGAAGAAGAAACTTAAAAGTGCAATTAGTGAAATAATTATAGATTAATATATTTTATACTTTCTTTCAAATTAATTGTTAATTAATATATATTTATCTTAAATCATAAATTATGTACGAAATAAAAATAAATTATTGTAAATTTAGTGAGGTATGCCTATAGGCAATACTCTTACTCTTTAAAATAGAGATTAAGGACCAAAACCTATGTACGGGTAATTATGCCCCCTACAGGTCCTTTATGTAAAAATGTAAAGGAAAAGTGACAATAAATTATTATTATTATTATTATTTGTTCAAATTTGCTATTATTTATTAAAATTTACAATAAATTTAACTGTATTTGCATTAAATCTTGTATATTTATATATACAAGATATAAGTATAAATATAAATATATTTATATATACAGTAGTCCTCCCCTTAAGGTTTAAATTTTAGCTTTCAAGATGGCGGCTTCTTCCCTTAAGGTTTACTTTCCCCTGACCCCCACTACCAGAGTTTTTCGTGCTCGACTGCACGCCGCGCGCCTGCGATCGGTTCACAGGCGGTAACAAAATGTCTGGTGGTAGGAGAGGCCGTCAGGGGAAAAATAAAACATAAGGGAAGAAAGTTTTAAACCTTACGGGAAGAATAAACCTTAAGGGGAGGACTACTGTACATCATACATAATACATAAATTGCATTGATTATTTTAATAATTATATCTTTATCTAGAAAAGCTTTTCTAAACATGTAGTCCATTAAATTCACCAACTGCTTTAAGTAATCGACAAGGATATTCTGGGTGATTTTGTTTGCCTTTATATTTGTCCCAAACTTTCTTGAAATCGTGGTGTACGGATTCTATTGCTTGCTCACTCTAGAAACTCAACCCCATTCGGGATATTGTACAATAGTCTTTTACGTGGTCTGTTTTCGACCGTCTGAAAATAGACATTTCAACGAACAAAATCCACTACAAAAACGTTTAAAAATCTGAAAGTTTAACGCGAGAATGTTCAGTTGAAGTTAGGGGTAATTTTTCGGTTTTTTTCAATATAACAGCTAAATATGAAGATTTTTATTTGAAAAAATTACACCTTATTTGGGACATGAAAAGGCAAGTTTCCTCCAAATTTGGTGAAAAAATATTTTTTTTTGAGCGAGAAAAAAATTAAAAACGAAAAAACGTTTTTATTTATTTATCTGGAAAATTTAGAGGTCATGTGAAAAAAGATGTATTCAAAAGTTGTAAATCTTTTTAATATCTACAACTTGACTGTAAAAGATTTTTCGATTGGAGGTCAACTTTCGTCGGTAATTAAAAGAACTTAAAAATTCTACGTTTTTTGGTACTTTATCGTGCTTTTTTTTAAATGGGCCAGATAAAATATTTTAAGTTTAGCGATGTTACATTCGTATGATTGCAAATTATCAATCCTAGCTAGAAACAATTTAAAAAAAAACCCTAATTTGTTGTAATATTTAGTATAAAGTTATTTTTTAAATCAGCGACCAAAATTGTAGCCTTTTACAATAACAGGTGCGGCTTTTGGACTAAGAAAATGCAGATTTTCTACGTCCCTGAACTTTATGCTGATTTTAAATGATTTTTCAGAATTATTTTAGTCCACATTGGATCCATAATATTTAATTTTGAAAATCCAACACCAGACTCGTAGTTGCAACCTAAAAAAATCCTACGTTTGTTATATTCGACAAAATAATCATCTTTTAAAATTTTTTGTCGGCCATTTTGTGTTCGCCATTGTGAATTTTAAGAATCTGCCATGGTATTTATAATTTCCTTGGAAAATAGAACAAAAAATTCAGAAATGAATATCAAAATGATATTTAACGACGCTTTTTTCCATTTTCAGATTAAAGAATATTATATAATTCGTTAAAATTCGTTTTGATTCCCTTATCCGAAAATATATGTATATTTAGTTTTAAAAATAAATGGTGTTGTGTAGGAGTATATAATAAGGAAAAATAAAAAAAAGGTCGGCTTTGTGTTACAATTTAAAGTGTTGAAAATTTTTCCTCGACGTTTCGAACAACTTGTGTTCGTTTTCAAGAGGCTTGATATTTATTTTTTTTAATTTTTTAATTTTATTTTTTTCTTATATTCAGTTTCCTTAAATTCAACATTTGAAATTAGTAAAGATCTTATCAAAGCCGATACAGTTGGAGACAGAAAGCGTTAATTTTGCTATTATTAATACATGATTCTTTACTGAAGGTCAAACCTCTAAAAGAAAATTTGAAAAAAAAAGTTTTTAACATATTTCTTTTGGCGTTATTTTCTTTGTTGTTTTAAAGTTACAACGATGACCTTGAAGTATACTTTATGGTCGTCGACAAAGTCAGAACCATGATTATGTTACGACGCACTTAATCAAGATTTGAATGAACAGAGTGCTTATTTAAGGTTTCGAGGTAAAAGTTTGTAGTTTTAGAGTTTGTTTAAAGGTCAACTTTGTAACTTTAATACAACAAAGGAAAAAAGAGAAAAGTTGATTTTTTAACTTTTTTCAGACGTTTAATCTATTTTTACAAGGTCGCAAACTCAGTTTTTCTTCAGACAAGTTTGATGTAAAATGTTCTGCTCTTTCGATTGCCGAGGTAAAAAAAGGGTCTTCTTTTAAAAAAACGAAGGTGAGCATGAAATAACTTTAAACTTCATGGTCAAAATCTAAACCAAGGTCACCACTAAATCCAGCGACAAAAGTTACTACAGAAATTATCTTTACATATAGATAAAAATATTTTACATAAAAACTTATAAACCTGTTTTGATACTTATTGGACACTATACAATATGTGTACATGTTTCTATATTTCCATAATTTTTAAGGAATTTTCATGAAACTGGGTATTATAATCATATTCAGTGGCATTTCATTCGCAAGAATCATGTAGAACAGTTTTGTAATTTAAAATTACTGTCTGGATGAATCTCAATAATCAACATTTTAGTATATATTCACGAGTATCTAAAAATTATACAATTCAGGGACCAGTTTTAGTCTGTAAAGTACAACGATTTTTTTTCAATGGTTGCCATTAAAATAAAGTGATTTTTTTTTGTAAATAACTAGCGTCCTCTACATTCTATTACTTTGTATTTTGTAATTTTCTATCTCTAGAGTCAGATATACATACAACATTCTCGTACGTGTGTTGTACAGTATATTGACATTAATCGATGTTGAATTAATCATTTAATCGAAAATGAATTGGAACGCTTTGCATAAATAATTTGCTTTCTTACCTGCAATGATTTTATTTAACGTGTATGCAAATATTTGGAGTCTTGGAGAAGATAAGATGCGATGTAATCAAAATTATTATGAGAAATAAGTGTGACTTGCTAAATTGTTTACGCGAGTATGAGTTGTCAAGTTTGAGGACAAATAATTTGAGATTAATTTTCCTTACTGAAAATCACTACTTATTTGGTTCTCAATAAAAAATCAAATATGAATGAATAAAGAAAAATAATTATATTATAAAAGAAAAATTAAAGAAAAAATTAGTTCAACCTAACTGATATTAGAGTGGTTTCAAGAGTCAACGAAAAAGACTCACTCCCAGAAGAGTCGTGAAAGAGAGGCTCAATTTCCACTCCAACAAATGTAGAGAGTACATTGTTAAATTTAGTGCGATTCCTTTTAAAAAAATGAATCTTTACGATTAGCCATGAGTTGTACAATGCCGTTTTCTGTTTTCTAATCAATGATGGGGCAGCATTTTGGTTTTTTCTTTTACTTTGTATGAGTTTCAAAACCATATTGATGAATTTTGTAATTATGCAATCGCATGTGTATTATTAATACGCACAACAGATGTAATGCTCTGTTACTGATTCATGAATTGTATAAAACACCAAGGCGCGTGTAATGCTATTATTGTATTTATGACGTATTACATTGTCTTTTGACTATTTCGGATATTTTGAACCATGATACTTTGTCGCTGGATATTTTGGGCCATGATATTATAGACCGGATTTCTAGGGCAGTGATCTATAGTCGTGAATGGTGAAGCAGAAAAAAAAGAGCCTTACATTAGTCTAAAAGTAGCAAACGTTAAAACGTTATCAATAATTCAACTATCACTTGCATCTTCCAATATCTTTTAACATTCATTTTAGTGCATGTCATATGTAATTTTTTTAAATACGTGGCAATTGTATTCCTGTCTCGGTTACCTCTTCTTAAAATCACTTTTTTGAAATGTTTATTAAGTAACGATGAGGGTTGAGAATGAAAGAAAAACAATTTTTATTTTTTATGTAGTAACCCAGACAGCAAAATAGGAAAGAGTTTAGAATGATTGAGAAATGTGCTCTAAAATAAGTCAGATGTTCGTTTTTCTGAGGGTTTTCTGAACACGAGTTCATAAAGATCTCATAACAATCATGTTCAGAAAACCCTCAGAATGAGACCGCACTTCTTGTCCTGCATTGTACGAATTGTAGAGTAGCATCGACAGAAGTGGGCCACACTTTGGTTTTCATGCTGCAGGATGTTCAAAAGTTAATATTTTTGAAAACTAATGGGTCTATTTGTAGAGAGATGTGTTAGCTAACTTTTGGCAAAGACATATTTTAAATTTTTTAATGTTCACATATTGTTTTACATCGTTAATTAAAAAAACAGAAATTTGGGATTTCACGATTTTGCAGACAGAAGTGGGCCACCAAAGTTTTTCATCTAAAACAAGTAACAGGATCAAGCACTGTGATTTTTTATGTTAAATAATTAATTTTTGTAATATATCGTATTCTAAAAAACATTTTTCATGTGTAATACTGTTTGTTATTTTGCCTCAATAATACTTTATAGTACAAAGCAATTTGTCGTAGTCGATGGGTTCATAGCCAGTCGGTTTCAGTTTTTTTGGTGGTATGATCGCTAAAGCGTTCAAATTAATTCATCGAATCACTTGATTAATTCATATAAAAACACTAAATGTCGAAACAGAACTTTAATGATGTGGCCCACTTCTGTCTGCAAAGAATGGCCCACTTCTATCCACAAGCATAATTTGACGCGAAATAATGTGTCGATAATGCCACACAACAATATGCTAAAATCTCTTTAAATTTTTTAATGTTATGTCTAATATTATAATAAAAACTACTAACACGATTGAATTCAATTATTAACTTATGCGCAAATCATAATAACTGTAACAATAAGAGAAAAAGAAAAAGTATATGTTTTTGGCGCTAATTGCTCGTAAACACAAATGTACGTCTGCACGCTTCAGTGACCTACTGAAAACTGAGCTATTGTTGATAAAGGAAAAACAAAATATTCAGTTGGCGGTCAAGTTACTCGCGAAAACAAAAATTGCGGGTGGCCCTCTTCTCACGGTGGCCCACTTCTATCCATGCTACTCTACTATCATATCAAAATTTTGAGTTATCCTAACCTAAAAGTGCAAAAAAGCAGCTGTTGGCCATTTTCAGTAGGTATGTTTGTCAGAATAAAATTATTATTTGCAGTTTATGAAAAATCAGATTAAAATGCTATTAATCAGAAACATATGAGTTTTCCGAAGATTTGTGATGTGCTAAATTCAAATCTGGTCGCAGAATTGGTCTATCATGTCAAGATTTTGAGATATCCTAATTTAAAGCGCAAAAAATGAAAATCATTATTGTGTCTTGATGAAAAATTCTAATTTAAAATATTTGAGTAAAGCAGATGTGATATTTCGTATTTATGCTGACCGGACTTTATTTCTCAGGAAATAATTTTTCCGTACAAAATTTCCCTGTGGAACCATATTCTTTTAGGCATTATTAGGCGTAGTTCTGACAGGTTAGGCTAGGTTAGTTTTATTACACGCTTAAGCTTTTAGCAAGGGCGTCCACAGGGAGGGGCAAGAAGGGGCAGTTGCCACCCCCTGGCCCGGCAGTGTATATTTATTGGTCTATGTAACTTCCATTAACATATAGTCGCATATTTAATTTTGCCTCCCTCTGAAAATAATCCTGCGGACGCCCATGGCTTTTAGCCATTATTAGGCGTAGACAGAGTTCTGACAGATTAGGTTAGGTTAGTTTCATGATGTTGCCATTTCTCCGCCCCCACATTTTACTATACGAATTTTAATAAAATTATTCTCGCGACAAAAACTAGGGTCAAATAATCTGTCGTCAAAACATCCGACCCCAATACGTCCTGTACTCTAAAACCCTACCTTGCTAGTAGCAGAACACATTTGAGTTACACACAAGAATACAAGATGACCATCTCATGTCCAATTCATATAACGCTCGGCATCCCACAAGAGTCCCATTGGGGTTCTGTTCTTTTTAATATTTTCATAAATGATCTTCCTGATATAATTCACCGTGCTACACCTCTAGTTTTTTCAAATGACCTTAACCCATTAATGCCCAACTTGACCAAACTTTTACGTTGAATCCAGCCTTAAAATTTTGTATGCAAATGAAGTTGGACGTTGATCTAAACTGCGTTTCCTATAGGTTTTGGGTTCGCTCTTTTCGAGTCCGATGTCAGAATTAGGAACAACGCACTACTTATACCGATTTTTCACCATTTTTTCCAAAAAAATACTATTTTCACTTGTGTATTTTTTCAAAAATCATGGATTTTACTTTGATAACGGTGTCGTATGGTGCTGGAAATTATTCCAATGTGGTCATCGATACTATTACTTTAAATTTGTACAGTTGAATTTTTTTAGTGATAATTCAAAATGGCGCCGTGCGTCATTACGACGAGGTAAGACAATATCGTGATAACTCGTTAAAAACGAAATGTTATGAAAAATGCACAAGGGTAAAAGTTGTTTTATTTATCGTGATCTTTCGAATGACAGTCCCAAAAATTGGGACTGATATATTTTTTGGGCCCTACTGGACCCAATTCGGCTTTATTTACACAAAATTTATATTTTTTGTACTTGATTCATAGTCTGCAGAAAATTTTACGTATTTTAAAAATTGACGATGGAGTTTTATATACGCTGTCACATTAGACGTCCTTTGCCGCTGAGGAATTCAACGTTGCCGGTTATCACCGCGAGGAGGTGGATGCTTATCGATAACCATTTTTCTATTTTTTTTTTATTTTTAATTTTTTTATTTGTTTTTTTTATTTGTTTCCTATTGAAATCTTCAAATAATTTGGAATTTTTTCCTATTGAAATCTTACATCTAAAATAGCGGAGTGAGTTGAATGGTTTATATTTATATAAAACATTTGTATATAGATTCTTTATACTCTGCAATTACTATAGAATTAAATCTGACATGCATAAATTTACATGAATTTGAAGTTACACAAGTTCTGTATATTTTTAAATTTGTTTTTTGTTCTATAATTAATGCTATCCACGTGTTACTTCTATTTAAAATAAGAGCTTTTTATATACTTTTACATTTACACTTATTAACTAAACATATGTATATGTTATTTTATCCGTTGATTAATAAAATAAATACATAAATTTGAAGGTCGCTTCAAGATCAAAGCCATTTGTCAAAATAACCTTTGGATATAACCTAAAATGCATTGACCTTGAACATTTCAAAAGTCAAATATATTTAACTACGAAATTTCCTTCAAACTTAACCACAAAGCCAGTACGAATTGTTCATTCGTAAGCTATAGTAAATCTACGCATTGTATAAGAAAGTGCGGAAATTCGCGCACGCGCATGGACCTTTACGCTCAAGCACACGTGCTGAGTGGGACTTTATACAATCGATTTTTGTTCAGTTTCAGTAGTCTCTACCAGGTAGCGTATTGACTATGGCTTTCCCATAATAGGAATGGAATTTTTCGATGCTATATTCTGCGTGCCGGCTAGTCAAGTTCAAAAAAGGGTACTCGCTACTTCAATAGCGCGCCAACTCCAAGCTGGGTTGGCGGGGTATGGCTATCAAGACATACCCAGTACAAAATTTCTGACCCTGAGAGGTTGTTGGCTGCCAATTGCACCGACGCCTCCCTAAATAAATACCAAAATTAATTAATTCTGTTATATAAAAGCTGCGAAGAATTAAATCCTATTTATTTTTTAAATTTACTAGTGTTTTGTTTTCTTATTCTTTCTTACTTATTTAAATTTCGAAAACGGTTACCGTTGAGCGATTTTACTCTACATGAGCGAAATAATCCCGTTTTACGGTACAACCTAAAACTAATGTTTATAAAATTAGGCCTATTTTGTAATAAAAAACAACTTTTCTGCACTTCAATTTTCGGCGATTTTTTATGTTTTTAACGGCCAGGGAACAGTTCCGAAGGTCCGAAAATCAACACACCGAACGGCCAAAATTTCGATATAGCATCCCAGCAATCGAATTTGGATGGAGTTGTATAGAATTGGATTCAATTATTAAATTCTGAATCCATTTTAATACGTAAATACAATTCTATTCGTTCATACGAATAAACAGGTTACTTTCTGAATTCATATTAATCCAAAAATAGTTTTCTTTTTAAAAATTAAATCTTAAATACATCCGTATTCAACATTACGGATTCAAAACTATCTAAGTGTATTCATTTCAATCTAAAAAAAGTTTCCTTCTTCAAAACGAAATATTGAATGCCTCCGTATTCAACATTACGGATTCAAAACTATCTAAGCGTATTCATTTCAATGCGAAAAAGTTTTCTTTCAAAAAATAAACAAGAATAAATCTGTATTTATTTGTATTCTTATACTGCTTTCGATTGTATTCGTAATTGTGTTCGAAAAATTGAATACAGATGGATTACTTTTTCTGAAATTTAATCCGGCAAATTACGCTTCCAATTGTATTCGTAAAAGTGAATACAGATGGATTCCTTTCTTCGGAATTCAATCCATTTTAATACATATTTACGGAATCATAGTACGAATTCAAAATGAATTGAAATTTTCAATCCAATCCTATCCAATCTCGATTGCTGGGATGGCTCCAGCGTGATTTTCTTCACTTTGTCTTTGAAAATTTGTCAAAAAGAAAGCAAATTAATGCCCGAAATGACTTAAAAATGCCGAGGAACAAAGTTCTGAAAATCAAAACCCCCCGAAAGACTAAGATTTCGATTTTGCGTGAGTCCAAGGTATTTTAATTTGCTTTCTTTTTGCCAAATTTTCAAAGACAAAGTGAAGAAAATCATGCTGGAGCCATGCTATGTCGAAATTTTGGCCTTTCCGTGTGTTGATTTTCGGAACTTTGTTCACGGTCGATTACACAGGTCTGCAAAATTCACTTTTTTTTTTTATATCAGAGTGATTTCCGACGTATTTTTGTACGCTGAACACGAATATGAAGACGAAAAATGTCTATCACGTCATGATTTTGAGAAAAGTGGGGACAAAAACACCAAAAAACGTGTTTTTGGGTGTCTTTACTCCTAATTTTCTCAGAAGCCTGACGTGCAACAGATCTGAATTTGTGCTCAAATTAAAGCTTGATTCTTCCCCTACAAAAATCATATACGATAGTTTAAAAAAAATTTCATAGTTTTGAAAAAAAAATGTTTTTAACCTTGCTATTCCTAGTGACTATGATGAAAATGCAAATTATTTAACTACATTGAGCAGAGCTCATACAAACCACTACTTGATTGTTTTCGGGGTTGGTGTTTAAAAATCCAGTGTCGCTTTTATAAAATTCAAAATGGCGGACCCAAGATGGCGGACGTAAAAATAAAAAATTTAAATTAACCTCATGAAAATCAGTACTCGGGTTTTTTTGAGTCGCTGATGACGAATCCAATGTTAGTTTGACAAAATTTAAAATAGCGAATCCAAAATGGCGGCCGCAAAATAAAAAAATATACTTAGGATCTTAAAATCACCACTTCATGGTTTTTTTTTGTTCGCCATTAGTAATACCAGCGGTTATTCGATTTTGTTTGCATTTTCATATAATCATTAGAAATAGCAAGGTTAAAACCATTTTTTGTCAAAACTATGAAACTATCTTATGATTTTTATAGGGGAAGAACCAAGCTTTAATTTAAGCACAAATTCAAGCCTGTAGCACGTCAGGTTTCAGAGAAAATTAGGGGTAAAAACACCCAAAAACGCGTTTTTTGGTGTCTTTACCCCCACTTTTCTCTAAATCATGACGTGATAGGCATTTTTCGTCTTCAGATTCGTGTTCAGTACACAAAAATACGTCGAAAATAACTCTGATATTTAAAAAAAAAATCCGTGCAGACCTGTGTTATTAAAGTAATTATCACATCAAAATCGGTTCCGGTTATGTTGCAATTTGTTTTGAGTTATGCTCTTTTTTTCGTTCATTTTAGACTCTTGGCCATAGCAGTATTCAACAAAGCGCCGAAGTTTGCGTTCAAAAAGTGTCCGACCCTCCTTAAAACATTTTTGTTTGTTGATCAAATATTAACTTAGCTTTCCATAAAATGTTTGTTGAGTCACCCTGAATCATTACAAATAGTAAAGTACTCATGTTTCCTTCACGAACAAAAAAAAAACGTTATATGTATTCGACCTTGCCGATTTCACGTCCATAAACGCAATATGTGTATGGATTATGCATACGACTATGTATTTATTATGCGTGATAGATAAATTCTAGTGTATATGTATACGAATGCCGTTACTGATGATCACCGTTTCGGTTCGTGACGATGATAATAAACGTGCGAACCGAAGTCCATCATCTGCCATCATCCCGATTCTTCCGCTACAACACACAAAGAGTTAAACAGTTAACAATTCCTAGTGCAGAAACTCGGAAGTTTTAGGAACGCCTGTACAATTTTCTTTATCTCATAATTGCATGACCGATAAGGAGTAATTGCACATCGTTTAACAATTATCAAGACTTGGAGTGACTAGAAATAACGATTTAAGTGACGATCGTAAATTTATACCTTTTGTTTTTGGAGTTTCAATGATCAAAACAATGGCTGAGACGGTTGCAAATGGAGAAACGTCCGACGGTCTGCAGGTAGTCCGCCCTTTTGTCTATAAATAAAATGAAGATGATGCTATTTTAAATACGAACGAATTATCGCGAAATGAATTGCGCGCTGGAAACTGTAGCACCGTTTCGAGGTGACTTCGTCATGCGCGAAGAACCTGAACCGGTATGCAAATCCAAAAAAAAATCTTTCATGGGAAAATTGAGGTTAGGATTCCTGTGTCCCCCAGAAGCAGCCTGCGCAGTACCCGACGCTCATTGCTCCCGATTTCGTAACACCCGGTACCGCATGTTCGAAAAAACACGTGTGATCCAAAAGTCGGGATTGATTCTCTCTCGGTTGCCACACCTCACCCTTTTCAATGTCAAATTATAAATTGGCGGTGGGTATATTTCTTATATTTTATTACAAATTTATAATCGTTTACCCCCCAAATTGTCCAAAATCACAAAACTTCATGACAAAATTTCTAAAACTTTTTTTTATGAGTGTTCCTGAGTTTCATTTTAATTTTATTTATGTATTTGGTAATTTCCTCCTAAACAGTCCAGGCCCTTCAGGTATAAAAATAATAAAATACTTACAAAATGGGAGAAAACAAGATTGTGAAATACCAAATTACCCTGCGAAAAATTTTAGTTAGGATTCTTATGAGAATCACATGAGAATTTGAAACAAGTACCTTGTAAATTTCATATAAATGTTGTATAGTACTCGCACTGTGTTACGGAAACACTATTCGACAATATTTGCGATGTATGAAAATTGACCTGATTGTGATGAGATTTTTATGTAATTTCCATAAAATTTCAACTTGAAACATTTATGATTGTATGCTCATTAAACTACCTATTAAACTATTTTCTTTCACGTAATAAAACGTAGCCTTAAAAACATTAA
The DNA here is from genome assembly GCA_030407085.1 of Trichopria drosophilae. Taxonomy (NCBI): domain Eukaryota; kingdom Metazoa; phylum Arthropoda; class Insecta; order Hymenoptera; family Diapriidae; genus Trichopria; species Trichopria drosophilae. The sequence continues at coordinate 19,765,341 of CM059583.1, read as the reverse complement.
TTTCACTGAAGTTTAATAAATTTTCTGGCAACCGATTCCAGATTCTGCATAGTTTGGCGAGAAATATAAAAAATTAGATTTAGTCGTCTCCTCGACAAGTACTCTGAGGTGTCTTATATTATACAACGATAATCTGTAAGGGAACATATTTATAAATTCATCACATTGAATATTATTTTGCGAAAAGTTGAATATAGGCAGAATATCATTGTACTCGTGAAGTGTACGGATGATCCACAACATAAATTTATCTATTAAAAGTGTGTAATTGTGGTTAAAACAATGCATAGGGATCTTAGAACAAAATACTAATTGTCGTAGGAACCGATGGTTGACCGTTTCCAACAGACCATGACTAACCAAAGTATACGGAGTCCATATTGGCGAAGCATATAATATTGGAACGATCAGAGTCTTATATAGTGTAATAAATGATATTAGATTACGAAAGCCTCTAGTCGTTCTAATAATGAACCCAAGCATTCTAAGAGCCTTGGAAACGGTTGACTGAATATGGTTATTAAAAGAAAGATCAGATGAGAAAGTTACTCCAAGATCCACAATAGACTGAACTCTGTTAAGAAAATTTGTTATTTATTTATTTATTTTCATTAAACAGACCACTCAGGCCGTTACAAATAAAATAATAGTTGCCAAATTATGGCATTTTAACATCTAATGCAATTGGTAGGTCTAAGCCATTAATTATTTTATTTTTATTTTTAAATGCACCTACGTTAAATCTATATTATTAAAATTGTTGGGATTTGACAATTTCACTGTATTTTATTGTGGAATAGTTTGTTATTTATTTTTATATAATTTGAAATAGTTATCTGAAATTCAAAAGCTTGTTTTCATGAATTCCAGTGGTCAACAAAACAATAGAGGGATATGAACTATGTTGTTTATCTTGTATGTAAACCGAGTCAGTGCTTAATCATCTCTCTACGCTTACGGTTGTATATATATGAATTTTTCATGAATAATAACGGAATTTATTTCAAAACGAAGTGTGCTTTTATTCCGGAAGCATAGCCTAATTCAACAAAAATAATAGTTTGATTTAAAATTAAACTATTTTAAAATAATTTGAGTAAAAATTATATGAAGAATAACAGAATAACATTTATTTATTTAATATTTCAACGGGCCTAATTGCCCTCACAAACGAATACAAAATAAAATAAATAGCGAAACAGTGATAAACTGAGTACATGGTGAAATGTAAAATAAAAGAAAAAGAACAACATACAAAGAAAGTATTTACAGAATAATTATAACATCAGTGTTCTTTTCAAAGAGGATTTAAAACTTGAGATAGACATGGATGTACGAATAGAATGTGACAGAAGATTCCATTGCCTTGTTAGGCGAACAGTAGGTGAATAGAACATATAGTTAAAACGGGTATTGGACTCGGACAGGATATGTGGATTACGAATATTATAATGTGTTGAACGAATTGAGAATAAACAAAGTAATTGGTCGCACTTAATAAGATTATTTGTAATATTAAACATAAATAATCATAATAAAAGTGTTGCTGGCTTATTTTAGCTAGACCAAATGACTGCATATAAGGTTCATAGTTATGATCCATGAAACTCATGAGAGAATGCGTTTTAAAAGCTAAATATCGTATGATTTTATGCTGGACAGCTTCAAGTGAGTCATTCAACTCGACAACATGGGGTGTCCAAATTACAGACCCATAGTTTAAAATAGGTAGTACTAACGTTTTATATAAGTAGGAAATAGCATTTACAGACTGAAAATCGGAAGTACACCTTTGAATAAAACCGATATATTAAAGAACCCTAGAAATACAGGAATTTAAATGAATTTTATAAGATCAAGAGCTATCAAAAATAATCCCCAGATCACGGATTGTATCTACTCTTACAATAGAGGAGTTATTAAGTAAGTAATTATATGAAAAACTTTGCCTAGACCTGTGAAAACTAATAACATTACATTTCTTTAAATTTATGGGCAATGGAGCTGACCACGCAGCCAGGTTGTTCATATTGCGTTGTAAATTTGAAGCATCAAGTGGGCTATATTTTAAATTAATTAATACTTAATTATAACACCTAAATTATAGTTCAAAGTAATTAATACAAATTAAAATTAGTAATATTTCCAATAAAATTATGTTTAAAACCTTCAAGACTATTAAAGTATGTTATGGTGGTTGGGCGGGTTCGTTTGAATTTATTCATTTTTTTTATTTTAACAAAATTTTTTAATAATTTTTTCTTTCTTTTTATCTACAGATTCACTCCTTGATATTACAATTTTTAACAATTGAATTTTAAACTTTACACTTCCCAAAATTCTTTACAATGTTTATCTTACTATTTTTTGGTAAGTTTGTAAAAATTTAATTCGTACGTATTTTTTACTTAAATTGTACATTAAACACGTTATTTGTTATTTAGAAATAAATTTCTGATGAGGGCCTATATAAAACAGTTGTTTTTAAAACGTCAACTTATTGAATTTTATTATTTAAATTTTCTTTTATTATCCATTATTTTTTGTTATTATCCATATTTTTATAACAGGCCATTATAATACCAAAACCTTAAATTTTGTCTTTTTACATATTCTGATAATAAAATAAATGTATTATTAATGTTCAATGGAATTATGTAGAATTTTCAATATTTTAAATACTAAAAATTTGTTTTTTCGAAAGTGGCTCCACAGGTGACTTTGAAATTTTCACAATATAATCAAAAAATAGTCCAGATTCGAACCCAGAAAGAAAATTTGAAATGCAAAATTTTTTGGGTTGGGTCCTGTTCAGGCGCACCATGAATGTTTGAGAGGTACTGCAAAAATTTCTGTTTCCACTCTGCTGTGGAATTCATTACCGCGTGATGTAATTCTACTTCATATAACATTTTTGTACATAAGTGTAGGTGTTTTTTCATTTTATTAAAGTTTGTTACAATAGAAATACCTAGTTGGTTTGATGTATTATAACTTCGGTTATAACACTCATAAACATAACATAATGTCTCTATCGCAACATCTGCTAACAGTTACTCGTCCGCATTCATACTTAAAACTACTTAAAACAAAATATAATTTTAACTAACTTAATTCTTCTAGGTTTTCTAATTTAATACAACTATAATTCTCTTCTTTGAATAACATAATACAATTTATATGCCACTAATCGTGCTCCCTGTTTCAATTACATCCATAATTTTTTTACTGTCGAAATTTGTTATCCAATTTTTTATCTTGTGTTTAATATTAATTCTTGTAGTCCTTATTTCTATGAGTAATAAATTTTAAAAATTTGATCCTACATAATCATAACATTTGTGGCATATTCTTCTATTTCTAGACAGTGCTATTACTTTTGTGAATGTTATCTAGTATTTTTTACCATGCAGAATTACTTCAACTTGTTGCTTCTCAATTATAAAAGTTGTAGTCTTTATAAAATATATTTTTACTAGAACTTTTATAAAATTGAATACTTTTGAATACTTTTGAATACATTCTTTGTTTGCTCTAATAATTTGAGTACGCTCAGTCAAAAAGAAGTTCAATTTAACCCAATAAGCAAAAAGAAATGTTGAAATATTCAAAAAGAATACTTCTTGAATGCTTTTATGAAAGAAGAATTCCAGAAGAATTCTTTGTGAATGCTTAAAAAAATTACGAATGTCCGCTTTAGTTATTAAATTAAGAGTTAGATACGAATGCTTTTTTTAAAAGCATTTTGTAAAAATGTTCTTCACAAACCATAACTAAGTGTTCATAAAGAATTCTTTTACTGAATAAGTATACTAATAAGTGTGGAATTAATTTTGAGAGCGAGAGAGAAAGAGAGAGATACATATATTCCGAATGTAACAATGCACATAATACATATACGTAACATACAGCATGTCGCGTTTATTGTACTGTTATTACTTTTGGATGTTCCTTATATACAAACTTGCCCAAGACTCGTGCGCTTGCGAGAAACTCGGTCGCTAACTCAAATTTGTTATAAAAGAATTCTTTTTTATTACGTCTTATACATTATAAGTATAATTTCATGAGGACTTTCGAGAAGTCATAAAGTATTCTTTTTTCAAAATCTGTGTTTATTGGGAATAGACTTCCTGTTTGTGATTGTTCATTGCTTGAAATCATTCTAAACCTCACTTTCTGCACTGATTAATTATATATTTTTAGTTTTGTCAAAATACTGCTGAAATGTTTTTATTTTTACATATTTTATAAAACTTTTCTTTATTTTGTTATTTTGCCATTGCAATTTTGTTGAATATTGGGCACTTTCGCCTGTTTATAAATAAATAAATAAATATATATGACATATATTTAAAAAAGTAATATAATAATAATAATTTACTTATTTATTTATTGTAGTAGACAGCTTTGAAAGGCCTTTATACAAAATTATATAACAATATGCGCTTAATAATAATAAAAACAAGAAAAAACCTTAATAAACAATGAATGAACCTTAATATTTTGATATCCGAGTTAAACAGTAAATAAAGAGAAAAACAAAAAACTTAAAATTTGTAAATATAATTACACGTCACAGTTTTAAACATTCCCATTTATTGTAACGACCTAATATCTAATGGCAAACAATTCCATTCACGACTAAGTCTAGCAACACTAGCCTAGAAACCAAATCTAGATATAGCATTTCCTTTGTATATTTCACGCTGCTGTCTTAATTCATAACGCTCTAAAAAAACTTCGGATAATTGATTACAATAATTAAGGGAATGATAAGTAAATCACATTCGTGATGGAGGGATGATATAGTAGGGCACGGTGAGCTTCGATCAAGTTTAAATAAAAGTATCGTGCACATCGCAGATTTCTTCTGGGGTCTTTTTAGGATTTCCTGACGATTATTTTAAGCCGTCAATGAAAATGATCGCCAGGAGGATGCTCAAAATAACTCAATTTTTTGTATTTTTTTAAAAGATTTTAGTAAATATTTCCATAAAAATAGCATCTAGACCTAATTTACATCACAGATTTCTTCTGGGGTCTTTTTGGTTTTTCCTGACGATTATTTTAAGCCGTCAATGAAAATGATCGCCAGGGGAAACTCAATATAACTCAATTTTTTGTATTTTTTTTAAAGATTTTAGTAAATATTTCCAAAAAAATAGAATCTAGACCTAATTTACATCGCAGATTTCTTCTGGGGTTTTTTTGGGATTGCCTAATGATTATTTTAAGCCGTCAATGAAAATGATCGCCAGGGGCAACTCAATATAACTCAATTTTTTATATTTTTTTTAAAGGCTTTTGTAAATATTTGCATCAAAATAGCATTTAGACCTAGTTTTTTGCATTAAAACTTAATGTTTTCATCAGAAAGACACTATTTTTCTTATGATGGAATTTCAAATTGCTATATAACTTTGGAACCATATAAGATACATACACTTTTTTAGTTTTACAGATAATGTAATAAGGTACAACTCGGATAATAACATTATAAAAAAGCAATTTACAAAAAAAAAAAACAACAAAATCTACTTATTTTTAGTTATTTTTGATCATCCTTTGAATTAAAATGTATAAAAGTAGTTTACACATATCGGGATTGTCTTTCTGATTAAAAAATTAAGGTTTAATGTCAAAAAACTAGATCTAAATGCTATTTTGATGGAAATATTTACAAAAACCTTTAAAACAATTTTCAAAATTGAGTTATTTTCAGTTTCCCCCTGACGATCATTTTCATTGATGGCTTAAAATAATCGTTAGTAAAAACCAAAAAGACCCCAGAAGAAATCTGCGATGTGCACGATACTTTTATTTAAACTTGATCGAAGCTCACCGTGAGGGAGTTTAAAAGAAGTAGTAATAATTTTATTTATTTTTATTTATTTAGAATCAACGGCACTAGAAGTGCCTTTACACAAAATATAACAAAAAACATAATGAGGCGCTATACAATTTGAGTAACAATAAATGATATAAACTAAAATAATAATATAAAATTAAAGTGTAATAACGAATAATTCAATTAATTAACAAAAAGTTTTAGTGAGCCTGAGTACATAGTATTTAAAATTTGTCAGTCTGTCCGAAGTAATCGATTGTGGTAATAAATTCCACGCCCGCTTTAGCCTTGGTACCGTAGAATTAAACCCATAATTTGTGCGATTAGCGGATTCTTCGACGAATCGAATAGTACGAAGCTGGTGCGAGATTGACCGCTGTATAAATAAACCCGTAACTTCCTCACTATGAATCAAACCTCTAAGAATTTTATAAGCTAATAGAATATCGTGGTATGAATGTAGGGACTTTACCGATTGTAGATCAAAAGACTTGGCTCTGTCATCGTAAACATGGTCAAATGGGTGCATCGGATTCCCAGCCTTTCGAGATAAATATCTCACAAACTTGTGTTGTATCGATTCAAGATCAGAAATATCAGTAGCAACGAAAGGTGTCCATATAGATGAGCAATATAATAAATGAGGCAGAATTAATGTGCGATAGAGATATATGATCATATGAATATTATGAAAGTTCTTGGTAGTTCTGATCAAGAATCCAAGAGATTTTGTTACCACATACTTTAAATGTTCCTTAAAATTCAAAGAGCGATCGAAAATTACTCCGAGATCCTTGATTGAGGAAACCGACTCTAGACCAAACCCGTTTATGGAATATGAAAAAAGCATAGGTTCTCTAATTCTGTAGAAAGAAATGGACTTACACTTAGCAATATTTAGACAAAGTCTGTTATCCAATGACCATTTGACCAACGCCTCCAAATCACATTGCAGCTTGATTGCATCCCTAGGGCTTCTGATTTCAGAGAATATTTTGACATCATCAGCGTAGATAAGTATCTTACAAGTAACCGATTGTACAATATCGTTTATAAATAATATAAATAAGACAGGTATAATGATAATAATTTATTCAGACCTCTTTAATATACAATATTTACATAAAGTACATATAAATTATCGATACAAAAAAACTGCAAAAGTATCACGGGATACTTGTCCGTGCGCCTGAGAGTATAAAATAATATAAAAAGAAAAGACCAGATTAGAAAACTGAAACGGTAGTTCCGATACATGAACGATTTTAACACATAATTTCCTTTTATTTCAGGTCCTGCCAATATTGGCCGCAGTTGGAACTGTTTTAATAGGCGTAGCATTTAAATTTTTCCTAGCACGAAAAAACAAATCAAAGAAAGGAATTCCACTATTAACAGATCCAACAATTAAACATGCTTTACCATTAATTAAAAAAGAAACTCTAAGTCACGATACAAGATTGTTTCGTTTTGGATTACCATCATCGGAACACGTATTGGGATTACCAGTCGGCCAGCATGTTCACTTAACCGCCAACATTAACGGAGAAGTCGTAATCCGTGCCTACACCCCAGTTTCCAGTGACGATGACCAAGGCTACGTCGACTTAGTAATTAAGGTAAAATTACCTTTTTACTTTATGTTATCCCTTATTTTATATAAAACTTTTTTAGGTTTACTTCAAAAATGTTCATCCGAAATTCCCGGAAGGTGGAAAGATGGGTCAGCATCTCGAGAGTTTGAACATAGGAGATACCGTGGATTTCCGAGGACCATCGGGACGTTTAGTATATTTGGGTTGCGGTAAATTCTCCATTAAGTTACTTAGGAAGGAACCACCAGTAGAGCAGTTTGCGTCGAAGGTAATACTTACTAATTTTAATTTATTTATTAAAATGGTACAAATAACACTAGTTAACAAAAAAAAATATTTCATGTACATTCAATGCCATATTTTTTTTTGGGCTTATTTATCCCTACGAAACAAGAAAATCATGGGAAAATATTTTTCTACAGATAGGATTTCGAGCAATGAATTTTTGAAAATATTTTTTTCCGAGATAGGAACACATATTAGGTCATATCTCCGGTTTAAGGTACTCAATTGCATAAAGTAAGTAGGCAAAATTAAAGGTAATTTCCTCACCCACAACTTCTTCTTACATTATATTGTGATTGGATTAATAGTTTTATAGTTATGCGCCAAAATATGTAAAAAAAATTGCCTTTTTTGGCGAAAAATAAAAAAAAAATTCACTGTATCCCCTTAAACATATAGAAATCGTTAAAATTTGTACAGTTTCTCATTTTTTACGTATAGTTCGCCTTTTTGTGAACACAAAACGCTACTTAGAAATTAAAATCCATGAATTAATACTTAAGTTATCATCAATTTAGTAAAATGGTAAAAAAATGAACATTTTGGCTTTTTTGTGATTTTCCACCATTTATATACAGAACACCGATTTAAATCAAGTCAAAAGTAATTTCTCGTTTTCTTTTGTCCCTTGTACTCCTCTTGATTAGTTTCTCTAGTGAGAAACCAAATATAGTCTCTCAGCGTTCTCTCATTCCTTTGATTTCTTGGTGAAACCTTTCGCTGTGTTCGACTGGATAGGAATGCAGAAAATGAATTTTCAGCGATATATTTACTCCTGTTGTAATCAAAATTAAATTATGGTTGTTTTATTGTTTGAAACAAATGTCTAACATTTTTCAGAATGTCTAGAATCTATTTTATAAATCACTTTTATAAAGAAAACGATGCAAAATATTAACGGAAATTAAATTAACATAACTGTATATTTACCAATTTTTGCATAATTCTAAAGTAACTCTTCAAGAATGTTCTTATAATCTGGACTTTTGTTGTTTCCAAGAAAGTTATTCACAACTAACTGGAATTACTTGCAGCCTCATTAGATGTTAATAAAGATGCAAAATTGTCATCTTTGAGCACCTTTCTGATTTGCGGGCCATCAAAGATTCCTTCCTTAACTTTTGCAATAGAAAGTTTTGGGAAAATTGATTTCAAATATGTGAACGCTGGTCCTTCTTTGTTTAACGCTTTAACAAAGTTTTTGAAGAGCCCAAGTTTTATATGTAACAGGGAAAGAATGATGTTTTCCTTCTTTATTAACGGTTCATACGCTACATTGTTGGCACCTGTGATAGTTTCTCTTTCTAGCCAGATTTTTTTTTTGTAATGATGGTGCGAGCTCGGGTGTCCAGAACATTTAGGTTACAACAGAAAGAACTTGACTATTGCAAATGCGTGCGCAATGCAAATTACATTTTTGTTTGTTTATCATAAAATATTACCTAATGTGATTATAGTTGGTGATTACAATTTACCAAATATTCAGTGGTCTAACGATGAACTCGGAGTATCAATTAATCACTACGGCAGCATGCATCGATCCATCAATGAAGCAGCTTCTGTTCTAATGCAATCATTCGGTTTCATGAATCTATCCCAATATAATAGTGTTACTAACTGTTCAAATAATATATTAGATTTGGTTTTTTCCAATGCAGAGAAGGTTAACCCATTAAGTCCTGAATGGACGTTTTTTCACTACAATTTTCAATGGTTGTATTTAGTGTGAAAAAAGGCTCTAAAAAATTTGAAAGAAGACATATCCGACGTAAAATTAACTGAACTTTCAGAATATGTTATTACATTTTTCAGAAAATGCAACCGTGAAAAACTATATTCGATTTTTTCAAAAAAATCATGCATTTTTCAAATGAATTTTTTTTTCATTTCGTCTTTTCACATTGAAATTGTTTCAGAATTCCTCTAAACGGTAAAGAAATCGTGTCCTCGAGACTTAAACTTTAAGATGTGCCTATGTCCATTTTGAAAATAAAGGTAAAAGCATCCAAAATGGCGGCCCAAACACAAAAAAATTAGCGAAAAATTCAGGAATTTTTTATTCAAAGACGATCGACTTTAGGAAAAAATGTTACAGAAAAAAAAGTTCTTACAATTATTCAAAGAATACGCTGAATTTTTTTCAGAATTTTTTAAACACTTTTTTCATTTTTCAAAATCCCAAAATTTTGACAAATCGAAAAAGTCGTCAAAAAATTCTAAAAAAATTTTCGGGCATTTTTTGATTAATTGCAAGAAGTTTTTCTTCCGTAACATTTTCTCCTAAAGTCTACCATTTTCAAATAAAAAATTCCTGAACTTCTCGACAATTTTTTCGAGGTTTTCTTTTCTAATTTATAATTCTTTATTAATTTGTTGATAACAAAATTTACTCGTTAAGAAACATGATGTTTTTAGTATCAATTTAAATTGCAATTAATCAAAGAATGCCTGAAAATTTTTTTAGAATTTGTTGACGACTTTTTCGAATTGTCAAAATTTTGGGATTTTGAAAAATGAAAAAAGTGTTTAAAAAATTCTGAAAAAAATTCAGCGTATTCTTTGAATAATTGTAAGAACTTTTTGTTCTGTAACATTTTTTCCTAAAGTCGATCGTCTTTGAATTAAAAAATTCCTGAATTTTTCGCTAATTTTTTTGTGTTTGGGCCGCCATTTTGGATGCATTTACTTTTATTTTCAAAATGGACATAGGCACATCTTAAAGTTTAAGTCTCGAGGACACGATTTCTTTACCGTTTAGAGGAATTCTGAAACAATTTCAATGTGAAAAGACGAAATGAAAAAAAAATTCATTTGAAAAATGCATGATTTTTTTTGAAAAAATCGAATATAGTTTTTCACGGTTGCATTTTCTGAAAAATGTAATAACATATTCTGAAAGTTCAGTTAATTTTACGTCAGATATGTCTTCTTTCAAATTTTTTAGAGCCTTTTTTCACACTAAATACAATCGTTGAAAATTGTAGTGAAAAAACGTCCATTCAGGACTTAATGGGTTAACATTAATACTGTGATAGATCCAATCGTACCCATTGATAAATATCATCCTGCGTTATCGATAGATATTTTTCATGGTCATGTTAAGGACACTAATCTTAAATTTAATCTTAAGTCGTTTGCGTTTAACCTAGCCGATTATGATAAAGTTAATTCTGAACTATCTAAAATTAATTGGAATTATATAGATTCCACTAATCATATTGATGAATTGGTTGATTATTTTTATGATAATTTACATACTGTTATTGCTAAAACTATACCCAGAGTCAAAATTGTTTTTGATTTTTATTAACGATATTGATACAGTATTTCAGCACTCTCAGTTTCTCTTATTCGCTGATGATTGCAAATTTTTTAGAGTAGTAGATCCATTAGGTGATGGTGCTGTACTCTTACAACAAGATTTAGATTCTCTACTTCGATGGTGTGAAACTAATTCCATGGCACTAAACACGAAAAAATGTAAAGTGTTAAGCGTATCGAGAATGCGTTCTCAGTTTTCTTTCACTTATACTATTAATGGTGCAATACTGGAAAAAGTACCAGTTATCAGTGACCTGGGAGTACTCATCGATAATAAACTGACATTCATCGAACACATTGATTATATAACTAATAAAGCGCTTAAAAATTTAGGTTTTCTTAAGAGACAATGTCAAGAATTTGTGAATACTTCGGCAATAATAATCTTATATAATTCCCTGGTTATATCTATTTTAATGTACGGTTCTTCTGTTTGGTCACCATTATTTGACGTTCACAAAAGAAAGTTGGAAAGAGTGCAGCATAAGTTTTTATCATTTATTTCCTATAAATTAAAATTACAGAATCCTGCTAGATCGCATGACTATACTGAAGTTGCCACTAAAATTAGTTTAAGCACATTAGAGTCACATAGAATTTATTCTGATGTTTGTTTACTTTATAAAATTGTAAACGGTTTAATTTTTTGTCCAGAACTAAATTCTTGCCTTATACACTGGGAAAATCCGTATTCTTTTCGAAGCAATAGACTCTTTTTGCCACAGGTCCACAGAACTGAATATGGTCTTAAATCCTCCTGTAAATCGAGTTATTAAACTTGGTAATAGCCCTACTAACTGCCCTGCACTTAAACAGCTTTCTTTTGGTTGCTTCAAAAGCCAGGCGAGAATTACATTTTTACAAGATTATCGTTAACGTTAAGCCTTTTATAATAACATTGTAAGTAGATTCTTGTTATCTTTATATATCAATGCGCACCGGAACCTTAGGTTAATACTTTACATATTATAAATTGTTAATTTCTGTAAGTTTATTTTTCTTACAATAGATGTAATTCTTGGGCAGTAATGCCCGTTTTGGTTAATAAATAAATAAATAAATAAAAATAAATAAATAAATAAAGAAAAATGAAAATTTAAAGTAAAAACTCATTGCGAATGATGATAAATATTTTATTTATTTTATTTATTTATTTATTTTATATAATTTTTACAATCTTTACAAGTTAATAACATATAAATTTTACATAAATCTATTAACGTGGCCTAATTAGGCTACGCATAATAACACTCGCAAGGCTATGCCTGACTGCAAGTGTTCTCAGATAGATTTCGATCTGAGTCGCATAAAATAGTCGGAGAGTGCGCATTAAGAGAGTGTACTAAATCATAAAGTGTCTTCGCATATTACAGTGCTACAAGTTGATGACATATCATTCTAGGAGTATTTAACAATAATTTTCGTATTATCTGACCAAGTCCATTTCCACGTTTATATTTTAGATCTTTATGAAAGACGTTAAAGCTCTTAATTCCTATATAATCAAAGCATCTTCTTGAGATAGTTTTTTCCCGTTTCGGCAGTACTGCTGCCCCAATTGTTACCAGACGTGTAGTTCGTATGTGCTGGATTTTAATGCAATAATTATACTTAATACAATAGTGTAATGCTACTTCTACAAATTTTTGTTGTATATCTAGAACCTTCGCCTCTGCATATAGTGTATCAGAGCTATACAATCTATTTTTACCCATTATTAATTTTAAGATAGTTTTCTGGAGTACATGCAATTGTTTTGTATGTATGTTATATGCAGCCCCCCAAGCTATGATCCCCTAATACAGGACAGAAGCAAAAAGTGCATGATAGATCATGAATAATCTTCGCTGATCGAATGTTTGGCGTAGTCTAACAAAAGCATATACAAGATATCTGAGCTTTTTAACAATCATATTAATATGTATATACCATTTAAGATGAGAGTCAATTTGCACACCGAGGTATTTAGCGCTAGTTTGTCTTTTAATAGTTAGGCAGGTACAGTTTTCATTAATGCGTTTACAATTTTTGTCAATAATATTAATTGCCATTAAACTTTTAGGAATGCTATCTTTATAGCATCCAAAAGGTACAAATACAGTTTTTTGTACATTCACAGTGAGGTAATGTGCTTTAAACCAAGATTGAATGTTTGCATATTGTAAAGTCGCGGTATTTATTAGCATTTCCCATGTTGAATTTTTCAAAAATAAGACTGTATCATCAGCAAAAGCTATGATCTCCCCTGCAGTAATTGCATTAAAGACTTCATTTATATAGATAATAAATAATAACGGTCCTAATATGGAGCCCTGAGGAACTCCGTAACTTACTTTCGCTGGTGTGCTATATACTTGTCCTATTTTGACGCTTTGTGTTCGATCAGTAAGGTAACTTTTTAATAATATTAAAATATTTCCTCTAATACCACAGTTTTCTAATTTCTGAAATAAAATGTTATGGTCTAATGTTTAAAAACATGCTTAATATATTAGTTAAACATATAAATAACTCAAAAATAAAAAATAACATTAATAATATCAATCGCAAAAGAAAAAATTGGATGAATAATGAACTAATAAAAGCGTGTACAATTCGTGATAAATTATTTCAAAATGCAATAAAACACCCAAATAATAAACATCTATGGAAATTATACACTGCTGAAAGAAACATGGTACAATCAAAAATCAAGAAAGCAAAAAAAACATATTATAATGACATAATTCTAAAAAACAATAAATCTCCAAAACAATTGTGGTCGGCGGTAAATGATATAATAAATAATAATTCAAATAAGAATAAAAATGTAATAAATAAAATCAAAATGGGAAATGAAACAGTAACGAAGACTAAAGACATAGCTAACAATTTTAACAATTATTTTAGCTCTATTGGGGAAAGTGATTTAGGAAGCGATGTAAATGTACAAGATTCTTATATTAGATTAATTAAGAATAATGATAAAACATTGTTTTTAAAACCAACAAATAAAGAGGAGATACTAAGAATAATAACAGAATTAAAAAACAACACTTCAACTGGTCTAGATAACATTCAAGTTAAAGTTATTAAGAACAATGTATTGTATCTATTGGATCCCTTGGTTCACTTGATTAATCTGATATTTGTATCTGGAATCTGCCCAAAAATATTTAAAGAATCAGTAATCATTCCTATTCATAAAAACGGTAGTCGCACGAGTATGAATAATTATAGGCCAATATCTTTAATAAATAACTTCGCTAAAATATTTGAAAAATGCTTAGAGCTTCGTATACTAACATTTTTTGAACAGTGTAACATTTTATCTAATTGGCAATTTGGCTTTAGGAAAAGGAAATGTGCTGATGATGCGATCTCTCAAGTCTCTAATTATATAACTAACGCGTTAGATATAAATCTACCAGCCCTCGCTATTTTTCTCGATTTGGCGAAAGCTTTTGACAAAGTAAATCACAACATCTTACTGGAGAAATTATATAAATATGGTATAAGAGGCGTGCCTTATAAGCTACTCGAAAGTTATTTAATGAACAGAACACAAAGAGTAAAAATAGGAAACGAAATTAGCTCAAAGGAAAGGGTCAAAAGCGGAGTTCCACAAGGGACTATACTGGGTCCTTTACTTTTTATTACATTTATAAACGACTTGCTACATGTTCTTCCTGACGGGAACATAATATCCTTCGCAGACGACACTGCAATACTATGCAGAGAACGAGATAGGGATTGTTTGAAAGTTACGGCGGAATCTAAATTGAATTCAGTTATAAAATGGATTGACGATAACGGGCTATCTTTAAATTTACATAAAACCAACTTTGTTCTCTTCGGATGTTATAAAGATAGTGTGCCAAATCACTTTCAATTACAGACCTATAGGAATGAGGATGTAGCAAGAGTGTTTAAAACTAAATATCTAGGTGTTACTATTGATGCGAACCTTAAATGGAAAGACCACTTAAATAATGTAGTGAAATTAAGTAGAAAGATGCTATTTATATTTAAGCGTATCCGTAATTATCTAAATATAAAACAACTACTTAGTGTATATCACGCATTGTTTGCGTCTATAGCAGGATATGGAATCCTGGCGTGGGGATGTGCTTATGCCAATACAATCAAACCTTTACAAATCCTACAAAACAGAATATTGAAAATAATTATGTTTAAGAAATATACTGATTCTTCTGATGAACTATTTAAATCACTCCAAATCTTAGATATACGTCAATTATACTGTAAAACGGTTCTACTGGTGAACATTAAACGATTTAAAGACGAATGTAAAATTAACTCTAGAACTCAGACTATCCAAATTATTAAAAAAAATAAGTCCATTTCAAAAAGAACGCAAGATTACGTAGCAACAAAACTATTTAATATGTTACCTTTAAAAATAAAGAATAGTTTAACAACTCAATCTTCTAACAACAAAATTTTACTTAAAAGGATTATAAAAAACTGGATACTAAGCACCCACAGACAGGAATTCCATAAATTAATATCTGAACTATAGTAATGCAAATTTAATTTTAAATCTATAAATTGTTTCTACGCAACGGATTTACTTTACTTTTATAATTATATTTATTTTATATTTATACACTGGCTTTTTATTTATATATATATTAAGTGTGTAACTAATATGTATTAACTTTAAAATCAACAAAAATTGTATTCGGGACCACGCGCAAGTGCTTTATTCTGCACTTTAGTGGACGGCCGACATTAGTCAGCTGTTACTCTGTACTATATTATTATATTATGTAATATTATGTACTCTATCCTGAATAAATTGAAATTGAAAAAAAAAAAAATGTATCGAAGGCTTTGGCAAGATCTATGAATATCGCTAAACTACATTTATCCGTATCAATTGCATCTACAATTTGTTTAACTAAAGCGGCAATTGCTTCCTGCGTGGACTTCCCTCGTCTAAACCCATATTGATTTTTATGAAGGATGTTAAATTTTTCTAGAAATTTAATAATGCGATTTTTTAGGCACATCTCGAATATTTTCGAAAGAGCAGTAAGTAGAGCAATCGGTCTATAATTAGTAACATCGAGTGTGTCGCCAGTTTTATAAATTGGTATAACTATAGCGTGTTTGAATTATTTTGGGCATATACCTTCGGAGAAAGATTTGTTTATTATGTAAGCGATTGGCGCTGCGAGAGAAATTGCGTTATCCTTTAATATATTTACGTTTATTCCATCATATCCTGGTGCTTTATTATTTTTAAGGGCATTAATATGTTTTATTATTTCGGTACTATCTGTGTCATGCAAGGCCATAGTTGAGGGACTATATTTAGTCGAACAAGTAAGATCAGGTGGATTTTTTATATTTAGTGTTAATGTTTTACCAACATTTGAAAAGTACTCATTAAAGGTTTTGGCAATTTCTCTTTCACAATGTGTTAACTCATTTTGGTTATTTCGAATTTTTGTTACGCTTTTCTTAGTTAATGGTCCATCTACTATTATTTCGTTTACTGTATATATATGTAAAAATACATTTTTCTAATATTAAAAAGAAAATTAAATGAATTAAACAAATTAGTAGGCACAAAAAAAGAGAAAAATACAAAAAAGCCAAAATTTGCATTTTTTACGATTTTACTAAATTGATGATAACTTACGTATTAATTCATGGATTTTAATTTCTAAGTAGCGTTTTGTGTTGACAAAAAGGCGAACTATACGTAACAAATGAAAAACTGTACAAATTTTAACGATTTCTATATGTTTAAGGCGATACAGTGAATTTTTTTTTTTATTTTTCGCCAAAAAAGGCAATTTTTTTTACATATTTTGGCGCATAACTATAAAACTATTAATCCAATCACAATATAATGTAAGAAGAAGTTGTAGGTGAGGAAATTATCTTTAATTTTGCCTACTTACTTTATGCAATTGAGTACTTTGAACCGGAGATATGACCTAATATGTGTTCCAATCTCAGAAAAACACGAAAAAAATGTTTATTTATTTATTTATTTAGTTGAAATATACGGGTCTTAGAAGACCCTTTACATAATGTTAAAGTAGATGGCTTATTCTTATAAAGTTTGTTAGGTATATCACATTTATAAAATATGGTTTACAATTAAGTGAGGTATAAATTAAAAAAGAAAGAGAGAAAAAAATCTATGTATATGGAAGTTCGATTTTATGTACATCATAGTCTGGATCACGCTTCAAATTTAAGAATGAACTTAGTATTCCTAATGAATGAGTCCATATTGGGACTACTTCTAGCTGCTATTGGAAGACTATTGAAGAGACGAATCACCCTCGGAATAGTAGCGAAGAAGCTCCAATTCAGGGAGTGATTAGACTCAGCAATAGTATGCGGGTCACGGAGATTGTATGCAGTTTTTCTTTCCACCATTAAGTTTGTAAGTTCGACGGAATCTATATTATGGGTTACTATATTAAATGCGAATTTTACATCATTTAAGTCACGGCATGATTGTAGAGAATATAGGTTATTTACTTTGGAAATAGGAAAATAATTATGGTGAAATAGCGACATTGGGGTATTAGATTTAAAGGCTATATAGCGAAGGAATTTGTGGTGGACGGATTCGATTTTTGTTTTTTCATAGGCTAAATATGGGGACCAAATAGGTGATGCGTAGTTCAAAATTGAAACTACAAGTGTTTTATACAGTGTAATGATAGGATTTAATGTTCGGAAATCGACAGTTGCACGTCTAATAAATCCTAGCATTCTATAGGCTCTAGACACAATTAGGTCAATATGTTTATGGAAGGACAAAGATTGTTCGAACGTAACACCAAGGTCTTTATGAGAGGTAACATTTTCCAAAGTTATGCCGAATATTGAGTAGGATGAAATAGGAATCAGTAGCGTTTTATAAAAGGACATACTCTTACACTTTGATAAATTTAGTTTTAGTCCGTTGTTTATACACCAATTTGAGACGTTATCAATGTCAATCTGTAATTTTGTAGCATTGTGGTTCGAGGATATGGTATGAAATAATTTGACATCGTCAGCGAATATTAAAAATTTCGAAAAGGTGATTACTGGTCCAATATCGTTTATAAATAATATAAATAATAATGGTCCCAAGTGAGATCCTTGAGGAACCCCGGACAGACAAGACACAGGATCGGATACAAAGTTTTTGATCTTCACTGACTGTATTCGAGTTATAAGAAAGGAGTTTATCCAAGATAAAAGCGTGTCTCTAATTCCGTAGTTATACAACTTTTGGGTTAATCGGTCATGATTTAAGGTGTCGAATGCCTTCGAAAAGTCAGTGAATATCACGTCGGTTCCCTGTCTTGCCAAGATGGATGTCATTACATGGTGCGAGAAAATAGATAAGTTAGACACTGTAGAGCGCCCCGTCATGAAACCATGTTGTTCAGGGATTATTAATGGTTTTAGAAGTGCATACAATTTCCCAGTTACTATACAATCGAATAGCTTTGGAATGAAACTAATTCTCGATATCGGTCTGTAGTTTAGGACGGAATTCCTGTCACCACTTTTAAATATCGGTGTAACAAAACTATGTTTCCAATACGTTGGAAATTCTCCAGACGATAAGGTCACATCAGATGATATAGTTAAGGCAGTTGCGAATATGAAGCCTAGTTTTGATTGTGGTCCTGATATGGTCCCATCGTGTTTTATTAAACAATGTTTGCCCAATCTGATAAAACCATTGGTCAATTTATTTAATAAATCTTTGGTAAATGGTAAATTTCCCTCTAAGTGGAAGTTATCTTTCATTACTCCAATTTTTAAGAAAGGGGATAAACGCGATGTGACCAATTACAGACCAGTAGCCATAATCAGTATTATTCCTAAATTATTTGATAGTATTATGACATCTAAGCTAAGCACACTAATTATTAGTAACATATCTAGTCATCAGCACGGTTTTGTAAAAGGTCGCTCGATTACCTCTAATCTATTAATGTTCTCATCGTTTGTTAATGAAGCACTCGAAAATGACAAACAGGTGGACTGCATTTATTTGGACTTTTCTAGGGCGTTTGATAGTGTGAACCACAGTTTACTTATATCTAAACTTATTTCTATGGGAGTGTCTCCGCAGTTCGTTGCTTGGATTGAGTCATATCTATACGACAGACATCAGATTGTCCGCATCAAGGGGACAATATCTTCAGCATTCAAAACTCCTTCCGGTGTGCCACAAGGGTCTCATTTAGGCCCGTTACTATTTTTAATTTTTATAAACGATATTGTAGATTTTATTTCTAGTTCTCATTGTCTCCTATATGCTGACGATCTGAAGTTATATCGTGTTATTGATTCTCCCTTGTCAGCTTCATCCATGCAGCGTGACTTGTGTGGTATTTCCTCGTGGTGTCATATTAATGGTTTACAGTTAAATGCCTCAAAGTCAACATTTATGCACTTTACTAAATCCAATAATCCAGTGCAATTTCAGTATCAGATTGATGGGATCGATTTAGTTCGTTCTGTGACGATTAGAGACTTAGGTGTCACTTTTGATAGTTCTTTAACTTTTTCGAATCATTTAGAATATGTTATAAAAGTAGCCAACAGAAGTTTAGGTTTTCTTTTTAGATCAACGAAGTTTTTCACTGACTGTCAGGCTATAATTCACATTTTCAAAAGTATAGTTCTTCCTCATTGTATATATGCATCAGAAATTTGGCGCCCTTATTTGAAATACAACATTGGTAGATTGGAAGCGATCCAGAGGAAGTTTTTAAGATTTCTATCGCATAAAACTGATACTCCTATGCATCGGTTCTCACACGAATATGGACCTATTTCTAAAATGTTTGATTTGCGCACGATACAATCAATTCATGAGTTCAGAGATTCCCTTTTTGTCTATAAGGTTATGTCTGACTCTTATAACGCTCAAGAAATTACCAATTTATTCTCTCTTCGGACATTACGCTATGCACATCGTATACATCGTCCACTTTCTGAGGTTCAATGTAAATCGAGCAGATTTTATTTCTCTACGATAAATAGAATCACTCGTCTGTGGAATAATCTGCCTGAGGAAATAAGATCTGCTCGATCTTTATCACTTTTTATACTTAGATGTAAGTCTTATAAGTGTGAATATTATGTATGAATGTAGGATTGTATCAAGAGACCATTATTATTATTTTCTTTTTTGTACCAAGGGCATTTATGTCCGTTAATATATTAATAAATAAATAAATAAATAAGGAATAATTAAAGATTTTATATAGAGGCTCCATTAACTGATTTAATATTGGAGCTATGAAGGATCCAGGAATGCCGTCAGGAACAATTTTCAAAAATTCATTGCTCGAAATCCTATCCGTAGACAAATATTTTCCCATGATTTTCTTGTTTCGTAGGCCTAAATAAACAAAAAAAAAATATGGCATTGAATGTACATTTTGGCTGTAAACTAATGTAATTAATGTTACCGCAGGTGGTTATGTTGGCTGGAGGAACCGGAATCACGCCGATGCTTCAGTTAATTCGAGCAATGCTGAAAAACCCAGAAGACAACACTAAAGTTTCGCTACTTTTTGCAAACCAGACCGAAAAGGATATTTTGTTACGTGACGAACTTGACGAACTCGCTGCCAAGCACAGCGATCGAGTAAAAGTCTGGTATACAGTAGACACGAACAACGACGGTTGGACCTACAGTACCGGTTTCATCAACGCTGACATGATTTCGAAGCATATGTATCCTCCATCGTCCGAAACGATGGTGCTGATGTGTGGACCAGCTCCGATGATCAATTTTGCCTGCACTCCTAACCTGGACAAACTCGAGTACAACTCGAAGATGCGATTCGCTTACTGAGTCCTATTTAACGTTGTAATTTATTGAATTTGTGCTCGGTAGGTAACTATTTTGTAGGAATTCTAACGGTCGTTTTAGTACCGT
Organism: Trichopria drosophilae; assembly: GCA_030407085.1. Taxonomy (NCBI): domain Eukaryota; kingdom Metazoa; phylum Arthropoda; class Insecta; order Hymenoptera; family Diapriidae; genus Trichopria; species Trichopria drosophilae. The sequence continues at coordinate 19,744,361 of CM059583.1, read as the reverse complement.
CCACTTGTACAAATATTTGATAATAAAAATAAAAACTTTAGTTTTCTTTAATTCTTTACTTTCCCATCAATTTTTATTACAATTGTAGAAAATATCCTAAACGCGTGTGAAGAAGCAATATTTTTCATGAACGGTGAAGCATAATTAAAATTCGTGATGAAAATAACGATTAACAATATCCACGGTCCGGAACTCGTTTCCTCGGAGCAGATCGTAGAATGTTGTCAACACGAAGGATCATTTCAGCAGCTTCTGCAGCGCTGAGAAGTACTTGTCGTTTCACAGCCCAAGATTCTGTGATGCCCAACTTTTTCATGCAGCCAACTTCGCCTTTATCCATATCTAAAGAATTGTATTTGTTAATTATCATATAAATTGTTCAAATTTTTGTTATTCTTACCTAACCCCATTGTGAAGGAACCGACAGTATGAGCAGCACGAAGTTCGCTAACTAATTTCGCTGAATCATAACCTCCATTGTCTGCGATTACAGTTGGGAGCTGTTGCAAAGCTCGAGCGAAGGCTTCCATGGCGACAGCTTCTTTTCCTGGTGTCGCTGCTGCGGCTTTCATTACGGCGCAAGCCATAACCATTTCGCTGCAACCTCCACCGAAGACTACTCTCGACTCCTTGACTGTTGCGGTCAAGACGCAGAGAGCATCGTGCAAGGATCTTTCTGCTTCGTCAATGATCTGTTCGGTAGCACCACGAATGACGATTGTGCAAGCTTCTCCGAGAGCTACACCAGAGAATCGAAGTATCGTGTCCTCTCCGATCATGATCTAAGAATTTTTATGTGATTATTCGAGTATTTTTATAAATTAGATTTTACAAACCTGTTCGATCGTAGCGCAAGTTCCAAGCTTGACATTATCTGGGCAGTCGAACGTACTGACTATTTCTCCACCAGTGACGAGAGCTAACCTCATAATTCCGTCAAAATCGGCATGCTCAATTGCCATTACGCCAGCGTCTGCAAAAAGTTGTTCTGGGTAATTGTAGATGAGTTGTCGGTTTATGAAGACGTTGCAGCCGTGTTTAATTATCTTCTCAACTTTATCCTTCATTTTCTCTTTCTCGGCGATTTCTAAATCTCCGATTTTGGCCACCGAATCGACTCGAATACGAGAACCGAACACTTTGATCTTGTCAGTATCCATAGGAGTATTCGCAATTAAGATTTTGGCGTCGGTAATTTTTTGAGGTTGGTGCATACCAACTTTCTTGTCCAAAAGAAAACCTTCGTCTAGGAATGAATCGGAGAGAGTTCCGCCTCGCTTTTTGATCATTTGAATAGCTTCCAAGTTGCCGGATCCTTTCAAGCGGAGGACTGCGTCAACAGCAAGTTTACTGAAGTGTTCTTTGTGTTGGGACAAAATCTTGGAACTTAAAGTGGTTCGAGCAATGTTCATGAGATCTTCACGGAAATTGACAGCGTCGGCAGAGTTATCGACTGCAACATTTTTAAGAGCTTCTCTCGCAATTTCCGTCGCACTTCGCCATCCAGTGATGATTGTTTGAGGATGAATCTTTTGTTCGATTAACTTCTCGGCTTCTTTCAGAAGTTCGCTGGCTGTAAGAGGTCAATATTGTCAATTTTGTTTCTTTTTGTAATGTCGATGATAGAAAAAAATAATAACCGAATACTGTTACGGAAGTTGTTCCATCTCCGACTTCGTCATCTTGGACTTTTGACATATTTACTAAAATCTTAGCAGCAGGATTGTCGACGCCAACGCTCTTGAGGATTGTTGCTCCATCGTTGGTGACCTGAATGGAACCTAAGGTACGACCGGTAGAAACCAAAATTTTGTCCATGCCTTTTGGTCCCAGTGTCGATTTAACTAAATCTCCTATAGCGATAGCACCGACGAAGAGGCTTAACCTAGCAATTTCAGCTTTTTCCTCCTCAGCCTCATTTTTTAAAATTCTTACAGGATTCAGGGAAATCTTTAAAAAAAATGTCGATTTTATAATTTAAGGTGTAAAAAACGAACGGCGTCGTTATGGAATATAACCAACAAAATTTCTATCGCGAATTATAGGAGGTAAAAATGTAATGAAACATAAAAGATATTTTGAATAGATTTTATATGAATATTTGGAGTTGGAAGGGCATTTTTATTCTTTGTTTTATGGTTTTGTAAAACGCCTCCATTTTTGGTACATGTGGGAGATTTGTCATCAAAGCTAGCCGGCAACGAATTTTTTCGATTTCAAAATACAGACATTTTTGAAAATAGTCACGGGCATAAATTGCAGTAAATATATTTCATAATTACCATTGTGAGTCTTCGTTAAACGGGGTCGTGTTTTTTAAGGAAACAACGGCAACGAAAACGATTTTAGAAAATAAGCGAAACTTGGAACATGGACGATCCTAGAAGTTTCACTCCGCCGCAAGATGGCGCGGATTCCAGCTTTTACAGTCACGTGGTCTATTCTTTGTCGGCCAAGTTCTGATTCCTTTTAAGGACATGGTCGACTTTTAATGAAAATTGTTAATTTTTTAATGACGTCAGAATTGAAAAACTCACTTCAGAATTCTTTGTGCGAGGTAAGTTTGGATAAATATTACTACTTTACAACCATTTTGTAGATTGAAGTCGAAGGTCGTGAAATCGTGTTTGATGGTCTCAGCAAACGCTGGAATTTTGAATTCCGTTGAATCCCTTTATTGAAGGTATTGGATGGAATTCACTGGAATAGAAAAGTTAAATTTGCAATTTCCACGAATTCCAAGGAATCCTTGAGAATATTGATGTAAACATTATAGGTTAGGTTAGGGAATTGAATGGAATTGCGCGGAATAAAAAATTACAATTTTAATTCCTGACAGTTCCAACGAATCCATATTATTTTAGGTTAGTTTAGGGAATTCAATGGAAATGCGCGGAATAAAAAGTTGCGTATCAGAATTCAACGGAATTCACATGTCTCACGCGTGAATTCCTATAAAGGAATTTGGAAAATTGCCAATTCCGAATGTTCAATAAAAGAATCAAAGATAAAAGCCCTTAATCCCTTTTCGTTTCGTATTGAAGGTATTGGATGGAATTCACTGGAATAGAAAAGTTAAATTTGCAATTTCCACGAATTCCAAGGAATCCTTGAGAATATTGATGTAAACATTATAGGTTAGGTTAGGGAATTGAATACACTGTAAAAAATGTAAATGAAATTTACCCCTGGCGAAAAAATCCCTTTGTAAAATTACTATGGAGTTGTAAAATTAAACCAGTTTTACTAGAGAAAGTTTAAAATCACAACTCTGAAAAATGTAAAATTCCTATTTGGCTAGGTATTGTACCAAATTTTTACTTTAAAATTCCACATATTTTAGTTTTATTTTGTTTTTAAATGTAAAACAGAGGAATATATTGTAAAATTCATTATAAGATGTATTTTAATATTTTAGAGATTTTTAGAGCTGTAATCTTTTGTCGATAAAACTTTTGTTGAAAGAAAACATTAAATCTTAAAATCTAAATTTATAAATGATTAAAATAACAAATTATTATTACAAGCCACTACAATTGGTTCAGGATTACGTGCATAAATTTTACCACATAATGTAGAGTTCAAATTACTTGCCCGCATGAGGCTATTGCGCTTTAGTACATAACCTAAAATGTTCCCTATATTCTGTTGTAAATTTACTATTCGCTCGGAGAATTTAAACTTTTCTACGAGGGTAATATTACCGTAACCTGTAAAATCCACTTTCAATTGTAAATTTACTATTAGAAGTTGACATTTACAAAGGAAAAAAAGTAATATTCACAGTACCTATGTAAATTTACAATAATATTGCGTAAAAGTCCTACTTGTAGCATGGGCAATATTGAGTTCCACTCTGCAAGTTATAAATTTACAATTCCATTTTTTACAGTGTAGAATTGCGCGGAATAAAAAATTACAATTTTAATTCCTGACAGTTCCAACGAATCCATATTATTTTAGGTTAGGTCAGGGAATTAACAACGGAATTCTCACGTCTCACGCGTGAATTCCTATACAGGAATTGGAAAATTGCCAATTCCGAATGTTCAATAAAAGAATAAAAGATAAAAGCCCTTAATCCTTTTTCGTTTACTGGGGTTTGTACCAGACTTTTCCGATACTTTTTTGAGGAATTTCAAACAGATGTGGTCACAGTTGAATATTCGTTTTTGGAAACCGATAAACGATAATGGAATATTCAAATACCAGACATTTAATTAAGCATGATTTGATTTTTTCCAACAAACGACCCGGTCGACGTTAATGGACATTTTGGATTCCATTAAATCCCTTTATTGATTTCAGTAGATGGAATTCACAGGAATAGCAAAATCTGCAATCCACACCAATTCCAAGGATTTCCCAGTAAACGAAAACGAATAGAAAGTTAAAAATACGAATTGAAATGAATTCAAGTGGATTAAAATGAATTAAAAAGTGGCTTCAATTAATCATTTTCATGCGTTTTAATTTATTTTAATTCACTTGAATTCATTTCAATTCGTATTTTTAACTTTCTATTCTTTTTCATTTACTGGGTCTCTCAGAAGATTATTGATACATACATTATAAGTTAGGTTACAGAATTGAACGTAATTGCGCGGAATATAAAATTACACTTTTTTTTCCTAACAATTTCCAACCAACCCACACAGCACGTCTTTGGAACGTCCTCAGGACATCCTGATCAGGAAGTCAGGACTTCCCGAGGACGTCCTGTTTCCGTCCCGGGATGTTCTTAGGAGCTCCTCAGGACATCCAAATGTCAAATTATATTTGGATCCTTTAAACATCCTCAGGATATCCTGTGGACTTTTCAAATTAATCATACAGATGCCCTCTGGATGTCCTGAGGATATCCTGTTCGGGAAATTCAAAAATGTTTAGGAGAACATTTTCCCATCTTAGAGTACGTTGAGGATCTTTAAAGGCCTCTAAAAGTGTCATTTATATTTAAAGGTATCTTTTTGAGTGGTTGTAATGCCAACCGTATGTTGTCATTTTGTGATACTCGAGTAGTCTTTAAGAAAACAAATATTTCCTTAAAAAAAATTACCTGAAAAGTCATTATTATAACCTAGAACTTGGAGCAAAGATCTTCTGGCTTTTTTCCCTCGCCCGCCCGCGCGCTCGTGGGCCCTTAATACTTCCAATTAGGGTATTTTCTAATTAATTATTTATTAGATAATAACTATAGAGATATAAGGATTCAAAATATTTGTATTAATTTTCTATTATAACGATACCATAAAAAGTTGTGTGTTATTTATGGAAATGAATACAGCAGAACCCCTCTTATTTCAACCCCTCTTATTTCAATTGCCCCTCTTATTTGAATCGTTTCCCTCAGGCCACCACCGCTCGAACATCTCGATACAGTTTACAGTGTTTACACCATCAAAGTTGTACAGTGTAAATACCGTTTAACTTAAACTTGCAAACATGTATAGTCGGTAGACTAATATGTAATGAAATTTCAAATTAATTTAAAATTTTGCATCAAAATCATGATTTACATCATACAAATTATTCGAGAAGCTGCTAATTTCGTAAAATAAAAGTGTACATTTGAAGGTTAGGATGTTGTCAATTTTTAATGATGTGTATTTCAAGACCTCCACAAAAATTGAAAAGTCTTTCATTTGCAAAATAACAAACAAATCCAATATCAGCAGCTTAGTACTGAATTTTAAGTGATTGGAGCTTTCATTAATCATATTTGCAAATTTGGGTTAATATATTCATCCTATATTCATTTCGGTCTTAATCACAGTGTATTTGTTTGTGAAACAAAAAATTATTGATGTATAATTATATGTAATGAAGTGCATAATGTAAATTTAAAATGTTTATTTCTACACTCGAATGCAGATATAAATGACCATAAATAAATGCAAAAGGTGGCAGTCTTTATTTATCACATAAAGGCACGAGTTGTGATCTCGTTACATTTTTATCCAAATTTAAAATTCTCTACACATTTTTCAGATAAATTATATATATATATTTTACATAATTCAACTCTAAAATATATACGATGTCTAACAAAAATAAAAAGATATTTTTATTCACTATTATCATCCACTATTAAAGCGTTAAGTAGAGTAAGGGGGTAAGGGGAAATTTCAAATAAGAGGGATCGGCGCCAACTTGAAAACCATTACCAGTTAAAATAAGAGGGGTTCTACTGTACCTGCCCACGCAATTGCAGTAAACAATCTACAAGTAAGCACACAATAATGTTGCACAATGCACAACACGCAAAAAAGGTTTGCATTACGATACCACGTAAGGTACTTTTGTGAATCCACAAATCATTATTGTTAAAATAATCGTGCTTTCTGTGAAAACACTCTGTAAATATTTTTAAAACTAAAACTGAAACAATTAAAATGCTATCAAACTTATGCAGATTTAGTATACTTTTCGAGTAGGCATTGATGTTTCAACACAATATTTTATTGGCAAATCTCGACTTTATTTTGCGTCTCGATCGGAGGTACGAAGGACGTCCTGTGGTAATCCAGGAGGGATGCAGGATATTCAGGATAATACAAGGATGATCTCATGGAAATCAATATTTCATAAATATATGTATTCAAGACTCTCTTGCAACATTTGAGTACGAGGAGTTGATATACGAAGTCATCCAAACTCGGAATTGCTAAGTCCAAGGTATATCCTTTATGGATGTTTACCTGATACACTTGGCGAAGTCCATGAAAGGATAAGCAGTTTGATAATAGTAAAAAATGTGTTAACGTCATTTTTCAAAAATTTCACCAGCTCCATTTCAAAGAACGACCTCAAAACTGATCGGATGTTCCATTTTAAACAAATAATCTTCAATAGTGTACATCACCATACGCTGCATGATGACTGGTTGCATTTAGAATGCGTGGCGAATTATCTTACACGGATCATGAGCGCCTGTATGACGGCATCCGTAAATACAAGGTTGTATTTAAAGCAGAGAAATCTTATCTTTGTTTAAAAAAACTTAGCTAAGAGAGAATTTATGTGAAATTTGATGTATTTTACGACGATATGTTGTTACTCCACATTTTTTTACGATAGTTCTAACTAAATTTCATTTCGTTCGCTTTCCATTATTAACTTAAAATAAACTTCACACACCATTGACTTGTTTCGAGCTAAATTTACATCCCGCTATCGGTGATGTTGTGCATTCGACGGAGGGAATTCGTAGAAAACACCCTTTTTACGTAACTTTTGAATGACACGGTATTCTTAAACCAAAAAGGGGCTGCATAGAGCTCCAAAACCAGACGAGACACCTCCTTCATTAGATGATGCAAGCTTAGTTCGCAGAGTATAACCACTTTGTTGATTAACGTATATTTTCTTCGAATCACTAATAAGTATTCCAAAGATTCCAAGTTCAGATGTCAACTCTTTAAGTTCCATATTTGTTTCATCATTAGGCCTTATCATGTAGTTTTTTTGAATTTCTGGACAAATTTTATCCATTAGAATCCATGCTTTTCTTTCATCTTTTTGTCTATTAGACGATAAAAATTTGGCAACGTCAGCTCCGAAAAGGTTATGACTACCCCCTTCGCGTTGTGGTTTTAAAACAAACCTATTGGGATTCTGTATTGCCATTCGTACTGCAGCTTCTCCTGCCTCGTCAAAATCTAAAGAATATTGACCTGAAAGAAAGTTAAATTTTAATTTCCATCTCAAGGATCATAATATTTGCTCTTTAAAAAATGTTCGAAACGATTGTAAACATAAAATCGGTAGCAATTGCACGGTTGAAATCCGAACACATATATTACGCGCGTCCAAAAATTCGCCTGCGGTAATATGCGGAGAGAGTGGGTAGGAGTGGGGACAGACAATAAGAGAGTTTACATTTCCTCGCCGGTCCTGACCATCAGACAATAAGAGAGCATGGACTGTAGGTGATGGAGATGATGGACCATAACCTCTAATGATGCATAATATGTCTGGTTTGTTATTAAATGGCTGTATGCCTAACACAAGAGGCAATCCATCAATAAAAAATAAATAGATAGCCAATTTGAAATAAAGCTAATGAAGAAAATGAGTTCATGAATTTGGAAATCGACTGTTTTATTTCGTTAATAAAATATTAAGTTAATCTTCTAAACCCCCCCCCCCCCCCTCTACAACACTTCATCTGCTAGTTTATAAAAGTTATAAAAGAAATACTAACCAGCACATATTTTCTTGACCCGATTCATACTATCAGAATCCTTTAGAAACTTTGACAAGATTGCAGGTCTGGATAAAACTTGTTGAATCTTTTTCGTTCCGGCAAGATGGTACTGAATGGAAGGACATTTAATTGCCCTTGACCTTTCAATCAACAGTCTCACGTCCCATTCCTTACCGGACGAATATTGCTCAGGTGAGTAACCACTTCGATAGTAAACCAAGGCGACTGTAAAACCGTTCACTACTAGTTCCTTGTTTGGTCCAAGACCCGCTTCGAATATGAGCTGTTCCATAGTTCTTCTAATCACTCGTATTTTTGGGTTCAGTCTTGTAATTTCGAATTCGTGCATTCGTTGATCACATATATTGTATGGCTTCTTTTCGACGACAAACAATATTATGGCACTGCAATTTAAAACAAAAACTGTACATTTTTTATATGTTTATTAAAATAATGGTAATTTTCTCCAGCCCATTTGACTGCTTGACTCAAACTATGGATATTTCTGTTTCATACGAAACTACAGAAAAACTTTCGAACGTGTTACCTCGAATTTCCATACATTGTCCAGGCTTTGATGATTCCGGAGCAAAGACCCGTCAGTGCATTATTTTCTGGAATGTTTTTGAGTTTGTCGAATAATCCTACTTGTTGCAAAACGAAGCGATGAAGTTTCGCACAAGTTGGGCCCAACCATCCATGTCCACTAGCAAACGTATTAATTTCGACTTGTTTCCAGGATGAAAATTGTTCGGAAGGATCACAATTCGTATCGACCAAATCTTTTTTATCCACCATAAGGTCCGATCGCATTAATGTGAGTGTAATATCTTGCACGAAACCTTCCTCATAAACAATTTCATAAATTTTATACAAACGTCTTGTAAAATAATCCGCTTCTATTGTATTCTTAAGATGGGTTTTTAAAAACTCGTGGTCGTTGGCGACTTTATGCATCAAGCAATTCAGAATGATTTGTAAGTTGCATGCATTTTCGTAAGTTTCACGAGGAAAAGCTAACGGAAACAAGATAAACGGTGCAATCTCTATAGCGTAATTTTGATAATTTATTTTCGATCTTAATCCACAACCGTTCAAAAGTGCAAAATCACAAGCTTTTTCTATCAATTCCTGTAATTCGTCGGTCGTCAGTGAAACAGGGATGGACTTCTCCATATTGTTTATTTGATCACGATTAATCCAAACGAGTATAAAATTCAAATTTCAGTTAGTTTTGACTTAAAAATGGATTAATTATGTTTCCCTGGTCTGCGAAACATTAAATTTATCGCGTGAACTCTCGGTACGTACTGTGACTAGAGGCACTGTCTAATATAACTGAATAATTCACAAAAACATTGTATTATACGACCTCCATCGTCGAAACTTTTTATTCTGTTATTTTCGTGCGTATTGATTAAATACATCGATGTTCAGTGTGTGTCTAGTCGAGATAAGAGCATTCGTTAAAAACATTATTAAATTTCTTAGTGTTTCATCTGTATGAGTAGGTCATGGCTACTTTAATTAACCTGGTCATTGATTGTTCCTGATTTAATGTGTTATAATATTTTACCAAATTATAATTTGAAAGTTTATTACAGCAGAGTCCCAGTATATTTCCGTCTCGTTATATTTGTCTGTCGTCGCTCTCTTTTTCCCCCACCCTGCGCGCTGGGGCCTCAAGAAAGGCCTGCTGTGACGTCACGAACGTAACGCGACTGAGGAGAGTGGGAGAAGCGGCGCTCCCGTTCTTTTGACAAATATAAGGAAACGGGAGGGAAAGGCGAGGAACCGAGAGGGCAAATAAACTGGGACTCTACTGTAAATGATGAATACCCAGGAGTTTTTATATAGTACTAGTGACTTTAGGCGGACTTTAAATATAGAGACCTTAAATAAATCTCATAATTTATGCTAAAATTAAAGTAAGAATTATTATTTTAATACGAAAATGGAATAATCAACAAAAATTTGGACTAGTTAATATTATTTTTTTAATTGTTCACATATTAGTATTTAGTAATATTCATGCATTATACATAGTAATACTTTTTAAGTCACATAAAAATCCATTCAACGTTGTAAATATGACTACTATAATGACTAAATTTTAAAACAAAATTATATTAAATTTTACTACTCCAAAGTAAGATAATACACACGCGCGCCACCTAGTGTTGTAAATAGGACCATTTGAAATTTAATGCTGTATATTTTAGTAGTTTTTATATAGTAATACAAAATATAGTAGTGCCCTTCCTTCACTTGTAAATCTTAAGATCTGCCTAATTGGTAATGCTTTACTAAGATGTCGCATAAGTGGCACGTATCCTACTCGCAAGTTATTGAACGGTTTGTATTACACAGAAGTTCCAAATTGGGCACCTATAATGTATGGGTAATAGTATTCGAGATACCTTCTTAGTCGATAAGTGATTTTGTGATTATATATGTAATATATGATAGATAAAAATTAATGAAGCGGTGAATTACTTTTTTGAAAAATTTAACAAACCTATTTTTGTTTAATTTATATTTTAGAAAGAAAATGCAAAAAACTGTATTCAATATGTTAACCGATATATTTCATTATATCATATTCGAAATCTGGAGGTTCAAAAACTCTCAAATTGTATCATGTTATTATTATAAGATACAAGTGCATTTTATTTCAAAGTAAATAAAATGTACTCAGCCCTCATTTATGCGGTTTCCGTTAATAATACGGAGAAAATGTATATAACCTTTTTTGTAGAGAATTTCATGCCTTACATTTTTTGTTAGAAACATTTTTCTGTACAATTTGTAGTTTTCGAAATAAACGCAAAAAACTAAAAAAAAAATAGCTTTTACAGGTTTTTCGTGGTTTCCACCATCCTTTTCGGAAGTATATCCTTATTTTTTCCATATTTCGGACAGTTTATTACAAATTTTAGGGAAAATAATGTTTAAGTTTAAACAACTAATTTATTAATAAAATTCTACTAAGCTAAAAGTAGAAATTGAATATTTTAGCTTAGTAAATTAAAAAATGTTATGACAACCCAAACGTTGAGGGCAAACTAAAATTTATTCGTTTTACAGGTTTTTCGTGGTTTCCACCATCCTTTTCGGAAGTATATCCTTATTTTTTCCATATTTCGGACAGTTTATTACAAATTTTAGGGAAAATAATGTTTAAGTTTAAACAACTAATTTATTAATAAAATTCTACTAAGCTAAAAGTAGAAATTGAATATTTTAGCTTAGTAAATTAAAAAATGTTATGACAACCCAAACGTTGAGGGCAAACTAAAATTTATTCGTAAGGCATAAGCTGTTATTTATGTTTTTATTTTAGCTTACAAGTAACACCAGGGAAGTGATAATCACCGATTTTTTTGAAACTGCGTATACAAGTACTTCTTTAAAAAGTATTTAACACGTGTTTTTTTGTTTTTCCCCACAAACCATTTTTGGGGTAGAAATCACCCGTGAATGTTTATAGCAATGGCCCTTGAATGTCTTTAGGGTTGAATAATAGTATGTTAAAAATTATTTGTAGCATGTCTGTCAATATTGGGATATTGACGTTTTGAGGTCGCTGATGAAGAATTTGAAGTCAGATTTTGAAAATTCAAAATGGCGGATCCAATATGGCGGACGAATTTTTACTATTTTTCAGGAATTTTGTGAAACATGGTTGGCTAGGGATTTTTGGCATTACTGATTACCAACATGGAAATGTAGATTAAGAATAGCCGTTGCAACACGGTCAACAAGTTTCCGGATACCTAACAATTATAAACTGCATTAGTGTTATATCTTGCAGTAAATAGTTGAAATTTACATTCTCTACTTTTTGCGTTACCCAGGAACAACGACGTGGACGTAGTAGTTTTTTTGTTCTCATCCGGGTGATTTTTGTAAGTGAGTCCCCTTGCCTCTCACAATGACGGATGTTTTTTATGCGAGTTCCCTTGCCTCTCACAATGACGGGTGTTTTTTAAAATTCCTGAAAAATAGTAAAAATTCGTCCGCCATATTGGTTCCGCCATTTTGAATTTTCAAAACCTCACTTTAAAATCGTCATCAGCGACCGCAAATACATAAACATCCCAATTTTCATTACATTCATAAAAATTAATAAAAATTCGACCGCCATATTGGATCCGCCATTTTGAATTTTAAAAATCTGATTTCAAATTCTTCATCAGCGACCTCAAAACGTCAATATCCCAATATTGACAGACATGCTACAAATAATTTTTAACATACTATTATTCAACCCTAAAGACATTCAAGGGCCATTTCTATAAACATTCAAGGGTGATTTCTACCCCAAAAATGGTTTTTGGGGAAAAACAAAAAAACACGTGTTAAATACTTTTTAAAGAAGTACTTGTATACGCAGTTTCAAAAAAATCGGTGATTATCACTTCCCTAGTGTTACTTGTTAGTAGTTTTTAATTATTTAATTGTAAAAACCATTACTAATTGAACTAGTAACCCAATTTTCATTGTTTAATTAGTAATTATTAATTAATTCCAATTTAGAGAGTAAACGTACTTGTTAATGACTTCAGGAATCATTACTTATCGTTAAAATTTCAATATAGTGACTGTTCATAAGTTCCATTATCGTTATATAAGAAATAATATCTGTACTATGTACAATTTTTAATCTTCATTTTTCATGATTTTTAAATTGTATGTTATTATTAATAACCAACTCTACCTTAGCATCTATTTCATAATATTGGGACTATCTTACAAATACAAAATCAAACATTACAAATAATGCAGAAAACTTAGATAAAATGAGACTTGTAATCAAAATATGATACTTTTCTAGTCAAGAAGTAATATTCTTATTTTTTGAATGTTTTGTAAAAGTTAGTTTTTTTTAGTTTTGTAAAAGTTATTTTTTTTAGTTCTGTAAAACTATTGTTACTATTGCGTTTATTTATACCAAATTCTTCCTTTAATATTTTAACTGAACACTAGATTTTATCTTCTTTCTCTAACACACTTAGTACATCTGCTATTTTTTCTATTAGTCGTGGGTACAATGAAATATGAAAAATTAAATATATCAAATTCTAAAATAAAAAAAGATAACCCAATTATTAATGATATAAATTACACATTTTCAATAAATAAAAAAATTCGAGGCTGCAAAGTTATTTTTAAAAACACTAAAATTATTTTATTTTCTTTTTAAAAGATTTCAATAAACTGTTTTTTTAATTGTGTGTATTTTAAATTGTTTATTCGATGGTCGGTGGTCATAATTTTCTCAATAAGAATTAAAAAACCCGATTACTTGAGTAAAATGTTAATACATTCATTAATATACGTCGAAGGATATGTAACAAATGTATTATTTATATTTTTTTGAGCCACAAATAACCTAAAAAAACTACCTCATTACGATCATGTCCGTAATGTCTTTAACGCACAAAAACACGCAAGTCCCTGTAGCGCAGTGGATAGCGCGTTGGACTTCTAATCCAAAGGTCGTGGGTTCGATCCCCACCAGGGATGCACTTTGAGGCAGTTGGGCCATTTTTTATTTTTTATTCTGTACGTGTGTGATAAGCAAAAAAAAGTTTTCTATACAAAACTAAGATAAATGAAATAATTATTTGGTAAATAAAATAAAAAAAGGTTAAAAATTGAATTTTTTGTAATTGTTTTATTTTCATTGGAAAATGTTTTATCCAATATTTTTAAATTAATATTACAATAAACTTACAAGACTGTTTTATCTTATTTTATTAATTATTTCAATCAAATTTTAGTAATTTTAAAATACGTGATCCACTTGTTTTTTCTAAACTTACTTATTTCATAAAATGTAATGTAAAAAAATTGATTATTATTACAAATTTTAGAAATTAATAAACGTTTACTTATTATTAAAATTTAATAAATTATCGTAATTGATTTTAGGTCAGTTTATATTTTTAAAAGTCTTATTAATGTAGTTGAATTCGTTTAAACTGTTGATGTTATGAACATTTTTTCGAGTAGAATATCTAACGTTTTAATTTCCAATTTTTTCAGCTTTGATCTGGACATATAATTTAAATCATTTAGTACTTGATGATTATAGAATTTCGATTGGGTCAGTACAGTTTGCTGTAATATAAAATTGCAATCAACTTACCATCTATGTTACTGAGATATTTTGGTAGTATTCCGAACACTAAATAGTGCAACAAAAGTCATATTAGAATGCAATAGTGTTATTGTAGTATTAAAAAAAAAAAGTAATATGAAATAGAAATAAATGTATTTTTGTACTTGTAATTAAAAGCTAACTAAATATGTGATGGACATATTTGATGAACATAGTACGATGTTTTCGTGATGCATACTTTTAATTTTTCTAGCAAATTTTTTGTAATGACAAAAAGTCGTCTGCTCTATCAGAAATAATGCGAATTTACTAGAAAAATTAATTTCTTTTATAATAGTAGAAATGATAGTATGATAAAAAAGGTTGGATTATTTTAAGATTGTTTTTTTTAACGAAAATAGGAACCAAAGTGGAAAAATTCCATGCGCCGGGATTTTTTATATATTTTAATATTTGCACAAAATAAGCAGTTACTGTACTTTAATAAAATATTATGAAACTCGTCACAAACAGATATTATCATATTTAAATAACAGTTTTTTAACATGTGCAGTGTACACAAATTAATATTCAGTAAATTTGAGAAACAAAATTAATTATTTTCAAAAAAAAAGAAAACAACATTTTTTCATTCTTTTTTGTGGTCAGCTGTTATTATTTGCAATGAATGAAAATATTCTATTTGTTTTCTTCACAATTAATACGGTTAAGTTCGGAGTAATTACATTTTAAATGTCATTTTTGGCAACTAAGAATGTTGACTTTGCGATGTCGGAATTGGGTTTGGTAGTATTAACTTTTCAATCGAAAAAAAACATCGTTTTTTACATTGCAATATATAATAAAACATAAATTTCATTAGCAAAGTTTTTGTTCTAGAAGGTGTTTTCTCCAGAGTTGTTAGACAAGAAAAAATTGTAGAATATTTTTGCTTTCGTTTACTTTTGCATGAATGGCATTCTTACCACAATGAAATGTGGTAATATTTTGGTAAAAGTAAATGATTAGCCAAAAATAATATAATTTTATTGTCTTTTATAATGAAACCGTTTTAAAGAACACGAAAGTACAGGAAAATTGGGAGACACTTGTGATATTTTAAGAGGTACCATACAAATTTTCTTTTAGATGTTTAAAAAAACATTTCTACATTGCATTTTATAAAATTTTAAATAATGATGATGCTTAGAAACAACAAAAGATGAGTAAATTCTTTCATTAATTGTAAATCTTAATGTAATATATGTCCCTAAAATGACTGCAAATTTTTATTCATTCAAATAGTTTTCTATCTTTGTAAATTCTTTAATGGAATAAACATGAAATTAAATAAATTACAATTTTCTTGTGTTACAAAAAAATTCTACTTATCATTGACAACAAAGATTTTTACAAATTAAATCTCATTTTTCACGAAAATGCATAAACATTATCTTCAGCCTAGCAAAATACTTCAGAAATGATACTATCTTTGTTAAAAAATCAATTACTTTTGTTATATAAAAAAATGATTACCAAATTAAAAAAATGTAACCCTCATTTTTGGAAAAATGCGTCGCATTTGAAGAATTTAGAGGGTGAACTATCTTTTTTAACACTAATAATGCTTTGAAAACTACCCATAACATGTTAATAAACACTTTCTTTTTTGCAAAAAAAAGTCCGTAATATCGTCAAAAACTTTTTATACATTTAATCTCGCTTTTTACGAAACTACAATACAATCGAGAAATTTTGAGAGGACCATTGTTTTCAAGTGTACAAAATCTGATACTCCAATTGTAAGAAACATATTGCTCCAAAAAAATTCAAAATATTACTGAAAACATAAATTTTAACTCATTTTCTTATAGATGATTGGGATAATGTAAAAAATATTTGAAAAATCAGATATTGTATGTTACAAGATAATTTTCTATTCTACAAACGAAATCGGTAACATCGTAAAAAACACAAATTTGTGCACATTTAGCCTAAATTTTTGTGAAAATGCTACATGGTAACAAAATTCAAAAAACGCCATTGTTTTCAGCAGTAAAAAGTACTTTGGAAATTACACTTTCCACATCAACGGCAAAAAGAATAACATATTTGGGGGTAGTTTTGGGGGCACCGTTCATATTCTACCTTATCTGACCATTTTAAGAAAGAGAAGTTATAATTATAACCAAAGCGGACATTTAGACGTCCTCAGGAGCTCTCCAGAACATCCGGGGACGGATTGTGCTGATCGGGTAACTTCCTACGGTTTTGAAAGGTTATGTCATAATTGAAACTTTTATTTTCAGCCTTCAGATAAAAAGAATTCACTTAGCTTAATAATTTATTACAAACTTTACGAAATACACTTCTGGATACTAAAATCTAAGAAATATCGGTTTTTATTGATAGACAAAACTCTGAATATTATAGCATGCAGAGGGGGCAACGCTGACATTCTCAGCAGGTAATTTTTCTGTCCAATTTTTTGTAACGTTACAGGCGACTGACAGTTTTAATTTAAACAAAATAAATGTATATGAAAATTAATTGACTAACATAATTTTGATACATAAAATAGTGTTCCATTTTTTTTTTCAGGACACAAAAATCACATTGTAATCACCCGTATACACGATGATAGCTGTTAAAGTGGATAAAACGTCTTCAATTATGCGTATAACATTGCCAGGTTTATTTTGTACCGGGTAAATGAAATCAAAATTCTATTGTATTCTTTTTTTTACTATGTAACTCAGAGAGGCCCCTGTAAATAAAATAAAACAAAAGTCGCGATAAATAAATATTCTTATAGTGTCGTGTTTATTTTTAGATCTCTGATTTCGAATATGATGATTGTAGAACGACATTGAAACCAAAAACAACACAAAATAGAAATTTTTTAAAAATGTCAAGTTTCATCAAAAAAAGGTTTGATGTAATTTTGTCAGAATATGAAGGTTATTGCCGCAATAAAAAGACAAAAAAAAGAAATAATTGGTATTATAAGTCTTTCAGCTTGTAATTGATTGTTATCTCTACAAATATTTATGAACATTACTATAATTCGAGAAGCTATACTAAGCATCAGCGCGTCCTGCAGAATAATTTGGTAAGTACTCAAATGTTGGTGGATGGATGTAAACTCGGTCAAAACGGAGCAATTAGCGAACAAGAAATTAAATAAATAAAAAGGAGGACAATGGTGTTCCATTCTTCAATGAAAATTTAAACTAATAAATGGAATTTCCTAAAGGAAATTGTTCTAAGTTGGCAGAATGCCAAGTACTCGCATTGCGATTCAGAATGCTCTGATGAATAAAAATAAATGTACATCAAATAATAAATTTGAAACTAAGTTTGTTGCATATTTACCGTTTTTTAATTACTTCTGCAATATAAACTGCCAATTTGAGGGCAACGTCTACCATCTTAAGGAAAGTTTTTTCTGTTTTCTAAATTGCTTATAACTTTTTTATTTATTAAGCTACTCAAAGATTTCCAAACCAAAAACCTAACAATTTCTATAGTCATTTAAAAAAAGCCTGCTAACTGGGGTACCTTCTCTACATTTTCCAAACACAATATAAATCTAAACAAGAACTATTATAAGCTTGTGGGGTGTCAATTGATCGCTATCAGTGTGAAAAAAGTATTTTTTTTTAATTTAAAAGTTCATTAACTATTAACTACAAATGGCACTAATATTTCTTACTTCCTGTTTTCAAAGAATTTATGCAGATTTCAAAAGAAACTCGAAAGCCGATATCAAAAGGTAAGTATGTCTATAAATAATTGTTTAAAAGACATTTCGCTAAAAATCGATATTATCATATATTATTCTGTATATTATTTTAATATTTACCCAATCTGTACATAACTTGAATTTTCTTTTATTAAGATATATTATCTACTATTTATTTATTGCGTGATTTATAATATTTCCACATTAAAATTTCAATAATATTAAAATGAATTATTCTTATAAATAATTTCTTTCTCTTGATTTACGTATTTATTTGGAAAATGGTAAGATGTTAAGTTTTTTACTGTAATTTCTTTTTACATCTGCTATTTTCGTGCTTCATTTAGGGAAATAATTGTCTTCAATTCCAACAAAATGAAAATAAATTATTTTGATATATTGTAAATTGAATATACTAAAATATATGAAATTTAAAATTCAACACACGAATAGGAAATGGTTAATCTTCTTTTAAATAATATGGAATTTTGAAAATCAACCTTTTTCAAGATTTTAAAAAAACAATATTTTGTGAAAACATTTTAACAAACAAATTCCAGAATATCTAAAATTCCTTAAATTAATTATTTTGCTAAATATATTTACGTTTCCAATTATTAAATTCTACATTTATTAGCATAATATTTAACCTTCATGAAATACGAAATGTGTCAAGAACAGACACGAGGGCGGCGGCATTACCTTTGCTACACTAACAAATCAGGTAAAAACATATCCGCATTTTTGCGAATGAACACTCCAGTTAAATAAATCTTATGCCAATTATTTCAAAGGAATTTATTGTAATATATTTTTTTTAGAATTCAATACAAAGCCAAAGATTGAAGTAGTTTCTTCTATTTCTAAAAAAAACAGCTTTAGTTTAGTTTAAGAAAATCTTATATAAGCTATTCTAAAAATAATTCAAAAATTTTTATTTTTGTTGGTTTAGTAGTTAATGTATTATTTATATTTTTTTGAGCCACAAATAACCTTAAAAAAAACTGCCTCATTATGATTACGCCGTAACGTCTGTTACGCACAAAAACACGCAAGTCCCTGTAGCGCAGTGGATAGCGCGTTGGACTTCTAATCCAAAGGTCGTGGGTTCGATCCCCACCAGGGATGCACTTTGAGGCGGTTGGGCCATTTTTTGTAAACCGAAGCAAATTTTACTTGGGCTTTATTTGGAACAATCCATTTATATTTCATACATTTCACAAAAACTTTTCAATGCAGACACCTGACGGTGCCCGAGAATAATTGGAAGGGGAGGGGGGTGCACGCCCCCATATTTTTTTTATATTGAATTTTTTTTATATTGAATTTTTTTTATAGTAACAATATGTATTAAATTTGTTGTAGATTAATACATTGTATATTTTATTGCCTCTTATTTTTGAAAATAAATGCAAAAATCTTTGAACGCCCGATTTTGGTTGTCTTTATTTTTTAATTTTAAATAAAATTTACTTGATTGAAGCAATTCGTTTATTTGATTAATACAGCAATTTTTTGAAAACAAAAGTATTGGAATGAAAATTTTACTAGAATTTTTTATCCAATTAGTTGCAATAAATAAATATATTGTTAAAACGATTATTTATTTATATATTGTAAATATATTGTTAAACAAACAAATACATACAATTCATTATTAAACAAGTAATTTCTTAAATTAAATAAATTTTTACTAGAATCAAAGAAATAGTTTTTGAAGGTAAGTAAAAAACTTTTTTGTGTTTCTTTTGCGTTAATGAAAAAAAAAATTTAATGCTAAGAAAATCTAATTTCTAAAATTAAGTGGATTTTATTGAAATTAAGACAAATTGACATTATTGAAATTAAAACAAAAATTACACAAGTTTTATCAGTAATTTCTAAATAGTAGGACAGCTTTTAAAATTAAGAAATTAATTTCAGAAAAGTAAAGAATGTTTTAAATTAATTGTATACATAATAACATTCAATTTTACTTAATTGTTACACATATTTCCCCAGCATTAATAAAACCAATCTTAAAGAAAATAAAAATGAAATAAAACTTAAAAAGATGTCGGAAGTACAGAAATTATTAGAACGTAATTATTTCTTAAATCTTAGAAAATATTTCCTAAATGGAATGAAAGGAACAATTATTATTTATTTATTTAACTAATTAACATAGTCGCTTACAGAATGTAAGCTGTTTCTTCCACTTGGAGGATACTTTTCGAGTAACAGTGCCATCTACGGTCGACAAAACAACTTTCAATAAAACTAATCATTTACTGGAAATAATTAAACGCTTATTTCGAAATAAGTAAATATTTGTTCAATGAATGTCACATTTTCTGATAACATTAATGAAAATCAAGATTTAACAAACTATTTATTTATTTTGATCATATATGACTTTATTATCAAGTAACTTAACCCATTAACGCCTGAAGTGACATTTTTTACTGCAATTTCAATCAAGTTTTAACAAAAAATTAAAATATACTTCTCCTACTATTTCCGAGGTCGATCGTCAAAATTCTGAGGTCAAATTTAAGTTTCATCCGTTAAGAATTCGAATATGGAATATGGTCAATGTTATGGATAAAATATTTTTATTTTAACAAAAAATTTGACTTTTATACCCTACGTCATTAGAACTACCTCAAAATGGAACGAGGGCACAGAAAAACATTTCTTTTGATAAGTTTTCTGGATTCTGTAACTCAGAATTTATGAGCTTTTATTAAAAAAAATGCTGAAAACAAAAAGTTCTTAGAAATATACAAGAAATATAGTGGATTTTGTCCTATTTTTTTAAAGGATATTTTCAGACGTTTCTTATACATTCTGTAAATAAATTTGTAAAAGATAACAAAAAAATTTGCAAAATTTTGGGTAAAATACTTTGATGAATTCTAACAATAAGTATTTTTAAGAAAATTTTAGTTTGTGAGGGAAAAAAATATTTGATAATCAGTTCAAAATATTATAAACTTTTCGAAAAAATTGGAAAAATGCTTCAAATCGTGAAGAATATACCAAATTTTTCAGCATTTTTCTCAAATTTAAAAAAATTTGTTAGTATACAAAATTTAAAGAAAATTAATAAAAAAAAGCATTTAAAAAATTGGACAAAATTCCAACATATTCTTTGATGTTTTTTAACATTTTTCGCGTTTGCTATTTATTAAAAAGCTCATATTCTGTGAATTGTAGCATCGAGAAATATTTTAATCAAATTTTCATTGTGATAATGTAAAACGACTTAAATATTTATCTAAATTTTACATTTTTGCTTAAAAAAGTATGTAGTACATAATAAATATCACGGCTTTATAAACCTAGGTTTTTCGAAAGAATTTTGATTGAAGTTGATTGTAGCAAAGTTTTCGTTTGTAGTTACATTAAAAAAGTTTTGGTTAAACAAAAAATGTCAAGGAAATTCGAGGTGAAAATATCGTGAAAAAGGCGTCGAATCATCGTCTATAGCTGTTTGGAGTGAACTGCACACAATATAGTGAGTTTGAAACAACATTTTAAAGGAAATTAGAGGTGAATTGGCATACAACAACGTTGATGTTGATGTATATTGGTTTATGAACCCGCCAAATTGACTGTTGTCCGTTCCGACGACCTCCAAAATTGACTGCAAGTTATAAAAATGTGCGGAGGGGAGGTAAACACCACTTTACTTTGTCTGGACCTTGCAGACTAATGTTAATGAAGCACTCTTTTTTCGGTAAAGTTAGAAAAAAAATGCCTGCAATAATTATTTCTTTTTTATTTATTTACTTTTTATAAATAATACATTGAACTGTTTGAGAGAAAAATGGGGGAAAGCGTTTCCTCTATGGCAGCCAATTTAGAAAGCTTCTGTCGGGACAATTTGAGAAGTCAGCCAATTTTGAGGAGGCCAATATCGCAGGTCCTATTATTCATTCTTTTGGGAAACGGCAGGCCGCTATTTTTTCTGTTGTACTCTTTGATTTTCAGTCGAAACAATCTGGCACACCCAACTCAAATTTAAAAGAAATAACTTTGTAGTACATCCTAAAATTTTGAAAATCGGTTTTCTGAGTACTCCAAACAGAAAATTCCTTGACAACAATAAACTTCAAAATCGTTTGTGTCAAATAAAAAAATTTTCAAAGTAGGGTTCTGAGTTTTTTTGGATTCCCTGTCATTTCTTTCCTTGTAACTAGAAAAGAATTTCACTTTACGACAATAAAGTAAAATCACAATTGTTTGGAAATTGCGTTTGTTCAGGTTCACAATGCTCAATTTCTCACTTTTGGAAAATGAGTGCTTATAATTGATTATTAAAAAAGTGACTTATTATTTTTGTAAGTAAATATTTAGGATTAAATTATATATACGATTTTGCGGTTATGAATTTGATAAAGGAGGATAATATTAAATTACAAGTTATTTTTTAAAAACAATATATTTTCATAACATCTGAATATAATAATTAAGCATAAGTTGTTAACAATTATATATAACAAATCTTATAGAAAACTAGCCTTATTCTCTAAAACTACTTCTACATATAACTTATATACATTCGATGATCGAGTACTCGTTATTTTGCATGTATTCGTTGATGAGTTTGGTAGTCGTATAATGAATCTGAAAAATAACAAAAAAGACATTTAATTCATGTATTAATTTGTTACTTGTGCTAGATCAAATTCAACATTAAACAATGTTCAAAATTTCATTAAGGAGTCTAGAATCTCAAGTTAAACAATTTTGAATTGTCTTTTTTTTCATTGTATTATTTTTAAATACGACAGACAAAAGCCTTTTTATATTTGACCCATTTTAAAAAATTTTACATAAAATCTGAATAAATAGAACTCACCTCTACTTAGTGACACTTCATTTTTAGGAACAATATTGCTGAAGTTCTGCATAATTGCAGCGGCGTCTGCAACAAGTATCAACAATACTTCTTCTAGTTCTGATACCAGCTAATTTTCGGTTTGATCCTCCACTAGTGCAAACATGACTCAAAACATTGTCAAGATTTAGTCTGCAAATTGTGTGTGGCTCTTGTACAGAACTAAAATCATCTTCAGCATTTGCTTTAGCTACCAAGAGCAAAAAGCAAATACCAACCACTGCCAAGACGCACAATTGTTGACTGAGTTTCATCATATTGTATTATTTTATTGACTGGTGGTCACTATTGCTGATGTCGGTATGACTTTTTGCTTCTGATTCCTCGGCTTTTATACCAAAAAAATATTACTACGGATTTTGAAGGGCATCGAAATGGGGGGGATTCTGCGATAATAAACTATATTTAGAATAGATTAATTAAGTTCTTAATTCTGCCTATGCCTTCGTTCCTCTTCGCTAGTGGTAAAAGATATGAATCTAATTAATTCTGAGAATTCTTCGCTGGGGAAGTAATCAATGATTTTTCAGGTCAAAAACCTTACACTGAGGCTGGATTCCATTTAATCCAAAAAGTTCTCTTATTTGACTTTGTATTTTTAAGTTCTTTTCCTTGAAATATCGCGAAAAATTTTTGTTTTGATGTGATTTTTTCTTGTTAATTATCGTTAAAATAAAAAAAGTCAAAAATATATTTTTTTACTTATTTTGAATTATATTGTTTCAGAACTAATAGAAATTAATTCTATTTTAATATAAAAGTTAATGACCCACAGATTCAGTTATATTAATTACAATTTTTAACCTACAACCTATAAATGAATAGTAATAAAATATTTTTTACGTAAAATTATTGTTTAATGCTGTTTAGTAATTGTATAGCGTATCAGTAAAGTTGTTACTTTGTACTCCAGCGTTCAGGGTTCAATTCTCCGTCAGTCCAATTTTTTTTAGTCATCCATTTTTTAAATTAAACGATAATGAAAAATTAAAAAAACGTTTACTCTAAACGAAATCGTTCGTGAGACTTCATTAAACAATGCAAAAATAAAAATTCAGACTAATCGCCAAAGAAATTTGGAAAAAGCCATCCCTATTATGAAATAAGTCTAATGATCTTTCGTTTTAGGCTGAAATTCTTCTATTTTCATAAATTAACAGATATCCGTGAAACAAAACTTAAGGAACCTTTTGTTTTAAAATTAATCGAGCTTTACAATGCTTATACTGTTTTAATTATGAGGAAAGTTGATATATTATCGATTTTATTACTGTTAGTTGTTTTTTTGCATAAAACTTGCATAGTTTATTTGAAACCATCCAAACTTTTAAAAAATTCAAAATGGCGGATCCAATGTGGGGGCCAAAATGAAAATTTTTAATCAAAATTTAAAAAACTCAGTCGTTATTGGAGTTTCGAGGTCACTAATGTTACGAATCCGTTTGCGCTTTTTAAGAATTCAAAATGGCGGATCGAATATGGGGCACAAAATTAATAATTTTCAAAACGCTTTCAATCTCAGCTAACGAGGACGAGGTGAATATAGTCTTCCATTTTTAAAATTTATTTATTTTTTTAAATGTTATTATTTACTTTCTTAAATATGTTTTCTACCATACTTTTTATTCGGTTTCCAATGAATCAATGAATCCACCATCGCAAATCTAAAATTTTTCAAAATCATTTCAGTTATATATGGATTTTAGTAAACAATTACCTAAATTTGTCGAATATTGGATTTTGTTGGATTATTGTAAATGATTTTCGACAAATACGTTGTAATGAAATGTAACCGAAATACATAAAAACAAGTGATCAAAGTTTCTCCGAAATTTCTGTGAAATTAAAAATATGTTGGTTATTTTGAGTTTTTCAGAACTGGACTTAAATTTCAACAATTCTGCTCGCCATGTTGCATTTTTGAATTTAATTTTTTAAACCCATCAGGTTTGTGTTTGCAACCTCGAAAAATCCTAAATACTAAAAGTCAATTTTCTTTCAATATTATTTATTTCATCTGTCATATTCTTGTACTCCTTATACGTTCTAAGAAGTCCTCCAGAACTCAGTCCAAAAATACATAATAATAATAATTAACGCCTTTAGAATAGTAAAAGTTTTAAAAACATTTATTGACATAATTTTTTCGTGTCTCGAGTCATGTATGCATGTTTCAAATGAAAACAATTTTTGTAATTTTTAATATCCCCCTGTTTTTTGGATCGCTAATAACGAATTTGTAGTCAGATTTTCAAAATTCAAAATGGCAGCATCAAAATTGTGGACGTTGTCTATAAAGTTTCAAATTAATCACAATTATATCAAAAAAATATCTTCTTGTAAGCAATGTTGTATTTTTTTTCGTTTTATGATCTTTTTGTATATTTATGCATATTTTAATTGTGGGATTTGTCACAATATTAAGCATTGCAATTTTTGCAAAATTTTCGCATTTTAATTGTGCATATTGAACAGTCGTAATTTACATTTTACGTTTAATTTACATTAATTTAGTTTTCAGAAAATGTCGTAATAATATAATCGAAAGACAAACTTTTTCTTCACAATATTGCATACAATATAAAGAAATTTTTTCATTTGAGTAATTTCAAATTTTATAGATAATGTCCGCCATTTTGAAACCACAATTTTAAATTTTGAAAATCTAACTACAAATTCGGTATCAGCGATCCAAAAAACAAAGATACTGAAAGCAACAAAAATCGATGAATATTTGATACTTTGGGTCCTCCATATTGGATCCGCCATATTGAATTTAACGAAACCAACAACAGATTCATAATCAGCAACACCAAAAACCGCAGATTAATGAGTTTTGGTTTACTATAATTACTTTCGTGTACGATGATGGGTAATTTTTATGAATGCAGAAATATTTCGCCGTATCAACCGCCATTTTGTTAATAAGAGAATAAAAAAATCAAGTATGATAAATTCCTTTGGTGGACACATCGGGTGAACGTTTACGACTTATTTTAAGTCGATACAAATGCTTTTTGACACAAAATTTTAGGAGAAACGAATAAAAATGAGTCAGAAAATCATGATTATTTACTTATTTTTGTAAAAAAATATTGAAAATTACATTTTTTTTTTAAATTTTCTCATCATCATTTGAAAAAGCGACCTTGAAACATGTAATTTCGAATTTTTTCCATATATGTTTCATGCGAGAAATAAATGCTGAACTCGAGGTAAAATTCAGGGGCATTCGGCGGTTAATGAGATAAAACAATTAAAAGAGAACTTATAATAAATTGCTATACCCTCTTCGCGCTTACCAGCCCTATCCTTTTTTAGAAGTGTATAATTGTTTATAGCAACAATTAGCAAAGATCGAGTCAAGAATACGATCAGTCAGCCACGTCTCAGAAATACATAAAAAATCATACTAATAAGTAGTTAATAAATCTGTGATAATAGGCAAATGCAAAGTGAGAGAACGCACATTGATATGAGCAATTTTTAAATTATTGTAAACTGCCGTATCCAACGATGATTAATGAGTCGATAGATGATTGATGATATCTCCATAAAGACACAATTTTGCATTATTATCCAAATAAAAAAAAAGACATCTTTAAGAGCTCATTAAGAGTTTTAAAAATCTTAAGATATAAATGAATACTGTTCAGAAAGATTTCTTTCAGTGTTCTTCAAGAAGATTTATGTGCCGATTTTAAAAGCTCCACAAGACCTCTCAGATATGCGGTCTCAGAAAAGAGATCTTATTTGAGAGCTTTGACATGTAAAATAAGTAATATCAATGAAACGTAAATTTATGAGACTTATAGACTTTATTCTTGTACTTTAATTAATAACTATGCAACAGGCAAAAAGGAACTCAGGTAAGAATTATATAAAGTTATAATTAAGGTACAAATTGTTAGAAATTTGCTTTTTATTTATATTATTTATTTTATATGCCAAAGCTTTGAAATAAGAGCTCTTTTCTGAGCTCATATTAGAGAAATCTTATGAAGTTTTTATAAACGACGCATAAATCTACTTAAAGTATTTAAGATATCTTACCATTTTTAAGACCTCTTAAAGAGCTCTAAAAGATGTCATTTTGCTGTTTGGGTTGGGTCAAATATTTTCAATTTTGAAACACCGTCAAAGGTTTTGTATTCAGCGAATTTTTATAAAATTATATTCAAATCAATTTTCATAAAAAATATTTTCATGTGACCTTTTGTGATCGATAAAAATGCATTTTTTTTTGCACAATTTACATAAAGTCATAAATTTAACTTTAAATTTGCGGAATATACCAAAATTTATCTGACAGATAACAAAAAAAATATTTTTTTTAATTGCGTCAATTTAAATTCATATCTGGTATTTACTATGTAAAAGTGCATTTTTACGTGCCGTAACTTTTTCGCCGTGGCCATAATATTTAAGTAAAAATGTGCAATGTAACGTAATTTCATAATCTTTTTAAAAATGTTCATTTTTTATAATCTTAAACTTTCGTAATTCATTTTACAGCGATAAAAGCTATTAATGCAATCTTATAAGTTAATCCAAGCAGTATTAATTATTCAAAAACTTTCCAATACAAAATGTCTTCTAACCGCATATACCGGACTTAAATATAGAATATCAGTTAATTATTAAATGGTTTTAGATAATGAAACATTTACGTATTTTATTAGCCAATGTATTTTTCACATCGCAATGTGTAATAGTTGATTGTTGAAGATTCAATTAGACGATATTTTTAAGGATTGATTCTTTAGGATCTACACTGACCTTCAGAAATCTGTCAACCTTACGGAATAAAATTATGTGAAATCTTCATTAGCAATTTGCAAATTATTAAGCCTTAATTCGACTATTTTTGCATTCAGGAATCGTCATTTCATTCACACGTAACTTATTTATAATTAGTTATATATATAACACTAATTGAATTTATCTATGCTATCGATCTAAGAATAGTAAACAATTTGGCAATGCGATTTTAATTATAATAATTAGCCTCAGAATTGGTGTGGTAATCTTATCTATTAATTAGTCTCAATAAATTTAGAATATATCGCTATAATATTGTCAACAGTATTGATGTGTAATAATAATTAATAATTTTTTGTAATAAGTTTTTTTAGTCCATCTTTTAATGTAATATAT
Source organism: Trichopria drosophilae (assembly GCA_030407085.1). Taxonomy (NCBI): domain Eukaryota; kingdom Metazoa; phylum Arthropoda; class Insecta; order Hymenoptera; family Diapriidae; genus Trichopria; species Trichopria drosophilae. The sequence continues at coordinate 19,716,259 of CM059583.1, read as the reverse complement.
TTTTTGGTAGCTTTTGAAAGTAACAAAAGCGATAAGACATTAATTTGTGCAAAATTATTTAAACTGTAAATAAATGAATTTCAGAAACCGTTCATTTATTTTTTAATAAACTTTAGGATCATTGAAACCAAATTTAGTGCAACTAAATGATTTGGAATTTTCTAAAATCTTGTCATATAATTCTCAGTTTACTCTTAGCATTAACCTATATTTTGATGTAGGTTAGGGATCTATGACCAATAATCAAGATAAGTTAATATAATTTTAATCTAATCGAATAATTACCTCCCATGTGATATTATCGGGAAAATAAGCGATCATTAGTATGGTAGGGGGTATTATATACGAAAGTAGAATATACACTGACAAAAATGGGTAGCCCTTACAACATTTTACACTCAAGCTCAAACAGCTTGGCTCTAAACTCGTCAATGTAACTGGTTTATAAGGAATGGATTATACAATAGTTTATTCCAGAAAAACTTATTATTCCTGCTGTATATGATAAACATTTTTTAAGTCTAATCACCATATGTCACAACAATTAAAATGCAAATGTGCTTCCTAATAACAATGTGTTGGCAACGGTAGATAAGATTATTGAATAAAAAAATTGTAAGATTAAATCGAAAAACAATTAGAAAGCTCAAGAAATGGGTAAACCTTTCAATGAACTACTTCCTCTAAAAAAAAATGTTCTTTACAGTAGTTCAACGTAATTTGGCCTTCTGAATACGAATATGACAATAAAAATTGGCGGTCGGCAAAATGAAGTCGCCTCCTTGAAAAAAAAGGCCAAAAATCATGTTTCTTTATAATGTTGTTATTAATGTTGTTTGGGATAGTCGTGAGACGTCCAAAAGGTTCTATGGACTATTTTATCCTATCCAAATTTCGACCTCCCATTTATTCTAGACACTGATGCCTCTAATTATGATATTGGAACGATTTTCTCACAAGCAGATTCTAAAGATAATAATAATCCACAAATATCCAAAGAAAATGTTATCGTGCTTTGGAATACCTTTAGAAATTCATTCTGATCAAGGTCGAGAATTTGAATCTGGAATTTTCTAAGAAACTTTAAGGTTATTAAACTGAAAAAAAAATTCATAATTTCAATTAAATATTTACTTGAATTGTCGCAACAAAATATGTTTTCCATTTTTGTCGCAACAAATGATTTTATCCAGCAAGTAAATATTTATTTAAATTAAGAAAATATTTCCTTTTTTTAAGTAAACGACTATTCAAGTAAATATTTAATTGAAATTAGGAAATTTTTTTTTCAGTGTATGGATTCATAAAACTCGAACCGCTTCTTTTCGACCACAATCGAATGGTCTAGTCAAACGCCTAAACAGAACTATTTTGAATATCTTTCTAAATTTGTCTCATTCCATGAAAAGGATAGGGATAAATAGATCGCTTTATTCTTATTAGCTTATAGATCATCGTCACATACCGCCACTGGTTTCACCCCAGCATTGTTAAATCTAGGTAGAGAATTAAAACTTCCAATAGATTTAACACGAAATTCCTAATGATAATACATCTATTTTTATACCCTAATATGTTAACAATCTTAAAAATAAACTTAATTCAATTTATAAAACTACATCCGAGCAATATTGTAAAAAATATAATACTAAATAAAATACTAAATCAAATAAATTAAAATCAAGATTTCAGTTACAATCAGTAAAACAATCTTTTGAAGTAGGACATAAAGTTTGGCTCTTTATCCCCAAAAGAGTTAAAGGTAAATCTCCAAAGCTACAATGTAATTCGTATGGTCCATATATAGTCAAGACAAAACTAAATGATGTAGTTCTCGGAAATATAAAGTTGTTCATGCTAATCGTTTAGCAAATTTTTTAGAATAATTTTATTTACTTTTTATTAGGTTCGATAAATATTTATTCACTAAAAATAATACTAAATTAAAATATAAACATTTACTCGCAATCACTTTGATATTTGGTGATTAATCATCATTTTTCATAACTTACAAGTAATACTACCCAAGTGATACACGCCGATTTTTCTGAAATTTGGATATGTTATAGTACACGAAAAACTAAGCGACACGTATTTTTTTTATCGGCGGTAAAACGTTTTTATGGGGTGAAACAGCCCTCCCAACATAAGGGGCCAAATAGAAAAATTACGGTATCTTTGAGACTAGTGGACCGAATTGAATGATTTTTAGTATAAAAGTATCGTTCGATAAAAGAAGAACATTAGGTATGTTGCTAATGTTGGGTTGGAGGGTTAAAATTAGGGAAAACCGTCCCTAAAATGAACAATTTTTTGGTAAAATTGACAAAGGCCGATTTTATTGAAATTTGGATATGTTATACTGCACGAAAAACTACGGGATACATGTTTTTTTAACGACGATAAAACGTTTTTATGGGCTGAAACACAAACACATTTTAAGTCTCAAAGATACCGCAATTTTTCTATTTAGCCCCCTATGTTGGGGGGCTGTTTCACCCTCTGAAAACGTTTTACCGCCGATAAAAAAAATGAAGGTCCCTTAGTTTTTCTAGTACTACAACATAGCCAAATTTCAGAAAAATCGGCGTGTATCACTTGGGTAGTGTTACTTGTTAGATTTCTTGAAGGGTTCAGGTGTAACCTTGAACATCTAATTAAGTTCGAATTACGTGATGAATGGATTCACTTTAAGTAACAAAGAGAATAATTTAACACTATTATTTACTTCCTTTTATTTTTATTGATATTTTAATAGAGATTATACTATAACATTCATCAAACATTTTACTAATAATTGAAATCATACACAACTCGACAACTAATTGATTTATTTAAATTAATTGTTTTGGTTATTTTAGACTTACTCACTTAGAGATAATTATATTTATACACAAATTGTAGGATATATTATGTATGGTTTCTGCCTCTATTTTCTTTTTGTGTAGATGTTCTATGATAGGCGAGTATCAGCAGAGAAGATTATAAACTTCAAAATTTATATTTAGCTTTTAGAACGTAATATAATTACATTGTAAATATTCATATAAATATTATGTAATAAATTCATAATAAATTACCGTTAGGGTTAGTCAGTTAGGGATTTTAGGAGCCAGCGATTTTCCTGAACTATTCTCTTTTCTTTATTTTTGACGGTAGGGTGAGAAATTGGCGAAGTTGGTATACATTAGATTAAATTTTAACTACACGAACATCATTCTCAATAGATAGGTACACGCAGAAAAAATCCATAGTTAAATTAACTATATCACGTAGTTGGAAAAATATAGTTAAAACTACTATCAAAAATAGTTAAATTTACCACTTTCATAGTCGATTTTACTATAAGTTTGTTACACCAATTATCTCCTCATAGTTAACAAAAAATTAGCTATGTAGAATGATTTAAATAAATATGACAAATATAGTTAAAATAACTATAATCTAGTGCAGTCCTTATTTCTCACACTATGTCTCGTAGTAAATCTTTATATTTACTATTATTCATAGTTAAAGTTTGTACGTACTATAAATCCCTAGTAAATACGGTCGCACCTTGTGTTCCAAAAGTGGATTTTCATTTGGTCATAAGAAGGACCGTCGGGCGTCAAATGACATTGAAATTTGTATGTATAATGTCATTGCACGATACATTTTTTAACTACCTAGAGTGTGACGTGTGACATTCACAAACTTTTGGTATAATTACGAGATCTTGATAAGTATTATTAAAATTATATGATTTTCAAATTAGAAAAATTGGCTAGATCGATTATCCGAGTCAAGGAACCTTCCTTCATCAAGTGTTAAATTTATGAATTATATTTAATATATGGTTATCAATAAAGGCCATTTTTTGTGGAAAGCAAGGTAGGTAGAAAACACTTTCTAGCATTATAAACAATTGCAATTAAACCTTTTAAGAACTTCATATATGCAGTTTTGTTTAATGAATTATTTGTGATCAATTTCTATTGTTTTGAATTAGCCTCGTAATTAATTATACTAAAATTTGTTTAGACCGATAATATATTATTTTTTTATCCCCCGGCCGTTAAGCTCGATTTCTCGGCCTAGGGCGAAACCTTCGGCCGCGAATTATCGAGTCCTACGACAATCGGATCAAAAAATGTATTATTGGTCACGGGTGACATATCGATCTCCGACGATTGTGAAGTTTGTCGCCCGAGCGAAGTGAGCCGAATAGATAATTGCGCTCTTGGCACATAATGTACTATTTTGGGGCGCAATTCTAATTAGCTAATTGCGCCCATGTCCCATAATATACTATTATAGCACAGTTTTCAATCCGAGGTAAATATTTTAATTATAGTTGCAATGATATATTGTACTATATATACAAAATGATCACATCACCATCTCAAACCAATCAAATAAGCTCTTATAAGTATTTGAATAGATGCGATACATATACAATATCACTTTTTATTTAATTAGTAATTAGTCAACACCATATTCATGAAACCATTTTATTAAATAAAATAATTTTGTGGATTAAGAAATCCGTTTCTTTGAATAATACTGCGTATGTATTTATTTCAAACAAGATTATTAATCATATAATTTGTTTAATTGAAAAAAATATTTGTTTAACTCTGTATCAATATAATAATTTGATAGATTTAAACAAATTTTGTTTAATTTTGAAAATCTGTTTTCTGAGTGAATTCTAATATCCGAATAGTTATTTTTCCTATTAAAAACAGTTGTTAAAAAGTTATTTCTTCAAATGTTAGTTTATCAAGTTTTATTTTTGTATTCCCAAGATTTCTTGGAATGAGAATTACCCTTTTATCGAGTAAAAATTAAACCAACTTCGTGCAAATTTAGAAAGTCCCTTTAGGGATTTTAATAAATAAATTGAGGATGCTTATAAATTAATTAATTACAAACAAATTCTTTTTTAAAAACATACATTGTATATTTTCATATCATATTAATAATACAATTAGTGCGTAAATACATGTTTTGTTAACAATTATGTACAGAAATCCCAATACAAAAAGTGCCTTATTCTCTAAAATGTCTATTTTACACAATAAATAGTTCATTCTTCTTTGGATTGCTTATCTGGCAAAAGATGAAGTTAACAACTGCAGTCGTATAAATCTGAAAACATGAAAAATAAATATATAATTCACAGTTATAATTTAATATATAAATAATGTGTCAGTTGTTCTAAATTAAAATTAATGTCCAGACTTTCTTAAGGTACAACTAGAATCTTCCTATTCCAGAATAATAGGGAGAGCTAAACGTACTTCAGTTACTGCCTAATCCAAATTGTACAAAAGATTAAATAAATAAACCTCACCTTAAACACAGTATTGCCTAAGTTCTTCATAGTTGCAGTGACGTGTACAACAAGTGTCAACAACACTTCTTCGAGCTCTAAATAATTCGTCGCTTGATCCTCCATTAGAGCAAATATGATTCAACACATTGGCTAGATTTTCCCCGCAATTGGATTGTGCCATACCGAATTTGTTTACTGTATTTGCTTCAGCTACCAAGAGCAGAGAAAAAATAACTACTGCTAATAAACAACATTTTTTGTTGAGTTTCATCATATTGTATTATTTTATTGACGTCGCCTGTGCTTCAGATGTCGATGTGATTTGCTGCTACTGATACTTCAGCTTTTATACAAAAAATGTTGTATTACCCAGGATTTTAAAGAGAGTTGAAATGGAGGGGATTCTGCGATAATAAACTATATTTAGAGTGTGATCATTAGATGCCATCTGCGAACGCGTGCTTTCATGCGCTTATAAAAACATAAAAAACTAATTAATTAAGACAATTTTGATGATATAGATATCAATAATTATAATGACATTTGCATCCCAGAGAATTTCTTCGTTGAGAAAATAATTCGTAATTTTTTAGGTCATTCAAGTGGCAAGCGAAGTCTTATCAAGCCAAACAGACTCTCAAGACTCGAAAACAACTCGAAAATCACGTAAATTAAGCTAAAAAATACCTTTAAAGTGACGTGATATCAATGTCGTACGTCAGACCAAACAAAATCTTTACCAAAATGACTAAATTGAATAAACTTATAGACGCCCACACATTTAAGTACATATAGTGCTGCTAGCATAAAATGTTAGAGTTTTTCTGAAAATATTTTAACAGGCGACGAATGAACAGCAGTTGATGATTCGAATTTTGGAAATAAATTTGATGTACACGAAGAAAATTTAATAGTGTTCAACAGTATTCTTTTTCTTTTAAAATGTGGACGATGCACTTTTATTGCATATTGCTATTGGCTTACGTAGATTGTGAACACATTCGTCATGTTGCAATTTATCAATTACGCAGCCATTCGAGAATCCATAATAAACGTAATATCCTCGCAAATTTCCTACATCGATCGAGATTTTGGCTTGAAGGTCTACAACTTTGAATGAATGGAGTAAAAATGACCTAAAATAATAAATTTTACTTTAAAGGCCGGTAATGCAAAGGAAATTTTACTTACAGGTGGAATATTTAGGTCGAAAGTTATGCGTCTGACTTAAGAAGACAATGTAACTTTCTTAGTAAAAACTGTACATGCTTTTTTCAAAAAAGACATTTTTTTATCTCGTTTTTTCACGATGCAATCATGTAAGAATTCTTGCTTGCAGTAAAGAACTCGTATCCTCAAGAATTGAACTTTAAAATGTGCATATAAGTATTTTGGAAATGAAGATTGAAGTATCCAAAATGGCTATTCAAACATGAAAAGCTTGTCGAAAAGTTTATGAATTTTTAAATTTCAACAAAATCCAAAGTATTAATAAAAATTTTTTTTAAAATTTCGTGTTCTTTGAGAACTATTCTAAGAACTTTTATTTAGTAACGGTGTTTGCGAAATTCTATCATTTTCAAAGAAAAAATTCTCGAATTTGTCGACGATAATTATAAAATAAAAAAAAAAGATGAGAAAATAAAAAAGGGATATATCATCATACATGAATTAGTATACGAAATCGTTAATGATAAGATCAATTTTTTAAGTCGTTTTTTTCACACAAAATACAGCAGTTGAAAATTGTAGTGAAAAAATGTCCATTCAAGTATATCATAATGTGCATTTGTTTGTTTACTTTTCCCACTTAGTATCACATGAGTAAGAGGTCTGCACTACCAAGATAACATTTGTTTACATAATTAGAGATTAATATGTAGTTGTTTAAAATCTTTTCCGGTTGCAGAATTCAAGAAAGTTAATTACTCGCATATAATTACGTGTAGAGTAAATCAATTCACTATACCTATATAACGACAAAAAATAAATCTCACGTTTTAAATAAAAATAACACATCGATATGTAAATACCGGTACTTGAAACGGATCGTGAAAATAAACAATTGTTGTTTTCAATAATATTGAGCTTGCAAAACTTCCAAAAAACAACTAACTTCAGTATTACAATGGCACACTTCTTTATCATCGCTGGAAATTCCATTGGGTTTGACAGCTGACGCTAAGTATGACGACTGTAAAAATTTCTATGTTTATATCATCATATTTAAGCCCTTGTTTTTGACACAGTATTTGAGTTGAAATAGCTCTACGCGGGTTTTCCACGATATAAATAAGATAAAAATCAAAAGTTGATACCAGACAAATATTTTGGTTATCATTTATTCATTAGAATTGGCAAAATTGGATATAGCTTTTTTAATTTTGAGATTTTAAGCCGGTTAAGAATTTTGATTTCAATAAATCCGTTTTTTTTTCAATATTCGGAATGTCAACAAATTTAACATAGTTTGCATACGTTTTACAGTCAATAACTCCAAGTAAAGATTAAAAACTACAAAAAACTACATAATTAATTGTTCCAAAGAAAGTTTATAATTAGTTTCAGGTTCATTAACACATTAAGTCCGAGAAATGCGCATTTTATAGCTGATTTTCGACCTTCCTTCTCAACAGGAACTAAGATTATTGACTAGAAATTGTCTAAATTACTCTCAAATATTCTCATTGGATTGGCGTGGTCAAAATTTAATTTCAATTGCTTCAAAAACCAGTATGGCGCATTTTAAGGTGTTTAGACCCCGGGAAATCATATGTTGGGGGAAATTATTTAATATCGTTTCCAAAAATATAATTTTCATTACGAATGATATTAGTGAAAAGAAAAAGCATTATTCTTCTTGGAAAAAAATTTAAACATGCAAAAATAATTTGTTAAATGATTTTTTAATGATGCAAATTTTTTTCTTATCGCCTGTCAAATTTTTTTAAACTGAATAGATTTTAAAAAATAACGGTTGGTTTTTTTGGGGAAAAAGATTCTCAAGAACTTGACGAAACGGATTTTTCGAAATTCTTTCCTTAATTACTAAAATTATCCAGAAATTGTATAAAGTAATAGTTTTTTTTTAAATGAAATAGAAATATTTGCACGGGTATTTGCCGTCAGCTTCAGAAAATATACAAAAATAGTACGGTCATACTGTAGAGAATCTTTTCATCAGAAAAATAAGCCGTCATTCTTTAAAATCTATTCAGTTTAAACAAATTTTTGACAGGCGATAAGAAAAAATTTTGCGTCATTAAAAAAAATCATCCAACAAATTATTTTTGGGTGTTTAAATTTTGTGCCAAGAAGAATATTGCTTTCTCCTTTCAACAATATCATGCGTAATGAAAAGTACATTTTTCAAAATATTATTAAATATTTTTCCCCAACGCACGACATTCAGGGGTCACCTTAAATAAAAAATGAACAAAATTTCGTGGGTTTCGTTTTTTGTGAATTTTTGTTCACTTCAATAAAGTTCACTTCAAATTCAATAATCGATGCCTCTTCGCATCCAAACGTGAACAAAATTTATGAACTTTGTCTAGAAATGTTTTTTTTTTGCTCCGAATCAACTTAACTTATTCAAAAAGTCAATAAGTCGAAAAAATAAACTTCATTCGATCAATTATGAACTTTATTGATGAAATTCGTATCTCTAGTGATATAATTAGCCCTAAAACTGATACTGAAAAGCCTATATGTTAGTGACAATTATACCACCGGGGACACGGATTTCATTAATAAAGTACATAATTGATGATATTTGCTTTTTTTTGACATATTGATGCTTTAAAGAGGTTAGGTTGATTCGGAGCAAAACAATAAAATGTTCATAGAGTTTGTTCACTTTTGGTTGCGAATGGGTGCCGATCGAGCAACTTTGTTTATGTGAAAAAAACTCTCAAAAAACGAAACCCACGAAATTGTGTTCATTTTTTCTTCATAATATGACATATTGGCTTTTAAAATAATTTAAATGTCTGAATTTAGCAAAATCTAAAAACAATCTTTTTACATAAAATTTTGCACCAATCTCCTGGCAATAAAAAATCATTGGGTTGAAAGAAAATCGAATGAGTTTACTATCAAAGAAGGTAATACTTTTCAGTGGTGGATGTGGAATATGAAAAAAAGTTCGACCATTTATATGAGGACATCAATAATACATTTAACTGCAGATACTAGAGAACACAATTTAAGGGAACAAAACGCTTGCTCACAAATAGAAACAAGGATGTACGAAATCTCAAGCTTTAGTTACAATTGACGAAGTTGCTAATTCTGTCAAATCAAATGGACTTAACTATAGTTAATAGCCATTCAATATAAAAAGTTCCTGGAGAGAATCGACTAAAAATACAGATTCATCTCCCTGAAACTGTTGGTCAACCGTTGGACCATAAGCAATAATATTTCAAAAAATTATCCACCCCTCATTAGTTTTCTAAATATCTAGGGTTTTTACATAGAGAGAAGACACTGACTTGTAATACGCTTTTACTTTCTAAATGAGTTATAGCCATATGTTCAGAGGCATACGTTTACCTGATCCACCTCAGACTAAATCTTCAATTTGGGACGTTAGTATTTTGATAGAAAGGATTAAATTTCTATGCATTTATTTGAATAGCCATTTTCAAGTATCCTAACATACAGATTTACTCCTCCTGTTGCTATCAGGACGTAGTTTTCGAACCCCCCTCGACCAAGAGTCCATTCAATAGCTCTGTGGCTAGTATTTGGTTTAAAACGAATAGAATATCATATCAACCATCGGAATGGGTCTTTTACCAAATAATTCACTGACCAAGTCATTCACTGAAGTTTGCAACCAATACAAATCTTGCCAAGACAGATGAAAACTCAAGACAAATGCAAAAATAGGATGAAAAGTATTTAATGGATTAACCCTCCTCGAGTTTTTCTTTTCCCATATGGAAACTGAGAAGTTTGGATGAGTATACTCGTCCTTGTGCACAGGAGGGTTAAGAAATAGATTAAGAAAATTGATAGAAAAGAGGAAGGAATAAACGTTGAAAGCGATGAAAAGGCATAATTGTAATTCTACTCAAACTTTTATTCACAATTTTTACATTGAAAATAAAAATTAAAAAGTTCTCAGATAGCAAGGCGTGAGTCTCACGCTTCATATATGAGATCATATTTGTGAGTGCAGAAATATTGAATTTAGTACTCATGAGTACTGGCTCAACTCAGAAAAGCAGTAAAATCGTTAACTCTTGATCCAACTCTACTGCACTTACTAAATATTACTAATGCGGCGTCACGAGTACTAGTTACTAGTTTTGCTCCGTCAATATTGATTTAACACCGAAGGTAGTAAACTGGCTACCTCAACTGGGTTTGTACTGACGTACTCCGGCGATCGGACGTTATTTTTTACTGTTGCACCGACTGGCAGCCAGTATTGTCTCAGTACTTATTTGCTCCGTTAGTCAGTACTTGTTTAATAGCGAATAGTAATAAAGTATTAGCTACCTGTACTCGATTACTGCTGATGTACTCCGGCAGTCGGACGTTAATTTTTACTGATGTCAGTGCTAGTAGTCAGTATTGTGTCAGTACTAATTTGCTCTGCCAGTACTCGGTTCACAGCGAAGACAATACTAGCTACCTGTACTGGGTGATTGTTTTGGCAGTATTGTTAGCAGTATTGACTTACTGTTGGAAACAGTACTGAACACCAGTACTGAATCAGCTCTTCGCTGGTTTATTGTCTATGAGTCAGTACAGTCATTTCCCGTAATCCGTACTGGCTGCCAGTACAGAGTTAGTATCTTACCAGGGTTTTACTCCATCCATTTCTACTTGGGATATCGGTAGAATGTGAATAACCAAATTTAATAAACTTGATCGTTCCAAAATGTTACAAAGAATAATTTTTAAGTATAGAAGCATTGCTATATATTTAAAAAACGACGTGGTTCGTCTCCAGAAGGAAAGATCGTATTTTTTATGAGGTCAACGGTTATTGTACTAATAATTGTGTAGCTATTACCAAAATAGTCTTTTTTACTAAAATTAACGCATTGCTCTACTTAATTAATGATGTATTAGGATATTCCATGACCTTTCGATGAAAAATTATAGATATATTTTTTAAGTTGTTTAATTAATTCATTACTAATTTTCAATCTATTCATGCCAAGTAGATTTGATGCATGATAAATAAGATAAGTTTATGTGATTTTAATTTAACCTACCACTTAATATCCAATTTGTACGATTATTATCTTTGAATGGTCATTAAATATTGAATGACATCGGTGAAATTATTATGTCAAATGAGGTTAACAATAATTGCATTACTTCCTATATAAATTGAACTGCAGTCTATTGTATTGAAATTTAGCGACGATTTTTTAATTTAATTGGTAACACAGGTCAACATGGTTTTGTTGTTGGGAAGCTGTGGGTCATTTCCGACGTAATTTTGTGTGTAGAACCAGAATCCGAAGTCAGAAGTGGTCCATCACGTCAGGATATATTTTGAGATATTTGAGGTTATTTACTCGAAAAACGCGTTATTTTGCTATTTTTGAGGTCATGTACAGAAGACACAACATTTTTAGGAGTTTTTCCCTTCGTTGGATCATGTGGTACTACTCTTTTTCTTCAATATGGGATGCGCAGAATTCCATTACGACTTTTCTTCACCAAGATACGCCAATTTGAAATTACGACATACATGTAAATAAATTTACCTTGAAATGTTCTTGGAGAACAAGCACAAGGTCAAATTCGATGTCATTAAACCAATATAAATATAAACAACTATATAAAATATGGATACTAATAACTAAAATCACGTTTCAGTATTGTGACTGTTTTTTTGTTAACGTTAATGGAATATATCTTGTAATTTCAAAATGGCCGTAACTTTGTAAGAAACAATCTTAGGTGATCGAATAAAACCTCATTTTGAAGGATACAGGTAGTACTAAAACATGCAAATAGTACAGAAGGCAAAAAAAAATTGTTGCGTTTTGTACGTCAAACATAGCAAAATAACGCGTTTTTCGAGCACATGACCTCAAATATCTCAAAAACCTGACGTGATGGACCAATTCTGACTTCGAGTTTGGATTGTACGCATACAATTACGACGAAATGATCCACAGCTTGCCAACAAAATCGAATTAAGACCCTCTTTTTTGTAGACCTGTGTAATAGAAAGATAATTAAATTAATTGTTTAATATGACATGTTGTAATTCGAGGTAGTGGAACAAATAACATTTTATATATATTCAAATAAAAAAAAAACACTCATATTTTGAAAAAAATTTACGATTAAAAATTTGAGTCTTATTTTCTATTGTCATGAAATTCTGAATTGTTTCGTTGCGTTAAAAACTTTGTTAAGTTTAATATATATAAAATTTTGTAAAAAATTAACGAAACAACTTGACATCTTGTATGGTCCCTCTATTTGCTTGTTATTTTCAGTAGTTTTTTTTGTGAATTTTATTAAAAAAAAATAAAACTATGGATTTAGAAAAATCTCGAATTTATTACTTTACACGGAAAAAAACACATAAATAAACAAACACGTAAATAAATTGCAGCAAGATGCCCATTATTTCCATGTGAACCTACATTACATGACGAACAATTACTAGATAAACAAAATACTAGAATCCTAGCAACGGAAAAGAACCCTTATAGATACCAAATTTCAGATAAGTCAATGGATATTTAAAAAATTTTTCAAACATACATGATCTGCCTGACTGAGCAGCTTTATTATTAAAATTTCAAATGAAAAAACTTACAATTACTTTGAATATTAATCGGTGTAGCGTAGGTGGATATAAATAAAAAGAATATTTTATAATTTGATTTACAATTAATCTCATTTACATAACGTGGAAATATTGTGATTTTTTCAGTTGATATCACTAAATGGGTTGAAAATACTTCAACATCATTATTTATTGGCGTTTTTAAATATTTTAAATATGTGCTAATAATTAATAATAACATTACATTATCACCAAGTAAGTTGATAGGAATTTGTAAAGCTAAATAATAAAAATATCCTACTGAAATGCCAACTGTAAATGATGCATAAAAACTCAGCAATAACAATAAGCCAGTAGTTATTAATATGTTAAAAAATGTTAGCCGTCAACTGTTTGAAAGGTATTTCTTCGAGCACGTTTTACGGCATTAATGTTCTGCTATCAATAATTGCGCAAATCGGCACGCGTTCTTCATTGTTCATGACGCACAGCATACCAAGGTATAGGTATTCTTTTCGGGATAGATTCTTCTAAACATGTGGAACGTGGTAAAGAAATATCGCAAAATTAGGCAATCACAGAAATGTACAATATATATTTTTAAAAAATTATTATGAGGGCTGTCAAAAAAGCGAAGAAGCTTTGGGCCGTAACAATTAACTTTTTAGAGCCTTATTACAGAATTTATTTACAGAAATAGGTTTCTGGTCTTATAAGCTACACTGAGAAAAAGGATTGTTCGTTGTAAAGAAATATCATTCAATTGAAAAGTTGAAATCGTTTTTTCAATGTAAAAATCGTATTGTAATATTAAAGGCGATTCATTTTATATTAGAATTTTATTTCTTACATCAGAATTGACCATTTATTAATAGTTAAGCAATGTATACTTTGAACTCGGCAGCGCAAATTCACAAATAAGACATGGGACATATCTCTTATACGATGTATTTGTTTATTAAACGCGCATATTTAAAACAACGTATAAATAATATCTTTAATTTATTTCTCACAATAACAACCACAATATTGCAATGGCAGTCAATCATTCTTAAAAAACCAAACAAAACATCCGTGTTGTCATTTGAGGTTATGTTACGATGCGTTGCGACTCCCACCATTATATTCTGTAACTATTAAGAAATCATTACGTTATAGCTACAAACGTATAGTATACAAACGGTTTCTTAACTATTAAGAAATGTTTGGTTGCATTTAATATATATTTCTTAAGATAGAAAATGCATTGTTCGCACTAAAGAAATATTAGCTTTATATGAAATGAATAATTATTTCATACTTAAAAAATTATTCAATTCGCCGTATTTAAATATACGATTTCTTAACTATTAAGAAGCCTTCTTTATAGTAAACCATCCATTCCCTCAGTGTACTAGCAGAAGTAATATAGTTCAAACCAGAAACATCAAATGTGGGAGTTTGATGTCAAATTTTGAGGTTGGATTTTCCTTCGTTAAGTTGACAAGCTCTATGCCAGTCACGAAACTTTCAGATCTAATTTTTGCTATTTACAAGCAACATGTAACTATATCTTACATTACCTGGTAGCAGTTTCAGTTCAAATTCTTGTTATCTGGAAAAAGTTTGAATGACTCTTCATTGAATATGACTGACTATAGACATTGAAAACAGACAGGCACTCTTATCCGTAATGTATGTACAGAAGGGTGGTTCAAAAAACAAGAAATATGTAATAAAATGTAAAAAAAATATATGATTTTGCTTTTTTTTGTTTACGACATTACCCGACTCGCAAGTTTCTTGAAATTTGAAGTTTTAATGAAAAGTGGATTTTGTTCAGTTTTGTTCCTGACAGTCCACACGGAAAATAAATATACGTTAGAAATTTTTTTATTACGAAATTTGTAACAGAAATATGGGTAAACTTTCAGATGAGACATATACTCGCGAAGAAAATTGATAACTGTTTTTAATTTATTTTGGCCTCCTGATTACGAATATGGTAATGTATATAACCTTTTTTGTAGAGAATTTTGTGCTTTACAGTTTTTATTTCAAACATTTTTTCGTCAGATTAATGTGTTTCAAAATAAATGCAAAAAACTGAAAAAAAACGTTTTTTGACTATTTTTTCAAGATGGCGGCTTCAATATGTCCGACCGCCAATTTTTGTTGTCATATTCGTAATCAGGAGATCAATATACGTCAAAAATGTATTGTCCAAAATTTTCTTGCGAGGCTGTGCCTCTTCCGAAGGTTTACCGAAATAAGAATATGAATCATGTTGAAGTTAGTTTGGTTTGCCGTCGCCAGGCGCAGACGTGATGTTAGCATCTCTACTAGAGGCGCCCGTGATTTCTGTTACAGAATTTGAAATTTTATTCGATAATAAGGAATCGCATAGCCTAGCTTGAGTGCATAAAGCGTGTCATATCTAAATAGCATAAAATCAATGTTGGTTCAATAAATTTGATATATTCTATACAATTTATTTATGTAATTAACAATAACTCGACTTAAATTACTAAGAGTTTACGTACATAACTATATGAAACATGTGGATAAATTTTAATGAAGCAAACAAATTTTTTCATTCGTCTTACATTTTTCTGTTACCATAACTAAAAATTAATAAATTTTGTTTTAGAAAGTTGTGAAACGGAAATCGTAAAAAGCTTCCGTTACATGTTTTAGAAAATTCATAAATAAAATTTTTAACAGTGTAAATGAATGCACGTATATATTTTTTCGGATCTACATATATATTCTCGCATATATTTTCATTGAATTTTTTTTGGAGTTCTCGAAACATTCAAACTTTTAATAAAAACGACAGCACATTTACGTTTCCATACATTTTTTGCGTAGCTGAATACGAATTAAAAGTAAGAATTTCAAATTCAATATGGATGTTTCAAAATAGCGGAGATCAAAATGCGAATTCTTGCATTGTATATCGGAATTTACCAAAAATCGATACATGTAAGTTGTGTCAGCGATTTTGAATCAGTCTTATTGAATTTTGTAATTCTGATTTCAAATTCGTATTCGTCGACCCCAACAATATGTGGAAACGCAAATGTACTGTCGGTTGTATTGAACGTATGGATGGTTGTCCAATTCGATTTTTGAAACACATTGTTTCTACGTTTGAGCGGCCTCAGTGGATAAGCTGTTTTCAATCTTGCAATTTACACTTCGGATTCATGATTAGCAACTATATATAGTACATAGTTTCCTAAAAAATGTAGCTTTTAACCCGTTGAAGCTTGATGTAGCTATATGCTAAACCTTCTTGTAATTCATTATTTTCATATTTAAGATAATTATTAATTAACTTTACTGCAATTTTTTGCTCCCTTACTACAAGAACATGCTAGGAAACGTAAATAAATCAATATTTTTAATTAATTATCATGTTATATTGTTTAAAAAAATTAAACAAAGTGTTAAAATGGTGGATTTTTTACGGAAAATATATGTGGAGAAGAAAATATCACTCAAATATAACGAGACTGGGTGTTCGGGGGTTTCTGGGTCACTGATTACGAATCAGGCCTCAGATTTTTGAAATTCAAAATGCCGGATCCAATATGGCCGATTGAAATCGAGGGTGAATCTGACTTGTTTTTACGTTTCGGTCGGCCATTTTGGATCCGCCATTTTGAATGATGAAAACCTGAGGCCTGATTCCTAATCAGTGATCCCGAAAACCTTGAGTACCAAATTTCACCTCGATCAAGTAAATTTGTGCAATTCGATCGGCCATATTGGATCCGACATTTTGAATTTTTAAAATCTGCGGCCAGATCTGTAATAAGCGACCCCATTTCTCCCGACTAACAAATTTCAGCTATTTTCACCGTAAAGAAAAATGTATGCCTCAAAGGGTTATAATGGTTAAAATCGCATTTGTCCAAAATCGTTCCTCTGATTCACCCGCGCCGCATCAAATTCGCTAATGGGTTAATATGAATCACGCAATGGAAAACCATGTACTATTTTTTTTCTGTATTTTTACCGATTCTCGCATCAAATGCCTTGGTAATAAACATTAGAAAAAAAAATACGTTTATGTATTGAGTACCAAATATTTGCGTTTATGAATTGCCTGAAATTTAGACTCATGGAAAAATTATTGCAAATATGGTTAAAAAAACTCACGATTTTTTTTTATTATTTTGACTGAATTCTTGTAAAGTATCGAAAAAACAATGAACCCGTTTTTTATCTTTAATTTAAGTAATATTAACCTGGCCTGCAAGTTTACAGTCCTACCGATAAACTGGACATTTTTTAAATTATTCGTCATGATTTTGAAGTAAAATCTCTCGAAACATTAAAATTAAAAAAGAAAAACAACAAAACCGTAAAATTTCGTTAATAATTTATTCGTTCCTTTTTTTCGGTGTAATAATCAAAATATCAGCATTTCACTGCATCCTTCTTCCCCTCCCGCAGCAGCTTATACTTAAAAATAAAAATAAAAATATTCTTGGGAAGTATCGAAAAACAATGAACCCGGTTTTTTTTATATTTGGACAAATTTAAAAGTTACGAATACTTTTGTATTACTCTAAAAGGACAAAATAATGGTAAAAAAGTTATGACTAATATTATCATTAATTTAAAAAAAAACATAATAACTATTCATTGATAAGAATCATTTTTTATCGCATTTTATTAATTTTATATCATTATGGGCTACTGGGGGAGGGGGCACAGTGAAATACTGTTTTCGTAATTTCTTCACTCCTTCATAAATACCTAACAAAAAAAAAGTTTAAAAAAAATGTTGTTTAAATCGTTCGATCGAAAGTTTGAAAATTTAATATGGCGAGAACGTAGGATAATTTCTTACACTGTCAAATTAAATGTAATGATGTTAGTGTAAAAAGCAAACAATACCAGAGACCCTATAATCTCTGACAATACCTTAAATGACAGGTTTTTTATTTAAATATTACAAGACTCCCAATATCGATGCAAACGTTTTTAAATGGAAATTATGCATTTTCATGAATGTCATATACACAGCCACACAAAAGGCTCATATAGGTGTTTGCAAATAAGTGAATGACAGGCGAGGGTCATCCATAGAAAACTCGCCGATCTGGTATTCAAGGTCTTTTATACGCACAATTTAAATCGCAATAAAATTGCATAATACAAATTACTATTTATACATTTTTGTAACGGGAAGTGACAGTTTCCTCTTATTTTGCATTCATACGGTATTTTTAACCGTAAATCACATTCTTGCATTTCTACGATTATAATATAGCTTAAACAAAGTAGTTTAGTTAGTTAGACCGTTTCCGCGATACCCTAAGAAATGATTTTTAAGAAATCCAATGCTAATTTTTCAAATTTTTAAATGACGGATCCAATATGTCTGCCAAATATTTGTACATTCATTAAATTCCCTTGAAACAGGATACTCTACAGGATTTTGATGTAGCTAATCAAAGCTTTTCATAATTGAAAATGTTCGAATAAATATGGCGGACAAATTTATTTAAAATCATTATGTATATACAAAAACAGCAAAACTATTTGTTAAATTTACAGATAAATTCTGTAAGAATTACAAATCTATTTTCTACTGTGACTTTTTGAAAAATCAACGGATTTTTCTTCTTTTTTAAGCGGGCATATAAAATTCAAATAAAAAATATTGATATTTTAAAAAATAGTATTCACGAAAATCATGACACATATGAAACCGTGGTAAAACTCTTACAAGTGAGATTGACTAAGTTCAATTGCTTAAGGTTAGGTAAATTTTAGTTTTTGTGAGTAGTATCAAGGTTAGTTGTTCATAAAGTAACGTTCGTGTGTTTCGTTAAATTTTTCTATAGTTCTGATTTCCTTCCTTAAGTTAATTAACGTAACTGCTGGGTAAGCAGTGTTCATTTCATTAGTTAAATCATTAAGTAGCTTTGCTTTGCCTTCTGTTGCGATAAGTTAGGGTTTTGTCTTGAAATTAGCTTCAAAAATTCCCAAGTATTTCGATTCAACCAATTACATTATTTGTCAATATCGGTCAGTCACAATGACATAGCCATTTTAAATTTTATGATTAAAATCAACGGGCCCAAAAACCTCGAGTGGAACGTTTTGAAACAACTAATTTTGAATTTTGGTCGGCTATTTTGGACTCACTATTTTGGACTCGCTATTTTGTAAGTATCAAGTGCAACGGTTAGCGAACAATTTTGAGAAGATAATAAAGCATGTTAGATTGAAAGGTCATTTTTTTCGAAAGACGGTTTTTTTTCGAGAGGCGGTTTAAATTTTAAAATTCAAAGTGTTACAAAGTCTTTTTCTGAAAGGACGCGTCCAAATATTTATCGATAGTTTGTAGGGTTTTTCATGCAGAATAAGACGAGATTTTTATATTTTAACTTAAGAAAAACTTTAGAAAGTTATAACACAAATAGTCATGTTTGTTTTTTCGAAAAAATCTTTTTCTATAGTTTGGTCCATTCTAACTCTGTCTCATTTATCAGCACGCATTAATACTGAGTGGTCCTTTCTTACTTAGGTAGTAGGGAAGCTAAAAAAAATATTTCTGATCATTATTCAAGGGCTTACAAAAGTTATAACAGTCTAATTTCACAAAATTGATACATTCACTAATATAGCAGCGAAATATGACCGATTTGGAATTTTTTGTATGTATAATTGATGTAAAACCGACTTTAAATCATGGCGTTTTTTTAATTAAACATGCTAATATTTTACGGAATTATTGCATGAAATATTTTTTTCGCCTCCTGTGAGTAAAGTCCGTTTTGGCGTCCCGATTTGCGGGCGTATCACGCCTTCGAAAATTATATGGCTTAGATAGGAGTAATCTACGCAACCCAGTTTAAAATTCGATCATAAAATAAAATTTTACACCTGCCCTTTTGTCTTCGTTGCAAAGTGTCTGAAGATTTGAGACATTATTTGCGTCTATCGATCGTAAATAAGACATTTTTGTGACATATAATGAAGACGGTTAAAGTGTCTAAATTTAAGTGGTTTTAGCTAATTTAAGACATTTATGTTTTGAGACAATTGCAAATCGAAGACACATTGCCGCTTCGAGTATCTTCGCGAATATTCGGTATAGAGTCTCCCTTATTGAATCCTCCCTTATTCTCTAGACATCTCTTATTCTCTGGATTTAGGATCTCTTATTGCATATATTCCCCTTCGGTCGGCTTCCCTCCTCCATTGCGTCATAACCTAAACTTCACGGTTCTCGAACCATTGTCAACCGTCGACCACTAAGAGTGGGGGTAAAGGGGAAGTAGAGAATAAGGGAGACCGCCGCCATTTTGAAAAAACTGCAGTATGCAATAAGGGAGACCCTACTGTATGCTCATGTGCTGTTGTTCAGTCGATGTAATTCCAGCGGTTCATCATTGTGTTCGTAAATCCGATATATAATCACACGGTCGATTAAGACTTTAAAGCAATTAGCCCTAAAATTGCAAACAAAACACGAATGTTGACCGATTTTCACATAAATACAGGGACTCGTAACGAAAGTAACGAAATTAAAACTATACCAAAAATACATGGGATAACGAAAAGAAAACGAAATATTTCGATACGTTATCCTATGTTCACAATGTATAAGCGTGATAACGTTACGCGACTCTGCATAAATATCAAACACTTTTAGGTTATGTATCAACTATCGAGCAGTACATTCACTTCGAGCAGGACTTCTCGATCTTCGTGGATATTGGGCAACTGCCGACTCGATGCGACGTCATAATAGCTATCCATAACCTATTCTGTTGATGCGCTTCCGTTCCGTTGATTTAATTCCAAAGGTTTATTATTGCGTTCGTAAATCCGGTATGGGTGAAAAAATGATACTGTTGCATAAATAAAAGTTGCAAAAAATCAAATTTGTCTGAAAATTCCAAACAGAACACCAATATTGATCGATTCTCACATAAATATGAAACACTTCTAGGTTATGTATCAACTATCGAACGGTACATTCGGATTGCGATTCAAGACACTTCAATATTTTTGTTTATAAGACACACAAAAACGTCTTAAAAGTGATAAGATACACAGGGAAAAAGAATCCATTAAAATAATAAAAAAATCAGTAAGATTAACAGATGAAATCAATTAATATAGTGACAGCAGCTTTTATCTGTAACCTCAAACGATATTTTTCTGCTGCGAAAATCTGTTAAACGTACAGATTTATATCGCTAAAGTACAGTTATGTTTTACAGTGGCAAAGTTTATTTATTAGTAAATTTTAAAGATATAGTATATGTGGTATTAGCAAAATAAGAATTTCTAAGGTTATGCATATAGAGCGTGGCTATTATAAAGCGACTATTCAGATAATGTTGAATTTCCTTCATGACAATACCTATTTTTAAATATTTATATTAAAACAATGTCGAAGTTTATATTTGGAGCAAAATCAATATAAGACCAAATAAATCTGAATTCAAAATTAATCTAAGTAATTAACAGTAATTTGCAAGTTTGCGCAATCAGCTGTTTTAAACAAAATAATTCGTACAAACCTTCAAATTTTTACAAATAATTTAAACGAAGCAACATAACCTCAAATTCCGCATGTTCAAGATCGGGCTGAGATTATAAAAATAATAAAATAATAATGTATAATTTTAAATTGGCATATGTTAGAAGATTCAGGGATGATGTGCAATTCCCAATATCATTTTTTAATTTGTATAATCTAATAAAATAAATATTTCAGCATATCTAAAAAAATAGTAAAACCTTAATTTTAAAAACATCTTAAAAGATGTAATGAAACCATACGCCACTTTTACGGCCTTTGCCCACTATGGCGCAAATATCGAAGTTCAGCATAATAAATTTGTAAAATTAACAGATTTTTATTACTAAATGTGCAGGCTGTGTAACTTAAATTAACAAATACCCAGATCGGTACATCTTTTACCAATAAATGTTGTTTCGCCAACAGATGGCTTTAATAGAAATATACCGGGTGTCCGAGAACTCCCACATAATATTGCAGAGGGTGAATCTTGACATCATTCTGAGCAAAAAAGTTTAATACCAAAATTGGATCTGAAGCTCAGAATTTGAGTGGCGAGCCATTGAAGTTTAAAAAAAAATAATAGTTTTTTTGCAATAACTCGGCTCGTTTTAAAGTTACTTTAACGAATGATGACTGATTTTGAAGGTTTTTTATAGCGCTACAACTTATCTTTTATAGCTTATGACCTGCAACGAATATTTCGTCAGTTATCGACCTAAAAAAGGGTAAAAATAGCTTTTTTATGCAGTTTTTTGCGTCTAACTCATTTCCGTAAAATGCTAGCGAAATGTCATATAAACAACGTTGGAGAGCTTGAAAAGGTGAAGAATTCGCCCCCTCACACGTTTCGTTTTGATAAAAATTGAGTCCGTGGGGAGACTTTAAAAATCAGAAAACAGGCGAAAAATGGGTTTGGCATTGATGAAGCGTGTTTTACGCCTATTTTCTGATTTTTAACGTCTTCCCACGGGATCAATTTTTGCCAAAACGAAACGTATGAGGGGACAAATTCTTCGCCTTTTCAAGTTCTACAACGCTGTTAATATAATATTTTGCTAGCATTTTAAGGAAATGAGTTAGACGCAAAAAACTGCATAAAAAAGCCATTTTTACCCTTTTTTAGGTCGATAACTGACGAAATATTCGTTGCAGGTCATAGGCTATAAAAGATAAGTTGTAGCGCTATAAAAAACCTTCAAAATCAGTCATCATTCGTTAAAGTAACTTTAAAACGAGCCGAGTTATTGCAAAAAAACTATTATTTTTTTTTAAACTTCAATGGCTCGCCACTCAAATTCTGAGCTTTAGATCTAATTTTGGTATTAAACTATTTTGCTCAGAATGATGTCAAGATTCACCCTCTGCAATATTATGTGGGAGTTCTCGGACACCCTGTATATGTAAATCTAACAAAAATGATTCGTCTATTGAATCAAATAAATCAGTTGTTAACATAATATCTTATCACCTTATCACATCTTATCAAAATTTGCAACAGATTTTGTTTGGTTAATTTTAAGGAGTTTTTTCTTCGTGCACCCGTTTTTGCAGTGAAATATGTTTAAATTTAACTTTTACATTTGTTCACTTAAATTTCAACTTACACACGGGAATTATAAAATTAAAATCTTAAGATGAACATTCCTAATTCATGTTACATATTTCATGTTAATCAAAATACTATTTACGTAAATACAATGCAATTTTACAATTTGACGCCTAATAAAAGGAAAGAATTCTTCAAACGTCAGAGTAGGAATGCGTTTGGAATAGAAATAATAATTAGCGTTAACAATCTCAATAATTTTATCGTCCTTTAGTCTTAGCATTAGTAACATAGAAAACATTAGTGTAGTATGCATATTAGTACAATGGAGTGCAGCGTCCTCGGAGAGGATTACGCACATTATTCTGCGGCCGCGAACCACCGCATTTCTGAGGTTGCATTCTCTGCACATGACGGATGCCGGTATAAACAAATGTCAGGTTTGATTGTTGCAGTGTGATTTAAACACGTACTTGATAAGACCGGTAATAAAACCACTCAAAGATCGCCCGTGCGAGAGAGTTACACGATCGGATCGCGTTTAGATCGTCCCTGTAGGATGTCTCGCGAGATCTCGCGACTTTGTCTCCTGATTGTGATCTTCCTTTTGGTGTTTTTTCAAAAAACCGGGGCCAACGCCGCGTGCAAAAATTGGATTCACGAAATGATGAAGGCCCACTGTCGAGACGTGTATAAAAGGAGTGTTTCTTATACGGATGATGTGTTAAGTACGTATCAAAATCTTCAAAGTGATTTGTGGGATTAATCAGTGAAAGTGATTTTACCTTGTGAAATTTTTTTTATTTTGTGATGAAGATATTTTTATTTGTTTTTGTGAGCTACAGGGAATATTTATACCAGTTTCCTCTTTCGAAAAGTACTGCATGATGAGGATTACATTATTTGTGATAATAATCACATATTGCTTATGTGCATATCACAAGAGTTATTCCGAAATAACATAAAAATTATACAACAATAAATGAGATAAACATTATTGATAAGCAGGAAATTGTCTCAGGGTTCGTGAGAAATGAGAAAGAGGTTCTCGTTATTTTGTCTTATCAACTATGACGGAATTGTGAACATAAATGTTCAGAAAGTAAATAAAAATGAGACATTTGTGGGCAATCTTAAAGAATTTACTATAAATGCAAACTCATGGAGATTCCGCCCGAGTAATATGAAAACTTTCGGTTATTTATGTGAAATGTTTTAAATAATAAAAATATTTTTCGGTACCATCGCCGTAAAATCCAATTTTACGGCCTACTTTTAGTCCGTAAAATGAAATTTCACGTGAAACATGAATCTGCGCTGTCAGAAAACATAACCCAGATGGACTAAAGGCACTCCCGGAAATCGAATTTTTACAGCTTTCAGTATCGAAAAATAATGTTCTACAAAACCAGGTTTAACGGCCTTGTATCGAAAAATACTATTTCGAATCGCTCTGAAAACTAAAAATAAATTCTGGATTTCCTGTACTTAAATATGCTTTTTTCGATATAATATTTGAAGAGTGTTATAATAATTCATACGAAAGAGTTTTTACGAATATTATAAACTAAGGACTAAAGAAATTGTAGAAAACTGAATAAGATATTTAAAAAAAAAATGTTTTCTAAATAGGGCAACGATAACGATCAAATACAATTGATTATTATTAATGAACCTGCAAATTTTAAACATTATTATTGCTTAATGAACTTCAGTATTTTATTGGATAATGTGGCGTTATGACTGAAGATCACTACCCAAAAGGTCCGGTCTAAGATATCATGGCCTAAAATATCCGGCGACAAAATATGTCTTGAAATATCAGAAAACAAAAAAAAAATCGGAAATTTTGAAAAAACGATATAAAACCTCCTAAATACATCAATAACATTACACGTAACAGGATATTTTTTCGGATATTTCGGGCCATGATATTTTCGGTTGGATATTATCGGCCGTGAACTATAGTTGTGACACCGGATAATGTTATGGTCGAGTAAACATCTCTCTTACGTGTAATTAGACGAAAAAATCTAGAATTTTTAAAATAGTTTTTATTAAATCTACATTTAAACTGAAATAACAACGCAGAGTATACGGAAACGAAAAATACCGCGTTCAAAATGGTTCATCTTTAAAATGGTACCAGGCACATTTCAAAATTTTAAAATGATGACTTATAAATGATGCTCAAAGAGCTGATTTTGTGTATTATTTCTTTGTTAATCAACCGACAGAAATTTCCAAATCAGCAATTGCTTCATTATTTTGGAGCCACTGCAAATATGTGGTCACACTTTCAAAATTCAAAATGTCATGTGGCGAACTACATTTCTAAAATAATGAGGGATTTTCATCAAAATAGTCACTTACTAATGAGCTTCAAAAATAAAGAAAAACCTAAAAGTACCAAAAAATTCTATAAATTGAAAAAAAAAATTATAAAAAAGACTTTTATCGGTACATTTAACACCTAGTGGTAAAAGTCGCTCAAGTTGAATTTTGAAAATCTGCCCTGATATTTGTATTCAACGAGCCTAAAAGATGTCATTTAAAAATTTTAAAAAGGGTCTGGAACCACTTTAAAGCTGAAATATTTTGAACGCTATATTTTGCTTTTCCGTGTACTCTGCCTATCCGGGTCTTCATTGTAGATTTTGAGAAAAAACAATTTAAAAAATATTTTTTAGAAAGAAAAACAGCTGTACCTTTTTTGGAACGAGTTTTGGACCGATCTTTTGGCAGAATCTTTTTCCAAAGTGAGTTTTGCACGTACGAAACATTTCGTACAAATTTATTTTTCTTGGCCATAATATGATCCAATGAAGTGCTTAATTTTGAAAAAGTGTCCGGCCCGTTCTTTAACGTGTTAACGGAAAAATATTGAAAGGTTTCGGAATTTTACAGCGTCTATGAAAATTATATAAAAAATAAAATATTTACTGAGAACCGCAGAGCATTCTGCACAATATTCACAAAAATAGTTTGGGCATGTGCTAAAAAAATTTGAAAACAACTAATGATTTTTAATTAACTAGTTAGACCAGTAATCAATGATTAAAAATCGAAATTTCTTTTCCTTTATTTCGTAACTGAAAAAACTCTTTTAGCGTAAATTATCTTGAGAATATTAAGAATACCGGCGTTTTTCTTATGGTTTTTCTTTGTGTCGACCATATTCGGAACATGTTTTCAAATTTTAACAAAATTAGCTGCTTGCCAATGTAATTTATCATTACATACAAACATATTACATAAAAACAATCGCAAAATGTTTTGTGAAATGCACATCAGTATTTGCTGAAAATCCTGATAAATGCGAATACGCTTGATAAAATGATAGCATATTAAAAACAGTTGCAAAAATTTGTTGAATTACCAACAAAATGAATGAAATGGCTAACTACATGAAATATGGTGATGAATGAATTTAACAAATGGAAGATGGTTAAGGAATATATTTATGATATAAAAGAAATAAAAGCAATAGGATATTTGTTTATTATATCAAATTTATAAAAAACAAAAATAACAGAATTATAAAGTTTCCGATTGGAGTTTTGTTTCATTGCATATTATGTAATTTTTCCTTTATATAAGTGTATTGTTTCATTATTATTTGATTAATTATTATTGAATTATTTGTTTTGAAATATAGGAAAGTTTAATAATTTATTTTCGTGGAACTATATACTTTGAAGGAAATTTCTAGAACAAAAATATTTTAAAATAAATTAAACAACCATTTTCGAATTTCCGAAAAATAAAAAAGTATATTAATGCATTCTTCTAAATTTGAGAGTATTCTTTGATACATTCCAAAGCATTTTAGTTGTTAGACAATTTTCTCTAAAGTGCATGGTATTCAAGAAAATGTTTGTCAAAATAATCCGTTTTTTCGGCATATTGACGTCTTGTAGAGGTTAGGTTGATTTGGGGCAAAACAACAAAAATTCTAGTTGATGTTCATAAATTTTGTGCAATTTTTGTGGTGAATAGGCATCGTATCCGCAATATTATTGATGCGAAAAAATTCCCAAAATACGATACACACGAAATTTTCTTCATGTTTTTTATAAAATGCGCCATATTAGCTTTTGAACAATTTAAATTCAATTCTTACTATGGCGCTTTCAAATCGATATTAGTCTTATTTTCTGATGAAAATGAACGTAAACAAATCCACTAAAAAATGAGCATATCTGAATGGGTTAATATTGAGGGATATAGTGCGTGCAACATTGAGTGCATCAAGATGGAATTGCATCTATTTACTTAATTTTTTCGAACATTTTACCTCTGAACTCAGAAACTCTTCTATACAATTCTGAATTACTTATTAATTATTTTTAATAAATGTGTACATTTTTATCAGAAACCATATTTTTAATTGTCAATAGTTAATGATATTGTTTTATCACTTTAACATGAGAACTAAACATTTTAGAATTAATTGGCTCGAATTATTTTTTTTTGTTCCGTGAAGTGAAATATATTTTAGATGTAATTAGAAAAAACACATACTTCGTGTTGAAAGCAAATATTCTTACATAATTTGATGCGCTGGTTATGAATATGAATGTGAATATTGGTGAGAAAGTCATTTTCAATGTGAAAATTTCCACAAAAAATAAACAATTTTGCTTAACTACAATCCATCACAAGACTACATCTCTAAATCTATTCATTTGACAGTGATGTTAAAAATATCAATTAAATAAGCTTCACCAGATTAAACACAATGTGTTTTTTTAATTATGGAACTTTTATGAAATTCACTGAATCTTTTCAACAATCCATCGAACTTTCGAACAATTTTCTTTGATGTTGCATTTGCCAAGAAAAATATGATAATACCCGACGTAAAATTTCATGTTTTATAGTATATCACTCCAGAATTTATCTGAAACAGATACATGAAAAGTTATATATAATTTGTTTCAGAAAATGCGAGTTTTTCTATTAATAATAATTTAAGATTGAAAATTTATATGAATCCGGTGAAATACGAAATAAAAAAAGTATTTCCGAGTCCTTAAAGACATGCAGGGTCTGAAATAAAAAATTCAACATTTTTTAGAATAATGCAGTTTATTTTGAGAACCGTACACTTTTTAGGCATGATACATTAAAAGTATATCATTAGTTTACGTAAACATAAAAACATAAAAATATAAAAATGTAAAGTCTGGACTTATTTAAATTCAGGAAAATTTGTTTAACATTAACTTCATCGCCAAACAGAAATAAAAAGCAGTTATTGATGCCACGAAGAAATGATAGAAAGGATTTAACATTAACAACATGAATGATTTTGATATATGAGGTTATGTACGGATGATTTAAGTACTGAGAAATAGTAATGCGAACAATTGTATTGTTCTATTGACTATAGAAATAATTAATTTAACTACTTTTGGTATGAAAGCGTTTTACTATTATAAAATAGTTGAATGATACTATATTAAATGTTGATAACTATATTAAATCTCGGAAAAATTATGTCTTAAAACGTCTAAATTCTTCCTAAATTACTATATCAAATAATGTTCTGTTCTAGAAATCGATACTGCATCAAGTGAAAATAAAGAATCAGACTTCCATGCTGGTGGTATTTTAGAACACCTAATTTCTGGTGGTCACCACAACGATCCTGGTAGCACATTGCATCGATCACCTAGGTCAACATTACCTGCAGCCCGGGTGCGACTACGATATAAAAGGCAGGGTTTCCTATTATCGGTATGTTATTGAAAAATGTAATGTTATGTTAATTATGTAATGTTATAATGTAATGTTAATGTTAATTATATACTCGGCATCACTCAGCAACCTAAAAACGGATGGAGGACGATACAAAAGGATTCAAATATTTTGAATTGAATTTGTAATTTGTCTAAACTAAATCCGTTTGAATCCAAACATAGTTTTGTAAAATACTGAATCCTGCCAAATTCAGAATAAAGAATTCACATTAATCCAAATGCATCGGTTTGAATCCAAACATAATATCTTCGAAAATACGGCGCATTTAAAGCAGTTTGCGTAAATCCAGTGGAATCAAAAAAATAAAAACATCGAAAACGAAATAATGCTGGATTGAAAAGTAATTCCATCATGTATAAATAATAATGAATGCCTCGGAATCCAAAATGAATCCGAATTAAAACGAGTGTGCGAATCAATTTGACTTCAGAAATGATATCGTCAAAAATAAATAATGAATCCTAAAAAATGTATCCAAAACAGTCTCTATAAGTCTAAAAAATCAAAAAATTATAAAGCTAAGATTTAATTTTTTATTTTTAAATCAATTAAAACCAAGATAAAAGAGAACATTTTCTATTCTTCTCCATGCATTGAAAAGGATTCTATACAATTTAAACTTTTCCTTGAAAATGGATAAACAATAATAAAATATCATAATTTTCAATTCCTCAGAATATTAAAATAGGGACCAAGAACTTGGATTCAGAAAGATTTAGAGGGATTAAAAATTCTTCTTAATCATTTTCGTTTACTGGGTAGGCACTAATCCAATAAATTTCCTTTAAAATCTCCGGTTTGGGAGCATTGAAACTAATATACACCTAGAACAAAGGAATCCATGGGCATAGAAATGAATAAAAAACAATTCATTTGAAACTGGCGATTCGAAAGGATTGAAACTGGAATACACTTCGATTCAAAGGCATTCGGAGTATTGAGAATGCAAGTGGATACATTTGAATCCATTTAAATACATTTCAATTATTTTCAATCCTTTTGAATCCTTTGTGATTGCTGTGTAGTTTATAATAACACATATCCGAATTCGATGCTAAAAAACCGCAACTAGATCCGGCTTCCAAGACATCCTATATGTAAAAACAGCTACTTTGGCCTACATTTGAGGTTATGTGGCCCATCGATAAATTTCAAAAAACACTGTAAACAGCAGCTTAAGGTGAAACATTTGTAACGAGTACGCCTGAAGACACGGTTTCTGGTTTTCTAATTAAAACGAATTCGATTCTAAACAACCGCATCCACATTTTTGGGTTATGATATCTTGGAATACAGAGATTTTGCGGATAGAATCAAATTCTGGGCACCAGAACTCTTCGGTTAAATACATGATTTTAGTAACCGAGTTAACTTTTTTGATTTTGTCATTTTGAAAGATTTTCCTCAGTGGAATATTGTAAAAATCCTCTTTTATACTTAATTAATACACATAAAACAACCACTCTAACAGACTGAACAATTTTAATGTCTTCAAGTAGTAATTTGTAAGGCTGTACTTTTTCTTAGGATCATCATATTCATTTATTATCAGAGAAAATATGTATTTGTTAAATGCTCGTATTAGTCTCAAAAAAAAATTATTCAATGAATACATTATTTCAGTAATAAACTAATCTTATAATTTCCGCTTGAATATTTTTCAACAACTTTACAAAGCATCATTTACCTGTTATTTTAATTCATTTATTTACCATTCTCTTTTAAGACTAACATAAATTCAATGTATCTAAGATATTGATCCAAGAGTTATGTATTAGATATTAATCAACACTTGTACATGCAAAGTTTTATATATCTTCTGGAATGTTTTTCTAGTTTCCGTTATTTTCTTTGAATTTTTCGCATTTCTAACATTTGTATTTTTCTTATATTTATAACCTTCAAACATATTGGTCTCGAATACTCAACAGTAGAAAAACAGATTTCCAAAATATTATTTCTGATTACTTACATACATACCCTGACGCAGTATTTTGGTAACAATTTCGAAAATATGGTAATTTTATAAATGGATTAAACACAGTAAGAAATGCCTTTTTTAAACGCCAAAATTTGTGTAATTTTAATGAATTGTTATCATTTTCAAGATATTTTTCGGATGTATTCACATGATGTTTGTAAACCAAAAAATAATAGAAAAATGAAACTAATATATATTAGTATTACAGTTATAGAATTGCTGACGTGTATGGTAGAAAGATAATTTTAGAAGCCACACCTAAGGAATGACAACAAACTTTGCACCTTTCAGCTATTTTTTTAGCAATTTTTTAATAGTCTTCGTTTCGATTACTAACTATTTAGAATATATTTTAGTTTTAGTCAGTACTAAAATATTATTTACAACTTCAACCGACTGTATTACTGTGTACTCAAAAATATTTTGTCATTAATTTCTTTGAATAATTCATTGCAACTAAAATAATCTTCAATTGATTGCTGGAGAATGAAAACTCAACATTAAAATGGTCCAAATTGTTTATAAATTTGAAAGAGTTTCAATGCTTTCTTATATTTTTCCCATCGTATTCTGAGTTTTACATGGATTCCCATATTCCTTTAAATTTTTTCAAATTAAATTACACAAAAACTCAGATTATATGTTCAGCGTTAAATGACTCATCTAGGTGGATAAAAGATATTTTACAAAACAGATTTTATTGAAAATGTGGACCCATGTACTGGATTAAAATTAAAAAATTTTGGATTTCAAATATTTTTTTCAATTTTGTTTAGTTTTCAACTGATAATTTATCAGTAATATAACACTAAATATTTCTCAAAACACCTTTTCTTAAATTCAATAAATATTGAGAACATTGCGCTAAAAATATTAAAATATTATAATAAATATTATTTAAACAGAAACAAGTAAATCGTTAATATATTTTTTAATACATATATTTATTAAAACGTACTAAATATTTATTCAATAATTATAAGTATAAGATTGTAAATTTAATGAATACTTTAGTTATTATTTTGACAACGTACTTTAAACTTCTACATCATTTTTTTTAAATTTTTACGTGTTTTGGAATAACAATAATAACAATCTATCTTCATTAAAAATAGTTGTGTGTCTTTTAACAAATTTTGTGGTTAGAGCATTTTAATAATGCGTTTTATCAGTTTTAAATATTACAAGAATTAGTCGCCTTGTGTAGCTGCCCTCGTGTCAATTAGCACGTGACTGGTTAATATAAAATATTTTAAATAAACGTCAATCGTGTACGTCATGTTAGCAATGACATTATATGCGAAGCATGTCGATTTGTACGTTTAGAGATAATTTACTGTCTAATATACACGCGGAAAAATTATCTTTACATTTAACAGAATGGAAGATGCTGATGTGTTTATTTAAAACCAGCAGAATCATTTTCTAAGTGTACATATAATTCTGTTAAATGTACATATAATTTATATAACAGTAACAGATTTTCTTTTTCTTAACACTTTCTGCAAAACCAACAGATTTTTTTGGAATCTAGAGACAATATAACAAATTTTTGTGTCGTTTTATATAAAATATGCCATAACACGTTGTTTGTTTGCTTGTCGAAAAATCGACGAATCACAAAGCCGACATGTAAAAAAACCGATAGTCAAAAAACCGACAATCGAAAAGCTGACATTCAAAAATCCTTCAAAAAAGACGGTGTGCTTGTCGATATGTTTTTTTTTTATTTTCGGCATTATGACTGTCGGTTTTTTGACCTGCAGGCCTTTAGTCGGTTTTGTTAATTTTTCGGTTTTTCTACAATCATTCCATTGTTTAAAGTATCAAGAACTAAACTTTGGCTTTAGAATCTAACAGAGGAATCATTTTTGCGCCAGAAACGGTTTTGAAAAATTTTTCTCCAATTTTTGTTTCATTTAAAATGAAAGCTCTAAAGTTGTGGTACATTTTGCATTCGCATAGTCTATAATGGGTTAATTAAACACTAACTTCGGATGTAATTTTTTTTACGTTTAACGAAAGTTACATGGTCTTGATGGTTAATGGCTAATAAATATGCGAATTAATTAAACAGAAACTAAATATACTTTCGAATCTAAATCTATTTTTGGGCAAAGTATTTTTTCTGAATGTACGTAAAATTTCAGTATAATTAGTACAGGATTCGAAGAGAATTCCTAAAAATAAAATTAAAATTATACTTCGACAGTTCGCATTTTTATTCTTAATAATTCTAGCTCAATCCTAGACCATGTTCTCCTGACAAATCAGAAGTCAAAATCGACTACTACGCCCCCAAAATTATGATATGGGCCTTTTTCAGCATTGTATTACAGTACTTCAAAAAATGGTTGATATCGGGGTACAAACTTTATTTCTATAATGATTTGGCAGACCTTCCGTGACCATTAATATTCCCAAAAACTTGCAATTAGTCATTTTTACTGCATGTAGATGTGATATCAAAAAGGAGTTGTTTTAAATATTTTTTATACACTTAAATAAATCCCGGCTCAAAAGTAAAAGTACGAAGCCATTCAGGAGACATTTTCTATCAATAAATAACTTTTTTGTAAGATTAACAAAAAATTGAAGCAGTTATTTGTATTCCATGATTGCTTTCGGTTTGATAGTTTAAAAACGTCCCCTGTACCATTACCGATCTCCAGTAGAACATCTTTAACAAATTTTTCTGACATTTAACGTACAAACGTAAAATTTCCATAAAATTATTTTAGTTTCTGTTTAATTGAAGTATTTTAGATTTAGGAAGTCACATTATCATACGAATGGTTGCGTCCTCTTCATCCTTGCCAGCCACCTATTTTGAATGTATATTTTTTATTTTTTAATCATATTAATTGAAATACGATTTGTGGCAAGATGTTTAGAAATGTTAACAATAAAATATTTCAAACAAGGAAATTGTTGATTAATCAAGACGAAATTTGTTGCTTTAGAATTTGACGAATCGCTGATAACGTTTTTAATCTATCTTTCGATTTTCAAATTCAAAATATCAGTTCCAAGATGGCGGACGAAAATGTAAAAATTTGGTTGAATAAGGCTTAATGAATGTTTGAACATTCGAAAAGTAATACGTTAAAATCACCAGTTTTTGATAATTATTAGCTAACTTCGAATTAAGAGCTTGTAAAAAAACTTGTATATAGTTATTAAAATTATTTTTACAAAGCCCGAATTCTCAATAATTGATTTAGTCAATTTTAGGAACTCCATGTAGTAACCTCAGCTATAATTTTTTCCATGCACTTACGAGTCATATGTCTGAAATTATCTTTAAAAAAAATGCTTACAACTTTATCAACAAAAATCATATTTTTTACATAAAATGTGAAAATAAACAAATTAAACTAAAACTAAAAATGTTTTAGGGAGATGGTGCTGATCTTGGTTTTGATGATGACACCTCCGATGATGACGATGACATGGAGAGCTTCTTTGAGGAACTGTACGAAAGATCGGCAAGAGCTTCACACACTAAAGCGATAGACAAAAGGGATTTTGTTGTGTATGCTGCACAGTGCTGTGAAAATAAGGATCTTTGCGATGATGTGAAAGATAACCTTAAGAATTATTGTCCATGACAGAGAAGTGATGCTCCACTTGGAGCTTGAACGTGACAAATTTGTGAACTTCATTGATGAAGCCTTGTGACTCGTTTTTGGAAAAAGAACGATGGTGATAACTGCCAAGGGCTGAAAGTCTTTCGTTTGCACTTGCAAATTATTTCAATTTGTCAAGAAAACTTTATGCATGGAAGAATTTCAAATCGTCAAAATAAATAAACAATTATCTAATGTGACAAAACAGCAAAAATGTGAAAAAATATCGACTTGTCATTTCAAAAAACATAATTTGTCGGTTTAAAAATAAAATTTTCATAAAAACGATCGATTTCATAAAAACATTCGAATAATAAATATCTCGACAGTTTGGAAGACTTCTTTGTACATTTATAAATAAGAGTTTTAAGTTATTTTATTCTATTTCTCTATAATCAAAAAATAGACAGAATAAAGAATATCAAAAGCTCCGGAACTTTCATTTATATAATAATTTTCAAGTAACAAGAACCCAGATTACGTATGACATCTTTTTGCAATCTTTTGCATTTCAACTGTTTGGAAATAACTGTAACTCCAAATTGACGAGAACAATTGAAATCGCAGATGTTTGTGAAATATCCACTTTTTTCATATTTCAGACCGTTGAGAGTTTTCGCAAAATTAAGAAAACATTAAATTCTCGGCATGAATTTTCAACAATTCTTATTGTTAAAAATTTATGAACATATCTAGTTTGTTAGTAATAAACGAATAAAATTGTAAAAAATCATACTTTGGTTAAGTCTTCGTTAGACTAAATATATGCATTACACGATAATACGAAAAAATGCGTTTTATTAGTAAGTTAGTTTTAACCGTTTCTAAGGTGCCCCAAATGAAGGCAAACTGCATTACACCCCTGTATTTTTGTTGTCCTTTTTTTACAATTTTCTATACTTTTCTTTTAATCTTTGAAATTTGTTATAGTCTTACTTTAGTCTTTTTCAGTCTTTCAACAATAATTTTGTGAACCAACAAAAAAAGTAAATAGATATGTTAAAAAATTGTTAACAACAAGAATTATTAAAATATTGAAGCGTAATGAGATTTTTACATTTTCAGTTTCATAAAAACTGGTTTGTGCAAAACTATTTAAAAATATGCATATTTCCTAAAATTTGGTTCAGTATAATTTTCTGTTATCGACGTTACAAATGTCCAGTTCACCAGTTGTTCAGGTATAAAAGTAATTTTTACTTATTCGAGTTCGAGAATCACGTACGAACGCCATCTGTTTAGAATATTAGGTATTATCGCAATGAGATCAATGCACGAAATGGTCAAACTGCAAATAATTCTAAGAAATACAAAAAGTGCCGAGATCAAGTTTCTGTACCTGATTTTTACCTTTGAAATTAGAATCCGTATGTATTTATAGCTACGAAGTTAGCTATCGTTTCGGTTGTTTTTATAATGCTTATGTTTGTATAGTACTTGTCGTTTTATACATTAATTAGTATTTATAAATGATGATTTTTAAGTGTGCTTGTCTTGTAAATTATTATTATCTTAAGTAAATTCAAGAAGAAATGTTTGTACATATTTTACGTTTAAACAAGATGTAAATATTTATGTGAGATTGTAAATATTATAAGGTTTATTGCGTAAATATGTTTGAAGATTTAGTTATAACCACAAAATGTACTTGAATTCTTTATTTATACTGTTGATTAATTTAATAATACGTTCAATTCAAAAGAAAAATAAAAGTTATATAGCATAAGAAACCAGCGAGTGTTTTTGTCTGTTTAATCAATTTTGTTTCGTTTTCTTCAATTGTGAAGAAATTATAACACTATGAGAATCGTAAAAGATCATTTCACTAATAAAAAATGCCCAGTACTCATTTTTAAGGAATCTTGTAGGATTATTAAGGAAACTTGGAATTAAATATTTTCGATATTATATCCATAAAATCCGATTTTACGGCCTACTTTTAGTCCGTAAAATGAAGTTTCACGGAGCACGTCAGCTGCCAAAAACATAACCTATATGGACTAAAAAAGCCGTCCGCGAAATCGAATTTTTACAGCTTTCAGTACCGAAAAATAATGCTCGACACGCGGCCGTAAAATCAGATTTTATGGCCTTGTGTCGAGAAACACTATTTAGTAACAAGGACGTAAAATGCGTTTTTACACTCGTAGGGCATCAACGTTCCCCAAGGATTGTCAGGGGTTAAAGTTTCGCCCGTGATACTAACAAAATTTTTTGTGATATCAGTACAAAATTTGAGTTTATAGCTCAAATTTGCATCTCGAAAAGTTAGAAAGCTGCTGTCATATTTTACTCCTGCAATTGTGGTGTAAAATCGAACTTCACACGGACAAAATATTATTTTTAACATTCACAATTTTTTGTTCAAATTTCACATTCAAAATTTCACATGGTGGAAAATTAAGTTTCTCTAATCAACAAAGATTTAATTAGTTTATCTTGTTCTTTTTCATTAAATGTAAGGAGCAAAAATCTAAAGTATGGTTATAATAATAATAATGTTTATAAATAATGTTTTGTTTTTTTCTCTTATTTCTTAGATTTTTATTATTTTTTGTTATTTTAGATATTTTGTTAGGTTTTTTAAAAATTGAGTAACAAAATCGGCACTAGCAGTACCTCTGAGCAAAAGAAAGTAACAAATTTTTCATCAATTTAGGTTGGGTTTCTTAATTAGGATTTGGTAGCTTTATCTTAAGCTGGTAAACCCTGCCTTTTTTTGGTTTAAATATTTCAACAACAAAATCGGGACTAGGATAACAAATTGGCAACAAAAATGTAACACATTTTAAGGCCTAGTTTGGTTTGGTTTTGGTGACTTTGGCTTTGCAGCTTTAAGGACCTCATCAAATATTATGTATTTTGACTTCTGCAACTGCAATTTTAACCACTTTAAAGGATTTTTAAAAAGACCAAAGAATTCTACAGTAATTTTCAAAAAAAGATGATTTTTGAAAACCCAAAATTTTCACTTAATTCTTTACGAATATCCCTGATAATCCTTAAGGTGATTTGTATAATACTGAGATTTGCAGCTATGAAACCAAAATTTTGAAAAATCGTTTAAAAAATATTTAATTTATATGTGCAATATAGATTACTACCTTATCAATAAATTGTTGACTTAGAACCCATTTAAAACAAGTTTGAAAGTAAAATTTAAAATTGATTTACGCTTTTGTTACGGATACTTTAGAAAATGTTTCAATAACAATTTCTTAGTATCCCAGTAAAGAAACACCGGTTTAAAATAATTAAGCTTTGGAATTCTTTTCACCAAACGAATTCCACTTTTTAATTTCTTAGAAATAATTCAAGAATAATTCTCAATTGTAGGAATTTACATAAATTAAACGCCATGGATTTAAATACACTGAAAAGAATTCAAATAAATTCACAGTGAATTAAAGTTGTTAAATATTCAGATATATTTAAAGAAGAAATTTGCAATAGATTTACGTATGTAAATTATCCTTGGGATTTGTATAAAGCACCATATGTTTTCAAATCGAATCCATGCAGATTTTAGGATTTTACGTCACGTTTTTAAGATCTTTTTAAGTTTATACGTTTAATTTAAGGAAAATCGATTTAGATTTTGTCCAAACTCGAGGAGAATACAACAAATCATTACGGTTTTTACCGTAAATTCCTACTTTATTTGCACGACGACGGTGGAATAAGAATGCAATAATAATGTTGATATATATATCTTATTCCACCGTCGTCGTGCGAATAAAGTAAGAATTTACGGGAAAAACCGTAAATTAAAAATGTCTGATTTGTAGGAATTCATAAATAAGCAAAGAATCAAATAAATTTTCCGTGAATTGAGTTTCTAAATATTCAGATACGCATTTAAAGAAGACTTTTGCAATAGATTTGCAATAGATGCATTGGGTGCGGTTCAAACAGATAATTCGAGAACTCAATTAAGGGGGTTCTAAAGTGGTCCGTCTGTAAGGTAGGAAATTTCACTAAAAAACGTAAATTCAAGATGACTGAATAACATTTTTAA
Source organism: Trichopria drosophilae (assembly GCA_030407085.1). Lineage (NCBI taxonomy): Eukaryota > Metazoa > Arthropoda > Insecta > Hymenoptera > Diapriidae > Trichopria > Trichopria drosophilae. The sequence goes on along the minus strand of CM059583.1, from coordinate 19,677,683 downwards.
AATTTGGGCTCTGTAAAGGCAATTGTAAGCACTGTAAATAGCTTCCTAGAAAATACCAAAGATAGTAATCGACAACTGACCGAGAAATTTCGGAAATAAGTTTCAGTTATTTTTTTATTTACGGTTTTTGGTGAAAATCCCTACCTTATCATTGGAGCATTTTAGAACCCCCTTAATATCAACAGTTGAAATTTATTTTCTCTTGTTGGGATAATCACAAACATAATACAATATTTGGATAACATCAGTTTTTAAATGCATAAACATGCATTTTTTATACAACAAAAATCTTCTACTTCATCATAGATGTAGTCCTGATTTAAGTTTGCCCCTGGTTTGTGTCTTGGGAGTCCCCTGTAAACTGAAGTCATTCATACATATCGTTCGAGAATTACGTTTGAATGTTCGAACATCATTACAGAGATGGCGTTCACATCAAGAAAGTTACCGATAGATCGATAGATTACTTTGGGCAATGATTACTTAATTAATACACGATTAGCTTGAAGAAATCCTAAAGGAACTTTAAAAAGGGATAAATTAAAAGTAAATTACAAAACAAATTTCATCATTTCATAATGAATTAAGGGGATGTAAAGTGTTCGTCCGAAAAGGTAGGAATTTTCACTAAAAACCGTGAATAAAAAATGACTGAATCGATTTTACAAAATTCGGGCTCTGTAAGGGCAATTTTTATTACTATAGAAGGTATCCTAGAAAATACAAAGGATTATTAATTGAGTATTGACTAAGAATGTTCGGAAATAAATAAAAATCACTTAATTCCGAAAATTCTTGGCCAGTTCTGAATTAATATCTTTGGTATTTTCTAGAAACAAACTTTAAGCTGATTCCATCATTTTTAAAGGAAAAGTCCTCCATATTGAATCACCCCTTTTGAATTTTGAAGAACTGACCTCAGATTCAGAATCAGCGACCCGAAAAGCCCCCAAATAACAATCATTAAGCTAATTCGATCGTTTCTAATGAAAATGTCCACCATATTGTATCCGCCATTTTGAATTTTAAAAATCGGGGTTTCGACAATAAATTTATGTTAGTTTATTGCATTTTTAATTATTTCATGTACCAATTTGAGTAATATTTTACTTACCTTCAGCCTGATGGCAGATTATGTGTTCGGAATTTTATAATGAATTATATGTATCTTATAATTTACATAAATAAACTTTAAAAATGTTTTTTGACTCCACAAAGTTGTTGCAAATTATGTAAGCTTCAATTCGATAAAAAAATTTCACAATCGGTTTAGTGGTTCTCTCGGAAAGTTGATTTTCCCAAATAATCGCGTTCTGGACCAACGTGCGCCGGACCACTTTAGAACCCTCTTAAGTGACAGTATAAATATATTAATTGTTTACTATATTTTCTATATTTAAAAATGCTCATTTCTGTACGGAATTAACAGATTTAGTATGGAATAAAAGCTGATTGCAAGTTTTGATAAGAATATACAATACATTAAAATGATCCAATAATAAATAAAGATTTTAAGAAAGCGAACTTTAATGCAATTTGACCAATAATTTTAAAAAAGATTAATTTTTATTATTTCCAAAACTTCACGGTTAATTCACAATTAATTTCTTCCATGTTCAGAGAAGGATATATTATACACACAAGAGTAAGAAAATATGTTGACCATTTTTTAATTTTTATGGAAAAGGAAAGATTTTGTTTTTATTCCTTAATTTGTGGAAAATATGGTTTTGTAATAAAAAAAATTGAAGAATAAAAATATTTTCCGTGTTCTACGCACTTTTTTGGCAAAAGAAGTTTGCAATGCTATTATTATTGCAAATTACTTCGACCCAGACTAAGTCTGGACGAAGTATTGAATTTGGTCACTTCGGGCAAAAAAATTACCATATAGTTTTTCATCAAATGTCGACGTTTTAGACCCTAAGGAACCCAAATCAACAATAAAAAAAATTTGTGTCCGTGATCTTGTACGTACGTCGTCCGTACGTCCGTACGTCCCGTTTTTTTGTCTCGCGATAACTCGCGAACGGATAAGCGTATTGACATAAATTTTTTTTAAAATACGCGTCTTGGCATAACTTAGATCTGATTAGATTTTGGGGCAGATCCACCCGTCCATTACTAAAAAAAATTAGCAGTACAATATCATAATAATACAGACAGTAATTAGTAAAACACAGTAAACATGTAATATGCATCGAATAGTCTATTAGAATACAAGTGCATGAAGTAAGTGTTTTGCAACTTTTATTTATTAATACTTCGGCTGGCCTGTTGTCGGGGTCGAAGTTTTGAAAATGCTCATTTTCAATTTTCATACATATAAGAAACACTATATTGTTGTAACATATCTATCGAAGCCACTTGGACCTAAATATGATTGGACCCCCAAATATCAATATAATTTTATAATATAATTGAAAGCTGTTAGTAAACAAACGAGTCTTAAGGAATAGCCGACTCTCCACTGGGTCGAAGTTTCTGAGCGAGCGAAGCGAGCGAGGCACCACGCCAACACTAGTTTATATTGAAATATTCAGTAATTTAATATTCCTACTAAATCTCACAAGCAATGCTACCCAAGTGAAACTCACCGATTGTAATTAAATTACCACCAACTGCTAATACTATGAAAAATAAGAGACGGCAAAAATAAAATTTTAAAATGGCGGATCCAATATGGTGGACGAAAATTGCAAAAACTTCAATGAATTAGCTTGAAACTTACCAGGCGATGGTTCTTGGAGTTGATTGTTCCACATTTCAAGTAAGACATTAAAATTTCAAAATAATTTATTATAACGACCAAAGATAGTAAAAATTGATAGAGTTTTTTTGGGGCACTGAACGCCCCCTTAAATATGTATAACCTTTGCAAAAAAAAAATATGTCTCTATTATTTCTCATAGTTTCACAGTTTGTCATAGTTTAATTACAATCAATGAGTTTGGTAGCATTACTTAGTCAGGTCATTAAAGGCGATTTTTACCAATCCAAATTTCGGGCAACGAGCTTTTCTCGCAAGATTCAAAGTTTGGTAATGCTAGAATGAGGTGGTATCTTTTACAACTCGAAGTTGAGATAGTAGTATACTTTAGATTGTAGACCTATTGAAATAGACTCTATAATATTAATAGTGGCTATAATTGCTTTCTCTTAAGTATGACTTACTAAGTATGGTTTTATTGTAGTAAATTGCAGCTTGGCAGTTCCTGCAAAGAATATGGATGAATATTACTTATCTCGAAGAACCAATTTGTATGCAATAATAAGTATAATGAAGAATATAGTTTGATATATTATAAAGTTCATTATTTGTTGTAGTTTTATATTTTTTTATGATTTTTTATGCACTCAACGAATTCGTACGATTTATTGTATACAAATACTTTGATGACCGACCATCTATGTTGAAAATTCCATTTTCTCTTGGCCAAGTTTAGCCAATATTTCGCTATAATTTCAAAATCGATCACGTAATCTATTAAAACATTAGTCACACACCCAACTCCAAGAAGTGATAAGTGATCTTCAGTCAACTAGATTCCTTTCTTAAGTTTGCAGTCTTAAAATCTTTTTTAACATTTATCATTCACGTATTTTATATTCTTATTAAGTCTTGCAGTCGACTCTCATTCGACACTAAATCTGTCAATTTCATACAAAGACGTGCAGTTTTTCAATTAATTCAAAATATAATTAATAATTAATTCATACTGTCACTTAATTCATTATGAGACGGTGAAATTAGTTCTGCAATTTACCTTTAATTTGTCATTTTTTAAAGATCCTTTATGATTTCTTCAAGCTAATCGTTTGTTTAATTAAGTAATCTTTACCCACAGTGATCTATCGATCGATCGGTAACTGTCTCGATTTGAACGCCATCTCTATAATGATGTTAGAACATTCAAACGAAATGCTCAAATGATATGTATGAATGACTTTAGTTTACAGGGGACTCCCAAGTTTCAGACACGAACCAGGGGCAAACTGATATCAGGAGAAAATAGATTGCAAATATTGACATTAATTGAGTAGTGGATGTTCGAATTATAATTATGAACAGCCCCCAATGTTTTGCATTCCTAATTATTTTGAATTCACGTACATCTATTGCAGAAGTCTTCTTTAAATATATCTTAATATCTAGAAACTTAATTCACGGAGAATTTATTTGATTCTTTGCTTATTGATGAATTCCTACAAATCAGACATTTTAAATTTATGTGTTTTACTGTAAATTCCTACTTTATCGGAATGACGACTTCAGAATAAGAATTCAAGAATAATGTTGAAGAACGTACATATGAATTACATTGTATTCTCTTCGAGTTTGACCAAATTATAAATCGATTTTCCTGAAATTTGACGTACAATCTTAAAAAGTGACTTAAAATCCTTAAATCAGCATGGATTCGATTTGAAGGCATATAGTATTTGTATATAAATAGCAACATAATATTAATGTCAATAGTGTTAAGTTATTGTTTAGCATTTGTTGCTCGATTTCAAATGTTGCTAGGGTCATGAATAAACATTTCTGTCATTTCCGGTCCCATTTGATTGATAAAATCATCTTTGGACCCTGTTTAGAATTCGAAAATAAAGTTTTTTCATCAGCCCAACCAGCCCTAATGTGGGTAGAAATATTTATGCCTGCAGAACTGTTAATGCGAGCTCTCCGTTTTTAAAATATGGGAGCAAAAAATACGGGAATAGGGTAACTTTTGAATAACATTGGCAACAATTTCAAAAGGTTTGGCTTGGTCGTACAAAATTTTTCATTATTTCTACTCTTACCGAATTTCTGATTTTAGAATTTTATCATCATTGTGCATTCGAGAGACCAGTAGAGTACAAAATTCTGTACAATTGAAAAAAGGAATTTTTACATCGAACAATATTTGATCGGTGTAAACTTGGCTCCCCACTTGACGAAGAAAGTGATAGCAGTTCTATATGCCCCCCCCCCCCCACATAGATCTAAAGTTTTTCACCAATTTTGAAATAGTTCTGTTGATTTTACACAAAAAAATGCCCAAATTTATTATTACACAAATTTGACATTATTGGGGGCCAACTTTATAAATTATAAAATTGAAAGACCAGTAATTCTCCCATTTGGCTTCACATCAAAAACATTCACAAGGCAAAGTTGCAGAACTCCTTGGGGGCAGAAGGCACTCCAAAAGTAATTTTTTTAAATTTCAAAAATGTTTCGATTTTTGTAACGCCATATACTTAAATGACTATTGTAGAACTTATTTATCCTTATCTACATTGATTGGTGATGAAGATATTTGCCGCCAAAGTTCTGATTTATGGTGAAGAATATATCATAATTTATCTGACCGACTTTTTAATTCAAAATCAAGTTAAAAAAAGTGATCTTCATCTGTCATCAGAGTTCCGAATACGCATGTCCAATGTACTGTCTAAATTTTAATTGCTAAAAAACGACTTATCTACAGCAAAAAGAGGGTTATCATCAATTAGTAACTTTGTTACTGACAAATAGTACGAAAATACTAATACATAACTAAAATTCTACTAATCTACAAGTAAATAGTGACCTTTTTTAATTTAGTAGTTTGTGGAATTAGTAATAAATTAGTAGGGTTTTACATTTTATTAGTGTTGCACATTCGTTATCATAATAGTAGTATTGTAACGTAAACATAGACGAAGTATTTGATGTATTGAGAGATATGTGAGTGTGTGACATGTTGTGAACTGGCGAGCGAGCACTTGTAAAATTCAAATTTGAACAGTTAGTGCGAACACCGTCGCGATACGAGACGGACCGGTGTCAATCAATAAACGTTTTTATATACAATAATTGGTTTTTTATCCTTAGATTTCCTCGCGAAAGATACAATAAATTCTGTCCTCGCTAGATCGAATAAAATTTGAGTTACCTGTTTAGTAACAATTAGCAAAAATGTTTACTAATTCATTTGGTGACTCATTTTTAATTTTCTTATTGGTAGTTTTTAACTCGTTCAGATTTAGAGAGTACATGGACTGCCAGGAACCAAGAAAGCCTGACCATTATACCTAACTCAACAACGTTTGAATTTATGAAATAATACTGCTGGAGTTGAATTTTTTACTTACTTTTCTTTTTTATGTTAAAAATAACTAACAACATATTTGACAATTTTTTAATTTATTGAATGAATATTAATTATTTTTACATAAAAATACTTCGGTTGAAATTTGTATAAGTTCGAGAGTTTAAGATTTCTTAATTTCTCACTAGTTGCATTGAAACATCAAAGTGTACATATATATTAAATATTTTCTCATTAACTGCTCAACAATTAGACAGTGGGGCATTCTGAAACTCAAAAATATACAAACAAATTATTGACTGTATTGTTTAAATAACTAATTCACGTGCTATTCATTTGAATACATGTAATTAAAAAACGGTTTGTTGGATCACGTTTTATACTTTATTGTCTTTAGTTTCGTCTAATTGTCTTATTTTTATTTCGTTAATTATTGAGAGTTTAATTAGGCTTTAAAGTTTAAAACAAAAGAGACGTGAATTATATAATTTTTTTTTCAAAATTGGTTGACTTTTTAAAAATTATTGGTGTAATTTGTTTAAGTATATATTCTGCTTCACTGTGTCACTATTACTAAGAAATAATTTCATGTATGATTCAAATATACACTAAAAAAAATAAAGCGGTGGGGAACAACTATATCCCTTTATTAACTCAATCCTTACTAAACTTTTATTATAGAAAATAACAAGGATTCCTTCTTAGGCCAGCCGGATAACCTCACTGTTCTAACAATAGGAATTTGCTTCCTTAAGAGTATAGAAAATTTTTGAAATAACAAGGAATCCTTGTTAAACTAGCAACAGAGATACAGTATTCCCACACAGCACACTGTCCTGGGGACGTCCTCAGGAGCTCCTTAGGACTTCCAAATGTCCGCTTTTATCATCCTGTTAACGTCCACAGGACATCCTCAGGACACAGGACGCCTTGAGGACGTTAATAGGACGATAAAAGCGGACATTTGGACGTCCTGAGGAGCTCCTGGGGACGTCCCCAGAACAGCGTGCTGTGTGGGTTATAGTAAATGATATCATTCTCTCTACAGAAGTGAACAATCATTGAATTAACCAGGTTTCTTAACTGTAAAAGTAAGGTTACGTATAGTTGCTATACAAATGTTATGCTTAATAAGATAAATAAAACAATATACTGTTTGAAATGGCAAACATGTACATATGTATAAGACACCTCGAAAGTCTAACATACCCTTTATATTTAATTTAAATTTAATTCTGTAATAAGCTCGGTCAATGAAATTGTGGTCAATGGTCAATGATTTTATCAAAAGTCATTACATTTAAGTTATAGTTTCTTAAATTAAATTATTTTTAATAAACATTATTTATATTATGATATCAATATATAATGTATTTTGATTCTGAAATTTTAAATATTTATTATAATTTAAAAGATCCATGCCGAAATGAAAGAAAACATCCCTCCGTAGTATATATTTTTATCTATCGTCGACTTTCGGTGGCTGAAATCTATTATCTCTGTTGATTATAGAAAATCTGTTACTGCAAGATCAAGTAATGAATTTAGGCTTAAATAATTAATCGATAAGAAATGTGCATAAAGAAATTCATGATGTAGGGCTCTGGGACCTTGTTTTGGAAGTGTTCGAAAAGTCGAATCGGTTTTCTTTTTGGACCATTTTTTATTAGCATTATCTCTTATATTTGAAGTCATGCGATTTGTTCCAATCAGTTTTTTCAGGCTTTTAAAATTTTGGCATAACATAACACTGAGATACAGTGATGACAAATTGGAGCATTTTTCTATAATTGTAGTATACGCTTTAATTTTTTTTTAATGTTATTCAAGGTATATTAAATTAATTCTCTAAGGTACAGTAGACTTGAACCAATTCACCTTGCAGTATTAAATGCTCTCAGCAAATTAATTATAAAATTAAAGAAAAATAAATAAATATAAAACTTATGTTAAAGAATAAAATGAATGAAAAATGACAGAATTTGTCCTCATTATATCCCCTTTAATTTATTTCCAAAATTACTTTATAATCTTGTCCCGACTTATGCCACATTTTCATGAACCTGAAAAAATTTGATTGGATCAAATGTCATAACTTGTATTCCGAGAAAATGCTGAAAAAAGGAGGACCAAATTGAGGACCGACTCGACTTTTCCCACATATCTTTAACATTTCGCTTAGATTTGTTTGAGACGTACAGTATTTTAACGACAAATTTCACATCTCTTAATAAAATAAAATAGTTTTCAATATATTCCATAAATATATATCTCTATTCGTATATCTATAAAAAGAAATTTGAAAAAGGAACTCCACAACAGAAAAATGCAAATCTGTCATTCCTTACTCTGAGTATTCGAGAGTGCTGCAAGAGCTACGCAGAGGCCTAAATAATGAACTTTTTAATGTAAATTCATTACTGATTAATTGTCTGAGACCCCTAAAGACATTTTTAATATGATAATAATAAAACTTTCATCGAAAGAGCTAGTAGACTTCTGTCACTGACTGTGATAGATAAACATGTTTTCTACTTATATTTTCCTTCGTTTCTGCTTTCAATAAAGAGCAGAAATATTTATATTTACAGATTCGTTACTTGTTTATTGTTAAATGAACCAAGAAAACTTACTAGAACAATAAATTTCCCCGTTACTTTCGTAAGTTTTTCCTTGTTACTTTAACAAGGATTGAATAGTTGAGACCGTATAGTCGATAAGGTAACCTAATTGAATCCTTGCTCACGGGTGTAAGGAATTTTTTTGAGTGTATGATAAAAAATGAAGCCAAAACAAATCAGTCGTATAGAAAGCCGGCGTAGTCAACGTCACTTTTAACATTTCAAAATATGCCTAATAAATTGTATAAATCATGAGATAATATTTTTCAAAAATAATGTCATGAAAGCAATTTAACATTTCTTTTCATTAGAAATTGGACATATCGTACAAAATTCCTAGAATACTGTATGATTGCTCTACAAAAAAATGTAACAATGGGTAAAAAGGTAGATTACGTTTACTTTAATATTCTTCTCACGAACAAAAGATATTTTTATCTTTACCTAATTAATGACTACGTAATCTACTGTCAGTTGATTTAAAACTCATTTTACTAATACCTGATTATAATCACGAAAGTGTGATTTTTGTGATAAGGTTATGATTTAAAATATTACTTTAATTACAGTCATTAACTATAAGTATAAAAGAATGTTATAATATTTTCAATTCTTTAGAAGAGTATTGAAATAAATGAAAGTATTATCAACTTTTATCCTATCGATCCTACTATCTACTTTTCTTTTTATTCAAATAGTAATCTTTTAATCTATTGCATTTTCCTTGAATATTCTGTTAAAAAAAACAAAAGAAAGAATCAAAATTATATTACTCAAATTAAAGTATTTTTCGATTATATATTTATATATATACACATGTCCAGGGTGACTTTTCTTATCGTGATGCATTAAAGTATCTAAGGAAAGGTCAGGATTTTTAATACAGCCGTAGTTGAAATGGCGGAAGTGGAACTTTTATTTATTTACTCATCACGCTAATCGTTTCCAATTATTTTAATTAATTTTTTCCACCATAGCCGCTTGATATTTTTATTACACCCGGGATTTATCAAAATTTTATAATGAAAAATGTCGCGGAGGAAATATATTTTAAATTATTATAAATGTTATTGATATAACAATATAAAATTAGTCCACTACGATACAAGTGCACGAAGTAGTTGATTTTTCCTATTTTTTTTCAAATCCGTGTATGAAATTGAATTTGGCACATGGGGTTGAAAGAAATGTTTTTCTTAGTAATATCTGAAATTAATACTTTACATGCTTGTACGACAACAAGTGACAAACCAGTTGGATTCTTTGCAAAAAGTAAACAATTTACGAATTATTATAGTTCTATATTAGTGTTAATTTAATCGGTGAAAAGTTGAGTACACTCTCTAAATTTCTTGGAGTGAGAATTCACTTTGGTTATTGAAAACCGAGCAACTCTCGTAAAAGAGTGAATATTCAACTCTTCTTCTAAGAGTGAAATTCCAATCTAACAAGAGAATCTAACAAGAAAATTCACTTTTTCCCTCCGAGTCGTGGAATTGATAACTCTGGAGGAAACAATGAATTTCCACTCTTAAAGAGTTGAATGTGCGGTTTTTCACTAATTAAAGAGTTGAATATTCGGCCTTTCTATAATTTAAGAGTGAATTCTCACTCCAAGAAATTTAGAAAGCACATTATATCACAAAATCTATCCCTTTATTTCAGATAATAGCGCTGACATTTTTAAAGTTACAAAAAGAAAAGTCGCTTCTTATGATGACTATATTTCCGCCTTCGTGAGGGTGCTCTCTAAATTTCTTGGATAAAAAAGTGAAAATTAAACCACTCTACTGAAAGAGCGAGTTTTTACTCTATAGGAGTAAATTTCCACTCCATGCAGAGTTACTTTTCACTACACAGCTTCACAACTACAGAATTCACTTCATTTCATTACAATGTCTTAATATTCTCTCCATAAAGTGTAAATTATATATTCACTCTGGTATTTAGAGAGTACAAACATATTGTTTGAAGACCTTTTATTATTATATCCGCTAGGTTAGATTAGGTTAACTCATTAACGCCAAAAAAGCCTGAAATCATAGCTGTACTTAGAAATAATGTCAGATGCAGAAAAAATTCTTGTAAAATATGTGAATACCGTTTTATTATGTTTCTGCGTGCGTTCTACAAGATGCCGTGGTTGGATTTCATTTTTGTTGACATACAAAATCAATATGGCGGCTTTATACAATAATAAATTTAATACTACAAAAAGTGCGGAAAAATAAAAAATTATTTTTGTTTAAATCAATATTTTTGTAAGAAAACTTAATTTTGATAGTGAGTACTGTGGCACAAAATGGCACAAACTGTTGAATCTTAAAAATTGCGCAGTAAATTATAAAGAAAATTCAAAATGGTGTTCAAGAATCAAAAAATTGGATCAAACGTTATCACTTCAACTAAACCTAACGAAACTTGGTGTGTAGGGGTGTTTAAGGTGGCTAATTACAAATTCGACCATGATTTTTCAAAATTCAAAATGGCGGATCCAATATGGAGGACCGAGGTAGTAACATTTTTAGCAAATTTCACGAGACTTAGTATAAATGTGTTTTTCGGGTCACTGATTACGAAACTGGCCATGCTTTTTCAAAATTCAAAATGGCGGATCAAAATTATAATATCTTTACGCCATTAACATTTACAGTATACGACGATATATCTCGCATGTAAATGAATATCCAACTTAAATATCCATATCCGTTTTGTATAGTATATTAGAATGTTAGCCCATGTATATTTTTAAAGAAAATTAACTACTGTAGGCATAAATAACGTGCTTAAAATATGATTTTTTAGAATTTTACAACATTGTTTGTTTAAATTTTATTTTGATATTGCTATAAAAAATAACTGTTTTCTAATACGAAATACGGATTTCCCACATACTATTAGGAAAAACCTCGTTCGTTACAAGTGCGAGAAATGCGATTTCCCAGGTTAATCACAAAATGTAGTTCAATCACTCTGGAAATATCAGAAAATCTTTGTTCAACCTAAACATTGTAAGATGAAAATATTCTAAGAGTGTGGCTCTATCTTGTAAAAAAGTCTCCATCTTAAAATGTGAGCCCTCATTTGCGGGCGTAAAATCGTCACCGAAAATCAAATACATAAGATAGAAGTTTCCAACTCCTTTAAATTTTAAATTCGGACATAAAATCGAATTTTGTACTCGCTAAGCCGAAAAATAATGTTCGTATTGTGGGCATATATGATACTTGTACCCGTAGGTGATCACAAACTGGCATAAAATGTAATTTTTCGCCCTTACTACGAAAACTACTATTTTCTGATGATTTGTCAGATATACTTTATCGTATTTTAATACATACATATGATTATTATATATTATAGTATTCCTCTGTTTATCTTGAATTATATTTTCTTCGCTTTGTCGGTCATATATTTGAGAAGCATTATAAATTAAGGTTTCCTGAAGAAGACAGTGTCGAAATAAATGATAGAGAAATCAAGGAAAGTCGAATAAAGAATAAATTCATTCTGTAATTCAATTCTGTTTACTCATGGCTTATGGTTTTATCGAGTATCAAGTGTCGTTTTTCCAAAAAATTTTAAGCTATTCGTACTTTAAATAACCTTCAATGTTTATTGGTTTTTTTTCCAAATGCTATGAAGACATCCCCTCCCTCCCTCCTCTCTCTAAATCAAAGTCATCTTTCTGTAAAATTTTGCTGTGAAAAGAAAATCTTAAACGACTCTTTTAAAATCTCAAAAAATAATACAAGCTAGAGGTTTATGAGGGTGAAAATTTTACACCTAAGATTCAGACATTGTTTTTTAATGCAGTAGGCGCAAAATATTTTTTGTCACACCTGCACAAAACTGCCACCTTTCCGTGCAGGTTAAGCGAACGGAAAGTTGCCATTTGTGGCCGACGACGCAACTGCGCATGCGCAAGGGCGTTTTTCAATTTTTATCGCCCGCTGTTCTCATTACAGCCCGCCACTCGTTACCGTCGGCCAGTAATGTGTGGCATTTTTATCGACAGGTGAGACAAAAAATATCATGTGTACCACGGGCGGAAATGTATTACACGCTCAGGCGATGCTGAATCCCTCGTCTACGGCATCACTCGGCTTGCCTCGTCTTTCCCTACGACTCGAGATGTAGTATCGCCCTCGCCGTAATACATGTCTTACCGCCCTAGATACACAATATACTATTACGCCTCGATTTGCGGGCCTAAAATGACCATTTTACGCCTACTGCAACAAACAAGATTTTAATAAAGTGTCGGTTTGAATCTGAAAAATATACTTAATTAGTGTAGATTTTAAGAAAAATCCTTTTCTAATCTTCTAAAATCATTTTTATTATAACATGGTATATTTACGATATATATATGATATATCGTGTATTGCCAACTTGGTGATGATGTTCAACAAAATATGGACGCCCAGAATTTGGAAACTACGTCACTGTTGAGCCCTACAATCCCACGAAGCTTTTATATCAATCTCTTAAGCATTTTTTATTATGTACTCTTGTGTCGTGTTCTAAACTTTCCTCCATATAACCCAATATATTCCAGAATTTGTACATTGAGTCCTAAATCTGAAATTCTCCTGAAGGAGAATTCTATTTACGTTGTGCATTGCACACTTAGTACTTAAGGAAGTAGCCAGCGGGAGGTCTTATGGGGTTAAAACCTTCCCTGAAAATGTGTAAATGAATACAAAACATTTAACAAAAAGTTTACTTAAAAATTATTCTAATGAACAAATTACCCCCTGAAATATATTTCTAACCTTGTAAGTACTGTCGAGGTTTCAGTCACTCTCTATAGTTCATGGACTGAAAATCTCTTCAAAAAGAGTGGGTTTAGTGAATTTCGACGCTAACCAGCAGTGATATTTGCACTGTTTCGCTAATAGTGAATTTATAAGTGCGGAAGTGGCGCAAGTAGCTTATTCGCCGCTATGAGCGCTCACGACTCTTGTGGCTCTATTCTGCTCTCGTTATGGAAACGTATTTCTGTATGGTATATCATACGAAGGAACGTTTCGACGCTATACGTCTTATTTATTACATCTGCCAGATAAGTATGTGGTATTCATATATTATAACGTTTATTTAGCTCTTGGTAGCTTTTTATTAGAATGGAATATGAAATTTATACTTTTTGTAATGTAACGAATTCGAAGAATTTTGTTTGATTGAAGAAAAACCTTGATAAAATACCTTAATTAATTCTTCCTTTTAGTAGTAAAATAAACGTATAAAGAACCCTCACTCTGTTAGAGTGTATTCATTCTTAGAATGCAGTGAAATAAACCCACACAGAACCGAATCTTTCAAGGTTAAATAACGTTGCTGCAAGCTTATTAATATTATGTCAACGTTATTTAGCCTTGTTGTAAGGTTCGCTTCTTTTAGTCACTCATTGCGGAGGGGAAGTTACACTCGAATCAGAGTTGCTCGGATTTCACTGTCATTTACGATGAAAATTCACCTCATTAGATTGTCTTTTCACAAATCTAACGAGTTTAGAAAGAATGTTCCCAGATAGAAAAATAGAAAGAGTTCAGAATGATTTCGAAATGTGCTCTAAAAAATGTCAGATGTCCCACTTTCTGAGGGTTTTCTGAAGAAGAGTTCATACAGATCCCATAACGTCTTCGTGTTCAGAAAACCCACATAGAATGAGACGTCTGACTTCGTTTAGAGCACATTTCGAAATCATTCTGAACTCTTATTTTGCTGTCTAGGAACATTCTTTCTGAATTCCTTAGATTGGTGAAAAGACAATCTAATGGAGTGAATTTTCATCCTAAGTGACAGTTGCTAGTTGTACCTTTGGTGATCGGTTTTCCTGAGATTGAGAAAAAAGTTACTGTAATTTAAAGAATGTTTATTCCTACACATAAAGAGGTATGATGAGTACTGCTTACGCAATAATATCAAAATTCAAAACATTTGTTTATACGAGGTGTTTGTATATATGGAATGACCCGGATATCCCTGGTTAAATTCCACAAAGTTACCTGCCTAAGATCCATTTCAGCGATTTAATCCGAATAATGTAATCTGGGATTAAGGATATTGGGAATTACTGCCCATTATTCCATTATAAAGTTTTATTATAAAACAGTATGGCATACATTCTCTTACTCTCACATTTCTCATTATCCCATCGCACACCCTCATTTATAAATACATTCAGGAATACAAAACTATATTTGACATATTTTGTCTTATGACCAATGAGTTGATCAATGAGTCTTATTACCTTATTCAACAAGTGCATTAGTCAGTTCTATTTTTTAAATTAGGTGATCTGCTCAACAGTATATCCAATCCATGAAAAATAAAATGAATAAAATTCGTATTATATAATGAGAATAAAGCAGCTATTACAGAAAATGTACACATTAAAAATTGTTCAGTATATCGTCACATCCTGCTCCAAGACTTTCCTTTCTTAACCCCTTTTGTCCCGAAACCCCGAAATTTTGACGCAATTTTCAACGCTGCACTTATTTTTGTTCTAACCAAAATATATAAACGTTAAGCTCGAAAGTTTTGTACCTCCTCTTTGGAATCCCGTGGTGAAATTCAGTCAGTGAATTCAAAGGCAAAAGTTATGATAATTTTTTCATAAAAAATACCGAGTTTCTCGACGTTGCAGAGCAAGAATTAGGTTTTTTTTACTTTGACCCAGTAATATCGACACTTGGACCTAGATATGTTTCGACCCCCTAAATATCGGTATAATTTTATAATATAACTGAAAGCTGTTAGTAAACGAACGAGTATTAAGGAATAGCCTACGCTCCACAGGGTCGAAGTTACTGAGCGAGCGAGGCACCACGCCAACACTAGTTTGTCATTGAAAAAAGCAATATTGACCTTTGCGAAAGGTACTAATCGAGTTTCTCTGCTCATCATTTTCTTCCCCTGTGGGAATTTTTTCCAAAAATAAAATGGCGGATTCAAGATGGCGTTTGCTAGTTGTAACTTCGCGATTAAACAACTCGGTATCAATAGTTGCGAATGAGTAGTTTTTCGATATGATATTTATAGTAATGTAGAATCTGTAGTAATGTCTCTAATATTATCTAGAATAACATCTACAATATATAACTTTATAAATTTTTTGTGTGAAATCGTCAGTTGATTCCTAACTCGGGATTCGAAAGAGGATGTCGGAAATCATCGATTTTTACTTATTTCAATGTTTCGGCGTTTCAAGCAAAAGGGCTAATCCGATTAGTTAATAATAATCGAAACCGATGTAATGAACGAGACAATTCTATCCAAAAACTAATCAAGATCTGAATCAAGGCTTCACCAAAAACCTGATCAAGACCGCTCATAATTTAATTCCTATATTATTTTTTTTTTAAGCAGCTTAAGAGTGCAGATATAAATAAGAGTTACATATCTTGCAATTTCTACGATATCTAATACAAAAAAATAGGTTATTTTTGCTCAATCGTTTGCAACCGAGTATTCATAGTCGTTGCTTATGAACAATTAATTATTTCAAACGAAGTTCATTTATTTAATAACGGGTTCTAAGCTCATTAATGACGATATCATTCTGACCATTATTTATTTTTTTCTGGTTTGAAATGAATATGTTATGCACTATTACGAGTGCAAAATTCACAATGCAAATCCCTAAAGTATTTACAATAGCATTTCACTGGAATTAGTAAAATATTATTTCAAAATTTCATGGAAAATCTAATGAGAATAAAAATGATGAATAACACTTTTACTTTCGGGTTATGTCGTTTTTGTGGTAATTTAAAACTTTTTTTTTCAACCTGCACTGAATGTAGTCCATTTTTTATTCCGTAAATGAGCACATAGGAAAGATGTTGATAACGTTTGGTGTTGGGTTTTTTTTAATATTGATGAATTAATATTAAAATTATACTATTGTTTACATTATAACCAATTTGGGTTAGGAACATTAAACCGACCAATCTCATATAGAGATCAGAAAACTAAAAATGCTGTAGCATAGTTAATAAGATATCAGACCACATCATTCTAATTTCAACAAACAAAAATCATTATGACGATGGAACCTTAGGTTAAGCGTGCGTCAAAGTTACTCAGAATTCAGAAGTAAAAATTATATAATTAGGTTGAAATAAAAGTGGATTAAAAATCCATTATTTTAGGATATGAGTAATACCTTTACAATTTTATGTTTTACTAATTTTGACATACTTCGATTGCCATGACCCCTCGTATTAAAAATTAAAGCAGTTAAATTCAAATTCGATACTAGAAAATGACAAATTCGGAACGGTGACATGCAGGAAGATAATTTTTTACGTTCTTCCATAATTACAAAATGTAATATGTTTGCACTATTTGTTGTAATAATTATTTTTAGATTTGTCATTACGTGAAAATATATGGAATCTGAAAATTCTGTTAAAAGATTTAACTCATTACAATGAAAACTATTATATTATAATGGGGACTAAGCTACATCGATTATGCGGAATGTATTACGGTAAGTACTATTTCGAATGTATTATAATTATATTACAGATTTTGAGAAAAAAATTTTATTTCATCTAACTACAGATTAACTATCAGGAACCTCACTTGAGCCTGTTTAATTGAAATTTAATCCAATTATTTCTTTATTAAATACAATATGCAGCGATAATTAATAAATAAATAATAACACTACATACCAATAAAACATAAAGACTAAACAGACTAAAACAATTAAATAGTTAAATGAAAGTTTATTTCAATAATCTTGTGTAATAAATCAACGGAACCCAAGAAAACATGAATAATCTAATCAAATTAAACAAAGAAATCAAAATAAATTAAATGTATTATACTCCATGCAGCAGATGTATGGTTCAAAAGAATTAAAAGAATGAAACAATTAAACTATTAAAACAATTAAAATGTATAAAACAAATTAAATAAATAAAATCAACAAATTGAGCAAATAGTATGAGATGCTCCTCAATACGGAAAAAAGAAATAGTTGAATTTGCTATCTAAGTAGTAAGAACTACGTTTTTTAGTTAGTTTTGCTATTTAAATAGTAGGATTGACTATTTAATTTGTCGAGTTCACTGTTTAAATAGTAAAATTAACTAAAACTGTATGACTGCGCCTTATTCTACTTATAGTTAGTAACTTCATTTTTCCCTTGAAAAGGACAACACGAAACAAATTCACGTGCTTAATATTTAATAAAACCAATTAACGGATCATGAATGAAATGAATGAAAAAAAAAATTCATTTGAATATACAGATTGTAACAATGAAACCGTTTAAATAAGTTTGTATTTTACAAATCTGTGAATACAATAGAAGAATATTAAAGAATAAAACAAATAATTTCAGAATAAGTAAACGTGCGGAAAAAATAGATCACTTATTCTATGCTTCATAAAACTAAAGCAATTAATAAAATAATCGATACGAATAAAATAAACGAAACAAAATACAAGTTAAAATAACACAATTCATCAAACAATGAAACGGCCATAATATTAGACGTAATCCTAAACCAAGAAAATATATGAAACAACTGAAAACAACGAAACAAATGAAATAATGGACATTAACAAATTTAATAAATAGAACGAAACCCTCCATATAAATAAAATAAACCTGCGCAATAAATGAAAAGAAATTGTCTGGATTAAATCACATAACATTTACTTATTCCATATTTCATTAAACAAATGAACGGTCAAAATGAATGGTCAGAGTGAAACTGTGTAACGGTTATGTCGTTTTTGTGGTAATTTAAAACTTTTTTTTTCAACCTGCACTGAATGTAGTCCATTTTTTATTCCGCAAATGAGCACATAGGAAAGATGTTGATAACGTTTGGTGTTGGGTTTTTTTTAATATTGATGAATTAATATTAAAATTATACTATTGTTTACATTATAACCAATTTGGGTTAGGAACATTAAACCGACCAATCTCATATAGAGATCAGAAAACTAAAAATGCTGTAGCATAGTTAATAAGATATCAGACCACATCATTCTAATTTCAACAAACAAAAATCATTATGACGATGGAACCTTAGGTTAAGCGTGCGTCAAAGTTACTCAGAATTCAGAAGTAAAAATTATATAATTAGGTTAGTAGAGTGAAACTGTGTAACGGTTGAAATACAAAGAGCAACCCTAAAAATTGGCCAAAATTCAGCAGTCTTCTGGAACTCAAATTTATGAAAATAATAACACAGGTAAAACATATTCAGCAATAAAAAAGATCAAAATTACTGAAATTAATGTGCGACAGTGAAAGAGTTGAATGTTTCAAGTGAAATGACAGACTAAAACAACTGAACTAATAAAATAATTTTAAAATTATAAAATTCAAAGATATCATGTTTTATGAAACTGATGAACTATTCAAATAACTGAATATTTGGAAACAAATAATAGTAATAAATGAAATAATAAAGCCATTAAAATTCATTTTATTCGTGTAATCAATAACATAAAATCGAAAAAAAAAGATAAAATGAAACAAATAGAAATAAAATATATTCCATTAAGTGAAAGACATTTAAAAAGTCGACATATACCGTGAACACCAACGGTGTGGAGCTTTTGTGTGCCATATGCCATTAAACAGACAATCATATAAAATCAATTCATTCTACAGCTACAATAATGAAAAGTATAAAATAAATAAAACACATGAAACAAATAAAACGAAGAAATTCAAGAAAAAACATGAAACTTTCAAATCGATCAAAATAATACTATTCCAAAATGGAACTGTTGAACTGAAAGTGTATGTGTTGTAATATATCTGAATATGTAATAAGATTAATGAAAACGTAATTCTTATAAAAACAACTAAAACGAATAAAGCAATGGACATAAGACTATAAATTTCAAGAAACAGAATAAAAATCTGAAATGATTCGAGAATCAAAATCACATGCTGAATATTTGAAGAATGAAATGAAGTTGATGAAATGAATATTAATTTCTTAGTTCTTTCATTTATTTTATGTATTTTTTTAGTACCGTTTACAATATTCTTCTTGTTTCATTCTATTTCATCAATTGAATTTATTTGATTGATGTGTTTTGTTCGTTTTTATTATTTTTTATTGTTTCCGATTATTCAATCCATTGTATTCCGAATTTCATTATTTGTATTCTTCTGATTGGTTTCGTACATTCACTTGGTTTCTTTACAACGTTTTGAGCACCTCATGTTTCTCGTATTTGTTCAAGGTTTTGTTTCCTTTAATTGTTTTATCAACTTCATTAAACCGCGAAAAGTACGAAAAAAATTAACATTACAAAAACAGTGAAATTAGAGATTTCATGTTTTATGAAACGGAGCAAAGGTTCGAATCACTGAATAACCTCAAACAATGAAACTAATAAAACAATGAAAAAATGAACGAAACACTTCAAAGAAATAAATGAAACACATTGACGAAACATAATGAACCGTTAAAAGATGAATTGTAAGAAGTTGAAGTTGAATGAATCAAACGATTGTTTGTTTCTTGTTTTATAACTGTTTGTTTGTTGTTTTAAAATAAACCAAAACACAATAAACCAAAACACAATAAATCGAAACAGAATAAACCAAAAGGAATGAAATAAACTCAACCAACCAAACGTCATCTAAACACAAACCAACAACAACAATAATGACAAAATAAAGTTTTGATTGTATTCATTTCTTGATTTTTGTACCTGCAAAACGAAGCAAATGAATTTTAGTCTTTTTGTCTTTTCATTTATTTTATGTGTTTGTTTAGTAATGTTTATAATATTTGTCACGCTTCAGTATGTTTCATAAATTTCTTTAATTTCTTTGATGCGTTTTGTTAGTTTCCTTCTTTTATTAGTTTCATTGTTTAGGATTATTCAGTGATTTGAACCATTCCTCTGTTTCATAAAACATGAAACTTACACTTACTACTACACATGAAAAACACTTAATTTCATTGTTTTTATTCTTCTAATTGGTTTCGTAAATTTACTTGGTTTCTTTGAAATATTTTGAGCATTTCTTAATGTTTCTCATCTTTTTTTAATTGTTTTGTTTGTTATCATTTTATCAACTTTATTAAACCGCGACTAAGCAAACATATGAAAAAATGAAAATAACAAACACAAGGAAGTTTCATGTTTTATGAAAGAGAGGAATAGTTCAAATCATTGTATAATCTCAAACAATGAAATGAATAAAATAATAAAAACGAAGAAAACACATCCAATAAATAAATGAAACAGAATGAACCATTATAAACATTGCCAATAATTCTACCTTATAATATGTATGAATGAAGTTAATAAATGAACGAAACGATTGAAATGCATTTGTTTCTTGTTTGATGTATCTAAAATAAACCAAAACACAATGAATCAAAAAGAATTAAATAAACACAACCAACTAAACAACAAATACAATAAAAAAATGAAGTTGATGAAGCCAATGCGTGAATTTGTGTCTGTTTCTCAATGTTTTTTTCTTTTATTTATTTTATCTGTTTAGTAATGTTTACAATATTTTTCACGTTTTATAGTTTTTCGTTAATTTCACTTATTTCTTTGATGCGTTTTGTTAGTTTCTTTGTTTTATCAGTTTCATTGTTTCGGATTATTCAATCATTTGAGCCGTTGCTCTGTTTCATAAAACATGAAACACATTGTTTTTATTCTTCTGATTGGTTTCGTAAATTTAGTTGGTTTCTCTGAAATATTTTGAGAATTTCATAATGTTTCTCGTGTATTATTAATTGTTTTGTTTGTTTTAATCGTTTTATCAACTTTATTAAACCGCGACTAACTAAACATACGAAAAAAAAATGATAATAACAAACACAATGAAATTAGTGGCTTCCTGTTTTATGAAACAGAGGAATAGTTCAAATCATTAAATAACCCCAAACAATGAAACTAATAAAACAATAAAAAAAAATGAACGAAAAACATTAAAGAAATAAATGAAACACATTGATGAAACAGAATGAACCGTTATAAGATGAACAATGTAAGAAGTTGATCAATGACCAAAACAACTGCTTGTTTCTTGTTTTATGTATATACAAAAAACAAAACACAATAAACCAAAATACAATAAACCAAAACACAATAACTCAAAACACAATATACCAAATGGAATTAAATAAACACAACCAACCAAACGTCATCCAAACAGCAACCGAACAACACCAAAAGTTTGGAGATTTCGAAATTGCGACCAAACCCAAAAAACGTTTGTTTCTTGTTTTATGTATATACAAAAAAACAAACCACAATAAACCAAAATACAATAAACCAAAACACAAAAAATCAAACACAAGAAACCAAATGGAACTAAATAAACACAACCAACCAAACGTCATCCAAACAGCAACCGAACAACACCAAAAGTTTGTAGATTTGGAAATTGCGACCAAACCCAAAAAACGTTTGTTTCTTGTTTTATGTATATACAAAAAAAACAAACCACAATAAACCAAAATGCAATAAACCAAAACACAATAAATCAAAACACAAGAAACCAAATGGAATTAAATAAACACAACCAACCAAACGTCATCTAAACAGCAACCGAACAACACCAAAAGTTTGGAGATTTGGAAATTGCGACCAAACCCAAAAAAAGTTTGTTTCTTATTTTATGTATATACAATAAACCAAAATACAATAAACCAAAATACAATAAACCAAAACACAATAAATCAAAACACAAGAAACCAAATGGAATTAAATAAACACAACCAACCAAACGTCATCCAAACAGCAACCGAACAACACCAAAAGTGTGGAAATTTCGAAATTGCGACCAAACCCAAAAAACGTTTGGTACGAACCAAACTGGATGTGGACGTCCGCATGTTCCTGGTTGCACATAGTTGTGAAAATTGTCTCATATATTGCGGGTACGCGAAGGAATTGGCATCAGGGTACGCATGGTGCATGGCGATCGCAGAAGGATGCCCGATCGTGACGACGACGTTGTAGGTCTCCTCCACCGTCGCCGCCACCGCCGACGCCCCCGTCGTCTCCGCTTGGTTCGGGTATTATATATAAAGGAATCGGCGATTGCTCGCCGACAGTCTATCGCACATCGCCGCCACCTCCGTCTCGGAATCGCCAAGAGCACGTGTGCGCTGACGCCGCGAGTGCACCGTTCGATTCGCGACGCTCCACGTCATTGATCTCGTTACCCGATGACGACGAACATGTTCTCCGGGTTCCCAATTTGGCTGGTGGTGTTCCTGGCCACCTGGACGAATGCGACACCATCCCCCAGACCGGAAGTCACCCTCATGGAGGTCATGGCGCGACCCTTCGCCCCCGTCGATGGGGCCTCACCAGAATGTCTTCGCGACAGCGAGACGTACTTTGCCGACCTCAGCAATTATGCACCCTGGGCCCTGCAAAGTGAGTCAATTTTCAAAAACATCAATTTTTCTGTCATCTTTGATTACCAAAAATTCACTCGTTGTAGAATGAAAATTCAAGAGTTAGAATGAAGTTTTTTAGTAGAGTGACTTTTCACTCCATCACGATTGACCTTTCACACCAATTTTAGAGAATTTTAAATTTAGTTATTGGAGTGAAAGTTTATTAAAATAATATCTTACTTGTTCTCTTACCTTTTTGGCACTTCGGGCATTTTGATCGATTTTGCGCCCTAGGGCGAACAGTCCTCAATATTTGCCTATGGCCATCATTTTATACAATATTTCTAATTACTACGTACGGAATATCAACCCCAAGTGGGGTGCCATTCACTTGACATTCTGACACGTATTTTTTTTAATTTCGGAGGTTTTGATGGGCTTTGCGCCCAAGGGCGAAAATTATGGGACCAACTAATGTACGTCGTTAATGTACTTTTTTAATAGGAGGATATATTGATTTGCATGGAAAACCACAGGATATATTTGCAGGAAATTATTACTAAATAATATAAACGGAGGAAAAATTATTCTATTGTCCAGTCCGTTTTACTAAAATCAATAATTTTGGTACTTGTAAATGTAACAATTTTGATATGGGAATACTCTTAAATTTCTTGCCGTGAAAAGTGGATCTGTATGAAAATTGAGCCACTTTAGTAAATGAATGGAAAATCACTCTTTATGGATTATAAACTCGCTCGGCATGGAGTGAAAATTCACTCTTTCACTTAATTGGCTTAATTTGTACTCCAGAAGAGAACATTTTTTCTCTAAACAATTTTATACAATACTGAAACATATCATGCTCTGAAATGGTTAGAGTAAAATTTCAATCCATAGGAAAAAATTGTCAATCCGACAAAGTAATCCATAGGATGTAAATACGTAAATTTACCAGCAAGAATTGAAAATATATTTCAAACAAGTGAAGTTTGGCTAAGTCTATAGGATTAAAATACATTAATTGTTTATTAAAAATGTGTCTTTCATGTCAGATCAATGTCCGTTGAATTTTTGTTTATTCTATGTGAACATTTGCAATCCATTTAGGTTTGAAACAGCTTCACGAAGAAATGACTGGAAGCGAATTGAAAAAATATCAATAACTTTTTTTAATTATTCCATGAGATAAATTAAACCGTTCTATTCTATTTATTACTTTTTTTTTAAGTTTTTGTTCTTTATATTTTATAATCATTATTTATTTAGTCCTATTCAGTCACTTTATTATGTAATTCTTTTAAACGATATTAGTGATTGTAAAAAGGGAGTACATGAAAAAAAATACTAATGAAGCATTCCTTAAATTGGTCAGTAAATGTTACTTAATTTTTAAAAATACTTCATTTACTTAATTAAATGTTTGCTGAAATTTACAAATTTATTGGAAGTTAAAATTACTTTCAATTTTATGAAATTAAATTATTTATATTATTTCAGTTATTTTATTACTCCATGTTTCTCGATTTTCGAAACGTTCATTTCAATAATTTACTTGATTTTTCTTGTTTCATATACCTCACACATTCTATTAAATTTCAACATTTTGGTTTAAATAAGTAGTATCAACCCTTAGATAATTACATACGTTTAAAGGCTGCAAAAACATTCAATGTGCATGTTCTTTTTAGCATCTTTATGTTTAAATAATAAAATTGGTAAACAAAATAAGATCATACCTAAAAACTACGCTATTAAAACTAATCGATAACCTGGACAATGATAATGATTACTTGAAACAATCGGTACAACCGAAATTTCTGAAATGAAATCATATTGAACTAATCAATGGTAATCAATATAGAAACAAGAAAAGTAAAATATTATTCCAAACCAATCAATTTTTAATTAAATAGAAAAAATTATATGGAATATTTTACCAATACGAATTATATCGATATAGTTCACTTTAATCATTCAATCTTTTGAACATTTTTATTTGGTATATTTTGTATTTCAATTCAATAATAAACTAGTTTTATTTTTAAATTGACTATATTTATTATATAGGGCATAATATTTGTTTTTCAAACTTGTCGAAAACAATTTTCTAAGAAGACATCTAAAAAATAATGAGAGTACTAGACATTTTGAAACATACAGCCTAAAAAATAGTAAAAAACACTCAAAATATTCTAAAAATGACTAATAAGGCACTGGAATTTAATTCACTCTTAAATAAATCCTGATTCTATGTAAATTTTCAAATATTTCGTTAGCGCACAATAGAACTAAATTTATTTATCATTTGCTTAAATATTTTTCGACTCTTTTTAGTATTTTGAAAAAGGTCACCTTAAAATATATAAATTTGAAAAATCAGTGTTTAGTTTGCTAAAAACATAATTGAATTTTGGAAATTTAAAGGTTTTCGTCGCACAGAATGAACAAGTAGCAAGTGATTGAATTTTCGAAATAAATTTTTTAGTAAATTCAGGCTGCGTTTAAATTTATTTTGACGAGTTATAGTCAATTTTAAAGGTTTTTCTAATCCTCATAATTTATCTGTGACATATTGACCTACAACAAATGTATCTCTTGTTGTGAAAAATACTGATTTTTTTCAGTTTATGGCGTCTAACTCATAAGAAACAAAATTAGCATCTGAAAAAAAGAATTTTTCACTTTTATTTGTTACATTTCCAAAAAAATGAAGCTCATAGAGTTACGTTAACCAAAAATCCATTTTTGACAATTCTGCGATATTAAAGGGCTTTCTGTGTACTGAATTTTTATACAAACGTAACATATAAGGCGTTAGATTCTTTATTTTTTCGAGATTTCTAAAGTTTTTAACGTATTTTTCGTTATCTATTTACCGAAATGAGTTAAACGCGATGAAGATACGAAAATCGACATTTTTCACCTTTTTTTGTGGTTATAACAAAAGAAATAATCATTCTCTGTCAAAATGACACAAATTATAGGGGTCCAAAAAATCTTTAAAATGACTACTTAATCGTCAATATCACTTTAACATCAGCCGGGGTATTCTAAGAGATGATCCAAAAAAATAAAAAATTAAAAAATACATGAGACATATTTCGAGGAACGTATAATGTATCAAATTAATTGATAAAAACATTAAAAATAAGGTAGCCAAAGATAAAATTAAAAATAATACATTAATATATTTAAATTTAATTAATTAAAGAAACAATGTCATTTGTTGAAAATAATAAAAACGAGCAAAAGCCAAGGAAATGTCTGTAAAAAGATACAATTGTATTATGTACCAAGAAAGTGTAGAATTGTACATACATTAATAATAAATGATCGAAAACAAAAAAACATATTGAGCAAATAAAACATTCAAAATATTCTAAATATTACATATTCGCTCAATAAATTAGAATTAGCTAAAACCTACTAACCTTAAATGTGGGTTACTATCAATTACTAATTTACTTACTAGAAAATATAAACTATACCAATTTATTAATAAAATACTATAATGCTAAAGACAAAAATTAAATATTTTAGATTAGTAATTTTAGAACTTGTATATTGTCATTTATTGATAAAAAATAGTAACCCACTTTTCGTTCTTTAATCAGTATTTTTTAACGAATTCAGTTTTAGAGACCGGCATCTGGATTGACTTCGTTGTATTATTTTTGTTTTCGTTTTCAATTTTAAATCATGGCTAATTTTATATTTCATTATACTAAATGTATAGAATTCAATTTCACTTGGCATGCGATCTTTCATTTGTTGTATTTTATAATTAGATATTTTTCGATAAAATCTATCAATTTTTTCTCAATACCTTTCAGTCCATTGATTTTAAATGGCTATTGCAAGTGTTACTTTTGCGTTTAATTATGCATTTTTTCTATTCTTTTACCCAGTTATTCACAATTATCTTTTGATTTATCATTATCATCTACTTTATACATTTTTGTCTTGTACTTTATCACTGAATTTATCTGATCGAAAATTTCATATGCAACAAAAAAATCAGTGATTTTCATTTTATTGAATGTTTCTTCAGTTTTCTTGTCAAAATTGTTTTTGCACTGATGATATTAATGTTTATATAATTAGGATGATAATAACGTTTAAATAATTTTGAATGGGTTTTTACAAAATAAACTACTCTTTAGACATAACTACAATCAAGAAATTAAGTCTATACCAGTTTTACTAGGAAGGTGCATTTATTAGATTTATTTTTATGTATAACTGATTCCCTTCTGTAATATGATTTTCGGAAACTCGATTACTATTTTCAAATGCTTACAATTGGTGTAATGGATTAGTCGTTTTTTATCCTTTATTAGTAGTTATCACTAATTAAATTTGGGACTTACATTAGTGTTTTCAATAATTGAAATTTTTACTGTACAATTTGTTCTAAGATTTTATTTCTGAAGTTGTTTAATTACCAAATCCGTTGTACAAAAATTTAATTTTAAACCGTTAGTGGCAAAATTTAGGCTTCTCACACATTTTTCAATTCTTGACATTCATTTAGGTAATATGTTAGATTTGGATACATTTTATTTTTGCTTTAAATAGTAATATTTATATTTAAATGTTTATTAAATTGTAGCAATTGTAATTTAGGCTTTTATTTCTAGATGTTCATCAAATGTTTCAAATCTTAACGAGCCAAGAAATGTAGTACGAAAGTTTCTGTCCGCGATATTGCACATAACTTGATACGGACGATGAGGTGTAGGAAAATAAATCTTTCCTTTAATTGCTTGGCAAGTTGAACTAGTCTTAAGATTTGATGATATTTGGGGACAGATCCATCTTAAAGTGAGAAAGAGAATGTTAAACAATGGTTGGTGACGAAAAGCTTATTTACTACAATTAGGTCCGTAACTGAATTTCATCAAAAGTAGTTAAGGCAACGTAAAAAATAAGCAATAATATCACATAAACATAAAAAATTCCATTGAAAAACAAATAACAATTCATTGCTAATAACAAAGTTCGAAAAATTAAAAAAAAAAGAAATATATCATCTGAGAATAACACTTAAGATCTAAATCTGTGTATCTAGGGATTTTTGGAAGTCACGAAAATTGAATCTGATGTTAGTTTTAAAAATTCAATATGATGGATCCAATTTATCGGACAAACATTTTGAAGTTTAAGAAAATTGTTACTCGGTCTTTTTTGTATCGCGCAATAAGAATCAATTACTATTCAACGACCCAAAAAAGAAAAACAAGTCAAGATTTTCGTACGAGAATTTTTGTCAGACATCATTTTTGTCCACCATTTTGAATCTTAAATCAACGACATTTCAGATTCTTAATCAGCGACCCGAAAAAGGTAAACCTTTCGATGAACTACTTCAATAAAAAAAAATTCGACTGATACTTTTTCCACGTATTTTTGCTCCAATGATTACGAATACGACAATAAAAATTGGTGGTTGGACAAAATGAAGCAAGGAACCTTGAATGCATCTTGAAAAAAATGACAAAAATCCAGTATTTCTTAATTATTTGTGTTTATTTTCAAAAGTACAAATTGTACGAAAAAAAATGTTTCTAACAAAAAATCTAAAGCGGAAAATTCTCTATAATTCTTCTTATTGAACACTTTCGTTGCTCATTTATAAGCTTATCGTACTTATTATAATAATATAAATGAATATAAATGATATTTGCCTTAAAACTGATAACCATACTCCACATTAATACGTTATATCTCGGTGAATTTTGCATATGCGAGAATTTATCAAAAAAGGAAATTGTTCAGAATTAAGTAAGCTACAAAGTCTTCACAGAAGTCAAATCCGAAAAATCGATACTTTTTCAGTTATAAGCAAAAAACACTCGCAAAATAGCCAATTCTAAAAATGTAAAAAAAATTCTCTCCGTCAATTTTGCACATAGAAAATTCAAAAAAAAAGGAAATGCCAAAAATGTAGAATGCGTATTTTTTTAAGTAATTCACAAAAAAATGATATTTTTGTGGCACCTGTAGCACAGGGTCTATCGATGGGGAGTTTTAGTATGTTATTCAGGACCCCAAAATACACCTTTCCTCAAAAATCCCCGCTGTTCCAAAACTTTTTCACTCTTTAAGCTAATTTGACTGGGCTAATAGTCAAATGCCCATTAATGATATTAAAAGAATTACTTAATGTATCGCCGTTGTTTACCATATCGGAGTCAGGTGTCTCATTCCTCATAGTTTTAGGTATTTTTATTTACTTATTTTTCTCATTTGCTTTTGGCAATAAAATTCGCTTCCAATTTTTAATGTAATCATTTCGTCATCATTGCAATTTTTATTTTTACTCTCTATGCACTATAAATTTCGTTTCGAAAATTTATTTTTATTTTATTAATATTTATACATTTTATATTTCTGATATGTTTGTACCCATTGGAATGTTGTCAACAAACCTATTACTTAACCCATTAAGGCCCTTAAATGCCATCAATTTTCAATGAATTTTTTTCCAATATTTTTTCATACTACAAGTCTCAAAACAAAATATCATCTGACGTAAAATTTCATGCACTTTCAGAATATGAAAACAGAATTTGTCTAAAGGAAATGCTAAACGATTTTTATATGAAAACGGTAGTATACGAAACCGATTCCAAATCGAAAAGTGTTTAAAATGTACGTGATACAATTTTGAAAATAAAGGTAAAAGTATCCAAAATGGCGGCTCAGGCAAGAAAATATCGTCAAAAAGTTCAAACATTTTTTATTTGAAACAAATAGACTATTGGAAAAACTGTCATTGAACAAAAATTTCTTAGAATTGACCAAAGAATACGATGAAATATTTTTGTGAATTTTTACAATTTTCAACATCTCAACATTTTTCGACGATTTTTCAGATCTGGGCCGCCATTTTGGATACATTCACCTTTATTATTGAAATTATACCACGTACATTTTAAAATACATACCTCGAAAACATTTTTCTGTGCAGAATCCGACGCGTATACTACCGTTTTCTCATGCAAATTTTAGATATAACTAAAAAAACTGTTTATTAGTTTTTAAGCATTATCACTAGATAAATTCTATAGCTATAATCTAAAAGAGCATGAAATTTTACGTCAAATATGGTGTATCGATATTTTTGTTTGTACTTGTGGTATAAAAAAAAAATGGAAGAAAATTCATTGAAAATTGACGATAGACTTTAATACTTATTAGACGCAATATTGAGGTATTACTTGACCTCTTAAAAATATTTAACTGTATCGTTCTACACATCTGAATTATTATTACTTCTTCTGTTTAACAACATCTCACTTGTTTTCATTTGTTGGTGTTAGTTGACCTAATATTTTATGTATTTCTGTCGATTCATACCAACGCTCCGTTTCGATAGTTCATTCTAACAGGCAAAAGTGTTAACTTCATTGTTGAATATCTTGGCACACTTCTAATTTGCATATCTTCTTATCTCAGGAATACACAGAAAAAAATATTTTGTGAAATTTTCACACGAATGGAAAAATATAACAAAAAATAAAGCAGTAACGATGAATTTTAGATAAGGCAGTTTAAGTAGCTTTTACATCATGTACTAGATATATTTACTATAATAAGGGTGGTCTCTAACTAAATATAATTTAGAGAAGCCTACAAAATCAAAGCAACATTCTCCCTCTAATTTATATCATTTTTTTTTCTAAAAAAGATTATACCCTGCTAACTAGTCCATCAATTCTCTTTCTTTATTCCAAAAAAGGTGCAGGATTGGAGGGCACAAAAAATAAGTAGTTACGGTTGCAAACTAGTAAGTAGTTACTAACAAATGTTGACTACTTTTTTGTTGCGTCAGCCGACTTTTTTATTCGTGAGCAAAATGTTGAAAATTCCGAATTTTCATATTGTTAACTAGACTATTATACGATATTAGGACTTTTTTATTATTGATTGAACTAATTTTTTCTTTCTGTTTGCATGTAGTATTGTTATTATATTATTGTTGAATTTGATGTAATATGCAGAAAATGTATTGCGAAACCAGTAGAAGCATAACGAATTAGTAACCTCTATTAATCAACATTCATTCTAATGGTAAATGAATTATTTACAAACATACTAGTAATTTTAAAAAAGATTACAATATAAAAATAACGTTTCTTGTTATACTAATGATCAGCTGCTAGTATCTAAGTTAGAAATCAATGACACTTTTCTTATAATAATAGTATTGAAATTAATCATAGCAAAACCGCAATGCCTCATACGAATTAATAATTCAGTACATGTATGTAAAAATAAAAGAAATTTTATATTCAATTAAATAGTACATTGGGCAACTAGGGAGCAAAATAGGTGTTTCCTAACGAGTTCGAATTAGCACGATTCTGCAAAGACCGATTCTCCCTTTCACATACTATTTTCACATATGATTGCTCCTGCGACATAGGGAGTAAAATTGTATTTTGCGTTTAAAGTACCATCTTGTTATTTTGCTGCATAGGGAGAGAATGTACTATTTTGCGCTCGGAGTGTGAGAAGAATATTTCTATATTCTATTTTTATTTAAAATTTAGTACATTTTTTCCTCTGCAATCAAAAGCTATTATTAAAACAATCAAATCTCGATGATTCACATCAACGATGATTTTAATACTTATTCATTATAATTAACCAGCCGAGGGATCAGTTATGTATTTTATAATAACATAGACAATTTTAAATGGAATTGCCTGAAACTTGCTATCGTATGGTTTTCTAGGCTAATCATGCTGAATCTGATGTCAAACTGGTAAAATTCAATATATCAGATCTGATATGGCAGTAGGCAATTTGCTACATTTAGTGCAATATCATTAAATAGTCTAGAGAGGATATGGAAGGATTGTGTACTCCATGTTTTGTATTTTTTATTGATTTTGCTTTTTTCTGTGTATTTTATATTATAGTTTATTTTTTTTTTACCTACGCTGAATGCCATATTTCATGAAAATATGAAATTCATATTTTACTGACGTTTAAGGACAGCGACAGATGTATCACCGATATTTCAAGGACAGGTTTATACCAATCACGGCACTTTTCTTTTCAAAACGCCAATCAAGTAGCTAATACACTAATTTGGCTCATATTGATAGTAAAGTTAACATATCAGTAGCTGGTATACATTACAAGTATTTTTTCAACAGATCAGAATACATTTGTTTTGTAAATGTCACTTCTAACGAGTACTAAAGAAGATTAAAGTTACTGAACCATTTTTTACTTGAACTTGATCCGAAATCGTAATCGTTGAAACGAAATATTTAGCGGATAGTAAATAGAAAACATCATTATATATTATAAAATTGTTCCCGTTTATTTTCACTCAAATGGAATAAATCTACTCTAAATTTTTATGTTTTAAAGTGGATATTTATTATAGTGTGTTCGTGCACATTTTTCAACTCTGAAATATCTGTCACTCGAACCATTTCAGTCTACATTGAAAAAAATCTACTTCTTTTAACGAAATATATTTGTTTGAAATTGATTTACTTGATTCCAGCAATCACGTTTTTTATTTAAATAAATTTTTGTTGGTTTAAGAGAAGGTCTATTTCCTTCAAGTAAATAATTTCCTTGGTACATTAATCCTAGATGAAGAAAATAATGTCTTGAATCAAGATAGTATCTTTTTGGAACAAATAAAGAATTTGCTTAAACGTAATAAATCAGACTGCTTGAAAGAAGTAAATCATTTTAAACAAATATATTACTAGTAAGATAAAGAAATCATATGTTTAGATTCAGAAAATAGTAAGTCTCGATATCAATAATCACATTCCTAACAACAATTTACTCAAATCAAAAGAAATTTACTCGATTCAAGTAAATAATTTACTTATCGTCGAAAAAAAATATTTACTTAAAAGAAGATCACGATTTACTTTGAACAATTATATATTTACTTAAAAGAAATAAATGTTCTCTTCAAATGAGTACATATGTACTACGTTTCAGTAAATATTTCCTTGATTTAAGAAATGTGTTTCTTTCTGTATATAATATTTTCTTTTCTTCAAGCATGTATTCATTTGAAACCTATAAACATGTACTTAATATTTATCCCTTTCAAGTAATAAGTTACTTGAAGCAACGAAATATTTTGTGGAATGAAGTAAATATTAATTTTAGTCAAGAAATTATTTATTTGTTCCAAATAAACGGTCAATATTCTTTATAGTGAATATTTTGTTCGTCTATTCAAAGAAACCATTTTCTCGAATGAAGTAACATTTTATTAAAACTAAATTTGTTTTCAGTGTACTAATTTTAAAGATGTAATAAATATAACAAATGACATCGATATTATCCAGATGGTATAATATGTAACAGCTTCTAATAAAAGCCGGAATATATTTCGAAAAAAATTCAGAAATGAACATAATTAATATAGATAGTCAATTAATTATTAATCAATAAAATTAACAAATTTAACTTAGTTACTCTATTAAAACCATTTCTGTTATTTATTCTTCTGCACACTACATTTTGTTGTCCAATATCCCTTTACTTATTTCTGAAGTACAGTTCCCTAATACGATTTCAAATGGAGTATAGTTTATTTTTAAAATATGACAAGCAGAACAGCAGTCATTTTTTTTTTTAATTTCGATCTTCTAATGCTAAGTTTCAATTCAATTCAAGTCCTAATAAAATTTTCTAGAAAAATTATCGAAGTGATCCTCAAAAGTAAGCTCTGCTATTACATTAATATATAGAAACTTGTTCGATCATTTTATTATTTCAGTTTCAACAAAAATTAAGAATATTAATTTTGGATACCAACAAAATTTGTATTATAACAATTACTATACCTAAACCATCTAGTCTCTTAACCGAGACATAACGGATATTTCCTGCGATTTTCGGAAAATATTGTTCGCATAAAGAAATCTTCATACTGTCAAGTATTATTTACAAATATTGTGGGCATTTCTTTAAGACGGTACTCATGGTCTTGCAGGTGTAAAAGACACTTTTTTATCCAATCGTCTGGAGATATTTGTACAATATTTGTGCATTTTCCAGCATTTTCTGAAGCATAAATGGTTGGAAAAATTGATTAATTTAGAAATAAATCTACATAAATCTACATAGTGGTCTACTTTTATATTAAAAATGGTTTGCATGTTTTTGAAGTAAAATTCCGTTTGTAACTGAAAAATCGGTTTAAAACAAAAAAGACCATTTCGTCCAGATTAAATACATATTCTGAATGTATGTTTAATATGAATTTGATCGGTTCAAACTTTTAGAAATATCCAATCGACTGAAAAATTAGTTTAGAGAAAATTGCCAATATATAACGAACATATTTTAAAATATTCTACTTTCATATGAACTTTCAGAACAACCACTTTAATTAAATTTCTAAACTATAGTCCCCTCCTAAAATAGATACGCGGAGAGAGATGTTTCGATTTACCATACACATTGCAATATTTACAATAATTTTTGTAATCGCAGCAATACAAATGGAAAATTTTGCTATGTTTACAGTGTATATTAACATTTCTCTCCGTCTCATTTCATTATTTGCGCGTACAACACCATACGGTAATAAAAAAAATTCATCACGAATATGTCCTCAACAGTAATGTTGGATTTCAGATAATTTTTGTGAGAAAATATTTTAGTAAGAATGCACCAACGATTATTTGATGTAATTAAAATGATTACATAAATTTGGAAAAGCACGTGTAACTTATTTTTAGTTCCTTGCATCCAAATACGAACGGAAGCTTCCTGAGTAAACGACTTTGCCCCGGTTGACATATATCGAGAGGAGAAAAACGATCGATCAATGATGGAACACCGGTATAATTAGTAATAATTTTTTATATCGAAAGTAATCGGCAGCTGGTTCGGTTCTTGTGTCCCTGTATGGTTCGCCGATGTTGCGAGCGGGTCGTACGTTTTCACTTTCCTCGCTTATAAAGTATGTTACCCAGGCAAAAATAACCGAACAGGTACCGGGCCTCGTGCCAAAATTATGCGTGGGACATTCGCCGATCGTATAAAAAGAAAATATTGGAACAAAAGCGTAAAACCGAAGAGTGCCGGATCGGTCATTAGCTCCTACATATCCCGTCATTGGGGCAATATTGGCCCAGGTTCAACGAGAAATTCGTATAAATTATACGTTAATCGTACTAAGCGGACACGTTTCATCAGTGCGATATTGGACCCAGTTCAATACGACATAATCGGTGGCCAACGTTTATAGCTATACCGGCCTAAAATATACGACTCAAAACTACGGAGCGTGTCATGACGCTCGTTGAATGCCATGATTTATATAGAAGCGAGCAAAAGTTTGGGATCAAGGTTGGAATCCAAAATCAAAATATTTCAAAATTCTTATGACATTTGCGAGGCACGGACCACAAAATTCTCTATACTAATTCTCGATACTAACTTGATCTGCTCTAAAGTGATAAGCGGTACAATACTAAGATTAAGATCGACATTGATACGGACTCGCGTGGCCTTGACCGTGGTACCGTTTACGTACAATTCACATTCTAAGCCTACGATTTACGTGGGTTACCAATGACGCTGCTAATCTTGATTGTGACAAATCGTTTTAGTTTCATTAATGTATATTTTAGAAAAATAGTTTTTTCGTTTTTTTATGAGAATAGATATGATTTTAACAATATACAGAAAAGGATTTGATTATTCCAACAAACATATGGCAACTTTTCAACATACTCGTTTAATAATACAAAATGGTAACAATTACCGAATATTACGTCGGTTTATGGATATTAAGCAGTTCTAACCACTACGTAGGATAGTTGATTTTAACGTAACGTTTAACTGCATATTTGATAATAATTACCCAACGGATTAGTAAACGTGGGAAATACCTTTACGCATGCGTCATCAAATTTCGCACTTCTATTTTCTTCGTTGCGTACAGCTTTACATTTTTTAATATTTGTCATATTTCTTGAAAATATTTATGGAAGGAGGAGGTAAAATTAAATATCGAGTATTGAAAGGATGTGTTTGGTTTTAATTATATGAATGGGGTTTATATAATTTATGTAAAAATATTCTATATATAAATTAATATCTAAGTTTTTGTATTTGTTTTTATTATTCTTTAATTCTAGTATACACTAACAACAAATATGTATTGGTTTCGGAAGTAAATTGTCAATATGATTAATCTCACACCCATAATTTTCTTTTATTATTAAGTATCAGACATTTGCAGTACTTTATGCAGTTATCCAGTAAACAAAACATATAAATAAAAACAATTGCATTCTTAGCGGTAATTGGACTAAGGACCAGAATCTCAAATTTGTCATAAAGAACTGTCAAATCTAGATTATAATCTATTCTCAATGTCCTCATTTTAAGGTTAAGGAATTAATACAATTACAGTGAATGCATGGTGGAAGTATAGAGTGAATGTACGGCTAAACAAAAAAAGTGAATAGAACAATTTTACAAAAGTACAAGACGGTATTATCAAAAATGGTTAAATAAATTATTTCTGTAGTAAACCATAGTATGGTTCCATTTACCATTTCTTGATTGTGAAATATGCAGTAGAGTACATGACAACAATTCTGCCACAATTTTACACTGAAAAGGTCACTTTAAACACTCGTAAATAGAAAATTGTTGTAACAATATTGATTAAACCCAAATAACTTAAACAAACGACACTTTTTTTGCTTCAATTTCAATCTAGTATTATTCGTATTAAAATCGAAGTCAAATGAAATTGAAAGGTGTGTATTCTTTAAGATAACGTCGCTCTTCAGGTTTCGGAGCTCAAAATTGAGTTTCAATTATCAGAAATATGGCGTCGAACTGGCCAAAAAAATTGGGAAATATTTATTCTTCTCAATTTATTTTTGACTATCAGAATGTTGGGATTCTATTGAAACTGTGTACAAACTTGGTCAAAATATTTTAATTGTAAGAAACAAATTTCATACTCCACATCATTGTAACAGCTTCAAAATGGCGTCCTC
Organism: Trichopria drosophilae; assembly: GCA_030407085.1. Classification (NCBI taxonomy): domain Eukaryota; kingdom Metazoa; phylum Arthropoda; class Insecta; order Hymenoptera; family Diapriidae; genus Trichopria; species Trichopria drosophilae. The sequence goes on along the minus strand of CM059583.1, from coordinate 19,640,577 downwards.
AATAACAATTTTTTTGAAAATTTGGGGACCCGCTAACTCAAAAGCTTTTTTAAAAAATGATAAGAATATTCTTAGAATTCATTGGCCAATATAATGGAATTTAAAAAAATTTTTTTTACGATATTTCGACAAATTTTTTATTTAAATTATGAACAAAAAATTCTCAAAATATATAAGCATATTCTACATTGAATTCAAAGCGGATTTGTTGTTTGCAATTGTTTTTTTTGTAGGGCAAAAAATAAATAATTTAAAATTCAAATATTTTTTTTTTATAATTACGTTTCAAAAGAATATTCTCATAGAATTATAAAATTCAGAAGATGAAATGTTTTCAACATTTTTGGTAATTTTATGTTCGGCGCCATATTGGAATTTCTGATGTCTGAAACTCAATTTGGACCTCGGGATATTGAACAGCAGCCTTGAAAATGATAGGATATGTACCTTTCAATTTTGTTCAATTACGAAAATTCCAAGTACGAAACACTTTTTTAAGCAAGAAAAAGTATCATTTGGGCGTTATTGGGTTAGTATTAATAAATATTAGAATTTATAGTCAAGATAGTAGTTCGACGAACCAAATATTTGCTAATTATTAAAAGAAAAAAATAAGTCTTAAAATTGTTACAAATTCAAGTGGCTTAAAATTAGTCCATTTACAGTGCGTAAGTTCGTCCTTTTCTAATCGGGTTTGTTTTTGTTACATCTTAAATGTAGCCCATCTATGGTCTTAAATTAAGACTTACTTTTTTCAGTGTTACTCAATCGCAGTTGGACTAAATCCAGAGGCAGTTTATTCAACTAAATATTTATATAAGGGCTCACCATACTGTAATAAGAAAATGTAAGCAAATATTCAATTACTTGTATCCAACTATGAGATTTGTTATATTAAAATATAACCAAATACTTTTTTCCGTATAATGACTTTTTAATACAAAAATTTTTCATAAATAATAATTTTCCTTAATACACTGAATAAGCTCATATGCATATTTTATATTTAAATAATGTAAAATTAGTATCTAATGCTTATTTTTGTAGTATTACATAATTTGTGTAATAGGATTAAATATTACTTTACGTTGTTGACATCAAGACGAATGGTAATTCGAAATCCAATAATTTGGTATTTCGACTATTGTAATAATTGTGTTTTTACATTTGTCGGGAAATATTCTCCCAAAAGTAGATAATTTATTTTTCTCAGTACATTTTTGGTTCTTTACATTTGCCCATGTCATGGTTTGTACTTATTTAAACCCTACAAATATTTAATACAAAATAACTATTATGGGATACATAAATATGAAATGTTAATTACCAGAATATCTGGAAAGTTTTTTACTGGTACGTATGACATTACGATTTTTATTTAACCAACTCAATTTTCAAAAATTATTTTACTACACAAATGAATGAACACATATCTATACTCTTCGCAACGTTATCAAGCACGCAAGCAACGTCACATTATGTAATTTTTTAGCGTGTTAGAGGTCTATAGATTTCATGAATTTCCTGTTTTTTATAAATAGAACCTTTGGAAAAGGAATATTCTTGTAAATATTGAAAACGAGTCATATTTTGTTATAGAAATGAATTCAAATTTTTGATTATCTTTATCTTTTTATACACTGTCAGGAATATCTATTGTAAACTTCAAACAAATGCTTGAAATTTTTGTACATCATAAAAGTGCTGCAAACTTACAACAAAATTTGTGAAAATACAGTAAAAAAGTACTTGAATGTACCTTGCAGAAAAATGTCGTAATTTTCAATTTTTTTAATGTAGATTCACAGTAAAATCATTGAATTTATTACCTGAAAAGAGAATCGTGAAAAATCATAACATATTTCATTTTCATTTTCAGTCTTGAAAATCTCTTTGCATTTTTCATAGCCACAATGGAAGTGTTTCGTCATTATTCTATGCAGGTGGTGATGCGAAATATAAGATTTCCAGTAGGCGCTGATAAAGTTACAAAATTTGCATAAATACACGAAGCTCCTAAAATATCGAGACGTATTGTTCTGTATATATTATTTATTAATATATGGTTATTAACCTTTGTTACGAACAAACCCTTCCTAATTGACTCATTAAGAGAGAGAATGAGAAATAGAGAATATTACCTTACTTCCCTGTCAAGATTCCCTTTTACTTTTATTTTATCTTAGACAGATATTAATCTATATAAAAGACAGTTCCAATCTATTTGCATTTACTTAATTTTATAAAAATTTTAATTGCACGCCTCGACATTCAACAAAAACCATAACCTAACTTAAAATATAGGACCAAAATTAATGTCAGGAGTTTACAATCGGTAGGTTAAAATGGAACTCGATATTTTTGGTTTCCATCGTTCCAACTGGATTGTAGTGATCTCTAAAAATTTTCATTGGCGTAAAAACACGTTTTCAATAATGTTTTAAACTTTCGAGTGGGCAAATCTTGATGAAGGCGATAGATAGGCATATACTACATATTCTTATGTAATTTTACAACATAACATTGAAATTTACAATATATCATATATTAAAACCGCAATAGAATGTTGTAAAATCACAAAATAAATATAATTTGCAACAGATTATTTAGAAACTGTAAATTCGCAATAAAATGTTGTAATTTTACAAAATATTTTGAAATCGCAATATTTATTGCAATTTTACATTATTTTCGTACTGCAATTTTATTGTAAAATTACATAGTTAATTAAAAGTCGGACATTAACAGTCATGCGGAAGATTGAATAAAAAAATCCCCTTATTTAGAATTGATTAAAGCCTTTTTATCGTTATTACGAAATGTTATAAATAAGTAAAAAATTGTTATGAATGAATTCGAAAAGTATGCTTTTAGATACTTTGAATATTCGTGAAAAAAAATGTCTCACATGAATTTTTGTAAGATTCAAATTCGCCGATAAAAATGTCGACAATTACATTTTTTTTCTCCGAAAATATATGTTTTACGAAAACATGATACATTTTTTGTTCAGTATTATGCTAAGAATCAAACCACTATTTTTCAGGGCAGAAAACTTTAAATATTAAATTATTAACAATATTTATTAATAACTATAAAAAAGCCATCCAGGATTTTTTCAATCCAAAAATAAAGTACTATTATATCTGTTTGAAAATTTGAAATGTTTTGATTTTTGGTTAATTTTTTGGTAATAGTATCAATGATTTGTAATGCCAAACATTAATTCTTCATATTTATCATCATCGGTACGTATTTTTCTATAAATCAACGACTACGTGCATATTGTCGTATCTTTATTGAGTTCACGCATAAAAAAAACCACCTTGGTTTGAAATAAAAGTTTATAAATAATTGTAGCAATTAAAAGTAGATCGCGTTTATTAACAATTGAATGTACATTTTATCGCCCACAAATTCGTTTTTGAGATAATCCAATTGTTTTTTAATATATTAGAAGCTTAGGCAATAAACGAGTGAAATGGTACTTTGACTATCAATCCGGAAATGGCATAAAAATTTGTAATATTTTGAAAAAAAACTTTACAATTCGAATTTTACGAAAGCAAACATTTTTTCAGTAAAATGATGCTATTTTCAGTGAATGAAATTTTCCATATATTATTCATTTCTAAGGTCGTCAGCTTTTAGAAGTATTCATAAATCGCATCAGTAGGTGAATTGCTATTTATTAAATCCACGAAGAAATTAAAAATAACACGTCTTCATCGGATACGGAGAACAGGTAATACATTTATTTCTTTTATCTCTTCTGAATTTCAAACCTTTATTTTCCACATGACACAATACTCAAACAATATAAAGATCATTGACCGCTAAGCGATTCTAGAATCGATTTATTCACATAAAACCAACGACATTGATACTACCTCCTTAATGAATGAGAATAGGCTTGTAAACAAATAATATTTATGAAATCCAAGTAACCCATTTAAACCAGTTCTAACAAACGAACGAATCCAAAAATCAAAACAGTTGAATCATTGCCTTTTTTCTATAAATTTCAGTTTGTTACTATGAATAATTTGAGGAAGAATACCATATTGATGAGTTTTTACATTTATTTTTGGGATAAAAGCAACTGGAAGTAAAGATAAAAGGTTCAGGAATCAATTTGCTCGTATTTTTAGCTATGGACATTTTCGTCGCGTCATTTTCTATAAAAAAGACGGGAAAACCTACTTGCTAGAACTGTTGTGGATCAAAGTAAAGCGTTACTATTTTTGCACAAACTAACCTTAAAAATCTGTCATTCATGTTGTAGATAGACTTGCATTCGTCATGGGAACAAAACCGAATAAGAGATTGCTGTGATTTTTACTCTTAAAGTAATAACCCTCAAGAAGAATGTATTTAACTCATTACAACTCAAAGAGCTTGAAAAAATTAAAATATTTGGAATTTTTTTGTTCTGGTTCGTTTTACATTGATACTTTGTTGTATCATAAAACATCAGAAATTTTATGATACTTCTATCGATGTTCAAAATCTAATTAAAAACAAACAACTGATCAGAAAATGGTGTCTGTATCAGGATCGAAAACACCCCATTTTCAGCTGAAACAAAAATTGTTTTTTTTTTCGTATATTACAATGCAAAAGATAAACGTTGAATTTTTTTTATGACCTTATGTTTAAAAAATGTATCTATGAAATTTCATGAATGGCATTTCACATTTTCTTGTCAAAACAGCGATTGTTTATATCAATAGATTCAATAAAAATTCAATTTTTTGATTATTCAGGATATTGTTATATTTTTATAGAAATTTATATTATACGATATTACAAAAACTCGTATAAAAATAAGATAAATTCCTACTCATGTATGATTTCTTAGAATAGTACTCTGAATATTCCTTTACTTCGAATTCTACTTTACGACTTGAAAAGTATTTCAGGGAATGGCAAATAGAAAAATGCTACCTACGTATTCGTAGTTTCAGCAATAAGAAAAGAGTGGTTTCGAGAAAAATGCGTTTAAATTCGTAAATATTGTATGATCTTACCTCAAAATCTTTGTGGCAGAATGAGAAATGATGACATTTAGCTATTTTGTCTTGGTTTGTGTAATATAGATGTTTTAATACCCTTAATCTTTAAAGCAGACATTTTTTGAAAAATCTACTGCCACATTTCCACTTTGTCATGGTCTTTTAATTCCATCAATTTAAAAAATAAGTAAAATAATATTTTATGTAAAAAGGGGTTCTGTTCATTTCTTAATGTACAAATGAATGTATAAATATAATATCGACATTGCTTCTCTTGAATCAATTAAATCGAATTTCGCAATATGTTTTTTTCAACTTTAACAGAGATTTTTTTGCGAAATTGAAAATCTTATAAAGATAATCTTAAAAAAATGTTTACCTTTGATGATGATCGTTATAATTAAATCTAGAGCCTCTTAACAACATTCTAGAAATGTAAGATTTTTTAAGAGAAATCGATGCAAAAAATTGAAAATAAATGTTCTAATAGAAAATATAAATTACAGACAGCATCACAAAGATCTCTATTTTAGGTCTATCCGGCCCAAACAGGACTGCAGTGTAAAATCAAGTGTCTTACTTCAAGACATTTTTGGCGTCGAAGACATGGAAAATGTCTTAAAAGAAAAGGCTTGTTTTTACGTACTCTATTGCAATTTTTTAATTAGTTTAGTGCAGTTTATAATTAAAAGTAAGCACGAGCAAAATACTTCGATATGCGGCTATTATTTCCATCTGTTCAAAACATAAAAAAACAGTTTTGCAGTAGGTGCGGTTCGAAAAACCGACAAGGCAATAAGCCGACAGGTCAAAAAAATCGACAGTCATAAAGCCGACATATAAAAGAATAGGCACATCGTCTGAAAAACAATGCAATTAAAATAAGCCAAAACATAATGTTCTTGTGTTCCTGACAGCGCCAACCACGAATCTGTTGTAAAAATTAACAAATTCGAACTGTCGAATCCAGAAAGGAGGTCGAATTTTGTTAAATTTACTGTATTGAGCTAAATCTTTTTATTCCGTCATCTGGGATCGCTAATGACAAATCCGATGCTGGTTTTTCAAAATTATAATGGCGGATGTAAACTGCAAAAAGTTATGTTCTTAAAAATGTGTGTCAATTTTTCCAGATTTATAGATCGAACTTTGAAGAACTTCGGATTTGTAATCAACGACCCCCAAAAAAAACAAAATAGCCATTTTCATGAGTTTATTTGAGCTTTTCGAATTTCAGTCAATTTTAGTAAATAAAGAAATAAATAAAACAAAATAAGTGGCTGAAATACTTCTCACGTTATGCCGTTAGTCGACTTGGTCACGCTAAGCGGAACTGTATAAATTGTGTGCAAAAAAACTGCCCAGTTCTTGAAAATTTAATGAAAGAATGAATATTTGATGTTGATGTGAAAATTTCGGTAGTCTGGTAATTAGTACCTACTGATTAAGTACTTTGTTGCAGGTAAATCCCGGTGTGCCTTAGATATTTTACTAGTAATAATCATTTAATACAATAATAAAGCACTGGCAATCAGTACTTTATTAGTACACCGAAAATAGTGCTAGTAATCAGTGTTGATGCGGTACAGATTTGTACTCCGACGTACAGATTTGTACTCCGACTCCGCAGTCAGTAATGGGTCAGTACTGATTTGATCAGTTCAATGTAGGTTCAATACCGAATACAGTATGGGCTACCTGTAGCGGATTAGTGGCAACTACTCCGGCTGTCGGTCATTAATTCTTACTATTGCCAGTACTACTCATTGTCAGTACATGTCAGTATTGTATCTTTTCCTAATCTGTTCAGTGAGTCAGTACTCGTATATAATATCGAATATAGCACTGCTTACCTTTACCGGCTCAGTATTTTGGTGGCATTATTAACAGTACTAATTCATTTTTTATTATTGTCAGCACCAACTCATTCTCTTTAATCCGTACTGGCTGCCAGTACTGGGTTAGTATCTGGAAAGGGTTTTACCCCTCCTATTTCTACTTAATTAGATATGGTTTCACTGTCAGGCCAGAATGTTTCTGCGTTTTAGACTTTCAGGTTCAATTTGTAAGGGTTTTTGAAGTTATGTAAAAACCGAACGTCATAGGGCTAAATGAAGATCGGATTCCGATTCGGTACCCTCAAAAACATATATAAAGTTGATAAAGAGGGGTCTCCTAACCATTTTCATGCCAATATTATCATTGGAAGTACCAATGCAACGTTACTAAAATGACTAATACACATTATCACAAAAACCAACACATTTTGAAATTATTCAGTTTATAGGGTATTATTTTCCTAAGAATTGTAACTTATATGATTGGAAATTATTTTTATTTAAAAGATGCTATAATAAAACGTTAACTGCAGCATCTAAATTTAGCAGCCAGAAGAAGAAACTGCAGCTAATATTGCGTTTTAAAAAATGTTTAAATAATCCTATTTTTGTCAATATTAATCGTATGGAGCTGTTAAAAAAAGGAAACTGTTCATAATTAAATCCTGCACAATTTTAGTTCAAGCATTTTTCGATAAGAATGGCAATAGTCGTGATTTTAGAAAAACTGATTTTTATTATACTGCCCTCCCCTACTCATAATTTCTCTCTGAAGAAGCATAGTTGAGAATTTTTTAACTACAAACGGAGGACAAAACAAGCCTATTCCTACATTTTCTAAACTGTAACTCTTATTTCTTTAAACTTTTCCCATTTTACTGGGCAGACAATAAGAGTTATCATGGATTTGTTTCTTAATGAAAATAAAATTAATTTACAAATTCTTCAATAAAATCTAAAGAACTTCCAAGAAAAATGAGAGATCTTTCTTCTTCACTAGGCATATAGGTTTTTTCTTCGAAACTTTTCGATATAATTGGTGACATTGTAGTCGTATCTTAAGTATATACTTAAAGAGAAATCGTTTGTGGTTTTACGATTACAATCATGCCACCAAAAAAAATTAGCAACACAATTAAATTAAAACTTAATCGTTTATTTATCGGCAATTACATTTGATTTATTTCCGTAAATAACATATTAATTAAGGATCATAATAATATTAAATCCTAATCAAATAATTGGTAAATTTATCGCATATTACTTAATATCAGATATCCTTAAATTAATGAGGTGTCCACCAAATATGTAACAGTTAATTACATGAAGATAATCTTAATGTGTTAACAGGTTATTATATATCTTGAATTTTTGAAATGATTAAAAACACTTAATTACAAAATAATTGCCGGGATGTATTTGTCGTACACCTTTTTTTTTAATTCTTAGCAATAAGTTAATGAATTTATTCTTCAAGTTCAAATACTTTTTTAATAATTTCTAGTGTACAAATATTTAGATTTAAACTCTATATTCAAATTTGCTCAGTTTAATATTGTAAACAAGTCATTACTGGCAATTAACGCAATTTGGTATATCAGATTTACTCAAATCAAAGAATGTTTATCGTTATTGATTGTGTACCAATATTCATATACAGATAGTGAATGTGTATAATTAGAATTTACATAAAATTAAGAAATCTTACCGTCTATTACAATGAATGTCCAATTCAGCTTAAGCATAACTGTTGCAAAAATACAATTCTTTGTTTAATTTTTATACAACATTTAGTCACGTGTTTATTCAAATCATACATACATTGAGAGATATTTAAAGAAAAATATCCGTACTAAGCACAAACTAACGTATAATTATGACTTACTTATTTACTTAAATCTTATAATGTTGTTTATGATGTTACTTTCGTGTTTACTAAGTAGAAATAAGAAATAATATACATTTCATATTTTTAGAATGATCTAAATGTAATTGTTAATCGTTACTAATAACATGGACAATTAACATGTTTACACAATATTAATTTATTACCCCCTCAAGTAAATACGAATTAAGATAAAAATAACGTAATAATTCGATAATATACCGATGAACTTTAAATTACGATGCAGACTTTTCTGATTTCCGGTTTCTTTAGATCGTTTTCGAGTATAAATAGAAATAAAAATGACTATTATGTGTCGATTTACGGGATTATTATTATGTGACACACAACCGTGATGAAAAAGTTACACAACATACGAATTAAGTTAGTGACATCCACATATACTTAATATTTTCGATTTTATAGCTGCACAGTATAATTACAAATTAACATTACTAGTAGTGCATCTACCAAAACTAATCTTATTATTAATTGAGTAAAATCTAGTAAATATTTATTTAAATCAGACAAGAATTAAATTGTTGTTAATGTTATTAAATATTAATTAAACCAGATGTTTAGTGTAGTATATTTAATCGATTTAAAATTCGCTCAGGTACATTTGAAATATTCCATCATTTGTATAAATTTATTAGCAGTATTGAAAATAACAGATTGAATGACATATCTACGACATCCAAGAATTGTTGTCAATAATTCATCACAATATGACGTCAAGTAAAAACAAGTTTGATATTTACGAGTTCAATCATCCAAGATCTTCAGTCCTTGACGAACGGATAATCGAATCTATCATAAACTCTAGCTAAATTTAGACACACAATTAGCCGTAGAAAAGTTTTTCTACATAACATTGATGACGACATTTCTAAATAGCATAAAAAAAACTGCGTTATTTCACGTAAAAATCTACTAAACCTATTTGATCAATTTTAGGGATTTCGTAAGAACAATAATTACAGCGATCATTTCAAAATTTACATTTGTGCACTTTTTCCTGGTTTTGATAATTCGCCATTACCGACCTCTGATAAGATAGTAATAATTGCATAAAATAAGAAATCCTTCAACAAACGTAATCGTAGACCAGTAAGACTTAATTGCTGATATAAACGAAATGCGATAGAGTGTAAGACGAGCCTTATCTCGATTTGTACATTAATAATGTTTAGGCGATATTATGTATACTTTTTCGACGTTAATAAAGAAATATTGATAATAATGATTTGTGAAGATTAAAGTCCCTTCATGTGGGGTCTAGATTTCGCACACAAAAAAATTCTCTCAGTTTTAAATATGTCAAATTTACAGTCAGCATCGTATGAAACTTAATTTTAGTTCGAAATTTTGTTAGATTTCTGAAATCTTAACGTTAATGTTAATTTTTTGTATTCAATACAATCTAGATATATTTCTAATCTGAAAACAATAAATAGCTCCCCAGCCGACTTTTCAACCGGATTCTGATCGGTATCGAGCCGGGTTACCCTGATTGCGTAGGGATTGCAAATGGATCGCGTTAGCGAGGCTGGATTCCTGCCAGAACCCAGTTTCTTTTCGGGCAAAATCTATGATTAATTAATTAATCCACTTACCCAGGCTGTCTCGCAACTGGGACCCGGTTTCTATTCGGGTGAAATCGGGTTAATTCTGCGCGGAAACCTGTCATTTTATCTTAATATAAATTAGAAAAGATTTAAAAATTTGTCGCTGATTATAAATTTGGAATCCGATTTTCTAAATTAACCCTTTGGTCAAGCTTTTTTGGCCTCAATGGAGTTATAGCTTATCCATTATACCGTCTGCAATTTTGTATTCTTTTTTGTTTAGATATTGGTATTAAATCAAGAAATTCGTATTTTTTAAGAGAAATCGTTATGATGAAGATGTGATAAGTCTATGACTTTATCGTTTGAAAATTGATCTATGACTAAATAAACCAGTTATTCACTGCCAAAATTTCACTCTAAATTAAAACTAGTAATTATGTGAGAAAAGAGTATGTAAATTGTTACTAATTTCAAGACAGTAGAATTTATTCTATAAAAACACTAACAATTGAATAATAATCTTGAAATTTTACGAGTAAATTGACACATTTCTTAAAGTTTACTTTTAATGAAAACATGGTGTGGCTGAACCAATATTTCAGCAATCCGGGAGCAGAACTCGATTTTGCGCCCTTGTTAAGTAATATAATATTAATTGCAAGTATCATGCGTATGGTATTTTCTGGCTAGAATAGATAATTTGCAATCATATGAATGCAATAAGGCTGAAATTAAAATATTTTATTAGGCCCTTTGTCAAAAAATTTCGAAGAAGTATTTAAAAATATATAATTTTTTAGTATTAACGTCGAAAGTTGACCTCCACTCAAAAAATAATGCGGTCAGAATTTGCAGCTATTAAAAAAATGTTTGTCCACATAACCTAAAAATTTTCGAGACAATTAAAAAAAAAAATGATTTTTTGTTTTCAATTTTTTTCTCGCCCAAAAACAGATATATTTTTATCAAATTTTTTAGTAATTCATTATACTTAATCAATACTACAAAAGTGATATATTTATTTACATGAGAACCAAAGGCAATAATTTTATTTTTTGCTTTTAGTCTAAAATATAACTATTTATGCAAACAATATCTTTTTAAAATGTTTTCCTGAAGAAACAATTAGGGTACTACTAAGGTACATTCGGTACACTGTAACAAAAAATTTGTAAATTAAGACCGAATAGAGGCTTAATTTATGATGTAACAAAAACAAGATAGTATTGGTTTAATTCGTGTGAAATGTTTTTGTTGTCGTCCATTGAATGTGTATTTGATGTATATTTCCATATTATTTGGTAAATTTATAATCAAGTACTCAAACTATCTAAAACCACTAAATGCGGGTACTTTGAAGCCTGACAAATCTCAAGTTACTTAAAGACGCATTATTTATGCGTAGTAGATTTTTATTATTCATATGATGTAATTTGCTAATATTTTTGTTCTCTTCTTTCAAAAATATATAAAATTAAAGAGAATTTTTCTTGTGAGAAAAAAATATTTTAAATCTCCTAAATGAATTCAATTTCATTGAAATATACAAATAAAGTAAATAGTTTTTGAAAACATTTTTAACCATCGAATGAAAGTGGCTAGCATAACCATAAACTATTTAGAAGATTTCACTACAGTAGCGAAATTTTCTGGAATTGAATGAACCATCATTAATATTTACAAGTGATTCATTTAATCACTATCAGGTGCAGATAAAGATACGAGTTAATCTTTCCTGTTTGAAGTTCATCCAAGTTATCTATTACGGAAGTAAAAAACGACTATTAACTTTACTTTCATAAAGTGCGAATGCTACCTGATGATTGTAATCTATTACTGTACTTACTGCTCACTATTCCACAGATATTATCTTTAAATCTAAATTAATAATAACTAATACTAAAATGTAATGACTAGTAATGATTTGTACAAATTCAGAATACAATTTGCGAATTCTTTATTGAAATTCATTTAATTTGCTAATACAATTAAAAAACTAAACTAAAGTATTAAATTTCTTCATTTAAAGTAGTAGAATTTTATTAATAAATTAGTAGTTTTTTATTATGTGTGCTAGTAAAAAAATTACTAATTATAATAACCCATTTTTTCATTTTAGAGCGAATAGTAAATTTGATAACAATATAATTAATGATTAACTGATGATTTTAGGACAATTATACAGAATTAATAAACAAATTTATAAATGCATATTATACTCCGATACCGGATAAATGTGTTAAATTTTGATATACCTATTTCATTGATATGTATATCAAAAATTTTTTCTCATTCGCTATTGAGAAACAATCCCCCTAGTGAATAAAATTATAACTATTTTAATAAAAACTGCTAATCAGTAAGATCATGAAATCCTTGTTGCAGACATTTTCTTCACTCCTTCACTATAAAATGTATATTTTCATTCTTTTGAAATAAGAATATATACTGAGCAGATTAAAGTATAATCTAATCTATGGACAGGGTTTGGCAATTCAGCATTTAGTCACCATACAATCATAAAGAATTCTACGAGCATTGATATCGTTCATTATATAACAATAATTAATTCATACACCTGTAAGTTAATCGAATTAAATTAGAGTTAGTAGTTTATTAAAATAGTAGTTATTCCCTGTACCATTTCTGTTTGTAACTGTAATCTAAATGGTATTACAATACATTTTATACAATATTATTACAGGTGGCTAAAGTACCAAATCTTTCATTCTTGATTTAATTTTTTTTAATCGAATCACAAAACCTATAAGAAAATTTATTGCCGAAAAATGTAGATACAAATTAAAAATATCCATAGAGATGCGCGTGTTGCGTCATTTATCGGTCACTGACTCAACAATAATCAGGAATATCGCAGAATCATGAAGGTCAAGATAAAATAGTAAAGCGTGTTTTCTAAGTGTTGTTTAGTTTAATTAAAATCGAATACTGAGAAAAATCTTGTGAAAAAAAATGAGTAAAAATAACAATATTGATGTATAACAGTTCGTTGAACTTTTCGAAGATGACTAAGTGACATTTGGTCAACGATTGACTTTTCAGAAAATAGATTTTTCAGAAATAGATCATATTGTTTAAAGAACACAAATCCTGCTGATTACACGGAAGAAATTATTTTGGAAAACATTTTAATGAGTTAAAATTGAGGAAACTGTGGAAGTTTACCTGCATGCAAGTTTGCTAAAGTGGAAAAACATAATATGTTTATAAAAAATGATTGTTTTAGATCATGAAAATCATTAAACAATTGCGACAAGTTATTGACGTCAATGTACAAAATAAGGAAAATTCAGATAATTCCTTGTAGGAATTTTTCGCAGGCTAATGTCCTCCAACTAGAAATGTTTAATTCTAAAACCGGTATCAGTGCACTCTGACAATAATTATTTCTGTTTTTCCTCATTTCAAATTCTGCATATTTAAGCATGCGATATCGACTTATCAGATTATTTTTTATTGTCTGTTGTACGATTTTTTTAATTGTAAAATAACGTTGTATACAACACATAACAGTCTGCTTTAAATGTATGTTTTCAGGTCATGGTTAAAAATAGTGTTATACATCTCTTCAAATTTTGAATGTTGATAACATACTTATTTTTAGCATTTTAAAGATTACAATTATCACACTTTTTGTTACATGTACGTGATTTATTTCACGAGTATCTTAGAATTGTCAATTCAAGTTTCAAAATGTTGGAGTTCGCATTTTGTTTGAATTAGATAAAGTAATTTCCAATTGAAGAGGTTAGATCATTATTGTCCTAAAACATCTATCTTCTCATTATAATATCTATGTCAATAACATTTTTAGGCTCCGGTAATACCCAAGGTTTATAATAAAAAATCCTGATCATGATTCATACACTTTTACTTTTTAGTCCATATTTAGCAGCAAGTAAACAAAATATTCAGGAAACTACGTGACATCCAGTAAACACTTTTACAGAATTTGTAGAAAAATAAAGTCTTAAAAAATAACTTATTTTTCGTGAAATTAAACCATGATATTAATTATCGTAGTCAGTATGGGTTATAAAGAATGTAGTAAAGTTACGAAACCTAAATTTATATTTTGAATAGATTTCAGGGGATGTGGGAACAGTAAACTTATTTTTCTTATTTCTGGAATAAATATGTTATAACTATGTCCCGTTTACTAATTTCTCTTTTGTTGTAAACCACACTTTTATAGTAGTTCATACTACTTGTGTAAGCCACCCTTCAAAAGTCACAATTTGCAGAGGATGATATATCATGTCGAACCGTTGCATGTAAACTTCCTCAATGTCTAGTCCAAGGTCACTTCTCTAATGGAAACAGTGGAGAGCTGTATACACTCCTAGCGGCGACAACCTCAACGACTCTCCTAAATAGTCCTAACAGGGTTATGTCGGGAATCCAGTCGGGTTACTTGATTTGATTTTATACCTGCAAATTTGAACATTGTACATGATTTTTATTGCACTTTCTGAATACAGATTAAAATAATTACATGGGTAATATGAAAATGAACAAACTCGAAGCAAGGGCTAAAAAATCAGCTGTGCACAGTTTAGATTGGTGAAAGTAGAAGTAAATTTTCAGATTGCTCTCAATAAAATACTATCCTTTAATATACGTTTATTATGCTTAATTTGGTTTTAAAAATTGTTTAGGTGTATTATATAAACTTTTATTAGTAACGCATTTATTAAATTTTCGTTTACTGTACGTTATCATAAATATTTTTAATGCGTGTAGATTATATGAAACTTATGTTAAATGCTAAAAAATTGTTTATGATTTAACGTAAATAGCATAAGTACGTGCGTTTAATAAAGATATTAATATTGTAAATAAACAAACATGTATGCATTTAATTTTTCGAACAAAAAAGACACAAAACCTTGTATGGACCATTCGATACATGTGATTTTGTCGTTTCAGCATAAGTATATCTGGAGTTCTTTTTTCTGTTAAATCCGTAATTTATTATGTGCATTTTTAAAGTGTACCAAACACACCCTTTTTTAAATGATGTTGCAAACAAACGTTTTTATTTATATTGTTTACTTTTATAATCTACACTGAGAAAAAAGTGTGTTCTCTTAACAAATCTGCAGGGCCAACAATTACACGTTTGTTGTCATTACAATTAGTTTTTGTTTTAAATTTACAATTTCCTTTATTATACAATGCAAATCGTAGTTTAATGTTATGCTAAAATATCTGCGTGGCACATCAGACAGCGATTCGACACAGAACACGAAAGACAATAAATAGCTGATTTGCCTATTACTAGATAGTAGGGTAAGACAGAGCCTTCATTTTTAGTTAATTTAACTATCTAAATAATGGCCTCGTCAAATGGGGTAGTCAAGTCTACTATTGAAATAGTAAAACCAATTAATAAACGTAGTTACCATCCAACTATTTACATTGTTAAACTATTTTTTTTTCTCTTTGTCCGTGTATATGGAAACAAAACATTACGATCATTTTCATTTAGTAAACAACTAGTATACTGATAGAACGGTGTAGTTGCGTGTATAAGAAGTATAGTCGAAACTATACTGTGAGCCCAATACTTTCTATGATTGGAAGGAAAACTGACTATACCGATGATCTTCAATGTAGTATGTTTTGGAAAAATATTTAATACCTTTTCCAAGAAATTAATTTTTATTATTATTTACCAGAAGCTTTTTTTGATCAAATAATTTATAGAATAAATAAATAATTTAATTAAATAAAAATACGCAAGAAATTGTATATACCTTAATTACGGAATAATAAAGCTCGTTTTAATCAACATTTGTATAGATTTTTTCATTTCCTATAACTTTTGTGTGACATGTTCTGCACTCTAATGAGTAATTGAAATATTGCAACCATTCGTTTATAAAATTAGGTCTATTTTGTAATAAAAAACAACTTTCCCGCACTCCAATTTTCGGTGATGTTTTTTAATTCATATTTTAGTAATTATCACGTAAAAATCGATCGTGTTGCAATTTTGGGTCAAACCATTCCTTGCCTGGACTATAAGGGCAGCCTAGTAAATATTATAAAATAGCTGTTATAAAGGATGCCCTTCTACCGTAGTAGAAAATGAATCCAGTTTTTGGCTAGTTTCTGTCCAGTTTACATTTTTTCCATGTTTAGGGTTCAGAGAAACTTGGCAGTGTAACAAAAAACTGGACAGATTTCTACCAGTAATTAAATTCGATTTACTATGTTTACTATAAATTAATTATTTAGATAAAATTTCTTGTTGTATCTTACAACGTTTCCAATAGTAATTGTCAATATCACAACCCTGGTAGAAAAAGAAACCAGTTTCTGGCCAGTTTTTCTAGTCTCTATTACTTACAGAACAGAGACCAGAAAAAATGGTCAGAAACTGGTCGTATTTTCTACCAGGGAATACGTATACCTTAAAATCAGTTATTCACGTTTTATTATCATAACAATTGTATTTGATATTCTAAGAAATCCAGATATTTGGCCTATATCCCAACAATTCAAAGATAGGATAAAGGTTCAGTAACCTTACAGATTCCCTTTTCTCTGTACATTCAACTGTCGAAATCAGCAAAATTTATGGGAAGTATTTTCAAATTCAAAACTGGACATATTACATTATTTTCGAAAACCACCCTTCATGTCCCCACGCCTGAAATTGAATGGATTGAACGTCCAGGCGACTTCAATGTTTCGTCGAAACTAATATAGTTAGTAAGCACTTATCTCTTGTATCTTGTATAAATTTTTTAGCTTTAACGTCTTTTTTTTTGCATTACGGATTGTGCGTCGTAAGTGGTAAGTTACTTAAGTAGGTCAATGTGGAGTTGTGGATAATCGACGATGCCGATGACCGTCCTTGTACCCTCAGTCTTCCAGGGTACTAGTATTCGCGTTATCGAACGTGTCAAGAACTGATGATAACCGATGATCCTTACGACCGATTGTCGATCCTCTATATCGGTGATTGACACTTCAAGTCCTGTCACAAAATGATTTTCAATTTTTTGTTTGGTTTTCTAAATTCTAAATTTCTCATATCCTCAACCTTTTCCCTCATTTTTTTTTGTGTGATTGAAACCATGGCTGCCCACTATGGGTAATGTTTTAGCTGGATTTATATTTGAACTGAGATCGGCTGTACATAATAGAGATAGAAAGTAGAAGAGATCGATTAATTGATTGTACTTAGAGAAAAGGCTATTAAAATCCACTGAATTAATTAATATATGTTAAAAAAAGTCGATAAACCCATCAAATCTTTGTGTAAATAAATACACGTGGACGATAAAAAAGTTTGCATCGAGAAAATGTTTTATTTGATAAAAGTTTTTGTATTTCCATTTGAATTATTCTTCGTCAACAATTACTAAAATATAATTTTTTTCTAATTTTTTGAACGAATACTTCAGAGAGTTCACTTTTAAGCCTAAACCTGACATCAGCATAACTCATTTAATGTCATCTAAGTATTCTTAAACGTACAGCAGTAATTTAACCCATCTTTAATCAATCATTCAATTAGATATCATAACCTCAAAATATATAGATTTAACTGGTGCTTAATTTAACATTTTACCACTAAAAGATGAACTTAAATATTGTTTTTATTAAACCTGATAAAGCAGCTGTTTTGATTAGGAAGAATTTAAATTTGAATAATAAAAATGCAAAAATAAATAAATTATTAAACAATGTCGACAATAGCAGTGAATAGTTAAACTGCACATTTCAATAATAACGATGTCTCTTACATGACAAATTTGGTATTTATATTAGCAAACTTTATTTGCTTGTATTTAATCGTTTTCGCCAAATTTCAAGATTTCTTTATGAGAAATAAATCATTCTTTTTCCACAACATATTATTGCTAAATATAGAATTTCATAGAATTAATATAAATGTATAGCAGAGAATTGATTGACGACGGTCTGTATAAATAGTAATCGAATCTGATTTACAATTGGTTAAAATAATTTTAGATAAAAGATTTTCATCTGAAATATTTTGCACAAAAATACAGAATCCAGGAACAGTTCTATAATGTAGATGCATTTATAAATTTATCTTGAAAAGTTCACAAGGTTTTTAACCTACAAATGAAAATGGTATATTTTTATCTTATTCTTTATATAATTCACTGTTAAATTTGGCACCGACCTCTTTTATTCCTTCTCAAGCAACTAACAGTGCAAAAATGTTGAAAATCAACAATTCAGTGAAAAATAACACGTCTTGATCTTTGTTAAATGAGTAACATAATATATTTCAATATTTAAAATAGTTACCAAACTACTTTTAGTTCCAGTATTAAAAGGAAATAAATAAATATGGTCAAATTTTAATCGTACAAACATTTCCTTGCCTTGAAAATGCGAAAAATGTAAATTTTCTCTTCGGTGGATATATCGATAGAAATTAATATATTAATTATGCAATATTACATATAAATAATTTTGAAAATTTAATACTAAAAATAACATTATTAAGGATTGCAAACAATCTCGAATGGGACAAAATAGAAGAGCAACAACAGAATCAGTTTTGTAGACGAACCTGTTGTTTTGTATTTATTTTCGGTTTTGTCTTTAAATGCATATTTTTGTTAATTTCCATCACAGTATAAAGACGCAGAATGTACAATTTATGTATTTGTATTTATTCAAGCAGAATTATGTATTTACATATTTTGTATTCACCTAGAAACATCAAATTTCACAGATAATTTTAACGTCGTTTGTGACATTGTGATTCAAGATGAAAATATTTTTAAAACCG
The DNA here is from genome assembly GCA_030407085.1 of Trichopria drosophilae. Taxonomy (NCBI): domain Eukaryota; kingdom Metazoa; phylum Arthropoda; class Insecta; order Hymenoptera; family Diapriidae; genus Trichopria; species Trichopria drosophilae. The sequence continues at coordinate 19,621,462 of CM059583.1, read as the reverse complement.
TAAACTTGTATACTATTACGATAAAAAGCTAATCGTAGAGAATAAATGAAGTTAGCATACGTTCCAAAGCGTATAATAAGACGATGTCTTGTTGATAAACAGAAGATCGATTTCGTAATTGACACAATTTCGGTCATCGCCTAAGTGTCAACGATACATCAGTACGTCATTCATGCAAATCGCTAAATTATTAATACGTCTTCATGTAGTATCTATGTATATTTATAACTAATTTCTTATTTGAAAATATGAATTGTTTTGTAAAATAAATAAAAATAACTGAGAGGCGGTCGGAACATCTGTAAATAATTGCCTATTTTTAGTTATTTTAATAAATTGCATGTGTAAATTTCTCTTTGAATAATTTCTACGTAGTTGCTATGAACCGTAATTCTGGATTACTGATGTGTTATGCAAACACAAATACAAAACAATTGTTCATTTTCAATTTCAAATTCATTTTAAAAGATGATAATAAAAGTGACTACAGGTCCAAATATTACGATATTTACTACTATTTAGTACATTACGTTAAGATACCAGAGACTTTTAAAGTTACTATACGATTGTAAAAACCGACATGTAAAAACTACCCTAATCTAATAGTCACAAAACCGACTTAGACCAAGACTGCCTGTTTTTTTTAATTCGATTAACCCTTTGAAGCATACATTTTTCTTTACGTTGAATTGACTTGAAATTTGCTATTAGGAGGTTTTCGGGGTCGCTAATTACGAATCCGGTGTCAGATTTTTAAAATTCAAAATGACATACAAAAATATGAAAATTCATTAAATTGTTGCGTTTTTACATCATGATGGCCGCCATTTTGAAGCCGCCATTTTAAATTTCATAAAACCAATATCGGTTTAGTCATCAGCGATACCTAAAACCCTATTACACTCAATCTCAAATGAATATCTTAAAATACAGCGTCAATAATGAATTCTTGTGTTTTTTTCATGTTTGTTTATTATAACTCATAAATAATAAACAATCATATCGTAATAACTGTTTTTATACATTCTTCTATCACTATAGTAATAGAAAATAGCAAAAAGACCGAACTAAATGCGTTAACTGGAATTTAAATTATCAAATATCAAAGAAATTGAGGTGGTAACGTGGTTAGCACCATGCTTCTAAGGGTTAACACGAAATGTAAAGGCATTATTACGCATCGAAATACTAAGTAATACACAGTACACTATCTTATTACAGAACATAACTTTATTTGTATTTCCAGCAAAAATTGATGAAAGTGAGGATTTTAAATGTTCCACCCCACTGTACATAAATATAGAAATTTATTGATACCAACAATGACATTTATTTTATGAACCGAAAATTGATGTATATTATTTGTTGGTAAGGGTCGAACATCTGACAAACCAAAAAACCGACAATCAAAAATGCGTCAGACAAATAACCGATAGCATAAAAGTTAACTAATTAAATTAGGAAAACTAGTTTTTTCTATTTGTGGGTTTTTTACTGTTGATGTTTTGACTGTCGGTTTTTTAGCTGTCTGCTTTTTTGGTATGTCGGTTTTTCGACTCGCACTTTTTAGAGGGTGCCTCAAAAACCCGAGAAATCACAAAACAGACACATCAAGAACCCGGCATTCGAAAAACAGAAATTCAAAAACCAAACATTTCAAAAAACAGATTAAAAAACCAAACATTTCAAAATGTATATTCTGAAAATGTAATTAATGATTAATTTCTAAATTAATCCCTGGGTCAAACATTTTTGACTTTGAAATAACCTTTCCAGTGAGACCCCTAGGACGGCGACCCGAAATGATTTTTTTTATGCAGTGAACGCATCAATCGGATGTGTCTGTATTTTAAAAGGTCTGATTCTTGAATGTAGGGTTTTTGAAGTGTCGGTTTTAGGATTTGTCGGGTTTTTGAGGTGCAGCCTTTTCAGACCGTAAACCAATAAAAGTTGATATAATTAAAAAACTACGGGTGCAGGTCGAAAACTTAACAATTAAAAAGCCATAAAATCTGAAACCGGAGATTAAAGAAATCGGTACGTCAAAAAACCCACAATCAAACAATCAAAACCGACAGTCAAAAAAACAACAGTATAACAGAACTTTGTTTTCCATGGTACCTAACCGTTTACGTGTGCCAATGGCACTATCATCGACAACCTCTCTAAATTTCCTGGAGTGAAATATTCACTCTAATTCTGGAGTGAGGCTTATGTTCACTCTAACTGGAGTGATAATTCACTCTTTAGGAGTGAGGTCCGTCACTATAAATGAAAGAGTGAACAAATTCACTTCAAAAATTAAAGTGAATATTCACTCCAAGTTTAGGGTGAGATATCACTATAAAAAGAGTGATATTTCCCTCTATTTTCAGCGAAGTAATGTTCAAGAAATTGACATTTTCTTCTCTAGAATTTTTTTCACGAGATAACGACTTTTAGAATTTGATTCTGTATCGTTAAAAAAAGAAGCTTTTCGTTGATCGTTTCAAAATATTGGTTAACCTAGCCCAATTTGGAGAGTAAATAATAAATACATACATGTAATTGTTACTATACTGCGTGTAATATTTAAAAGATTTACACATAACCTTACTGACAAACATAATGGACAACGTATTGCTTGAGATATCCAGACAAAAATTACCACCGGTAAGTATAGTAAATAATCTGTGACTAAGAGTCAACATTTATAATTCATGATTTCTTTTTACAAAAAAATTTTTAATTCTTAATCTTATATTGCATTACTTTAAAATGATTATTAATATATTGCTATATATAATATATTAACGTGTTTTTCAGGTCTATTATTATTAGTATGTTGGAAACGATTTCTATTGTTCAAAACGGAATAGGCAGAAATAGTACCGATTTGCTCTCTGACTATATATACCTATATAAGTCGGCGTGATGGTCGTGCGGGCTAAGGCGTCAGTCTTAGAACTGAACGTCGCGAAGGTCCCGAGTTCGAATCCCCGTCCGTGCAATTTTCTGTGCTTATGTCCAGTGTGGAATAACCGGGGAACTTTGCTGGGCGAAGGTTCGAATTTGGGACCGCTGCCGACCCCCGTCGGCAGTTATCGGTACCGTCAGCGTCTTATCCGCGGACGGTACGTCGTGCGTCTTATCTCGGATAAAGATGGGATAAGCCCCGCGTCGTACTCGCTAAGGCACAGACCGCCGAATCTGCTGGTGGTACCGATATTGGGGAGGGGGGGTGTTGTGTTGTCCTGTTCCGTCATGTATAATGTATATGTGTTGTCCATCCTATACCTCTCCACCCGAGAGCCGACCCGCGAATAGACATCTAAGTCATTAAAGCGGGGGACAATTCCAAATCCTTTATCCTTTTTTATATATACCTATATATATATATATATATATATATATATATATATATATATATATATATATATATATATATATATATATATATATATATATATATATATATATATATTCATAGTACTTAGGATCTAACAATTTTACAGAGTGACTTTTTACTCCAATTAAAGTGAATTTTATTTTTAATGGCAATGACCTCGCACTCCAATTTAATGTTTTTTCACTTCAATTGAAGTGACATTTTACTCCTAGTATATAACAGTGACTTCCCTCTCCAATTAAACTGACTCTTCGCTCCAACTATAGTGACATTTCACACCAAATTGAAGTCTTCATTCGCACCAAGTGAAGTGAACTTCCACTCCAATGGAAGTGAGCTTTCACTCCAATTCGAGTAATAACTTCACTTTAATGTGAGTGAATAATTCACTTTATCATTGGAGTGCAAAATTCGCTCTTACGGAGAGTGAGAATTCACTCCAAGGGTAGTGGCTCGTTTTTCACTCTTCTTTAGAGTGAAATTTCACTCTTCTGGAGTGAAATTTCACTCCAAGAAATTTAGAGAGACAAATTAGAAGGCTATTTCAAATCAAACCTATTTAAATATTTGTTCAAATTTTAAGGTAATTTTAAGTTCAAATCGAGTAAACCAAGTATTCTTTGACAATGAGCCTAAATTTATTTGAATTTTGTTGTCTGACAAGGTCAAATAAACGAGAGCTTAACGCTTTGCGGCATGGTGGTAACCTACGTTATCGCCTCGATTTCTTTGATTTTGCTCATTTAAATTTCAGTTAACGTATTTCAATCGGTTTTTGTTTGGTATTTTCTGTCACTATGGTGATAGAAGAATGTATAAATGCAGTTATTAAGATGTAATTGTTTATTGTGAATCATCTATAAATAAAAAAACATGGAAAAACCACGATTTTTTCGTAAGAATTCATTTTTGATGCTGTTTTGTAATATAATGATTTGAAATTTGGTATAATAGGGTTTTTAGGTCGCTGATAACGAATCCGATGATGGTTTTATAAAATTCAAAATGGCGGCTTTAATATGACGGCCTTCACGATGTAAATATGCAACAAATATGCCACATTGAATCCGCAATTTTGAATTTTGAAATTTTGACACCGGATTCGCAATCTGCGATCCCAAAAATCCTCTAGTGACAAATTTCAAGTCAATTCAACATAAGGACAAATGTATGCCTCAAAGGCTTAAATAACCCCAAGTTTGGTCTAACCCGGATGTCAAATAGTATTTGATGTGCCGGTTTATTTAATTCACCTTTTTAATTGTCGTATTTGTTCAACATGTATTTTTATTTTTCGGTTTTCTACCCGCATCCTTAAAAACATGTCAGACGAAATTGTCATGTAATTTTTTCTGAAGAATATAATAGGCGTTAGTTATTAGTTACCTAGTAGGGTTTGCCTAAACCCAGTTTTTACATTTAACTACAAAAAAAAACAAAGGTATCTTATTCCAGTAGTTAGTTTGACACTTCCTCCACTGCATTAACCGTGGGATATAGTGGATTAATGTAATTAAATGAAATCTATACTATTATTTTTAAAACAAATCAACAGTTTCTCAATTTGCTTTAAGTTCCATTACAAAAAGGTAATGAACAATTACAATTACTGGAAAATTATTAACTAATTTATTAGGTTGTCAATTTTATTTGTTATAATGAACTTAAAACAATCCTTATACTCTCCCTCTATCTTTGTTTTTCTCTTGTATTTATTTATACTTTTTATATATTCATGTTTTCTTTCCCTTTCTGACATCTTAAATCGGTAAATTTTTCGTGCCGATAAACGGTATAATTATTCGTGTAGTCGAAAAGATAACAAGGATAATTTTTCCAATAAATGAGATCATGTGTAAAATTTTCTGTCATTTTCTGTAGTTTCCACTTTCGAAATCAATTTAACAAATTTGAATATAAAATTAAACGTTCTTAAATGTTTTCATGCGTCTAATTCTTTTCAAACGTTTTTTGTATTTTTGATTTAACAGATGTCATAATATGCATTGGATTCTTTGTAAAATATTGAAGACAAAATATTCATTTTTCATTCGAAGCGATACGTTCTTTTGATATCGCCTGCTTAAAATTAATGATATTTCATTCAACTTTGTGCCGTTCTACATTCGATTTGCATTCCAAAACTAGCTATTTTCACATATATATGTTGAACATAACCTCAAACTTCAAAATCTATTAACACTGCGGATATATATTTGAAAACGTTTAATGTCGTATTAAAATTTGTCTAAATTTCATTTGACACCATAATCAAATTGAATGTAAACAGAAAAGCACCGAAAATTTTATACACGTTCTCGTTTATTGGAATTTATCTTTTAGAAATTACCGTTGTTTAGTATTTGACTATTATTCTACCGGTAAAGAATCTTATTTCTTAACTATATAATCATGACATGTCGCGATCGGCAGACGCCGAGATGGGTCGTCAAGTTTAGTTACTTCCGCATGTCTTATACTTCATGGCACCTACAATAAGACATCAAGAAATGTCTTAAAAGTAATCGCCTTACATTAAGGCATATGATTTTGTAGTTTTTATGGCTGGACACTCGCTCATGAATTGTCTTAAAACACCTCCAGTAGCAAGGTAAATCGTCCATTAAATTAGAATACCCTACATAAAGAGAAAAAGGGTTAGTTGAATCATGAAGAAATTATATAAACGATTTGAACATATGTAAATAGTATAATTAACAATATGAAAGATTATATCGTTGATATTTGAGGTTATGTACGAAAGATTTAAGTAGCGGGAAATAGCAAATGAATCAAGTACATTCTCCTCTTTACAATAGAAATAGTTAATTTAACTACTTTTTGTATTAAAGCGTTTTACTATTATAGAATGGTTTAATTAACTATTTTATTTCTTTCTGTTGAAATCATTACATACCCAGCATGACTATTATGTTTATTAACTAATTTAATATGATTTTAGTGTACGATGCCTCGGCCAAACTTTCGCCTGGTTTACTAACGGGTAACATTCAGCAAATGGGCAACTACGACGAATGTCTTCAAATTCACACGGGTCATCCATTTTCGGCTCAAGCGTGCACGGCTTCAATCCGATTCGAAATTTTAAACGGCACTAAAACTTCCAACAGCTTGGACATGAAGGATCTTTTAGTTCAAGTGGCGGCTGCTTCCGTAAGTTCACTAATACTAATTACTCAAAGTATGACGCGCTACAGCAGGGAGTTAAACATAATTTAAGACGTTACACTATTTCATAAAAAATTAGTTTGAGGAAAAATGTCTGTTACGTTTGAAAAACGGATAATAACTGAAATTTGCTTCATAGCTTTTAGTAACTATTATTTAGTAATTAGTTCTAGATGTATTCAATTGAGGATAACGATGTATTGTTTTTTTTTTCATTAGTAATTTATTTGTTTTTAAATATTAGGTAGATTTAATTTAAATAATTACTTTTCTATCTAAAATTTGTTTGCAAAAATATCCTTATAAATATATTTTATAAAATCATGAGGCATTTTCCGCTAGGATACATAAAATTATTATTATATTATTAAGTTAAGTAATAACTCGCTAACATATTAATCCGAAAACTGGAGTTCTGTCGAATTGTACATAATAAAATCTAAATTTTAATATATTTTACGCGTCACTTCTCGCTAGACTCAAAATCTTGATAAAATTGTACGATTCGAAAGAACTTAAGCAAATTAAATATTTCGATCGTTACTGATTTTGAAAATCAATATTCGAAAGTGAAAGAAAAGTTCTTTCATAATTCTCAGGTAGTTTATCTTCTAGTCTTAATTTAAAAATACTATATTAAACAAGATGATCCATAAATGTCTTAGAACGACACCTCACATCAAACAGGATGAACACTCAACCTGTCCAGAGAAAAAGTGACGACTTCACTCGTTTGGAAAGTCCACTCTCTGTCTCAGCATCTGAGTGAAACGCCACTCGATAAAAGTTAGAACATTTGTTTTACTAAAATATAATTTAGTTCGAATTTATCAAGCTTTGCTCTTTGCATGTATTCGAATGATGACATCACTTGAAAAATATCCGGATTTCACTTTTAAAGCTTCATTCTTTGATAAAACTTGATGTGGACTTGAAAATCAATTCGAGTGATGGCGCCACTCGAATAAAAATAATGTTCACTTATTTTAAATCGTGTAACCGTACGTATTTATTGTTAACTAAACAATACCTATTTTAGAATGTAACAACGCCTGAAGAAACAATTCCTTACGAGTGGACATGGTGCGTACCTTCTTCCTGCAATTATTCCGAAATTTCTGAGGCACTGCAACTAGCCTTAGATCCTCTAAAAGTTGATGGACGTCTAGATTTTCTTGTCAGAAGCGATGAAAGTTCATGTCATTCCTTGCACACCGATGAGAGTATTTACGAAGTTGCTGATTTTGTTTACATGTAAGAAATTTTTCGTATAATCACGTAATTACCATCTGATACAGAAAATATTGAAAATTTTAATTTTTTAAAAGTAATACAATTTAGTTACGTATGTATGCTTTGTTCCACAGAGGTTTGTTGGCGTTACTTGGGTTAATTATCTTTTCAAGCACCCTGTATGACTTACATAGTCGTAACAATTTGCAACGATCTGATCCAGGTAATTTAAAACCACTAATTCATTCTAAAATACTGTATGTTTTTATTTAAAATTTTTAATTTTTAGTCTAATTTAATTTTAATTCTAATTTAATATAATTTAAAAATTAATTTTCTAATGTGTTAAAATGTTCTTTTTTCACAATCTAATTTATCGGTTTGCTTAAAATAAATCAAATATTAGACATTTTTGACAAACTTTCGAAAAACTGTGACCAAAACATTATTTTGAAATAAAACAATGGTGCATATTACTATGCGTACACTGAGAAAAGTGTATTTTATCAGTTACTATCCGTTGGCTTTTAAAAAGTGTATTATAGCCATTAAAAGAAATATTATAACTAGTAAAATCTTCGTTCAGCATTTGTTTTTGACAGATTATACGAAACTGTAATAAACTCTCCTATTTTAAAAGAATGTTTTATTATGACTAAAAGAAGGCATTTTTAATATTTTAATTTGCTAGATAAATTTCCATAAACAAAAATTGCTTTTAGTTAAAGAGAAAAGGCTAAAATAAACTGACATATCGGTTAGAATAATATAAAATCTTCGTCTTTTAACAGGTAGTAGAAAGATTGCAATCCCTATGCGTAAAATACTATATTTTACGAAGCATAAGAATTCTAATACTGGGTAAAAAACACTTTTCTCAGTGTACATTTTCTTTTAAAATTGTGATTCATATTCAGAAAACCCGTTTCCTTTTGTATTTTTTAAATTTACTTGCGCTTAACCTCAATTTTCAGTATTAATTTTTTTACAAAAAACAATAAGAGTTTTAAATTTTAGCAGGTACAGTTTAATGCACCATACTTTTTTCAATAATTTGTTATTCAAAACTCAGTTGTTAGTCTGAGGTCTCTTGTTATAACACCATATAACCTAAAACATATATAAAAAATGAAGTCATACAAAAAATTTGGATCTGTGGCATGGTCGATTTTTTCGGCTTTTTGCGTCTAGCTCATTTTGTTAAATAGCTAAAGAAATATCCTACAAGAAAAAGTTTTAGAGATTGAAAATACGAAGAATTTAATCTCCCATACGCGTAGTTTCGATAAAAAATGAGTAATTTTTCTAATGTCACGAAATCCGATAAACACACACCAATAATACCCAATCCGTTTTCGTCAACTCTCTGACATTAAAGGGAAAGGAGCTCCTTGAGTTTTCAATTTTTATCAAAAGAATATCTATGCGAAGTCAGATTCTTGACATTTTCAAACTCTACATCTTTTTTCTATATAATATTATGATACATATTTAGCAAGGTAAGTTAGATTTGAAAAACCGAAAACATTTTTCCTCTTTCTATCGAAATAAGTAGAGAAGTACTAATGCAGACGAATGATAGGACTGCGAAAAATCTTTGAATTGAGAACTCAATCGTTATACGCAAAAATGTAATTCTCTTTTCAAAAAATTAATTGTTGGCACTTATATTCGGTGCCTGAAATTGAATTTTACTGTAAGACTTTTCGTTTTGATTTTTTGGTTCCTTATCTCATAAGGAACTAAGGTAAATGTCTCAATTATGAAACAGGCGTTATAACAACGTTGTGTATTGAATAAACTTAAAAATATTTAAAAACGTTAAATATTGAATATTTTAATTGTATATTAAATACTTATGATTTTTAAAATAATTACTTTTATAAAATCAATCTGTATTTGCGAAATAATAATATTGACAGATTAAATTAAATCGCTTGACTATTTTTTTCTTGTATTAAAAGAAACTTGACAATGTAATCATTTATGTTTAAATAAAATTAAACAATGACTTAATGCCTATTTTTTTAAGATAACACAGACCGACAAATTTTAGAACCAAAAACCAGAATATAGTACCTTTTCCGAAGGTACTTTTAAAAGTACGAAAAGTACGTTTTTTGGGTACATTTGACGTGCTGTAACTTCAAAACAGATATTTTTTTTCAAAACGGTCCTCACGGTATCTCAAATTGCTGTTATTGCCCTTCAAAACCCGTTTTTAAACTCAGAAAAATCTTTATTGGTCACTGAGATATCGTCTGTTGTATCTTTTGTAAACATCGACCTAATTCGCTAACGAAACTGACACCAAAATTGCATAATTTTAAGACCCTGATTATTAAAAACAAAGTTTTTGGTGTTAGTTTCGTATTCAACAACCTCGAAAACCTCCGAGTAATAAGTTTGAAGCCAATTAGGTTGATTTTTACAAAAGCTGTCAGCCATATTGAATTCGACATTTTGTATTTTGTTATTCTGACTTCAAAGTCCTACTCAGCAACACCGAACATCTTAAGAGCCATTCGAAATTTAGGTATTATGGTTAATTTCTTTCTATTTTTGAAGCTTTATCTTTTTTTTTATATTATTTTACGTCGACTTTTGTGAACCAAAATGGGAGATCCTTAAACTCGGAAACTACCTCAGTAACTAATAAAGATTCTTCTAAGTTTGAAAACGGATTTTGAAGGACAAAAACAGTACTTTGAGATACCAGATAACGATCGTTTTCAGAAAAAAAATCTGTCTTGAAGTTACTGCACCTCAAATGTACCCAGAAAACGTACTTTTTGCATATTTAGGTTAAAATATCTAAAAAAACCTGACGTATAGGGGCTATTCTGAGGTCGGATTCGAATTCAGCGGGTCAAATACCTTTGGAAAATATGTTCTGGTTCTTGGTTCTGCAATTTTCTCAAATTTTGTCGGCCTGTGTAATATATAATTAAGGTGTAATACATAGAGTTCCGCGGTATAATAAGGTCTCGCTATATTTACGTCTTAGCATATTTGACCAGTTCCGTCTCGTTATATTAACCTCTCGCAGTTCTGTTTTCCCCCACCCCACAAGGTGTTCAGGAGTGGCCTACTGTGACATACGAATATAACGGGACTAAGGGGAGTGGGGAAAACGACGCACCCCTCCTTTTCGTAAATATAACGAGACGGGAGCGGGTAGCGAGGAACCAGGAGTAAATATAGCCGGAGCTGTATACTGTACTAGTATTTATTATGGTGTTTCAAAGATTGGGACAGCGTTTCATAATTGGGACATTTACCACAATCTATGTCTGGGAATTCCTAGTACCTAATAAAATTTATATTATAACTTAGATTATTTATTTTCAGATAAATTTCATGCAATTATGACATCATTTTCTTTGTACACGAATGGAAAAAGTTTGCTGAGTACCGAACGATACGGAAGTTCGATCAGCTGTTTGGATGGTATACGATTCATCAGCATCTGCTGGATAATTTATGGCCACACGTATTATCTAGAAGCAGTTGGTGCAAAAATTAACCGATCCGTGATATTAAAGGTACAAAACATATTGAATCTATTTTTACTTTATAAATAGTTCGAAGTATGATTATTTTGTCGTGTTTTAATAATTAGATTATTTAATACAGCTTTTCGATTAATTGTTTTCCTCCGTTTATGTAACTAGTAGAACCTTTTATATAAAACTTAAAATTTACAGAAAGATAAAATTTACTAATTTCAAACTAAAAATAGATCAATAATTCAATTAATAAATAATTTTACTAATAAAAAGTATACAGTTTACTAGAATTTCACTAATAAATTAGCGGTCTGTCGCTTTCGAAACACATAAATTTAGATATAGTAGAAATATTTCATTCGGAATTTCATGGTTTAATTACATATTGATTCAAAATGCAATAATATTAGCCGACGTGACGTGATTTTCAATAGTTCTAACCATTTTCTAAATTATAATCACTGCAAAAGAACCGGAAATTAAAATAATTCCGAGATAACCTGAAATTTGAACTTTCCATTCTTATATTCGCGATTATATATTTAACCCTTTGAGCTTTATATTTTCATTGTAATCTATTATCAAAGTATGCTGATGAATTATTCTGTAGTGTTTTATAAGAATTGTACTTAAAATATTACTTTTCACGTGTTACGTTTTCTTGACAATTTTTAATTTATTGTCATTAGTTCACGCCTCTCAGGAACTTATTAAAAGTAGGTCTTGGATGATGTGGGGATGACGGATATCATTTCCGGAGTAATTTTGTGATAGATTCCAAATCTTTGAGATATTTAAGGTTAGGTTTTCGAAAAATATGTTTCTTTTTGTTGGCATTTTTGATATATAGAATGTATTGTTTGTTTTTAGTCTTCTTTAATTTGTGCATCTTGAGTACTGTACTCAAAATCATTAATCGAACTACTATTTTTCTACAAGTGATCGCCATCTTAAATCTTGACATTTACTTCAAAATTACAGCTTTTAATTATGTCGGATAAAATGGATCAGACAAATCAAAATTCATGTTAACTTTATGTGAAAAAAATTGTATACGTGTTGACTACGATGAAGTATTCTTTGTCCGGCGATCTTAAAAGTAAAAAAAAACGAATTTTAGTGTACGCATACATCTAAACTTTGGTTTGAGGGTCGATTCTGAAATTACATTCGGATTTTATACACAAAATTACTGCGAAAGCTTCACAACAACAAATCCTTTACGAAATAAAGAGGTGAAAAATAAAAGTGCGATATAAACCTTTGGATAAAATCGCAATCAAAATTCCACTTTATTGTGATGTTTTTTCCTCCTGATATGACAATAAAAATCGGCGCTATTTGTTTTTAGTAAGTTCATATATTTTCATAGGATATATGATTTTACAGCCTCAATGGGAATAGCTAATTAATGCCAGGTATATTAGGCTTGTTTTATGGTATTACTGTTGGTAATGCGAAGAAAATAGATACCATCTGTTTCGTTGATAATTCTATGATCTATATATTAAGTTGGAAATACTTTCTGATTAAAATTCCTCAAAATAAATGAAAAAAAAACTATACTTTTTTGTTTTTTTTTTTTAAATTCCGATTCCAAAATCCCGGAGCTTCGATTTTTATTATTATATCATATGTATCATCAGGACACACCTATACATAAAACTGATATTGAACTTTACTATTGAATCTACTATTCAATTACCTTCGATTGAACAACATTTGAAAAAAATATATTAAAGTACAAAGAATGTAACTGAGTATCGCTCTAGAGTTTGTTCTTACAGAAATTGCTTTAAACAATTAAACTATTATTTAAAATTACAATAAATAACATCGGTTACTTTAAAATATATTTTTAATTCAATGTAAAACTTAAAAAAACTTAAAATTTTGTTGGATTAATATCAAACCAATGTTTGTTTATCAAAACGCTTTTAAATCATGATTTTATGTATGCCATCATGCTGCTTTTTTCATATACAATATAAATGTTCTCATCACCACATTTCACAGTGTCATTCATGTCGAATACATGCAATAAATACGTAAAAGACAGGGAATAATTCACGGTTTTAAACTTTAACTCTTCATTATTTTATTTTATTTTACTCGTATAAAATAAGTAAACATGTTTCCCATAGGTAACATTTAGTTAATCTTTTGAAACGAATATTTACATATATATCGGAGCTTCCCGCATGAGTTTCACACAATCACAAACTAGTTTAATTTTCCATTATTACTACATACAGAAATCAATGTTTCCCAATGTTCGTGATTATGTATTACGGGAAAATAAATTATTTAAACTTTAGAATATAGTCTCTTAACAATTTTACTTACAATGAAATCCAAATTTTGTTTACAAAATGTAAATGAACTCGAACATTTCGAAACTGTCAATTTCGAAAATCTGTCTACAACTCATAATCAATAAACAAACTCGCAACAAAAAACAGTAACGTTTAATATACGTTTACTATACGTTTTGTTTAAAAATGGTTTAGGCACATGATAAAAACGTTTCCTGTTAAGTTTATTAATCTGTCGTTTATCACATACGTTTATAATACGTGTACATTGTATAAAACGTATTTCTAACGTAAAAAACTGGATTATGAAGTATATATAGTATACGTTTAAAATGCGTTTAATAAAGGTGTTATAGTGTACACAAATATTTGTATAAGAAAGATATTTCGTAATATTTAAGAATTTTTACATAAATTCACTAAAAAATACTCCAGTTATCAAACGTGTACATAATCTACTTTAGTTTAATAATATGATATTAGTTTCTGAATTACATTAATAAAACGTTGAACTTGTACCACTTTTAAACCGAAAATATTTTAAACGTTTATAATTCGTTTACTAAAACAAACAGCGATGTGACCCATTTAATTAATGATGTCATTCCAATCCTGTATTGTAGAATTCAATAATTCATGATTTTAATTATAATTTAAAAGTTAGTCGTAGCGTAAAATTGTCGTTTATGTGTGACCTAAATGTTTGCGCTTTCATATTATCATCCCTGTGGTGAAGGATGCATCTTCATACCAATCCTCAACAATATTCCAAACTCATAACAATACCGAAAAAAATGCAATTGGCAATTCGATTCTATAACATCTTTTTCTTTGGAGATAAATTGAGTTTATTCTATACTGAAGACGTGTAATCGATATATCGAGATATATTAAATAAAATCGAACTGATAAAACGGTGTATGCAATAATTTTTTTAGATTTTGAACATTGTTATTGATCGTCTCATACATATAGAAATTGTTTTGTAATTATTTGAGATATATCATTTACAGTAGAGTCCCGGTATAATTGCGTCTGGCTATATTTACGTCCCAGTATATTTTCCTGGTTTCGTCTCGTTATATTTACCTATCGCCGCTCTCATTTTCCCCCACCTTGCGGACTGGGGCCTCAGGAAGGGTCTGCTGTGACGTCACGATCATAACGCGACTGATACGGGAGTAAATAAACCGGGACACTACTGTTATATGCTCAAAATATCTAACAACACGAAATTTTTAATATTGAGATGTATGTTTCAAGTGTATTCCTCGTCATTAATCACTACTTTTTTAGTATTCTATTACCCTGGGGAGTATAATTTGTACTTGTTTACCCCGGTGAATATTTTATGTGGATAACCAAGCTTTGTACATCATCATTATGACAACAAAACATGTGTTTTTTTTCTCATTGTGTCGCATCTCACATCGTCGTCCTTTACTATGCAAAGCTTGATTTTTTCAGTTTTACGCTGCAAAAAGAAAGCGATCGAGCTAAGAAAATGAAAATTACTCGCTTAGATGCACGAGAACTGGAGTTCCCTATTGGTTCTGAACGGCAACATCGTCACGGATACTTTTTTCCTGCTGAGTGCCCTACTACTGGTATACACCTATCTCTCAAAACGGCGCAAGGAGTCCAGGTGGTCATTAAATATTCCGAGCCTCTACATTAATCGATACCTCAGGTCTGGACTTTTGTCATCATTGACTTCGATGAGAATATAAAAATTAAATTTACCAGTTGTGCCAATTATACTATTGTTACTCGTCCTAACGGATTTAATAATTATGCATGGCATATAGTGAACCATATTTTTGTTTGTTGCAGACTTACGCCAACGTATGCCATAGTAGTTGGATTCTATGCAACACTATTCGACAAACTGGGGTCTGGTCAATTTTGGTCTCTTTGGGTTCGCAGTAATAAATTGGCGTGTCAAAGAAACTGGTGGACTAATTTACTATACATTAACAACTATGTGAATGTTCATGATATGGTAAGATTTCCAATTGTTGGGAGAAAATACCAGAAAATCAAATTTCTTCTTTTCTAACACATACCAGATATAGCATGTGAATATTATAGCAGATTAATTTCTGTAATCAGGCTACTAAACTACTTAATCTATAAATAGATTAGGAGTACCAACTATGCACGAGTTGGTTTTTGGGAAAAAACAATTGGGATCAAATTATTAATTGGTTAGAATATATGTTGGTTAGGTTAACCAATTAAATGGCTGCCGTAAGACAACCAATTTATCTCCCGCTATACCAATTGGTTCTTTTCTACGTAAATTGGTTGGATCTTGAGTTGGAGTATACAATTTAATTGGTTAGGAAACTATTTAATCGGTAGGCAGAACCAATAGATTGGTTTCATTAGTTCTTCTAAATAATTTATTTGCTCAAGCTCAAATTAAGAAGGTAGTTGGTTGGGACAACCAATTAATTGGATACCCTACCAAGACATTATTTCCATGTATTGGCCAATATTTGCCATTTTACAAACACTTACATAAATAATATTATAACACTTATATATGAATATCAATGAATAAGAAATTGTATTATATAAATAATCAACAATAGGAATTATTGGTTGAATTATGAGCATCATTGTAGTCATAAAAAATATATACAGGGAACAACGACTTAAATAAATTATTTGTTCCAACTATTGTCCTAAAATTCATAAAAGAGTTAGATATCACAAATTGATTCTATAAATCAAGGAAATAGTTCTGCTAACAAATTAATTGTTAGGTGTCCACATTTTTATTTTGAATGCAATTATTAAAAAGTACTAGAAATTATAACGTTATCAATTTGAATGTAACTATTGAAACTTGGCTGTTCTAACTAATTTCTCATCTGGATCATATGAGCACAAAACGGGTGGTTGTCCCATTTTTCTTAAGATATAAATATAACACCGACTGCTTGATTGCCTCAAACCAACTGGATTAGTGCGCGTGGATCTAGCAAATAAATTGTTTGAAGAGACTAATTCAACCAATGTGTTGATTCTCCAATTCAATTAAATGTTTCCCTACAATTAACTGGTTCTCCATACCAACAATCCGACCAATTAACAGTTGGTTTTCCTAACCAACTCGCATTTTCCGTGCATTTACACGTGGAAAGGATTAATTTACAGTATTGTACCTGTACTGGAAGTTAGAATTTTTTTTCTAATTGTTATCGAAGTTGATGTAAAACAGTTGAAATAAGTTATAAACAAATATTGTTTTCAGTGTATGTCTCAATCATGGTACTTATCAGTGGATATGCAACTACTTTGGTTGTCACCAATATTTCTGTATCCATTATTGAAGTTCCATAGAAGTTTCGTCTTCTGGGGCACCATAATTGTTGGACTTTTCGCATCAATTTTAGCTCCGTTTATAATCACCTACTCTCTGCGTCTAACTGGAACGATGTTATATTACAAAGAGTGAGTAAATTCTAAAAGTTTAATGTATTATATACAATGTTATTAACATTTATTTACAGAAAATTGAGAATAAAATTCGTTTTTTTGTTTTGAAGTCCATTGAGCATTTACTTTTTCAATAGAGTGTAGTTTGAAGTGACTAGTTTGTTTTAATTTCTATACAAAGTTGATGATTTATCCTTATTTCCGAATATCATCGAACAATTCTTAATTAATATATTTTTAGAAAGAAAAAAAGAGAGAAAAGAAAGATTATCTAAAATTATATTATCATAACCACCGCCAAAACTAAGACAATGTTTACTTGTTTATTACTACGGTAGAATTAATTGTATAATACTTTTGTAAAATGTTAACATAAAACGTTTTTAATAAAATTCTCGA
Organism: Trichopria drosophilae; assembly: GCA_030407085.1. Lineage (NCBI taxonomy): Eukaryota > Metazoa > Arthropoda > Insecta > Hymenoptera > Diapriidae > Trichopria > Trichopria drosophilae. The sequence goes on along the minus strand of CM059583.1, from coordinate 19,603,982 downwards.
TATTTATTTCGCCATACTAGAGATATTTTTAAAAATTTATTACTATAAAGAGACCTGGGCATTTTTTAAATTATTACGATTCACATATATTAAGTAAAGATTAATAACACTTTAATTATGATTTTGCTCTTTAGTTTAAAGGACGTAGCTGCCGTTTATCTACAAATATACGTTCCAGTATACACCAGGGCTGGACCTTATATCATTGGATTAGCCCTTGGATCCATCTTATTCAAAATGCGATCGTACAAAATGAAGATTGCTCTCGTAAGTTTTAATTTTGACAGCTATATATTCGTCTTAATTTTACTAACGATTTATTTATTTGACAGCAATATAGAATTGGCGGATGGATACTCACGATAGCCATTGGTATGTGTTCCATACTAGGACCACGTGGAATGTACTTCGATGATCATCGCTATGATAGGCTAGAAGCAGCATTTTATGCTGGACTTCATCGACATGTCTTTTCTTTCTTCGTTGCTTGGGTCATTTTTGCATGTGTCAATGGATGGGGTGGTAAGTTTCTAATTTATTTTTCTTTATTCACTTTTCGTCGAATTTCGTAGATCTGATTAATAATATTGCTGTAATATAAATCTGAAATGAATATACGGCGGAAAAATATTGTTTTTAACCCCTAGAGTGTCAGTAATGCGCAGAAAAAAGTATTACCATTTTTATATCATGACGCATATGTGCGCATTAAAAAAAAACATATTTATACTTAATCAATTCGACTGCAATTTATTAAATCATAGTTTTTGAAGTGGCTGAATTCAAATTTGAAATCGGAAAAATTTGAATATTTAGATGTTTGTAATCGAGAATTTAGAATTTGAGTGCTTACTCAAAGGATCTGAAACTCGGATACATTTTGACGAATAAAAATTCAGCAAATTGTCCATCGCAAAAAAATTTTAAAAATGTTATCATTTTTACATCCCTCTCTCTTCCGAATCCAGAGTTACCATGAATCAAGGATCTGGTGACTGTTGACTACGTTTTTTTTTACTTTTTGTAATTTATAATTTTTTTGTGTTTTGGCGTTTTTAAATTTTTTATTATTTTGGTTTTCATTGTGATTTCAAAAACAGAACATGATTCTTTTTTGTTGTTGTTTACTTCATTTGTGTTTTCTGTATCTATTGTTTCTTTTCTTTAATTTTGTTGTTGTTTTTAGAATTTTTGCGACTTATTCTTTATTAAATTAAATAAACAATTAAGTTTTTCTCGGTAATACGGTACTCTTACTAATTGTTAAAAGGTAAACAAAGAATGCAAATTTTTACGTTGTACAATTTGCCGCATGAATGGTTTACACAATTTTTATACGTCATAATGTGTCCCAGCTTCAGATACTTAGAGTCAGGACTCAAATTCTTCATTAACACGTTGAAATACAATTTTTGGAGATCAAACCATTTTTCGTGATTGTGTCCTCCATATTGGATCCGTTATTAGGAATTTTTAAACTTTTCAGTTTTGAAGAATTTGAGATTCGGATTAAGGAACCTCCAAAACCAGAACACTAAAATTATAGGAGAAATCAATGGAAATTTTTTCCAAGACAAAAATGGCATGAAAAGTTGATTTCCGCCTGATAGTTAAGGGGTTAAATTTCATTAAAACATTTGGGAAGTGAATATCATAAGTGTATATGTATAAAATTTTCATGGCTTTTACTTAGTTTTCTTATTAGAATTGAAAGTGTACTTCCTTTAAACCGTTAAAGACCAAATGTACATAAATTTAATATAAAATTGATAAATGAAATGATAACACTTTTTAGTACTAAAAGCCGAAGAAAATCAGTAAAAACAGGAAAGATAAATCGGACAAATTTATTCTTCTTCATATACAAAATAAATTCGTCAAAAACATACAAACTATTTTTAAATGTCAATTGGTTAACAGTGTCACAAGAACCAAGTTAGTTATAATATTTATCGACATTGCAAGAATATTTTATAAGACATTCACTTCTTAATTTGAAAACATAGATTCGGAGATACCATCGTTATTTTACGTCATTTTTCAATTGTCAAAGAGACATAAACGAGGACAGTGCTAAATTTAACAGTGACATGCATTAAGAATTAAACAAATACAGTTTTGTAGAATAAAAATCTCGAGCACTATGAATCATTAATATAGCAATCAATCTGAATTATTGGAAATAGAACTGTCGCTAAATTTTATTGTTATGAAAGTTTCCAGGACGTTCAACTTTTACCGTTCAATATTCTAATTTACTGTTAGCGGTTTCTTCCAGAAATATGTCATTAAATCGATTAAAAAATCAAATTATTTACATTGAAAAAAACGTGGAATTTCAATTAAATAACTTGAATACTCCCTTAACATTACATACATACATACATACTCCCTTAACCCTTCAACGACCAAACGCATAGTTTTATTTATATATAAAATGTACATAATAACATTTTTGTTAAATAGACTAATTTTGCGGTTACTCTTTCGAATAGTGCTGGTCAAACTTTAATTACGTTTAACACGGCTATGATGGCTTCTATTCACTACAAGTAAATGTGCGTTCAATTTCATATTTTATTACAAAATAAGAAGGAATTGTAATCTATCCTATCAATTACCAGTTTATGTACTTTTGGACATTCTTGAATATGATCATAAAAAATCAGTTTTTACAAATACAAAATAGTGCATCCAATATGGCGATTGGGACATGTGACATTCCTAACAAAAATCCCCCAATTTCGAAAAAATTTGGCCCGCCAGAGACATTTCAAAATCCAAATCCATAAAAACGAAAATATGCGAATGTATATTTTTAAAATAAAACAATCGGGAACACGTTTCTGATAAGATAGCAAATGGTCAGCAGCCGGTATCATAGTAAAAATTGGATTCTACAAAATATCGTACATCAAAAATCTAAGTTTTTGTACAGTCCTACCAAAAGACATGTGATTTAATAAATAACAAATTTAAATATTAAATAACGCAATAAAATATAATCACTACAATATTCACTTCCTTTCAGTCAGTTTTTCTGTTTACATTACTTCAAGAGCAATAAAATTAAAAGTTTTTATTGATGTTTCAGGTTTTATTAATTCATTACTTTCTTGGAAGTTATGGATGCCACTCAGCAAGCTGACCTACAGTGCTTACCTGACCCACTACATCATACTTCTGTACAACGCAGGCAAAGCGAGAACGACAGGAACCTTGTCGTTATTTGGTTCCACCCACACATTTTTTGGTAACCTCTGCATGACAATGATGTTGTCCTTCGTTGTATGCATCTGCTTCGAGATGCCATTTATGTCGCTAGTTCGGATTCTGATGTCCGAGAAGCAGACAGTATTATCTCAGACGACACCAACGGATAAAAACATCATATTTGGATCGACCTGTTCAGAAAACGGGATCGGCAAGTCTACGGACGTTTCTACAAGCACATTGTCCAGGGATGACAGTTCCAGCACTATAGTTAGTCACTGCGTAGACATCGACTCTTCGTGGCCAATTGTAAATAAGCAAACGATACATCCGATGCCGGAAATGATTCGAGACAATCGCGGTTTTGAAAATACTGGCTAATTGGTTAGCGTTTATTTATTACTAAGACGAATATACCAGTAACTGGGAATTTTGGCTAAATGGTGATGTATCTGTTTGAGAAACATTAAGGAAAATAATCAAATCGATTGTTTTTGCAACATCCCCTGAAATGCCCAGTCACTGGTACTTTGTCTTAGAAGTGTGTTATCTAGTACAAAATATTGATAGTTATTAAGTGTAAGAGATTCTTTTGTACATATAGTTTATACATGAATTTCCAGTATTGAATAGAGCTACTACGCATGTTCTAAAATAAAATAATATGTAAAACTACAGGATTTAACTTTATTTCAAATTTCAATGGTTCAGTATGTGGAAAGACGCTGAATTATCCTCTCCTGAATGATAATCAGAATTATAGAGTGTGAAAAAATCGGAGAATGTCTCGATCGTCTATAAATTTAATTATACCTTTCAATTACAGTAGAGTCCCGGTATATTTGGGTCTCGCTATATTTACGTCCCAGCATATGTGCCCAGTTCCGTCTCGTTATATTTGTCTGTCGCTACTCTCCTTTTCCCCCACCTTGCACGCTGAGGCCTCAGGAAGGGCCTGCTGTGACGTCACGAACGTAACTTGACTGAGGAGAGTGGGAGAAGCGACACTCCCCTTCTTTTGACAAATAAAAGGAGACAAGAGGGGAAGGCGAGGAATACAGCGGGCGAATATACCGGGACTATACTGTATTAGGTTTACATATGGTTTAAAAGTTGAAAAATGTATTGTAGATAATTTAAAAACAATATTTACGTAAATTACCATTTTAGACAAAATTTATACTAGTGATGATTTAAAACGTTCTCTATAAATTTAGGATGAACATTGAATTGATGTAATTTTCGTAAGTAGTGTACTTAAACTCCTAGAAACCTAAAGACTCACCGCAAACGTAATGCATATCCTTGTTTTACAACGAGTAAATTATAGATGGAAAGTGTGTGAATACTAATTTTTGTTTAAAGAACTTCACTCTGGTCATCATTTTTTTTAAGTGGAACAAAATAATTCAATAGTAAATTTTATTTTTACTGTTATTTATCAATGGGGTAAATGTGAGAAATGTTTTTAACACATTTTTGCCTGTTTATTATATATGTATATATTTTAAACATAAAAGTTTATTTTAATTTTCATCAACATTCCTCGAAACAACTTTGAGACAGATTAGTTAACCCTTCCATACCCCACTTCTGATTTCAATCATCCATCACCCAATGGGTCTACTGGACGCCACCAATAAAACCGTGGATTTTTGCTACACATTTAATTTTTTCGACTTGGAAAAATTCAAGGCCATTCTCCTTTCTATCAGAAAAAAATTGTATAATTAAAAAAAAAATTTTTTAATTTTCGACATTGTGTAAAAAAACGAAGTATGCATGCAGCTAAAATCAATCGAAGCGTGTACTCAGCCATGGGTCCAGTCGATCTACAGCGGTATAGAAAGGTTAACATCGATTAGAATAAAAGAAATTTAAAAAAAAACTATATGTGACGCGTTCTGAAGAAAGGGACCTAAGCGTCCGAACGGCAATTATGAGGAGAGGGAAAAGAAGAGGCAAGACTGCGGCGCAGTGTTTCCGATATTCTCTTACTCTCTTTCTGTACGCTACTAACTCGAGTTAGGAAGATATGCTGAAAATTTCAGCTCAAAATATTGAAAATTGAGTCGTTGGTAGCATATCTTTTCCCTCTCCTGCACAATTATCGTTCGGACGCTTAGGTCCCTTTCTTCAGAACGCGTCACATATTGTATTAAAAAATGTTAACTATATAATATTGTGGTAGCGTCAAAATAAGCTTAAAAAGATCAAAGAAGAGTAACTATATAATATTGTGGTCGCGTCAAAATAAGCTTAAAAAGATCAAAGAAGAGTAACTATATAATTTACTATTTTACGACAAAATTAAACTATATTACGATTTTATTGATTGCAAACTAACTTTAAAGTAAAAAATACCTCATTTACAAAGTGCTGAATATTTTTAAATTTGAAGCATTCTGTTATGTACAACCTAATACATTACTTAAATCAAAATTGGAAGGGCCAGTAGAAAGAAAACAAAAATAAAACTAAACTAAATTAATATATGTACGGGTTCAGATTTAAACTTCATAAATGGAGCAAAATGTAAACATACCCAGGTTTTGTAATAATATATGTAAAGCGAATTATATATATTAGGATGGTCTAAAATAAATTACAATTTTTTATTTTGCTTCGCTGGAATTCGAAAAAATATGCTTAAAAAATAATACTGAAATTTTTAAAGATTTTTTTAGCATGGTGAGGCTCACAAAAAACCCTTCTTTACAATTATTCGAGAAATATTTACCAGCTATTTTGGATAGGCCATTTTGAATGCGCCATTCAATTTCCAACATGGCGGGCAAAAAATGGCGATGTTGGTATAAATGATATAATGTAAATGGATGTAAATTTTTGGACAAAAATGTCAGATAATCGACTGATAGCTCATGTCATAAGATATGGTGCAAAAATTAACGAAAGCCATAACATTTTGCGACACCCCATACATAACCTCTAAAGTTACTAAAAAGGCATCTTATTAAGTACATCACATAAAATATTTTAAAATTCTAACGTGATTATGAGATTCTAATCTCGAATTCGGATGCAGTGCACAAACTTACTGACCTAATAAAATAACATAATTAACAATTTGTTATAAATGAGTAAACTGAATTAGTCTATTTTTGTGAAATTCGCGTACTTATTGTAATATAAAATATATCTAACAAATTTGCTAAGTTAAAAATAAGTCAGTTTATTTTAAAATACATTGAATTTTGTTATTTAAATGAACTAGAATATTAACGTAAGTATAATAAATAAACTGAATTAAGCAACAACCTTTTTCTAAATTGCAATTAAAGTTTATTGAATTACATTCACTGTTTATATATATGCAAAATCGCTTATTAATTAATATAAAGCTATTTCCAAATTGTGCAATAATTTTAACGTAATCATAGAAAGTGAACGACGAAACTTACGGGTAATAAGTAAAATTGAACTAATTACTAATAAAAACTACAAAAATGTTCGTTCAATTAACTCACAAGCTATACAATAACTTCTGGCCGGGAAATGTCCAGGCTATTAAATGCGCAAAAAAAACGAATAAAAGGTCTACTGTCCATGCAAGTAATCGAAACCAATATCAGTTTTTCTCAAAATGGGCAGTACCATATCAAAACTGAGTGGCTGCTACAAAAAAAAAAAGAAAAACGAGCCTCGTTGGAATACAGACGAAAGGATTGAATGGTGCAAGGGCGTGGTAAAAAAAAAGTTTCACGCATCTATGAGTGCAAAATAAACGATCTCTCCTGGGAAGCATTAAGTGCGCAATGATCCCCTATAGTAACATCTCGAAAACTATTTAGAGATCGAAAAATTAAATTCCGGACACGTGACATGACGTCTCTCTCGAGGATCCTTTATACGTGGGAACTCACGTCTTTGCAGATCTGTTTATACATAGTTGTGCATTATGTAATGTAGGGGTTCCATGACATAGTGATCTTTGGTTATTACATAAAGAAAAATTTGGTACTCTTGAAATAGATATGTACTCTTATAAAGCTCTTTTGAAAAATATTGTAATAAATTTTTATTTGTACGCAAGTATTACTGATGTGAATATCTGACACTTTTAGGACCAATCTTATTATTGGAATATTATTAGTTAAGTATTAAAAAACTTAATTTTATATAAACATTGTATAAATATTCAAACATTTGACATAATAATATTGATAATAGCAGATTTTTATGAAATATCATTTACGAATAAGATTTTAAAGACATTCTTAATTTTTTATATCGTCATACCGAAATAAATTTTGTTAGTCACTTATTTTGAACATGAATAATACTTGGCGCTATTTACGATGTATACTTGTTCATTTTTTTGGGTGCACCTCAAAAACCCGAAAAATTACAAAACGGACATTAAAAAACCAGACATTTCAAAAAACAGACATTCAAAAACCAGATAATTTAAAAACGGACATTCAAAACCAGGGGTGCACCTCAGAAACCCGACAAATCACAAAACATACACTTCAAAAACCCAACATCAAAAAGCATACATTAAAAAATCAGACGTTTAAAAAATCAGAGATTCAAAATACGTCTGCATTTTGAAATTATGTTATGTGTTTGAATGTTGAGTTTTTTAAATGTCTGGTTTTTTAGTATCTGTTTTTTTAAATGTGTTATTTTTAATGTCTGTTTTTTTTAAATGTTCGGTATTTGCTTGTCTGTTTTTTTGAAATGTCTTGTTTTTTAATGTCTGTTTTTTTAAATGTCTGGATTTTTAATATCTGCTTTTTGAAATGTCTGATTTTTAATGTCTGTTTTGGAATGTCAATTAAATTACGCTGGTAAAGTTTCTGGGTTACAGACTACTGTAGTATGGTTCGATTCTTACTCAGGGCATATTTTTTATTCTTTTAACATTAAAACCTTGAATTAAATATTTGTTAATGTTTTTGTAATATTTCAAAGGAATACTCAGAACGTTCCACAGAAATATTACAGAAATAAGGTGTGCTATTAGGGTAATACCCTATGTATATCGCAGCGACATCCGGGATATTCCTTCTTATTTATTTTGTCTCATTCAAGTACATAACTTAATCTATTATATTAATATTTTCGATATCGATGCTACACTAACCTCCACAGATCATCCTATAAAATAAACAGTTAAAAGGCCCATGGTGATGGTCACAGTTTCATAATTATCGTAGTCGTAACAAAACCTATACCATGATTAAAACACATCAGCTTATTATGCCACATGGTATTATATCGGCCGTGATCTAAATGGAAGGATTTTTGATGTCTGATTCCCGGTGTAGGTAATAAAATGTGGTTACCCCAAGGCATCTCGTTATAGTTCGATTGGTCTACCAATTCAATAAGCCACCTACCACAACCTTACCAACCTGTCAATGTATCATCTTATATATAGAAATAACGTAAGTATGCATGCACACAATTTACGCAATCCAAAATATGTTACGTCTGTATAAGGAGGCTTTGAATAGCCTGTCGGCAAAATACTATGATGGTGTCCCGCTGTGTAAAGGGGCGCAAGAATGAATTTCTCGTATTGTCCTGGTGACTGCAACATCTGCAAACCAGATACACATGGAAGACGCGAAGAGCCCCAAAAGTTAATCACCATTTATCTATGCAATGGACCAGTCACCTTTCCCCTGTTTATCTGCGAAAATTGAGTTATGCAATACGAAGATCATTTTTGATACGCATCGTAGCTGCATACTATTACGAATTTGGCTAATAAAAAAAAATTACTAAATGGATTTTAACATTTGCATAGAATTTTTGTTACAAAAGGTAAGAATTGTTACGTTGGCCATTTAAATTGTTCCCTTTATAATGATAACATGTTCGATTTAAGTCTATTTTTTATTTATTGCAAACTATCAAAGAAATAGAAAACTTCTGAGATGTCGCAACAAATTTGAAGATTTTATTAAAATTTATTCGACATTATTATTCCTCACTATCCTTTATCGAATAAAATCTGAAATACAGTATATTATACATTGGCAATAGTTATAAAAATGAAAGACAGAAATCGAAAACTTTTGTTATAAAACAAAGATAAATACAGATAATTTGATAGCCATGGCTTAACGACCATGGTGCAGCTTTTACTTAAATAATGACTAGCTCATTTTATTTTCGAAAAAATATTTATGACATTTCAGTCGTCAAGTTATACACATACCATATTGTTAATATTTTATTGAGGCAATAGTAATAAATACACTCTTTGGTATACAGTTATAAGTGTTCGTTGTTCGAATATAATACATACATAATATAACATAATAAATTACTTTATTCTAATTTGTACACCCAAAAAATCAGCCAGAAGACAATCACGTGATTATTTTTTCCCATTTCTTTGTCTTTTTGTAGGTGTTTTAAAAGTATCTTTCCGTTATGTAATTACCGATTATATTCACTTTTTTGCAAACTTTAATATTTTTTGAATATTGAAATTCAAATGTTAACCATTTAATTATTCTAACCCGTTTCTAAAGCCAAAGTCGAATAACATTAGAAAAATTTACATAAATATTAAAAATTTAGGTAACAAATCTTCATTGTGGGATCTCGAAGTCCCCATGTATCATATGTGACACTTTACAGACGTGTAGCATTTAAATACAAATACAAATACAAAATACAGTAATCCAAAAAATCAATTATCGGGATAGTAAGATCTGCGTTCAACAAAATTGAAGTTTTAAACTCGACTAGTTTCAAAAAGAAACTTGGACAGGAAAATACCTTCATTCTGAGTCTATTCCACCCTATATCTCAAAAAATTGATATGATCTATGTATTAATTGTTCGTGCAATAAAACTTACGTCGATAGAATTTCAGCAGACAAATTTTAATCAAATTAGAAAAACCCCTGATAGAAAATCCGTTATCCCGTAACTTTAACCCCTTAGCTGTAAGGCGAAAACCAGCTTTGTGTATTTTTGTCCTAGAGCAAAATTTTCATGATTTACCCTGTAATTTTAGTCTTATGGTTTTGCAAGACGCTGAACCCGATTCTAAAATCAGATCGTCAGAATTCAAAATGGCGGAAGCAAAGTCGAAAAATGGGATCTTTTTACGAAACGATTCACAAGACTGTCAACTGGCATAACAAATTATACTTTCAATTTGCGATAAATGATTAGGTAAATTTTATTCCTTATGATGTATCCGAGCTTCAGAAACTTAGAGACGGAACTCAAATTCTAAATTCGCCATCACGAACATCTATTTTTCGAATTTGAGTCCACCATATTGGATCTACTATTCTGAATTTTAGAAATCCGATTTCAGATTCCGATTCAACGACCCCAATTACTCCAAGGTACTTCCATAAAAATCGAATCAGTTTTATAATATGCGTACCTCATATTGGATCCGCCATTTTGAATGTTGGAAATCCGATTACAGATTGTGCGTCCAGATATAATTTCAAGTCCTTATCTTTTATAGAAGACTCAAAATATTCAATTTAGTAAAATTTGGCATTTTTAAAATTAAATTTTAAATCTCGACTTTTTCATTATAAACTTATAATTCAAAAATACCTATTTCGATTTGGCTCAATTTTTCAGGAAAGATAGTTAAAAGTACATACTTTGAAATAATTATATATGTGATCTACATAGAAAAAAAAATTTAAAATTGTTACATCTCAAATTAAGCACTGCAAAAGGCTTAATTTCAGTCTAAAATTGAGCTATTTTTCTTAAATTAAGTCAATATTTGCGTTTAAAATCTTGTTTTTAGTTTTGGAAACTTACTTTTAGTCAATATTCAGGTTCGAAATAAGAATTCTCTAACTTAGGTGTGACAAGATCGAAAAATTTTTTTTAAGCATAAATCTCGACTAAAATTAAACTTTGCTGTCTGGAAGTAAGACTTTAAGCGCAAATATTGACATAATTTAAGAAAATTAGCTCAATTTTAGATTGTAATTGAAAGCCTTTTACAGTGCTTAATTTGAGATATAACAATTTTAAGACTTTTTTTTCTGTGTAGCTTTTTTTAGTTTTTTGCTATATTTTTTTAAAAATAGCGTGAAAATACTGATATTAAAATTGTCCATACTAGCATTGAAAATGTGCCATACTTACACTAGAAAGTCCCACACTACAAGGTGATGTTCAATACTATTATGGCACTTTTGCGCATATTGCACGTATATCCCATTAGAACTAAACAGTATGGGACTTTTAACCAGAAAAATTCTCTTAGTGTAGTTAGCTAATTTTAAGATGTAACAAAAAGTAGCCTTTTTCGACTGAAAAGAAGACTACAACAAATGTCTTATAATTAGAACTAGCTTGCCATGAGACTAAAATGTAGTACCACAAATGAAATATTGTTCAGAGTTATGTTACAGTTTTTGTGGACTTAAATTAACCCGGTTAATAATAATAATAAGTAAGTAATAATAATAAGTAAATATAATAAAAAGTAAATAGTAAGTAATAATAATATAGTTCATCCGTTGATATGAGTCACTGAAGGTATTTAGTGTGGTTGGATGTGAATAAAAGTCTGCTCAGAACCATCGTCGGGTTGTTACTAAACCTGCTTCATCTTTTACGGCCATTATTATTTATGTTGTTAACTCTTATTATGTGTTTGTCTCATACAAGATCGTAATTTCCATTTAATTTGCATCTTCCCTGTGGCTTGAAGAAAAATGGGGTCAGCTTAAAACAATCATCATGATCGTTTCATTTTAAGTTGTTAATAAAGCCTAATTCGGATTCATCCCGATGACCCGATCAGTGTTTGTTACAAACCATCTTAAAATAAGAAATTACAAAGACTTCTTTTATATTTTAAAACGGCAAGAATTTGTTTTAAGACCATATTTAAGCCAATTTTTAAACGAAGTCTTGGTTGTACGATTGTTCTTTCTGTTTACTTTTCGCATTCGCTAAGGTCGGCGACAAATTGCGGATTGCGATGGATAGAAATTTGTCTTTTTCATTGAAAGTTGATTTTGTTACAGTTTTTGTGATTACAATCATAGACGATCATAAATTTCAGGGTCAATTTCATCGATGTTAGAACGCACTTGTTTGGGCGACGGCAATGATCCGTACAAAATCGAGCATCATGAGACAAGTGTGAAATACGACAAGGAATTCGGCTCAAGTGGTTGCACATGAGACATTCGAGATGAGTCTTAGGACGTCGTCTACATACGGTAATGCGATTTCTCGTATGTACGAAAGTCGTAAATCGTATTGCGAGAAATCGACGTAAAGTCCGGAACTGGCGCCATCGGCAAGCCGACGGAGACTGGGCCACCAAGCGACCAGGCGATAAAATGTTCTAGTATTTCAAAAATCGTTATTTACGATTTAACAAAAAATCAGAAATTTATTGTCCAACCTACAAAAATTATTTTTCCTGTTTTTCCAAGTAATATTGAAGTTTATATCACTTCGGATGACCTGTTCGGACCTCTTCAGCTTCATTCATTCATACTTACATATTGTGAACATTCGATTTTAAACTTTTTAAAGTTACTAATAAACAGTATTGTACTTTGTATATTTTTCTCTTATTTTTTATGCTGTAAATAAGATATCAATTTTAATGGTCTGCCTATTTGTTTTATAATAATTTCTCGAAAATCTTTATCGGTCAAATTTTTGTAGAATATAAATCAATAAATCAGTATGTATAAATAAAACACAAAGAAGTATATAAATATTCAATCTAATTCATGCATATATTTCATAGTTTTATTGGTAAATGGTTTTAATCAATAAATATACGAGATAAATTACATAATAAAATGATCAAGGCAATTCAACAAAATATATACGTTAGTAAATAAATAATGACTTCACATATCAAAAAAATGTATATTTTATGTTTTTGTTCTATTTTTGGGACGTCTTCAGACTAGAAGAAAAATAATTCGTTGTTTATAAATACAGTAATATAAGAAATAGGAGTACGATGCATATCTGGCCTCGACACTCAAATTTTCAAAAAATGACAAACAGTGGCACGGGACTTTCGTTTGTTATCATAAAATGTACCAAAATTCTGCCCAATGAAAATCTTCCAAGCAAGGAAGTTCATTTTTCACGCAAGTTTTAGATACGTTCTCAGACATTCTAATAATTTTAAAGGTATATAATATTCTGAAGTTATTAATATTTACATATAATTCTTTCTGTATGCTTTGTTTAATATTTCAAAATATGAAACGTCAGTTACTCCATTTATTTGCTTTTTACTAGCAGTAACGCGCGCTTCGTGTTCTATATTTTCCTTGGCCCTTGTATACACAGAAAAAATAAGTCTTAAAATTGTTACATCTTAAATTCATCATCAGGTGATGCTTAATTTAAGCCCGAAATTCGGTTAATTATCTTAAATTCCGTCAGTGTTTTATCTTAAAGTCTTACTTTCAGTGAGCAAAACTAACTTTTAGACGATAATTTGGCTTAAAAAAAGATTTATCGAACTTATGGCATCTAAGTTAAACGAATCTTATTTCAAACCAAAATATCGGCTGAAAGTCAATTTTGTTGTCTGAAAGTAAGACTTTAAGTCTAAATATTGACAAAATTTAAGAAAATTAAAGCAATTTTGTGCTGAAATGAAGCCTCACCTAATGATGAATTTAAGATGTAACAATTTTAAGACTTATTTTTTTCTGTGTATGATCAAAACATTTAATTTATAAATTATATATATATATAGTACGTAATGTTATTTTAATTTTTCTACGTAACTCCCTCTAATGACAGAATCTTTTATTACAAGTGTTGTAAAATACGTTAAAAAACTGTACAATCTTTAAAAATAGTAAAGAAGCCTTTTTACTGCCTTTTTACTGCCGGTCGATTTCCGGTTGCATGAAAATTGATAACATAAGAATGTGCTGGATTGTTTTTATATTTTCTAAAAAATAAGGGACAAAAATAATGTAAGATTCGATACGCTGAGAGTTAACGCTGAGATTTTTTAAACACATAGAAGATCAGTAAGTTTTGTTTATAATGCACTTCATATAATCATGTCCTGCTCTCTAAATTTCTTGGAGTGAGGATTCTCTCTTTAATTAGTGAAAACCGAGTAACTCTCGAGAAAGAGTGAATATTCAACTCCACGAGTCGGAGGGAAAGAGTAAATTTTCACTCTTGTTAGATTGAAGTTTCACTCTTAAAGTTAAGTTCACTATTTCACGTAAGTTGCTCGGTTTTGACTAATTTAAAGAGTGAATTCTCACTCCAAGAAATTTAGAGAGTGTGTTAAAATCAGATTAGATCTAGTCATCTTCATCCCATTATACTACCTCTTATTGTACTCTACATCTTAGAAATTTTACATAAAATGTTCTATAGAGGTCACCCATGCAGAATTAAACAATTAGAAATATTTTAGTTAAAATAACAAGAGCAAAACTTCTTATTTTGAAATGCAATGTATAACAACAAAATATGAAACAAAATGTCTCCTGAGATTATCGTTTATTAATGATATTTATCAACAAGTTGTTTAAACTCCGATACAAATTGCGATCAATTGATTGAATGTAATATCTATTACTAAATATATATTTAAGAGTTAAAGTGTTGATTATCAACATAAGAAACTAATTCAAATAGTAAAACAAAATTACTATTAAATAATAGAATGGTTCTAGCAATTACAATTAGTAACACCTCACCTAAACATTTTACTAATTGAAATAGTCATATGCCATTAAATAATTAATTCATTAGTCAAAAGTTGTCCTACTAATTGACAAACTTCGTAGTCAAATAAGTTTTCATCAGATTCTTTTTATAATTTTCAATATACCAAACGTCTGGTAGAAAAAAGTATACAAACGCTGTAAGTGAAATTTTATCGTTTTAAATATGTTTACAGGATAAAAGAAATTAATCCGCATTTGTATTTATTGTAAATCCAAAATGGAGGACATAAAATATGTCGACTTTGCTTTTGAAACACTACAGATACAATATCGGTTTGCAATAATGTAATTTAACTTTAGCTAATCAAATTTTAGGTTTCGCAATCAACGACCATCAAAACTCCCGAGTAAGAAGTTCTAGTCAATCCGAATTTTGAATTTTGCAAATCTGAATCCAGATTCATGATCAGCGACCCCGTGAACCCCCGAGTAACTAATTTCACGTTTTTTTCATGCACAGAAAAACGTATGCTTCAAAGGGTTAAGTAAAAGAGAAACACAAAACCTACATAAGTGTTAGACAGACTTTAAATTATTTTTAAACATTAAAATTCAAAATTTTAAAATTGTTACAAATATTGTAAACATTACATAAGAGAATCATGGTTAAAAATATTATTGTTCTCATTAACAAATGTGCACCCTCCATCGTGATTGTCATAAAGTCTACTTCTCTGGTAAGAAATGGTGCATTCTTTCACATCATGTTTTTTTAATGTAGTGACCTATCAAATTAATGACACTTTACAGTGGTTCAAAGTAGAACTAGAACGGCAATTATAATAAAAAGGGTATAAAAGATTCATTATAGGCTGGAGAATGAAGACATTTGATAAAAAGTCGATTATAAATAAAGGAGGCAATAAACAGAGTAAATAAATGATCACTGTAATCATTGAAATTAAGTGGAATTTTATATCTTAACCCATTCCTGCCCAAACGGCCACAAATTTTATTTCATTTTGAAAGGCATAATTTTTATAGTAAATGATCAAATATTTGATTGTCGATGGGATTTCACTATTCAAATTTGGGAATGCTCTTTTCAAATCTGGCCACAGTTTTTGTTTTCAATACGTCGTTTATTTAATTTTGGGCTTTGAAATTGAGAAATATGGAAAAAAGCAAAAACATTTTTCAACAATCTTTTTCTCTCTTACGATAATTAATCCCGATTAAGCAGCCTCTTAGTATTTGGTGGACTAATTATACGTTTAAGTGGCTGAAATGTTTATTGGAGAAAATGAATATGGCGGACGTGTAACAGCGAAAATGGACATTTTTGGCCTAAATTCAAAGCTATTGGTGAAATTGGCTTAGTTGTACGAAAAATGATATTCAATGATATCAGTAATCATGAAAATTAACCCCACAGAAATATTTTTCAATATATTCCAATATGACGGTGCTATAAAATAAAATATCTTTAAAAACTATTCATTTGCTGGTATCTATTACATAATGGGGCATTATGGCATAAAATTGATATTTTTTCAACATATTTCAATATATATTGGAATAAATTGAAAGATATTTCTGTGGTATTCATTTTCATAATTACTGATGTCACTGAATCTGATTTTTCACACGACTAAGCCAACTTCATCAATAACTTTGAATTTACGTAACAAAAACTTTTCCATTTTCGCTGTTATGCGTCCGCCATATTAATTTCACAAATGAACGACCAATTAGTCCACTACTTCTTAAGGGTCAGTTTAACCGGAATTGATTGCTGAAAAAGAGGAAATGGATTGTAAAAAGCTTTCCCTTTTTTCCATATTTTTCAATTTCAAAACGCCAAATGAAAAAAGCGACGTATCGAAAACAAAAACTGTGCCCAGATAAGGAAAGGAGCATACCCAAATTTCAATAGTAAACAGCCATCGACGATAAAATATTTGCTTTTGATTGCTTTTCAAAATGAAATAAAATTCGTGGCAGTTTGGACGGAAGCAGGTTAGATACGATATACAATTTCGCTTAATTTTAACGATTACAGTGTTGACGATAAACAAATCATTTATTTACGCTGTTTATTGCTTCCTTTATTTGTAATCGACCTTTTAAATGTCTTCAATCTCCAGCCTATAATGCATATTTTATACCCTCACTTTGTATTATAATTGCCGTTCTATCTCTACTTTGAACCACTGTAAACTATGATTAATTTAAAAAGTCACTAAAGTAAAATAAAATGATGTGAGAGAATGCACAATTTCTTGTCACAGAAATATTGACTTTATGATAATGGACTATGTCGATGGAGGGTTTACATTTGCGAATGAGAATAATAATATTTTTAACAATTGTTCTATTATGTAATGTATACAATATTTGTAACAATTTAAATATTTTGAATTTTAACGTTTAAAAATAAATGCGTTCAATTTCCAGCCTAAAATGATTATTTTATATTCTATTTTTTTAGCATAATTGCTGTTCGAATGCTACTTTGAGCCATTGTATTTTATACTAAATATTTTACGATATTGAATTATTCTCATAATTTAACTAGCACCATATGATAAAAAAATTTATTCTTGGATTACTAATGCCTTATTATAGCTGAAAGTAGAGTATTTTTTACAAAAACAAGGAAACAATAATTTCAAATAATTAAGTAAACAACTTAATAATTTTTTTAATGAACTTCTTGAGTAACTAGTTACAAACTGTAGCATGAAATATGGATCTGAAAGAGGATGACGGAAATTCTGATGTGTCGGGGATGTGGCTTTCCCAGGCAGGTTAAAGTAACACGTGATTTTGGTCAGGGATTCACAATAGGCGAGAACGTAGCCACTTCCATCCTCGCAGACACATAACTTAAAAAAGTCGGAGACACGTCTTAAGAGTTTTAAGATCAACCTATCATTGGCTAGACGCAAGACGATACTGCACACTTCATACTCCGAAATGTGTGTTTTGTAATTTGATACCTCTCGTTCAACCTTTCAAATGTCGTAATATCCGTGACGCCTCGTTTCAATTTTTTTACAGAATTTGACTTGTTTCACGCCAATGATTTAACTTAATACGTGGTAGGCCGCACATATGTTCCGGCAGATGAATTGCCAACGAATTCAATATTATGTTAGATTCTGTTCAAACGCATTTATACATAATTTTTCAGCCGTCTCTTAGTCGCTGATCTACAACATATCAGTTGCCAAAAATATATTACACTCAATTTTTAATTCCTGATCAATTGCATTTATTCCTATAATGCACATGTTGTAAGGAATACTGATAAGAAAGTTATTTTCATTTCGAATAATCCGTTCGAAATTAGAAACTGGGAAAATGGAACTTTCCAACTCATGAGATAGTCGAGTTTCTCACGATCGAAGATTTAGAACATTGGGATAGTTGAATTTTAAAAAGAGAACTGATGTACGGTACATTACGATTTGGCATTTTTATGTGAATTTTAAGGTTTCCGAAAAATGTCACGTTTTTTCACTTTCGTGTAGTAGAATATTGATGAAATCTGATGATCGTTGTATTTTTAGTAGCAGGTTGATATCTATGGTATATAGTGGTTATGATTTAGTTAGTCATAGGGATTGTTACGGGTCATCAAATGTTTTCTATTGATATTGAATGGATATCAATTTCTTTTCATTCACTAGTCTTATAAAAATCAAACCAGGAAATTCATTTTTTTTCGACATTTTACAATTTCAAACAGTAATTGAAAGACGAACTTTCATTATAACAAATTTTACGTTTACTTTTAGTAATTACTATTAACGTTTGCAAATGTTTGAATTATAAATGTTTTTCATTTCTTGCTTCAATTTTAGACAAATATTTTGTGTCATTTTTGGATTAGTTTTTTGAAAACGTAATCTTTAGTAGGGCCACCTTTTAAAACACCTATATAATTAGAAGCAATAAAAGGCGTTCAGAAAGTTGCTGAACACTTTACGTAATTCAATTTTACTGGTACAATCACAATATCTAGAAATAAAACCCTGTTTTATAAACAAAGAACTAACAAAATTGATTGGTCATAGTACATAAGTGAAATATGCAAAGAAGCCTTCTTCTTCACGACGAATAACTTCTTTTATCAATGTAGTGTTGTAAATATATGTATTATGCTAAATTTGTACTTCAAATTAAAAAAGTTGCAGAATTTGTACACAAGAAAAACCACCAATCATGGAAATACAAGACTTTTTATAACGTACTTTCCTACTAAAAAGTACTAATAAGTCACAGAGATACGCGTGTTTTTGTTGATTTTCGAGCTGCATCTTAAACAGGGAAATGGATTAAGATAAAGTGACCTGGATTATCATGTTCGAATATGGACTTTCAATTGGCGTAGTCAAACTTGCATGTAAATGTTTTCTAAAACCAAAATTACAGCTTTCTTTTTTTCATATTAAAAATATGATTTTTTATGTCGTTTAAAATGATCCTAACCGCTGAAAAGTATCATTATGATCACGTAAAACGTATATACTGATAAAAACGAGAAGACGAGAAGACCAATGTCATCACGAACTTTTCTGTGAATGAAATGTTTCTAAGAAATACAATTTAATTCTTGATGAATTGGACATTTTGAATTTTACAAATAGACTGTCCTAATAGCGAATTCCGACTGTCAAAAATTCGTATTTTTTGTGAAATTGGTGCTACAATTGTTTTTATACATGCTTGTCAGTAAATATGTTATGCAAGGCCGGAATTTGACATTTTATAGAGGTTAGGGCGATTTTAGGTGAAAAACAAAATCTTCTTATAATTACTATCTGTTATAGTGTTGGTTATTTTTGGTCTTAATAAATCTTAATAAAAATCAATTTTTTGCATGTAAAAATTAGCCCAGGAAAAGAAACGATGTAAATAAAATAGGGTAATATTGGAGGGTAAATAATAACATTTAAAGTTTCCACCCTAATTTATTGATATGCAAGAAATTAATGTTTATTAAGTTTTATTAAGACCAGAAAACAACCAACATATAACCCATAGTATTTATACTTATACCGGTCGATACTAAATTTTCTTACAATCTTGGATAATTTTATGCATTATTAGTTGAAACCAAGAATGATTTACAGGTCTTTTTTAATACGAAAAATATTCATAAAAAAACATAAATGAAAAAGAAATCCTAAAAAAAATGTTGGTATTCACAGACATTTAAATGCATAGATGATAAATTAAGTCCCGTTCAAGGCAATTTTAGTCCAGTCCCTTTTGGGAATAAAGCGTGAAATTCGTGAATTAATCATATGTTGAACTCAATTTAAAATAAAATTAACATTGCACGTTTGTTCTTAAGTCGATTGTGTACTCTCAAAGAGGATGGTAAAATTGTTAAGCTATTATATGGTTATGAACATTCGCATACTTGAATTTCTGCAGTACAGTTGCTAGAATTAAAAAATTTCATCTAAAGAAGAGCATCAAATCATCAATTGGTAATGACTAAATAGACATCTTTGAGGGATTTTGGTAATTGATTTACGTATGACAATAAACGTATTTTCTCTAAACATTTCTTGTATTTATATGTAGCCACCATGATAAAAATAAAAATTATATTCAAAAATTTTGCGTTTATATCAGTGATTACAAAGAAATATAAATACTTTCATCAAATCATTTTCTTACATATAAAGGAATAGTTTATTAAAAATAAAAGTACTTATTTTTCTATAAACTACCCATGCAAACAAATTTTTGGAAGGTTTGGTTTCAACTCTTACTTTAATTACTACAACATACATTCACTTTATTTTTAAGCATACACGAAGAATTGTTCTAAAATTCTTCTTTCTTAAAAGCATTAAAGAAGTATTCTTTAGAATATTTCAATTTTTTTTTGCATATTAGGTTACGATGTCGAATACAAAGACAAAGATATGTCAAATGAACCAGCTAATTCGCAGTATAAATCAACGACGAAAAAGGTATCGTTAAACTTGTGATAGTATTTAAACGTTAAAACATTACGAGATGAAAATACACGGGCGTAAGGCGCGTTGCCCCGTTTATTTTTTAAGCAGTAAATCGTAACTTTGCGATTGGATGGAATATCCATAAAATTCTTCTCTTTGTACCGGAATTGCCAAACATGTCAAGTTAGAGAACGAGAATGACGTTGGGGTCTTCCTGTATCGGTTCCTTCCATGAATGAAAGGACCATAGTATCTAAGAAAAATGAAGGGGTTGTGCTGATTATGGCCACGTGCGTTCCTGAAATGTTTACATACTATAAGTTGCCGGAAGGAGGGAGATAAAAAAAAGTCAGTATATAAAAACCCTAAGATAGTAACGGAATCATTTAAAATTAGAACTACGTATCTTTTGAAATGTATAAAGTAAACAACGAAGACTGTAATTTCACTTGTGGATAACATTTTCATTTTTTAAGGAATCTAAATAAAAAGTTTAGTCTTTTAATGCCCAAATGTACAACATTTTGGCATTTAAACTCCCCAAGAAAAATTATATTTCTTAACTAATGGTGATATTTATAAATGGATAAAAAATTTGCATCCCCGTATTCATTTTTAACCCATGTGGTACTATATGTCTTACTCAGAAATTTTAACGGGTACACTTCAAAAACCGGACAAATCACAAAACAAACAATTCAAAAAGCCGACATTCAAAAACCAGACATTTCAGAAAACAGACTTTTAAAATACGCGTGTATTTTTTAATTTTGGGGTTTTTAAGTGTTTTTTTTTTGTGTGATTTGTCCGGTTTATGAGATGCACCTAAAACAGAGATGCAAAAGCCATGCATTTAAAGTTATCTACAAAATTACCACCTTGGTCAAACACTTTTGACCTCGAAATGACCTTCTAGTGAGATTTGCAATGTCTGGTTTTTGAATGTCTGTATTTTGAAATGTCTGGTTTTTGATTGTCTATATTTTAAGATGTCTGGGTTTTGAATGTTTGCGTTTCGAGGTACACCCGTTTTAACGACAAGATAGAGTAGTGGACAACTTTAAACATTTACTAATTAGTTACATTTCCTACCAATTGTCATTACTCAAGATTTTAATAATAATTCCAGGTAGTTACTATTCGATATACTATGTACACTTATGATATGGTATTACTACAGAAATGAATAATAAAATTGCAGCTCGTTCTTATAAATCATATCGTACTAAATATCGTACTAAATATACCCTGCAGGATGGAAGGAATAAGGCTACCTCTTGTTTTTATTAATATGTTGTTTATTAGGAAGTTCTCCACCTTCGTTTCAAAGCAATTAAATGTGCTTTGCATCATAACTTCTGAAGATGAATCGCAAAAGAACGAAATATAAAATCAAAATATAATAGATAAATATACAAACCAAAGCAGCTGTCATTATTACATCAATAAATGAACTATGTCTAGCAAATTTTTCTTTTATTTTATTATGATCGAATTACGTTCCCCACTAAGTTCAAAATGTAGCATATAAAACTTATTTCAATAGCCAATCAGTATATTCATTATCAGAATTATTTGAATTCGAGACATGGGGTTTTCCATACACATCTCTGGTTTCACTTCGTCACTAACAAAAAAATGTAAAAACAAGATTGTTATTATCGTAATTGGTGTGATAAATTGCAACAGGCACTAGTAAATAATTCTCAGTGGAATCTTGACGAACGCCGTTTCAAGCTGAGTTTGACGTTTCTATAGAAAGCATCATTAATACTTGGTAACGCAATAAACTATATTTAGATGGCGGTAACAGCGTACCGGTATGATTTGATATCTCGCGGAAACCACATGGCCATCAGCTATCTCTCATGATTCACCCTACCTACCTTTCTTCATTTTCTTTTTTTGCAATTTGTTTATTTGTTTGCCAGTGTTTTGTATCTAGAACTCCCTTCATTCTTTTTCAATTTCTGTGGATGAAATTACTGGGAAGTATGGAGGAATTTGTTATGAATAGGTTTTGCCAATTTATCCTTCAATTTTGTTACAAATTCATATTTGGTTATCTGATGCTCATCCATTTATATGCAATACTTTTCGTATTATACTATACCTCTACCTAAAAGTGAATACTCATGACAGATGAGCACATATCATGGCGATGAATAACAACATGATAACAATAATAACAGGTCAAATGATGTATTCTAACAAACGTTGACATAAGTGTATCTGGGTGTGGAAGTCATTATATTATTTCCGCCGTTATTTCCAATATTATTACAGTGTATTAAAATTTTAGCAAATATTTATTTAAGCTTTTTAAATATTAATTGGATGAGAGCAAGTAAATCTTTAGGAAGACGTACCAAACATTAGTTAAATAATAAATGACTGTAGATTTATTAAAGAAAGGTGGCCCAAGTGCAAACTGGTGTTCCGCTGGTAACACCAACATCCCCCTTACCGTCAATAAATTAGTACTAATATTTACATGTATCAAACTCTGGATAACAATAATAATTTTCTGAACTGTCATTTTCTCAACAAAAACACACATTTTAATGGCCCGTATTTAGTTTTCAGTTTTTATTTAAACTAGTTCGACCTTTAGTTATGTTAAAAGAAATTCTAGAAATACTTTTTTAAACCCCGAAGGGGCTGTTTTAAGAGTGTGTGTGTCAATTTTTCCAGTGTTTTTTTTAAATACAACATAATTCGACACTGTCTGGCCTTCATTATATAAGTAAATATGAGGAGAAGATATAACCTAAAAATGAACAGAGAAAAGAATAGGTTGAGGCAACGAAAGCTTAGTGCTCCCAGATTCATACAAAGAGTTGGTTGTTACAATAACTGTTATTACCTTTTTATGCGAAATGATTCGTTAGTACACCTATTTGTTATTGAAACTTTTTATATGACTGTACCAATAAGCACTTCTGATTCAATAAATAATAAATTCTTTCATTTTGACGTACAATAAACGGAGGGTGAAGTTAGTTCATGAGTAAGTTGAAGTTGGGACATTTGTTTCCGTACAGATTTCGGTTTTTTTATAGAATACTTTCTTAAGCGAAGGTCCAGGTATAAAAACAGCTATATGAAATAGTCATTAAGAAAATACTAAAAATTATTTCCTGATTCATTTTTTAAGAGGAATTCAGTGATCCCATACGATAAAAAGGAATAACATATTTATTGTACAATAAATTGTATAAATATTACATTTTATAAATAATTACAGATGAATTTTAAAAAATTCCATTCTTTCCATCGACAATAATGACTAATGAAATAATTTATTAGTAGTTTTCGTATCACTGATTTTAGGTCTGTACCCTCCCCTTGCATGAGTTAATATTGATGTGTAACAAATTCCCTGATCATCAGATTAAATTTTAATTCCTTTTGATAAAAAGACTGTAGGATGTCGGAGGTGGGCGACCTTCCTCTACGCATTCCATTATTTTCAACACGTTTTGTTGCATATAACGCTAAAAATACAATGATTTGCTATTTTCTGCCTTCATTCGACATGTCATTAACTCGGACATTTTTCATGTCAGTTTTCATAATCAATCAACATTTAGCAACAGTCAACACCTGCATTTACCCAACTTCTACGTTGAAGATGATGTTGATGGCTAATTTCTTAGAATTGTCCGGGGATATCTCATGATATATACTTTGAGGTCTCATTAATCGAATCATATTGAGAAGTAACAATTGTGATACACTTCATGATCTTCCGCAGCAGGTGTGAAAAGGTTCCATGAAATTCATCACACTTCTTATGTCCACACATTCTAAATATATTCTACTACACTGCAAACACAAAAGTAACAGTGATGTCACAACTATGTAACATTTATGTAACAATGTAACCATTACGTAAATGTTACATAACTGTTACTTTTTGTGTGGGCACGGTATTCTGCCTTACAAAGTAAATAAAGTCTATAATTTGTTTTTATTTCGATTTTTTTTTCTTGGAATAAGCGAAATACAGCCTAAAAGTATATATATATATATCAGTTATAGACTTGTTTATTTTGCACATCAGTGTTATTGAGAAATAACATTTTTCCGTGCTCTTTGTCCGACCTTATATGTATATCATTGACATTTTATTCTTGTGGTTAGTATATTCGATTTTTATAAAATCTATCAAATAATCAAAATGTGTAATAAGAAATATAAGCGTAATAAGAAACCGGTACATCCAAAAAATGTAGTGGTTAAATGATGGAAGCAAGATGATCCAGAGGAAAATAAAGATAGTCGGTGAAAATAATGTTCAAATTCAAAGGGAACCTGATGATGCCTAATACTTACTGCATAGTGCGACAAATACTTTTTTCAGTTGAGAGTAGACATATTTATTTCATCCAAAACAAGTATAAAAGCCCATGTCAAAAATGCTATACATTTAAATGATTTCAAGGTTCAATAAACAATAATAAATATAGTATCCTTGCAGAGCATTAGTAAGCAAATTCCAAAAAGACAAAAATAAATGAGCTTAGCGAAACTTTCGAATAGACGACAGTGAAAGCAGCACATGTTAAGAAGGGAGTATATATACGTTTGAATAAATAAATTTCTATAGCTGCTCAGCGATATAGCCCAGAACCCGAGATTTGGCTCGTATTTACGTGTCCGCCCTTTCTGTTTGTAACGGGATAAATAGGCTACTTCGAGTGCGGAAATAATAATTAGTAAAAGTACCGAAAGGGGAGGGTTTATTCATGGCACGAGCTTAGCACGCGATCAACGTCATTGCCCTTAAGTTGGTATACTTTTCGTATGCATACTCTGTGGTCATTTTTGGATCATTTCGATTAAAATCAAAATTTATGAATCAATTTTAAAAACAATATCATTCTAGTTTAAACATATTGAAAAGGCAATTTATATTTATAAAATCGTCTTCACAATTCCGAAGTATGAATATTGAACATATGATTCTATATGCGCCGCCGGATGGGCTTGGGTCGAAAAACCGACGAATCAAAAAGCCGACACGTAACTAACCGACAGTCAAAAAACCTACAGTCGAAAAGCCGACACGTACAAAAACGGAAAAAACAATAATCGGACAATAGTTTTTTTTGTGTCGGTTTTTTGACTGTCAGCTTTTCGATTGCCGGTTTTTTTACTGTCTTGACTTATTTGAGTCTTGATTGTTGTAATTTTGACAATAAGATAGTATTCAGCGATCCCTCAAGCAATATTCTAACCTTGGAAGCGTAAGAAAGTAATTTAAAATACCGAAATTCGTAAATGTAAACAAAGAATTTCGTTAGCGACCATTTTGAAACCGCCGATTTGAAAACAAAAAGTTTTTTTGGTATGACTTTATTCCTGAGTCGTCGAGAATATTTTTCTGATAGGTTTCGTAATGATAAAATATGTTACCTCCAAAAAATATAGAAGAAGAAAAATCAGTACTTTTCTCAAATTTCTTTGAAAAATAGAGGTTACGTGTCATAGTTTTTTAAATTGTTTCAGCGGCCATCGATAAAGCGACATTGAAAGATAAGATACAATTATTGCCATAGATGAAAAGTACATTTTTCTAATACAGTTAACAATGTGACCATTGAAAATCGGTGCACTTGGGCCGATTACAGTTAAGATTGACTGTTAAATCAATTTAGAAAATTCTATTATTTTTACTACTTAGACTTTAGTCGATTACCAGGACGTACAAAAATTTAGTTAAACCGAAGTATGTGTAGACAGTCAAGAAATTTTAGAGATCGTTTTACGGAAACAGGGCATAGTAGACAAATTTGCCAAACTAATTGGCAACATAAACGACATTTT
This sequence comes from Trichopria drosophilae, assembly GCA_030407085.1. Taxonomy (NCBI): domain Eukaryota; kingdom Metazoa; phylum Arthropoda; class Insecta; order Hymenoptera; family Diapriidae; genus Trichopria; species Trichopria drosophilae. Next base: position 19,577,293 of record CM059583.1, on the reverse strand, counting down.
TTGATAATCTACTTGAATATTTATTAAGGCTGCTTCATATAAAGTGAAAAGAAGAATCCTATATTCCAAAAGTAACATTTAAGAAGGCTAAGTTATTTAAATATTCTATTCAATCGTAATTTTTCTGTATATGCGACCGTGAAAGTGTAATTGTAATGAATCCTAACATAAATTAAGTGTTTTAATTACGACAAAACATTGCTGGTTAAAATAAATCAGAAAAATATTTTTTCGATTCAGGGGTCGTAAAATGATCATTAAACGCCTCCTTTTGGGGGTATGAAATAAACTCGCTGGTCAGTGTTTCGTAAACATCTTTAATTTGTGTGATAGAATGAATGGTCATTTTACTCCCCCTAAATCGAAAAATATTGTTTGCACCACACGCGTAAAACGACCATTTCACGCCCTTGGTGAAAAAAGTACTATTTAGTGGTTTCAATGAAAATAATCAGGTAGGGCTTCATTCAAAACAGATTTTGGCACTATGAAATAGCTAAAACAGAATGCCGAGTCGATTTACTGAGCAATTTAACGCTTCGTTTTCGTTGGGGCCAACCACGTGAATAATAAATCTTTCAATAAAATAACTTAAAAATTGTAGTCTGTTGATTTGGACGTTTTATTATTTTTACCACTACTGCTTAGAAAATAAATAATATGAATTGTACAAAATACGTCTTTTAAAATCTGTAAAATATAATAGTAAATTGATACAATGGTCGGGTGTCTTATGGGTGTCTTAAATGAAGATACTAAGACACGTAGAAGTGTCCTCATTTAAAATGTGTTTTGATTTAGGCGTCTTAAAACTGAAGTGTCTTAAAATTTAAGATATTTTGTATCTAATGAAATAAACCTTATTTAATATTTAACTTTCAGTCGTTACTGTATTGTTTTTGCTGTGTTACGCCAAGAGATCGAAAATTCTTTTTTATCAGTTTTAACTTTGAGGATAATGACAATAAAGCAAGACATTGAGAAATGTCTAACCTGCCATAACCTAACTTGATCTTAGAAACGAAATTTCATCATCATTTGCTTTACCAGCTGTAGGGTTATCGTAATAGACACTTAAATTTCGTAACACTGAAAGAAGAAAACGGTAAAATCTACTAAATCTAAACGGAATAATTATTCGTGTAGTCGAAACGACGACAAGAAAAACTAACCCAATATCACGTGAAAAATTGTCTATAATTTCCACTTTCCAACGAAATTCAACAAATTTTAATATGAAATTAAACGTTATTAAATGTTTTGTCATCACACTGGGACGAAAACAGCAACTTTACTTCTTTTCCTCCCTGTCATGAAGAAAAATCGTATACTTCCCTCGGGAAGTAAAAAACATTGCCTTCTTTGGTGAGTAATATACTATTTCTTCACACCGAGAGGAAAGTTGCTGCATTCCTCCCGGTGTGAAGAAATAGTATATTACTCAACGAGGGAGGTAAAATAAAGAATGTCTCAGACTGCGTGTAATTTTTACCCGAGGTGAAGCCGAGGGTGAAAAACATGTAGTCTGAGGCATCCTTTTTTACTTCCCGAGAGAAGTATACGATTTTTCTTCATAGCAGGGAGGAAAAGAAGTAACTTTCCTCCCGCCTTCGCCTTCGTCCCAGTGTGATGAAATAGTATATTACTCAGCAAGGGAGGCATTCTTTTTTACCTCCCTCGTTGAGTAATGTACTAATTTGTCTTGCGCTTAACGTATTTCATACGTTGCATTCGATTCTTTGCGAAATATTGAAGACAAAATATTCATGTTTCATTCGAAATGATACGTTCTTTTGATATATAGTCTGCTTAATGTGAATGATATTTCATTCAATTTCATTTGGTTCTTCATTCGATTTGCATTCCAAAATTGCCTGTTTTAACATGCATACATTGAACATAACTTCAAACTTTAAAATCCATCAATACTGTGGATATATTCGTTCGAAAATATTTAATATCTTATTAAAATTTGCTAAATTTCATTCGACGCCCGGATACAAATCGAATGTAAGCAAGATATCACCGATCTCATTTATTGGAATTCTTATATAGTAGAACCCTGCAAACACGGAAAGTAACAGTTATGTAATATTTACGTAATTGTTACATTATTACATAAATGTTACATAGTTGTTACATAACTGTTACTTTTGTGTTTGCAGGGAAATTACAGTTGTTTAATGCTTAGTAATGTTGACGGAGCTAAGTATAACCTATAAATGTAGAAAATAATTCATTTAACTACTTTGTTGATTTTAACATACGTGAGTTACCGTAATCTGAGATTTGGTTAAATTTGTTATGTTAATAGTTAATATAAGAATTTAAAATATTAATGTTCAGATCATTACGTGACATGTAGTATATTTGCCTCGCTTGCAATTTCACAGAAACAAAGATAAACAAACATACAAACGCGCGGTCACTTGATTTTCTGCGAATTTTTCGGTGCATTGTTGACATGCGCACTTCAAACGACAGAATTTAATGTAAGATGTATGAACATTTAACGAACGCTGATTGAATGTTAAAATATACGAGTTAATATAGAATAACATTCCTGACATGAAGGAAAGTGCTGGTATTTTCATCTCAAAGTTACATGTCGTTTTTGACTTTTGTTTTTGACAATTACTGTTATATCGTTACAGTTAATGTAAGAGCCTTGAAGTTAGCTTACATTATCTATTAATAGAGAATTTTTCTCAGTGTAGGTAGTAAATTTGACTATTTTTTCTCTGACAGCAAAAAGAATCATGTTTCTTAACTGTACAACCCATGACACGTCGCAATCGACAACTGCTGAGGTGAGTCGCAAAATGTACAAGACACCTACAATAAGACATCAAGAAATGTCTTAAAAATTATTAAATTAAGACAACTGATTTTCTAGTATAAATAAAAACTGACAAATCTATCAGACATTTTCAGTTATAATAAATGATTTTTCATAATAAAATTAATCCGTGTTTTAATATTACTGGCTACCCATACTGGGTTGATGCTGACGTACTCTGGCGGTGGGACGTTACATCCTACTGATATCGGTACTGGCAGCCAGTACTATGTACTTTGTCAATGCTTTAGCGTTATTGGAGACAGTATTAATTTATTGTCGCAAACAATATTGGTTACCAGTCTTCTCCATTTTATTGTCAGTACTGACACTTTCCCGTTAATCCGTACCGGCTGCTAGTATTGGGTTAGTATCTTGTCGGGATTTTACTCCACCAATTTTTACTTGGGTGGTCTATTTTACCAAATTTCGTAAATAAAGTTCTGTTTTAGGTAAATAAGTCGTGGTCGAGAAAGTCTTGCATTTGCGGAAGGTCAAAAGGAGTTATAACTGCGGTTTGGAACATCGGATTGAAACTTGTACTGATCTATTTAAAATTTAGTTTACTTTGAGTTACTCTTCAGGGTTTGCGATATTTTGCATGTTTATAAAGTTGCAGAGCAGATAGTGCGTGGAAAACATTTTTTATTTCATTTGTTGAAGTTCTAACGGCCGTATGATCTCATTAATTAGAAATCAAAAGTTGGTTAAAGAGAGGTTTTTAATTTTTCATTGCTTCCAAAGACGATTTTAGGGCCGGGGAACTAAGTTCCGAAAATCAAAATCCCGAAAGGACAAAATTTCGATATAACATGGCTCAAGCGTGCTTTTCTTCACTTTATTTTTGAATATTTGACGAAAAGAAAGCAAATTAAAATACCTTGAACTCACGCAATATCGAAATTTTAGCCTTTCGGCGTTTTGATTTTCGGAACTTTGTTCCCTGGCCGATTTTAGTTTTTATATTAAATTAAGAAAGTGATAACAGATTTGGAAATTGAGAGAAAAACTGGATATGGTTAAAGAGGGTATCTTTATAACAGCGTTGTTTATACAGTTCTTAGCTCAGAAGACTTACGAAGTTCATAGGTTATGTACATCTAATGTTATGTCAACATTCGCGAAAAGACCGATTTACCTATAACTATAATCCATAATCAATTAAAGTAATCGAATACATACATACATATACATACGCAAATGCCCTATAAGTCGCCAATTCGACTTCAAAGTTCACAACTTTGAAGTCAAAATTCCCTAAATTGAGGAAGGAAACGCGCAAGGAAATCATTATCCGCCATGTAATAACGAACATAACCTGTAATATTCACCAGTTATTAAATAATATAATTCTGATATTCTGTTGAACGTATCAAGTAAAATAATACATATTTTTTATCATTTTCATTGTACAAATTCCAAAAAATTATTACCAGATGATTAAAATGCAAAATAATATTGACCTACTTTTCACAACAATTACAAAAATTTTCAAAATGTACTATTTCTCGAGGCGCATTTAATATTAATAGGGTAGCATAAAATTCTGATCGAGAAATTATCAATCGCACGAAAATTTGCCCATAAATAACGCGCAATTTCATTTGCAATTACTTACCATCATCCGTAATTATTTGTTTTATTGCTGGCTTGTGTTTTGGTGCAAGCATGGAGGAACCATTGGGGCAAGTTTTAGAGTTTTACAGTACTGCCATATCATGAGAATATGTAATAACATAAATATACAGGCTTGTCAACTTCGAACACGAAGGAAAAAAAATCTAATCTACACGGAGAACAATGTCGACTTATATGTCGAAAAGAGGTAAATATTACCTAAATATTACCAATTTTCGACCACGTACAGGTCCATTTGACCAAATTCGGACTTCGACCTATTGGGAAAAAATGCCCTCCATTACCTAATTTCGACCGTAAATTTACTTCCACTTTTGTCCCCACTTACCGCCATTCGACTTCTAATTTAGGTAAATATTGTGTGGTCGCGAAAATATCTCGCCCTAATGGAAGGTCGAAAAGAGGTAATTTCGCCATGTTTTGCTGCTTGGGACCGTATATCACAGTGGCGAGGTAATTTTTCAGTGAAAAATGCTTTCCGTGTAGTTAATTTTGTTTCTGTTGACTTCCAACTTACTTTTAGGAATACAGCTTACTCCACGGACCATTTGCGATCCCTCTACTGGATGAGTTAAATGCTCCAAAATTATTAGACATAAATTATTCTTTGGAGCAATTAATAGTACATCCATATGGAGTACGAAATAAACAATTGGCAGAACACGGTGTTCTTCGATTAAGTTTAACCCAATGGTATAGAGTGCTGGTCATGAGTAGAATGGATCGTTTCACGATAGTGGCGTTGATGAAGAAACGAGGCAACAATATGTGCATAGAATACTGCCATGTTCCACATTTGTGAGTTAAAAACAATAATATATATTGGCCTCCAAATCAATCATTAACCCTGAGGGATGATCCTTTTTTTTCTATAAAATGTCGATGAACGGTTTTTTTCGAGTCATTTGAATTTTAGTTCAGACTGACGTATGTACAGTTTGAGGTTAGGTTATTTTGTATAAAAGTGAGTTATTCGCATTATATATATGTCGTCGGCTATCCTTCTTAGTCGAATTGCCCTATAAGTAATTTTCCGCGATAAATTCGACTTTCAGGTTAAAATCTAACCAGGTTATGAAGTCTTAGTTTCCCAATATTGACCAATTAAGACATTTCGCCCTAATGGTCAGAATAAGGTAATTTTGCACGGTCATATAGCCTTCCAAGTGGACTCTAATATTGACTTAAAAGTCTATTCGACTGTGAAGACATATTTTTGGTCACAATTTGGGAATTTTAACCTCATTTATAACTTTAAAGTCACATAACTTTCTAGGCATATTTTAGGGAATATTTACGTACTTTTCGACCTATATTCTCGACTATAAAGACTTTTTGACTTTTAAGACAGTTATTAGGTCGAAAATTGGTCAATTTTACCCCATTAGGGCATTTTGACTTTGGCTTGGTCGAAATGACTACCCAATAAGCAAAAAGAAATGTTGAAATATTCAAAAAGAATACTTCTTGAATGCTTTTATGAAAGAAGAATTCCAGAAGAATTCTTTGTGAATGCTTAAAAAAATTACGAATGTCCGCTTTAGTTATTAAATTAAGAGTTAGATACGAATGCTTTTTTTAAAAGCATTTTGTAAAAATGTTCTTAACAAACCATAACTAAGTGTTCATAAAGAATTCTTTTACTGAATAAGTATACTAATAAGTGTGGAATTAATTTTGAGAGCGAGAGAGAAAGAGAGAGATGCGTATTATCCGTATGTAAAAATGCAGACAATACATATATGTAACATTGTAACATACAGCATGCCGCGTTTGTTGTACTACTTTTGGAGGCTCCTTATATACAAACTTGCCCAAGACTCGTGCACTTGCGAGAAACTCGGTCGCTAACTCAAATTTGTTATAAAAGAATTTTTTTTTATTACGTCTTATACATTATAAGTATAATTTCATGAGGACTTTCGAGAAGTCATAAAGTATTCTTTTTTCAAAATCTGTGTTTATTGGGAGGGCATTTTATGCATCACCAATGCGGTGGGAGCTCGAATCATCCAGTGATGTCGACGGACTGTTCAAGATGGCCACACATACCGTGTACTTGTTAACAAAGAATACTTTAAGACTACTTTTATCATAACTGTGAAACACTTTACCTTTAACCGATGGTATTTCAATTTACACATTTTTTTCATAAAGGTTAATTCTTGACTACGTTTTCAATACTTTATGACTAACGATTTATTGCGGACATTCGAGATTACTTAAAGAATTCTTTATTTCGAAAGTGGGCTTATTGGGTAGGATTGCTGCTTGGGCCGATACGTTACAAGATAACTAAATGAAAACATACTAGATTTTTAGTAAACTTACTATTTTCACAATAAGTGAAACTATACTAATGTTTCCAACCTTACTGTTCAATAAGCGAAGACTGTAAGTGCAGGTCGATCACTAAAATAATGGGTGATTGCAGACTCAAAAGTTTCAGTGTTAGTAACCATAATTGTGCGTTCCAGCATACCACCCGATAGTTTATTTTATGTTCACCATTATCGGTGAAAAGTGCTCTCCGTGTACTTACACTCTCAAAAATAGCATTGTTTACACCAATTATGTTACTGTATATAATTTCTGTCACTATTGAACAGACCCCTTAAAAATGATGTACCTTCAAATCCAATTTAGTTCTGTCTTTGGGCTGCAATGTCGGGTATCGCTAATGAAATGAATTAAAATAATCTCGTCCTCGAAAAAAAGTATGAATGGTCCTATCTGGAAGCTGGACTACTCTGATAGAGTACCTTGCACGTATCAAATGGTACGATGAACCCCATAAGGCGGATGTTCATCGACAGATTAAAAACATCGAAAGCAAGCTGGGTCTTTGTAACCTTCCGCCTCTAGTAGGGTTTCCCACAATTCGAGGCGCCATCACGAGAACATTAGCGATTACGGGATAGAGGTGTTCTGGATTGCGTCGCGGACGCGAAGCGGGTAATTATATTAAAGCACCCCACCGTCCCCCTGACCCGCAATCACTAACCCCATGGTGCCTGTTCCTGGTTTCCCCTTCGGGGCCTTCTGCTCGTGTCACTTTTCATCCACTTAGCTATCACGATTGTTACTTAATGGAATATCGCGACCACATAACCACCAATATTGTGCTTATCGCAACTTCCTGCAAATCCTGCAACGATGATTTTCGAAGATAACTTGACGGAATTGCTAGTGTCATCTTTAAACATTTCGAAAAATGAAATCTAAAATAATTATCGAAGAGCAGGTTACTGATATTTTGTCTAAATAGTATAATTTATAATTAATTCAATTCCAAAATCATAAAGACAATTTTTTCCTAACATGACCTAACTTCCAGACCATAGATCTGAAGAACTTTTCTAACCCAGAGCATAGTTATTCAGTTGTAGCCATATAGGACTTCTTACTTATGACGCAGAATCTAGCAACTTGGTACTATAAGAATGAGGTTAGAATTACTGTAAATTTATATTTGGAGGAGTACTCAGTTAATGAGCTGTAAAAGTCGCAAAACTTCTGCATTTCGATTCATATTATCAAAATATGTGTTTTGGAAACACAATTTGAGGTTAGGGACGTTGACATGTCACAGTTACTGTGTTGGTACAACAGGAGTCTATTTCTAAAACAACAAAAGACCTTGTGTGCTATTCGCTCAGGCCAAGAGTTGTGATGTGGCAGTACAAAATTGGGGTGGTTCAGCATAACTTGAGTGAGTCAGAGACTTTTACTGACCTTTCACACATAATTGACGTTTCTGTAATTATTACTGAACACGTTTTTTTACTTTTTGCGACCCTAGAAGTGTAATTTGAATCAGTCTTCTTCAATACGAAAATATTAATATCTCCACTTCAAATTCGCATTCGACAAATCCACCTCTTGTACATAACCTCAAAACTAGCAAAAAACTGGGATTTTTAGATGCATAACCTCAAATATTTTAAAATCCTGATGTGGGTTTTTGGTGTTGATGACGAATTCGCTATTAAATTCATGAAATTCACAATCCCAGATAAAATATAGTAGACTAAAGAATGATATTTGTTTGATATAGAGCAACCTTGGTATTCAGAAGTATTTTTATAGAGGCCAGCGCAATTCTCCCTTGCTATTATATTAACGAACCAGTTAAACATTGCATTATATAAATAATAATGTTTTTTCAATTACCTTACAAAAAATTCCATGAGTCGTATTGGAGCTGTGATTTTGAATTTCGCAAATTTGACGATGTATTCGTCGTCAGCAAACTGGAAAACCTCCAAGGAACAAATTTCGTGTTAATCACGAAAAAATTTTGAATTTGTAGATTCTGAAAATGCAAATCAATATATTAGCAATTAAGAAGGGTTATCAAATTTATAATAATTTTAATAAATGTTGCGTGATCTTAGATTGTCCCTTTATAATGTATTCTTGATATATTTTAGAAATACAAATATTATACTTAAACAAACATTTAGAGAACACGGGTTCCTTTAAGAAGAATTAATTATATAGCTTGAAAAAAGGACAAGAAGAAAACAAAGCGGAGACAATTATCTTTCAAAATAAACGTATTAAATACGTACTAAATAGGTGTATTTTTAAAAATCGGGTGGATAAATTATGTCTTCTTCTGTATACATAAGATTCGTTTCGAGTGTTGTCTGAAGAACGTTATATCTGGGAAATCGTCTTCGTCAAAGACAAGCCGACAAACCCTGAAATGCTCTCGAAACTGTCTACAAAGAGTCATCATTTTTTTAATATTCGGGGGCTGGAATTTTTAATTCGTGTATGCGTTACCCAGACATGGGGGTGAGTCGATAAGTGGGGAACAAGTGGATTTTTTTCTCACCAAGCTCTTTAGATAAATGATTTTAATTAAACATTCTTGAAAACTGTTGCAGAAGAGTAATAGCGGGAAAGCCAAAATGTAAATTCAAAATTCTGAAGTGTATGATTGATTGTTGACGTTTAACCTTTTTTCCCACGTTTCATTGCAGAACAACATCTAAAGTCTTCCCTTAAGATGCACGTTAAAACCATATTTATTATGTTCTTCAACAGTAACTTAAATTCTAAATAACATTTGCTGCAGTACAATGTGGGTAAAGTTTCATTATTGTTTTCAATCTTATTTTGCTAACGTCATTATGAATTATACGCATATTTACTAGCGTAAACTTAATTTTTTTATTTTTATTAATTGATATGATGAAATATTCCAAAAATAAAAAATTTCATTATTTTTGTTCATATTGTGCATGTGTTTGAATGCTTAAAGTTTGATTCATTCTAACAAATTAATTTTTAAATGTATCAGAAAGAATTCGTATTTCAGCACGACAACGATTTGTATTGAAATTTACCGTTTTGAATCCTTATTGTATGGAACATAAATATAATACAAATAAAGTCAATCTTGTTATGAAAAGCGGCTTTCAATTATTTCCAAAAAATGTGCTATAAACCTGACACGTACAAGTCAAACCACACAACAAATTTATTGCACATTCATTTAAATATATTTACATAAATTAAGGGGAAATTTCTTTCCATTACGATCATAAATCGGACGGATCAAATTTGGAATCATTTTTGTACCCAGGTGAAGTCTATATAGTTAATTCCATACCAATATTCTTTATAAATTTGTGATATTTATTATATAACTAGATGATCTTGTGTATTAAAATAAGCAATCAAAATTATAATTACACGAATAGGAGTTGGTTGTTGGCTTATAGGTTGTTTCAGACGACAGCATCTAATTGGGCATAATTCGGTTTAAAATTATGTTATCTACAGTGTTGAAGAATTTTATACTATTATACGACATTCAATTTCTTTGCATAATTGTATCTGGTATTTTAAATTTCAACTGTGATTTCTTCCCTGGTGTTGTTATGTCAAGAATTTCAGTCGGATTTTTTTCTAGATATTTTCAGATGTTTAACTGTTGAGACATTTATTAGCCATATGTAACGTGATGATCCAGGACTTATGCGTTTTGTATTTAAGTGAAGGTTCAATTTTCTATCTGCCTTTATTTGTCAACGCTTCGTTCGGTTTCAACGTTAACCTAGGTGGAAAAATCGTTTTGTGGGTTGATTGGGATTTTGCTCTTTCCTGAACTTGCATATCTTCGGATTGAAAATTTCAAATGCCAGATACAATTATTTAAAGATATTTTTGTTGCAGTAACAATATGAAATATTTAAGAATATTTTTGGAATTGTTTCAGTTAAAAATGGTTCAACATGTAAACCATTTCAGATCTAGTGGGTAAAATTATGGACCATTTTATACTCGATTACTTTTGGTCCACTTTGAACTCAAACGTGTCCAATTAGATGATGGCTTCTTAAACAGCCAATAAGAAAATGATTCTATTTTGATTGATGTTTGATACAGTTTGAATCAATGCAGTACCATACCAGTTAATTGCTCGTATATAAAAACAGATGAAAAACAGATCAAATGTATGTATCCGAAAGAAACCTCATTTGAGTGCAATTGTCATCAAATACACATTAGACAAATTTCACATCCTAAAATGTGTGAAAAAAGTGATCTTAATTTGATAATTTTTTATTAATTCCCTTCGGCCAAAATTGATCAAAATTTGATAAATTTTGTTCGACTCGGGTAATACACATCTTAAATTCGGTATTTAGGAATGTTTTGAAGGGATTCATAATTATAATTGAACTCCTATTCGTGTAATTTCACTTTTGATTACTTATTTTAATGAACAAGATCATCTAGTTATATGATAAGTTACAATTCCTCACAAATTTCCTTAAAGAATATTCGTTTGGAATTAATTTCACCTAGTTAGACTTGACCTGAGTAGAAAAATGAATCCAAATTTGATCCATCCGTATTATGATGCGAATGGAAAGGAATTCCAGAATGATATTCCGGACATGTTAGCAACCAAATTTTAGGACATTTCAAAAACTATCAATTTAATTTATGAATATGTTATGAATCTGATTTAATTTAAGAATATTTTCCCTTAATGTTTGTACAATGAGGTTTTAGTGTGGTTTGCTAAGTTTTTGGTCATTATTCAAAGACATTTTTGTGATTTCGCTGACTTCATAACAAGATTATCTGTAGTTGTAGTATATTTATGGTCCATAAATTAAGGATCCAAAATGTTAAATTTCAATGCAAATCGCTGTCGATCTAAATTACGAATTCTGATTTTAAGAACGAATCAAATTTTAATCATTAAACTACATACGCGATACGGTCAAAATTGGAAAATTCAATTAAATCGGCAAGTAACTAATTGCATTAGATAATTTTCTCGGAAATATCTTATAAGATGGCACTGGGGGAGACGTTTTCATTATGCAAAATTTACAAGTAATCCTCGTAAAGATTGCTATAAATTTTTTGAGTATTTTGTCATTCTATCAATTATTAAAAAACCTAAAAAAATTTAGTGCAGGTAAATATTGTATTCATAATGACGTTGAGATTGAAAACAACAAGGATTCTTTACCCAAATTTTAATGAAGCAAATGTTATTTCAAAATTAAGTTACTAATTGCAGAACATAATCAATTTGATTTATCGCGCATTTTAAGAGAAGACTTTATATGCTGTCCTGCAATGAAACGTGGGAATAAAGGTTAGACGTTAACAATTAACAATTTTTTTTCTCGGAATGCCTGGTGCAATATTTATCTATATATAATGATTAGAAGGAACTGTTTATTTAAACAGGTTAGTGGGGAAGAAATATATATGCAGGAATAGTTAATATTTACTCTTTGTGGACATGAATAATGAATAATTCATCTCTTTCTTTTTTACAAAGTGGAAAACAAGTCAGACACAGAGAGGGTAATATTATAAAAAAAAAAGCTATTAAACTTAACCAATGACTTGTTTGTTAGCGGTTAATAAACGTGTTTTACGTTATTAAAAACTATGTTTTAAAGTTTTAATAACTCGTATTAATATCTCAGTGCTTACAAAACAATTTTGTAACGGCTAAAAGCAATCGTTTACACATGATTAACCAATTCTCTCAGTGTACTATCACTGTTAATTTAAAATTTTGTTCATTAAAAAAATGATTGATCTTGTAATGAGACTCGAAATGTTTTTGTTTGAATCTGTCAACATATTACAATTGCAATTTATTGGCAAATTATCTGTAGAAATACGCATATGAATAAATAATTATTCAGTCATTTTTACTATTTTAGTCAGTGAAATTAAGTTGGTTTATGAGACAAAAAATTTATTCACTGCTGGAGTCAGTGATACATTAACGTGAAAAAGTGAATATATCTACGCTCTAATTTTGCTTTTTCTGTTGTGGACCTCGAGCCTATGCTTAATTTAACCTGGAACAATTATGGATTACTTTGAATTACCATGGGTTTAAATTTGCCCTTGGTGTTTTACACAGGCCTGACAGAGTATCGCTAAAATGTTTTGATAATCTTTATTCAACCTTAACACATTTAAATTCGTTTAATAATCAAGTAATTATCATAGGTGATCTAAACATCGATTTATTTAGTGCAGAATGCCTTCAAAGCACTCCTTCAGTTGATCAACACAGCAACCAGAGTTACCGTTACCACGTCAACACTCCTCGATATCACTAAAATTGTTTAGGAAGTAAATATTATTGATGTGTTTTCAATCAAGGAACATGATATTTCAGATCACTTATATTAGTCGGGTGCTTTTTGTCCTGTCCTAGAATTAAGTAAAGCCCAAAACATTTACAATTTCGTGACTTTAAAAGTTTTGACTTCGAAGGTTTTAATACTATTGCTAACCTTGGGGTGCAGTGATGACAAACTTACTTTTCTTAATAACGTAATAACTAGTATTTTTTATCTTTTTGCTCCGAAAAGGATTGTTCGTGTATATAAAACCCATGCTCCTTGGATAACATATATGGTAAAAATTTGTATTAAAAAACGAAATGCGGCGCAATCAAAATGAAGAAGATGTAAATCTGTTTCTAATTTTTCATATTACAAATGTTTACGCAATTGTACAACAGCCATGATTAGGAGGGAACAAAATGAATTTGTCCGTACGCTACCTTCTTCTTCCCAAAGGAAATTTTGGAATGCTGTAAGATTTTTAGAAATTAATAGTTTTATTTCCTCCGAGATTCCTTCGCACCTTTGTGATCCGAACAAGCTTAATGAACACTCTTCTTTTGCTTTCCGTGAAATTACCCTAAATGAACTACTTCGTATTGTTTCAAAAACTATGTTACACTCTGCCGGCTCTGATATCTCAAGGGAGATGTTTTTAAGAATATATAAATACTATATCCGAAAATGTATTATAAGACCAAATCCTAAACTATTGTAAGTCACAACATTTTTCGAACGTATAAATCTGGTTTTACAACCTTTTCAGTTGCGAAACGGCTCTTTTGGATGTATCTGAGGACTTACTGTTCAGCATTGATAAACAAATGCTAAATGCTTACTTACCTACTTGATCTAACTCGCACCTTTGACCTTGAACCACGATCTAACTGTTGCTAAATTATCATAATAAGATTTCTCCGAAGATGCTTGTTCCCTTATCAATTCATACCTTCGCTTCGTTCTCAATCAGTGATACATCATGGCAATAAGAGGATCTCTCATCCTGGGTTTATGATGCGCGACTGTCCTCAGGGTGCGAGTTTGAGTTCCCTAATATTTATAATTTTTCAGATTAACTGGCCATTATCCAGAATATAGATAGTTTTCCTGCCCAATCTATGTTTCCTAAATTCTAGCAAAAAACTGGCATTTACCTAAGTAACTAACCTTCTCGACGTTCGCGACGCCGCGGTAGATATCTCTATACATATTCGCTACATTTTAGTGCAAAAAATGGTGCAAAATTGAAGAAACGGTGCAGATCCTGAATTCGCTATTACATATAGGGAAATCATATTTTCAGAAACGTCGATGACAATTCTAGAAATGTGGATTAAACTTCCTTGGTGCGGAGGTTTTCAGATTATATTTCCATAGAAGTGAGGTTTTTGTAGCAAACTATGTATGTTAATTTGTGTATAAGTTTGTAAATGTTGTTGCCTGGACAAGTTTATTTGTCCTGGAAAAGAAAACCCAGGCGAAGGACAAAACAAACTCCCACATGAAATGTAAGCTATTTGTTACAAAAATTTGGGCATTTTGCAATCACATCAACATTTGTAGGTTAACATGGATATTCCTATTTACATTCTCTCTCAAACACCCGGTATACTCTTCCAATTAAATAATATAATGCAACCACATAATTGTGCGATATAAAAACATATAATGGACATGTATTAATTATTAGCAAATTTCTTTGACAACATGTACAGATATTCTCGCCATTTCTTAATAAGAGATGACAAACCTAACCTATATAGATCCATAAAATCTGCAATTACGATTGAAGAGTTATTGGCCATTTTCTACCCGGTTCTATATACTTTAATTTAAATACCATTTACGATGACTAGAAAATAGCCAACTATCTGGCATTATATTCGAAAGTTTTTGGGCATCAATAATGGCTAATTCATGGTTACATCAGCGATACATTACCACAAGAAAATCGGCTAGAATTCAGCGAAAATGTTGGCCATAATCTGGCCATTAGCTGGTAGTAATGGCCATAAACCAGGCAAAAAGTGGTCAAATTTTCCAGTCGGGTACAGCTGATATTTATGATATTTGTTTGAAGTCAGCTCTTAAAATATTTGCAGATGATAATGATGTCGCCGAAACTTTTACTGTTACGTTTTACTGAAACTTTTAATGTTACTTTTACGTTAATGATGACTTTAATGCCATTGCACATTGGGCGTCCAATAATGGACTGATTCTTAATCCCCATAAATCAAAGCGCCTATTATTGGTAATGCAAAGCTACGTAATAAGATAGATTTTCACTTATATTCGTTAAATGTAAATGGTAGATCTATTTTGGTGGTGTCTGAGGCTAGGAATCTGGGAGTTCTTGTTGATTGTGACTGGACTTTTTCTGGTCACCTCATCAGCGCAGTGGCGCAGTGGATTTTTTATTATTGTTTCGGCTATTCTCATAAAGACGAGTCCTTTCATCTCAATTAAAACTTAAGCTTTGTGAAGCACTTGGTTTTCCACATCTTATTTATTGTGTTTCTGTTTATGGACCTTGTCTTGTGGGAAGCAGTTGTTAAGATACAGGATGTCCTGAATGTTTGCCTCCGCTTTACATTTGCAATCAGAAAATATGACCATATCACTCCGAACCTGAAAAGATTCGGTTAGCTTTCCAAGAAGAATCGGATGAAGTATGCCATTATCAGAGTCATCTGTCATGTATTAACATCAAATTACCGAAATATCTCTATCTTCGGATGCAATTTTCTATACGATGCAGTATCCGCGATATAGTTCCTAGAAGGCGACAGATGCTTTTTCATTTTGTGTTGCACGTGTTATTAATTCAATTCCTCTAACTGTCCGATATTTTTTATCCCGTACAAAAATGTTTTTATCTCATGTTAAATCATACTTTGCATATAATCAATTTTAATTTATTTCGACCGAACATATGTATGTATTATACCTGTTACACAAACTAAAGTTGAAAAATCTGTATCCCCAAAAATGTGCATCTTCCGGCCTTAATGGGTTAAAAGCGATACTTAGAGATATTAAAATGGTAAGTTAATCCGTAGCTTGATCCTACTTCATTTCGTCCATGTTCTATCTTCTGTGATGTATATTATATTCATCATAAGCACGAATTTAACCTGCGTTTAATATTTTTACAAATTGAATAGGCTTAAAGTACCAATATGAATTTGTACAGTTGTATAAAATAAAGCTGATGGAAAAATTGAGTTATTTCATATGTTATATTGATGGCTGGAAAAAAGAACCAGACATATCAAACGCGAGACGAGGAACCAGACGTTTCAGAATTTGCGGAGAAGAACCGGACATTTCAAGATTTTCTATTGCGATTTCATATATCGTAGCAACTTTTGAAATGTCCGGTTCTCCGTTGCACACCACCAAATGATTTAGATATTGACTTCAACTCTGGTAAAAATAAATTCAACTAAAGAAACAATTTAAATTAGAATATTTCTTGACTGTATTGTCTTCCGGTTATTTTGTTGCAATGTTAATATTGAACATTACTCGATTATATGAAAAATGAAGCCATACGTTTGTAGCTAACATCCGATATACATTCTTCGCTTTCATACATTTAGAATATACAAAAACCTCACGCTCAACCAATATCATGAAATTGTTATTACGCCCATGAAATTTAGTTTTCCACGTCTTCTTATGTAAAATCGTTACAAAATTACCGTTTTTTGACAGGAATTTTCTAATATAATTTTATTATTCATTAAATAATATTGCGGTGTGGTCAAAAACATTACATTGAAAGAAACGTCTTTTGAAACGATATTTGGATGCATTTTCTTTGTCTCCCGTTCAGTTTTCCAAAAATAACCCGAGTCTGTCTTCTTTGGATCAAAGCTTGATAACTGATTACGGAGATCGAAACCCCACTTGGTTTTTAATCCACCTATGCTCGAAGCACGGAAAAATCACAAGGATGAGGGGAGTTTCCGGTTGGCGAACATTTTAGAAACCGATCTTTTTCTGGATCGTAAATCATCCCCGTAAGACTCGATTAGAACGTTTTACAATATCGCCGGTCTGGAGCGCGTGCCCAATCGACTCGGAAGCTTTTTTGGAAAATGATAGGGTCGAGGGTATCTCGACCACGCCCGGAGGCTGGACTTGGGTTCCCCCAGTATACACCCACGCCGCCCAGTCCAATTCCCCTATCTAGCAACCACGATCGAAACGCCTCAGTCCCGAGATAACACCGTAGTCCCCTTTAGTTACCCCCGAAAAAGTCAGTCTCTGGTTTTCAGCTTTTTGAGATCAGACTAATTGACTCCAGTATCAGTTCATCTAGCACGCGCACGCGCCCCTCAAATCACTGTCTCTGGGACGTATTTTTTTAACCAAGGTGCCCCATTCAGTGGTTTTTGGACTCGTTTAGAGTGACCGTGGTCCATAGTCTCGTGTGAACACTGAAATTGTAGTGACGTTTTGTTTGTTTACAAGGACATCATGCTTGGAGGCTACGAAACTCATCAGGCGGACTATTATTCGCCATGGCATCAACCCTACAATTACGTCACGCAGCTTCCCTATGGTTAGTGACGTTTCCAATTTTATTGTTTTTATTAAGATAAATTAAAGGACTTAAATAGCTTTCTTTGTGGGTAGTGGAGCTATCCCTCGTTAATTCTTTTCCAATCACGTCATAGACAATTTCTCGACATTTAAGTTCTTCAGGCAGCTTTTTAAGTTGTTTGAACAAAATCTAAATTTGAAACTTTATTCATAAAATTTTGTGTCTCATGTGTACATGTTAAAATCGTAAGGGCTGTATAATTGTTTTTAATAAATTGATAGTTGTTAATCGTTATTGAATTTAATTTGTAATCTTAATAAATCAAACATCACAAAACCCTTTCCAACCATCATAATTCAAAATTAAAAACTAATGTTTACTTAAATGAATGTCATATTCAATGTTTTGTCAGGAAATCTGAATAATATCATAAACATTTGGATGCAACACAAAATCTTTATCAGAAATATGATTTTCAGAAATTGAACTACTTTTATCCTAAATAACTAGATATACTCTTTATTAAAAAGTGCCGATAGGAAAATATTAATTGTCAAAAACATTTTAAATGTAAAATTTTCATCAAGAGTATAAAAGACGGATAGTCTATGAGTTTTCTTAAATGCAATGACAAACAGACATAAATTTCTTTTAATGTCAACGATCTAAATTTTCCGATTGTCGTAACATATTTCACCCATTTTTTTGGAACGTACATCATAAAATTGTTACGAATTCAATCCTTCGTGTGACCTCATTGATGTTTAAAATGGTATAAAAAAGTAAAAATATTTAGCTTACAATTAAGCTGCTGACAGTTGACGTGTTAAAAATTTGACTGTTAATGTCGACAAAACATTCGATCTCTAAAAATAGGTTAGGTTTTAAACACGATTATTCTTTTATTTGTAGAAAAATATCCTCACTGCAGATTCCATGTATCCTTTTCCCATATTTTCATTTTCATTAGTTCAATTCATTTGATATCAGAAAGAGCGTTTATGACGTATGATTTGAACGTGAACACATTCAAATATTTTGGAAGGTTCGATTTTACAAGATTTAAAATATCGTACAATCATATAAAAGAAAATATTTTGTTTCTACTTTGTTATATGTTTATATTAGCGTCAATTGTTATATTTTATCATTATTATGTTTTTATTACTTTCTATTGACATTTTGATAACTTATTAATTTGTATTTATACCGACCAAGAATAATGAAGTCTTACTACGTACAATAAATCGCATTCAAAAGTTAACATAATGAATTGAAAGTTTTAATTGTAGGCAATTCTTCTTTTCATGAACGTTTATTATGAGTACGTGGTTTACTATAAATATACTGCGATTTAAGCAAAGAATTACAAAGAGTTAGATTATCATTCACATCATACATCATTTGTGCCAACTGCATTCCCAGAGATCTGTATTTAAAAAATACAATGGCGTTTTCCAAAGTTAAAAAAAAATTTTTAAGCGTCATAATTTTCAAATTACTTAAATTCAAAGATTTTTTACTACGATAATACTTTTTAGAGTAACTTAGCGTTGACTGTACAATTAAACATTTTTCTATTTAAAGAATAATTCCTTTTTAAATATATCAACATTTTTTGTGGATTCTTTATGATAATTAATTTGAGAAATCTTTTTAACCTTTCCGGCATACATTTTTCTTTACACAGAAAACTTCTGTAATTTGGTATCCGCGAGTTTTTAGGTTCAATGATGATAAATCTAAGCTCATATTTTGAAAATGAATATTCAAGATGTGCAACTATAATAATAATATTTCTTCATCTGGATGAAACAGTATATTGTCAAAAATATTTAAATTTATGAAAACAAAGATGTTTACCGTCATTTTGGATCGGCTATTTAGAATTTTCACTTTCTGTGATTAGATTCGTAATCAAAGACGTCCAAAGATCCCCAGAATATCCGAATATCATGACGACAAAGTAACTTTTAAGATTTCGGTGAGACACATTGTTTCCGCCATTCCGAATGTTAAATATCTGAAGAAAATGAGATCATTTTTTTCTGGAAAATAAGTTTGTATATCAAAAATACACTGGCGTTACTGCAAATTCGAATGAATACCTGTAACATACAATACTATGTTTAACTTTAGGGAATACCTCAAAAACCCAAAACTTAAAAAACCCGACAATCAAAATCCTGACATTCCAAAACGCGTACTTTAAAACCCCAATTCACAACCAATGTTTGTTTTCAAAATTTTTTTTTAATATCAGAATTTTGTTGTCGGGTTTTTAAGGCATTCTCTTAACTTCAGCAGAACTAAACTGAAACTTGCAAAATCTAAAAATATTTAAAAATCCTCAATTCACGAGCAAATTTTAAAATCGCAATCAACAGGAATTAAGGTAGTTAGACTCTGAGATGTAACATGTTTGGGAAAAATCTTTGAAAAATGAATGAATTTTGAGTGGCGACAACTCCACAACTTTACCGTACAATTTTTGCACAATCCTTAAACTAACGTCAAACATCTCTAGTTATTTAAAAAAACATTAGTAATTTTCATCATTTCTGAATAATTTTAGAGATCAGGTAAAAAATTTGATCGGAATACAGCTTGCTCTACAGAGAATTTGTTTCTTGAAAAAATAAGCATTCGTTAAGATCCATTCATTTTTAAACAATTTTTAACTGACGACAAGAAAAACTGTTGAATCATTAACAAAATATTATGAAATTACATACCACTGATATATATTATATGGATAGGATATATGCATGTTTCGGCTGTTTGATTTTTGGGACAGGAAGCCTTTTGGTTCGTCCAATCTAAGGGGTACTTGCGCTAATGCCAATTGTCTTCCTACCTAATCTCGAAGTGTGCCACTTTTTTCATTCTATTTCCTATCCATTTCATATACATCAGTGTTACATACACATTTGTTGGTACTTCCATATATCACTCGGAATTATATAACGCAATAAGAAAACTATATGAATATTAAAAAAGAAATTTAATTAAACAAATTTAACTAAAAATTGTTTTTAATTTCATTTTGCTTTAATATTTTATTTTCAATTCAATTCTGTACTATTGTTATTTTTATTTGAATACTCTTTCTTAAGTCTTTTCCCGTTCTTTGCTCATTATCATCAATTAAGATTCGACTAAATAATATTATTAAGGACTCTTTTTAGGACAAAACATTTTCTCATATTTTGATACACATCGATATTCATCATAGTTTCGGTTTTCGATCTTAAAAGCAGTTAGTACATCGAAATTTAACCTCTATGTCAACATAATTTAATCATTTTTGTTTTCTATTAAGACATATATTCTATAAGCAGATCAACATATGATCCATGTGATCCAATGATATTTTATATCCTTGTTACGGTGAATAAACGGACATTATATTGATTATTTTTCGCGACTGGATTTCAGCCAATCAGAGCGCGATATTCAAAGGCTTCTATGGTCATTTGTTTAAAATTATACTGGAAATTCCCCGACAGCTCCTGGAAATCGCATTAGAAAATTCCATGCTCGCTATAACTCATTTGTTTCGAATAACCAGTTCGACATTACAATAGGTTAAAAGTGTAAAATTGATCAATTGAGATTGGTAAAAGATGAGTCGGTTTGGGAAGGAGAGTTTGGAAAGTATTCATAAAATGATCAAAAACATCTGGCCAGTCAACACTATCAAAAATAAAGAAATGGTTTGGAGGCAATTTTTACAATTTTGTGATGAAAAGGGTTATATTTTCGATGCCACATTGAAAAAAAAATAAGTATAAATAAAACTTCTAAATTCATATATTCGTCTCTCCTCTCTGCTCAGCCATAACCTCAAATACCGCACTCTGACTGAAATCCAGTCATAAAAAATAATCCGCTGAATACCCCGAATACCCCCGAAATATGATATTGCAACTGATAATTTTTTCGTGCATTGTGTAAGATCATAAATATACTTTATGTATTCTCTTAATTTCTTAGAATTACAATTTATGGACTGAAAATTGAGTCATTCCAGTGAATGAGAGGATTCTCTCTGTTAACGAGTGAAAACTCATTGACTACGAAGCGCAAATTCACTTTGCTCTGAGCTAATATTCACTTTAAAGAACGAGAATTTACTCTTTAATTACCGTGGCTCAATTTTCACTGCATAAAGAATTAATTGTCACTCCAAGAAATTTAGAGTTTATTCCCATAAACATCAGGAGCAAATTTTGTTCCATTGAAATTTTGTTTAATTTTATCACTGTTTTATCACTACTTTGCCACTTACATGATTTCTCTTTGTCAAACGATCTGGAATATCCTTTTGAAAAAAACATGGCATTACTTTTGCAACAAATAGCATATATCAGTTTGAAATAATGAATTCCATACAGATAGAAAAAAACTTATCGAATTGTATTCCAATTGTTATCCAGTGTACATAATTAACGAAAACCCTAAAATAACATATCGAAAGGGGTAAGATACAGAAAATAATAAACCGAAAAATAATATCGGCAATGTTCATGAGGCACTGATTTATTAATTTATCATTAAGATTACTTTTTTGTAAAAGGTGACAGAATGTCTCCGAGCTTAACTTTTTAACATATTTTGCTTGAGATGATTCAGGGCAATAACAGCCTTAAAAACAATGAATTGTTTTAATAAATTAATAAATGGACAAACAGTGCATCAATTCACAATATAATTTATTGTTCGAAATTTGACAGCTTCTATTATTTTATTGTCGGATTTTTAGACTTTCGAAATAAATTTGGACCTTGTTCTAATTGTTTGCGAAGGTTTTTTACTCATTATTCTTTTCTTATTATAATCTACTTATAGATTTAGCTTCGATTTAAATGAAAGACGCAATCATCATTTCAGTATTTTTCTGCTCTCGTTTTAGAACATAACAGTTTTTCAAATTTTTATTAGGTCCGTGATGACCACTGATAATGTTATAATTTAAAAAAATTGTTGTAATGTTACGATCATTTTGTTTCCAAATTCAAATAAATGAAGAATGAAGAGTTATCCATAATCTAACTTCAGATCAATGCGTTAGAATGTAAAACTCGAATATCATTCGTAATTTTCATCAATACCACTAGCCTATCCTGACATCCTCTCATATTTCATAACAAACCTTTATAGTACCCAAACAATTAATGTTTGAAATATAAGCTTAAATTGTAACTTTTGATATACCAAGCTCCTTAGACATTTGAATTTAATAAGGGCATAAACTATGGCCCGTTTGGAACAAAAAGCTCCATGAAACCGAGGCCTATTTACGTTTCTTTAACAAAAATAATGAAAAGTAAACATAAATAAATTCGTGAAACGATTACATTAATTATCAGTAGCTAGCCCTGGACTCTTTCCTTTTAAGAAACTATCATAAACAGACATGTCTCTAAAATTTCAAAAAAAATTTTCTTGACCCACTTATTTGTCAAAATCTCAAATAATTGGTTACATATGGTCGAAAGCTATACATGACATAAAAATCTGTCCCATCAGGAAACGTCGGAATGCCGGACGCAGACAGTCAGTCGACGTACTGGGGCGCCGATTCGGGAATATCCGGGGGTAGCTCTGGCGCCGGTAGTCCTATAGCCACGACGCCTCCCCTCATAGAGGAAATCGGCATTCGAGAACAGGGCTATTCTCCTCTTCGACAATTTTCCCACCCCGGGACGAATCAGCATTACACGGGACTTATGTACCAGGAACATCAGCAACAGCATCAGCCTATGCAACAACACCTACAAGATCACAGTCAGCACCATCTTGATCAGATGAAAGGAAACGAACATCTTCATCGGATCGAGACTGCATCATCAGTTCTCCAATCGATTGGTGCCCCAGAATTGCACAATCAGCACATCCATGATCATCTGCACAATATTCGACAGGTCAGCGGTATGATCGTTAGGCCAGTAAAGAGGAGGAATACCGCTAACAAAAAGGAAAGGAGGAGGACCCAAAGTATTAACAATGCGTTTGCTGATTTGAGGGATTGTATTCCAAATGTACCGGCCGATACGAAGTTGTCCAAAATCAAGACTTTGAGGTTAGCGGCGTCATATATTGGATACTTGATGGCTGTTTTGGACAGTGATGAAGGGGAGGAACCTCAAACTTTCCGAGCCGAAATATTATCAAATGGCAGGAGGAATAAATCGCAATCGAATACGGTGAGTAGTTTATCTTAGATTTTAATGACAGTTTGATGTCAATTTTTTGGGACAAAAACATAAATTTATTATTAATGTAACAGTGTATCTAATCTTCCCTTTCGTTTTTTTAAGGCATTTTATTTATAGTAACATGTATATAACAAGTGTTTTTGATTTCAAATAGAAATGCAGTGTTTTAAATAAAGTACAATTTAGAATATGGAGACAAAGCACTGGATACTAATACCTAAACTGTAAAGTAAAAAATATCGCGTTCAAATTTGATTTTGGAATTGTTTGTAACTCTTCATTAACAGTTATTTTATACTTCGTTTATTACAAAAATCATTACATAATTGCAGTCGGATTTTTGCAAAATAACACCCTAATATTCAGTGATTTCTTGAACATTTCGGCACTTAAATTCATGCCTTTCATGTTTAAAATAAGAATAATAACTACAGCGTATTTCAGAAGTTCTATAGACAAGTTGAATATTTTTCAAACGTTATATTAACTGTAGTTACGATCTGTTTACGTCGTAATGTTTTAGAACAGCTATTACTCCTTCTCAAATGTACCATCCGTTTCGTAGAAGGCGACAGTATTTTTAAACACTTTCCCACACATTTCGATTACAATCGCTTTGTTTTAAAATCTCTGTTGTTTAACATTCCACTCGAGATAACATCAAAATGTAGACTAATGTGCGGAATTCTCAAATTTTATTATAAATAAAACACTTGATAAGTTTCGTCCTCGATTGTGAGAACAAATTTTGTAAGATTTATATGAATACTTTTTATACCGAACTTGAGAGTTGATATCGTTATCAATTTTTGATGCTTAAACCAAAGTGCCGTTTTATTAAGTAGCATTGAATTACTGGATACATTTTAGCGTCATAAAAATCACAAGTGTAGGACAGCGAAGGGCAAAATATAGGATAAAAAAATTAATAATAATACTGTAATTAAAGTGATCAAATATTTGATTATGCATTTCTTTTTTAGTGCGACGGTTCGTTACTTGGTTCAACTATTTCCACCAACAATGAAGAAACTACCAAAAGCAAAGGACGTACCGGATGGCCTCAACACATGTGGGCTCTCGAATTAAAACAAGAACCGGCCACTTGCACATCTAATCATTTATTATAAGAATTTTCTTCCGATGCAACTCCCATCAAATGTTAAGCATCGTTTGTATATAAAAAATCCTGTAAATATCTATCGGAAAGTGAATAATCGCGCGTAGCGCTCCACTTTTTGGGTAACTTAGCTTTATACGAAGAAAATTAAGTTTTCAGATTTTGTGAAAAGCCTCCGGAAAAATTAATTTATATTCGATTTTCTGTGGAAAAATGTAACAGAACCTTCTAAAGGATGAAAAAAAATTGTATATTTTTTTAGAAAACAATTTATGATAATTTAATTATTTTAATATCGATTTGCATTAATCGAATGGTATTTTGTCCAACAAGTTACTAAAATGCAGAAAAAAATGACAAAAATGTTTTCTTCGTGTAATCATTTTAGGATAAGATATTTGTACATGTATTAGAGAACGAAAGCGTTACATTTTAAACGATGACATCACGAAAAATCGTATATGTGTACGCTCACACCAAAGATATCAATGAGAATCAAACGCACTCGAGCGGGATGTACTTAATTTTTGTATAGTCCACGCTTTTTCTGCTGTTATGATTTAAGAAGCCAAAGTTCCATTTGTAAAGATGTATATAAAGTGTTGCTAATATGCGACAGATCGAGTAAAGAATAAAACGATTATAAACGTTTCTTTGTCTTTGAAAATTGTATCCTTGAACATCCAGAATTTATTATAAAGGCAATACATTAAAATGTTCATATATCCATTAATCGAAAAAGAATTTAATGGGATTGAAAATTGGAATCCCTTTGAATTCGTAATTTGTCATGGATTCGGATGGATTCAAATGCATCTATTTGGATTCATGTCAATGACCCAGAATGCTTTTGAATCCCAGTGTATTTCAGTTTCAATCCTTTCGAATTCTCCAGCTTCAATGTTTTATTCACGTCAATACTTATGAATAGCTTTGCACCCAAAATAACTCCGAAACATCCATTTCAAAGGGATTCCACTGAATTCGCGTCTATCCCCGATCTTAGGTTCAGAAGCATTTAGCATTATTTGTTTATAATTTTTGTATTCCTGTGGATTCGAAGAAACTGGGTTCAGCACAGTTACATTTTCATCGATATTATATTTTGAATTAATGTAAATTTTACTTTCTGGATTCAGCGGGATTCAATGTTTTTTCACTATTTTTGGATTTAAAGAATTAATTTTGGACAAATTACAAATTTTGTTAAATCTATTCCAGTACGTCTGTATCCACTGACAAACCTTTTTCGATTCTTCGGTTTTTTACTTTAATTTCATTCAAGTCATATATGTTACTGACGTTTTTTTTATAAGTATTTCTTATTTTTGTAAATTTCAAATAACGTTGAATTGTTTATTTAATGTTTTCAAGAAATAGCTTTTACGTTTTCGAACATTTCTGTTATTTTTCTACTTTGCGTCATTCTTAATTTACTCCATATTTATATTGTTGGTTACTAATCTTTCCAATTTTGAATGTAAATCCGGTGTCTAGGGGAAATTAGTGGACGCATTTCTTAATTCTAAATCATAATGAATACTCATTTCTTTTATTGACAGATTTTGATTAACTTATTACATTTGTAAGTAGCCGTTTTGCTTCTTTTATTTTATGCTGAAAACTAGTTTGTAATCATTGTAATTGACGTTTCCTGTGATGAAATTCATGTGAGATGTCTGTTGCGTTGTTGATGGTTTTAAATAGTTAGTAATTTTTCTTGAGTTTCGTGATTTTACTTCATATAGATTTTTTTATATGGTATTTTTTATTCTAACATACTAGGTTTGTGATTATCTATCTGGACTTGTATTCTATAATTTTTTTTACGAATTACAGATATGTTGTTAATGCCAATTTTTGTTACTATAATCAAGTGTTGGATGACGAATATTATTCAACTGTATTTTCATAGTATTTAATACGTAAGAATAATATTTTTTTACAACTCTTAAGTGTTAGTTCAGAATAGCTAAATAACAAAGTTTTTCTTATCCCAGATAAAGCAAGAACGTCTGAATTTTATATATATGCGACTTTTTGAAAATCATACATATCAAGACGTCAACACAGCATAATGCCGAACAAATACAAATAAAAAGAAATGTATCTTATTGAGGAAATGGATGACTATTGTATAAATAATAGTATCACCGACCAGTTTTTCTTTCAACTTATCAAAACAGTTGACACAACAATCTACCTGGGATATTACGAGAAATTGTGAACAACATTGTTAATCAAATTATCCACTTAAAGAAGAAATCAAATTTGAAGAATTTAAAATTTGTAGAATTATAACCATCCATACACGTAATAAAAAATAATTAGTTAACGGATGATGGACAGGTAAGAAAAAAATATGTCAGAATAACTTTTTTTATTTATTTATTTATTTATTTATTTATTTATAAACGGACTGTAAGTCCTTGAATAAAATGTTACAATACATAAATACCCAAAATATTGCATAAAAATAATACAAAAATAGACGCTGAACAGTTGCACGGGTAATAATATAAAAATAATAAAAATTTTCAAGATAAAATGTACAAAAAATAATAGTGCCAGCATTAACGAGACTAATACAAATATACAAAATAAAATGAAATTTAAAATTTAAACAGACATAAATATAAACAGAAAATAAGACGCGATACAGTGAATATAAAGTAATATAAAACGCACCGAATAAATAAAAAAAACAAGAGATTTAATCATAATATTTGTACACGATACGCACGGGTAGTAACAACTTTTATTAAAAATGCGTCAGATAGAAAGTATAATTGATTTCCGAACTTCGTATTAATGTATTTTAACAATACGTTAGAGATTAGAAACGAATTTTCTTTTTGAATTTTTATGGAATTTGAATTTCAAGGTTGCAAAATTCAAATACAACTTACCTTATTTCAAATGTTTGTGTAACCTTATGATAGTGGATCGTATAAAGGGTAGATTATTTTGTATTAGGCTTTTATTAAATGTGCTCTTCATTTTTAATTACAAGTTATTTAAAATGCAAAAGTTTAAATGCAATAACTCAAAATAATATTAAAATTAAATGGAGATAAAACTAGGTAAAAATAGGTATAACTAGGATAGTGTTATGAGGTTATGAGGTGCCTCTGCAGGGATATGTGGTATACTTAAATGCATTTAACTCGCTAAAATAATAGTAGCATAACTTATTAAAGTTTTTAATTATAGAAGTAACATATTTAATTCCCATTTTAATAAATGTTTTAGTTCTAGTAAATATCGATATAGTTAAATCATGGACGTTAATTAAAAAATCGAAACATACGGAACTACAAAAAATAGCATGTCAATCTTTTCCACAAATTGGGTCTAATGCGTCTACTTATAAAATTGTAAATTATTACATGAATAAATTTCATACTATATACTGTTATAAATTACCCAAAATTTCTCCTGGACTAGGTAATGGAAACAATTAATTTGCATCCCACTAGCAGCTCTCTTCGGATATTATAAAAAAATACTTTTTCATGACTTTTTCGTGAAAAAAAAAGTATGTCATTATATAACATTATATAACATTTATAAGGCAGTACACATAGAATTCTAAAATATATTAATTCTTGATATAACATTTTAGTCGCATGGCAAGCTAGTTTTAAGACTTTTAAAGAAGTCTACTTTTCAGTCGAACAAGTCGAACCAATCTTATTAGCTAATTATGGTTCTGAATTCAAGACTATTATTTCACTTAACTCTCGATCATTGCTAAATGTGATTTTTTCATACTGAAGCTATCTCTAACTGCTTAGATGTTAAAGATAAGAATATTCCGAAA
This sequence comes from Trichopria drosophilae, assembly GCA_030407085.1. Lineage (NCBI taxonomy): Eukaryota > Metazoa > Arthropoda > Insecta > Hymenoptera > Diapriidae > Trichopria > Trichopria drosophilae. The sequence goes on along the minus strand of CM059583.1, from coordinate 19,548,464 downwards.
TAATAGTCAATTCTATAGTAGATTAATTAAAGAATAGTAATGCACATGACATATAAGCAATACATAGAGGACTTGAACATAGGAAATAGAATATAGATAAAATTTGGAAAGTCTCACACATTTGTGGATATTAATTTTGCATTGAATGGAATCCCTTATAAGAGATAAGCTTCTAATTATGCTTGAACACTTTTCCAATTCTTGTTGGCATATATCTGAGTTTAATGTCAAACCCAACCAACTAAGCAGTCGATCTACATTCAAAATATCCGCAGATAAACAAAAAAAATCGATGAAAGATTCAATTTCAGTCACATCGAATCTCTACAGAGTTTGATTTGACCCTGATTTGAAATGATTTGAAATTTTCGATTTGAAAAAAGTAATTATAAAAATGCCAACCTCTCCAGCATTGCTAACTGTGATTTTTTCCGACTGAAAATATCTCTAATTGGTCAGCGTTAAAGTAAAAAATGTTGGGAAAATATTGCATAATTGTAAAAATATCACAACATCGTTTTAAGGCTTTGTTTTTAGACTTGTTTTAAAGCTTACCCTTTATTGTTAATAATTCATACATGACCTACTTACTGTTAGTAAGAATTAATACAGCATATCAAACTGTGGACGTGTTCTTAACCCCACAAAAAAAAATCACGTATTTTTATACTTAAATAAATCTAATTTATGGCTGAAACTTTTTGTTCCTGATTTTTAACAAAAATTTTTTAAAAATATACCTAATGTAATTAAATCTTTCAAATAAAAATACATAAAAAGGTGTTCCATTGAGACCCATAATATCAGGATTCACAGATTATTTCATTGTTCATAAATAATTGCAAACAATTTATAAAAATTTGTTAAATATAGTACGCATTTTGAAAATAACAGTTTATTCCAATACCAAAAACCTCTTGGGTATATAAACTTGAAGAATTTTCACGTGTTTGCATATTACTATAAAATAATAGAGGGTCTATGTTGTAAAGTATTCTATTGTTCTTCGTATGAGAAACATAGACTGCGTCACTCCCAACAAGAATGATTTCTTTTGCTTTTATTTTCAAGATTTAATGATTTTGAAATTACACCATTAATCTTAGAAGTTATGAATAGGAATGCAATGAAGAAGTGCAACTACCTGAAGATAAATTAATGCTGGAAATGCATGACATTTTGTACTAAGTTCAAGAAACAAATACAAGTTGACGACGTAACGTTTTGAATAACCAAAATAAATTTAAAAAAATGCAATTTCTTGCAAGTACATAGTTTTACTTATCATATACCACTGTTCTTCTCTAATAATTTAAAAAATGATTTCCGATATCATATCTTGAAATATAAAATAAAAAACTAGAACAACAAAAACCAATTAATTATTACTTTATAAATATGAGTAAACGCTTGAAAAAATTTGCTAAAATAAAAACAGAATTTATCTACAACTTTCTCGATATTTATAAAAATTTATATTCTAATTTTCATGATTACAAAAATTAAAAATTACACGTTTAAATTAGTCCATCCTGATACAAATTTAAACGACTCGTCATCTAGCAACAACCTCGTCACGTGCTCGTACATTTGACTGGTATCCAATTTCAAGAGATCCCTGGCGCCAGTGCTCAAATTCGGTTTCAGACTTTGGAATCGTATTTTCAAAAAAATGAGACAGTTCATATACCGCCTCCTTTTCCCTTCTTCCTTGTCACGATGAAAAATTTGAAAAAAGATCCATCGAATAAATCGTAAATCGTTTATTATTTTTTCGGAGCAGTTCTTCCGCCTTGAGGTTTGGTCGAGTCCAACACTCGGAAACGTAAATATTTGTGATAACCCGCCTTACGATGGCGCCGATATCAAAACACTTCTCATTGAAAATTGTACTCGTTGGCGGTGTTGTGATTATACAAATTTGCATGATATTTTTGCAGTGTACTGCAATCCAATTTATGATTTGTTTGTGTGGTCACCAAGTGTACTTAAAAAATGTTTTATACGAATGACTCATATTAATAAAATTAAATAAAACGTTCGAATAAAAAATATTTCAAAAATACAAGATTACCAATTATGCAAAAAGTGTTTAGTTGGTCATTGTAAATACATGACAGCTCTATTCCAATTTAAAATCATGGAGTTGTAAAAGTTACTAAATTCATCTAAGCTAGTTAAATATCGATTTCCCCGAATTTATTATCCAATAAGCAATAAAAAATTTGTTCTTTCGACTAATTAATTTTCTTGAAATAACTACTTTATCATAAGTCTTTAAACAAGTTTTTTACAATACTTCAGCTCTAAAATTACTTTGATACCAAGAGTAAGTGATTTAAATCTTTTCTCTTTTTACTAACAAAAATAGTTGTCTTATCAATTTCAAATTATTACAATAAGAACGGTCATTATATTGCATAATTAATATTATTTATTTAATAAATCATTGGTTTTGAAGTGCACTGTTCTTTGGCAAAGAAGAATTGAGATTATATACATTACATGGGTGAAAATAATTTTATAATTATTATAATATAATTATTATATACTTTACGTTTTTGCGATATCTAAAAAAGTTCCTTTTTTTCGTGAAAGAAATGCAAAAACGATTAAGTAAATTTGGAAAAGCAATATTTTCTAGGCACGATTCTATTATTAACAATAAATTAATGAAATACTAAAATTTAATAAAATTAAATAAAAATAATAATATAAAAAAAAATTATTATTACTATTTGTATATTTGTTGTTGTTGTTTTTGTTTTTGTCACCTACATCGTCTTATTATTAATATAAAATTAATTTTTTCATTACTCTGCATTAGGTTATTCTGTTTACAACAACAAAAATAATTAGAACAGCGAAGTCGTTGCTCCAACCACAAGAAATAGTAAGCATGCTCCTACTAAAACAACTCCTCTTATTAGTTGGCGATACCATCTTAGGTTAGCTGGTATTCTTATTACTTCTTAAGACCTACGTTTTCAATTGAATTTTTTTTCGTAACGATTTGTATATTTTTATCGCTAAATTTTTGGAGTTAACATTGTATCTTAGAAAATCCAAGTGCCACTAATAATTATCTTAATTTATAACACATAATTGAAAAAATCTCTGCAATTCGTACGTAACCAACAAATATGAAGTAGACATTTAATAATTATAATTTTAGTTCTGGAATTGACAAAATGTCCGTCTTCTTATTATAAACTAGTCTAATCTGTATGTTTTTTATGCAACAAAATGTGTATTCTCTAAAGACGTAATAAACTATCAAACATACTAGTAGTAGCCTTTATTATTTTTTCTGGTTAAAATAACCAGAAATGTTGTTGGTTTAATCAGTAATATTGTTAAATTATTTTTCTAATTAAACTACCCAGAATTTTGTTTATTAAAACCAGAAAAAATAGTACGGTTGTATTTAATCAGAACATTTCTTCGAGTGCATTAAGGACCAAATGTGCAAAAATTTAACATGAAGTTTGACAGTACTTTTTAGTATTAAAACGCAATGAAAAACATTTTGTGATAGATGTTTTCTATGGCTCAAATACTATTGTTTCGAATTGTGAATTATAAAATGTAGTAAGTTAAAATATAAAAACTTGAAACGTAGTTAATTATTAAAAATCACGATTTTTATAACTTCTCTCACAATTGTATCCTGTACTTGAATGACAAATAATTTACCTTTTGGAGAAAGAAATGTCAAAATTAAAACTAGCTCCACAACTGAACGTCACACAAATTACAACAAACTTGGACACACATGTAAATAGTGCAATAACTTTTTTGTTGCTTTAATTTAAACAAATGTACCTAATTTAATATATTTAAACTTTTAATGTAACTAATTGTTTTATTTATTATTTTTGAAAATAAAACGTGTTAATTCCAGCAATTAAAGATTTGTGTCATTCACATCGACTAGTAAAACGTCTCAACAGTACAACAGAATAGTAAATATTCAATTTGAAAATAATTCGTTTAAAAACGAAAATGGTCAAATTTATTATTTCTTAATTGAACTATGAAGTGGCCTAAAAATAGTTGGTAGGATGTTACTAAATAAAAAATAATAAATGTTCAAATTTACTATTTGTAATATTTACCAATTATACCCACTATTATTTTGCTACTTTTGCTGATTTGTTCCAATAGATATTTTCAGATTGCCCATATTTAAGATCGTCAAGAACTATTTGTTTTTTCCTGTACCAATAATTTGTGTGCCGTTTTTAATCAGGAAAAGGATATTTTAGAACGGAGCTTGCGCAGAATCACAAAGAGCTTTCGAGATATGGCCGCTGTTTCTGAAGCAGAGAAAATAGAATAAAAACAATAAAGGAGGCGTGGCTTGTAATATCAAACCACATAGCTACGATGCAACTTGGTCGAATGATATATTACAATTTTTTGCTGTTGTTTTCTCTAATAAATCGCGTATTCCAGTTCATATGAAGATTAGTGAGGTTTAAACCTGCTTAAATTAGGGAATTCTTTGATGTTTAGAATACGTAAAAATTCAATTATTATATTTTATAAGTCGTTCACGTAGAGAAATAAGTACATATACTCTTATAAATAAGTTAATTTTCACTTTAAAATTTAGAAAAGTAGTACAATTTACAACTTTGACTTGCAAGACTGAACAACGAGGCAAAAGTGGTAATTTTCCTTATTGACTTAGGAATAATTAATATTTTAGTGTTTAATATTTAGTTTTTAACATATCGGAAGAACTAAAACAACTTTTCTATGATTATTTGCAATCTAACCTGCAATTTTTATTATAACTGGCAGCTTATATTCTGTTTTGCTAAGAATATAGTAAATATTGCTACTTTCAGATTGTTAGTGTCAGATACCTTCTAAACTTTATGGATTACCCAAAATCGTCACATCGACAAATTGTCCATTCAGACTTATTATATGCCATTAGATCATATACTTTTTATTTACGGAAATGATAAACTTCTCCTTGAATAAAAAAATTATATTGATCTAAAACAAACAATGAATAATATATTGATTTTTCAATAACTGTAAATTGGTATCTTTAGATATTATATCCTCATACGCCAATGTTCTAATGAGGATCTTATTAAATTATAATATTAAAAAGGATATTGAACTTCGGTTCACTCAAATATAGAACAAATATCAGGTTAATTTCCTTATTTACAATGCATTTTGTAATGATATTGGAGAAACCAATTTCACTAGTACTTGCGGACACAGTTATTGACTTAGAGACATGTTTACGCAAATTATCTTTTCTCCACTTTTTTAGGTTCGATATGCAGATGACATCGTGGCTTGAATTATAGAAAATGGATTATAAATAAGAGATGTTAACAATTTCTAATTTATACCATACTCGGTTATAATTCACATATGAAATACAATTAAATAATAGTATTTTGACCTTTTTTCTCATCAGAAAATAATATTAGAAATTAGTATTTTTAACATTTCCTATAAAAATGTTTATTAAAAAATTCCGCTGTTCGAGAATCTTGGAAAAAATATTTTCCACCATCTTGGAAATGTTTAAGTCAGTTACCATCAGTGGCTTTAGTAGGGCATAAGCAGCGAAAATTGAAATTTGTTTAATTTAGAATTCTAGCCTGCAACAAATTCAAGTTAATATTCTTGTATGAATTGACTCTAGACGAGAAAGGCTCGTATGAAAAATGTGAAAAAAGAGAGATGTGTGATTAATTAGAAAATTAACGGAGGGATGGGAAGAGACATAGCTCAGTTGGTAGAGTATTCGACCGGCAATCGAAAGGGCCCAGGAACACATAATCATTACAACAATCTCAATAACAGAGAAAAAAAGTGCCAACTATATTACAGGTTAGCATGAACGATAATATTAAGAACAAAAAATGCTGTCCTGGTGTCACGAAGAAATAGTATGATTCAACCTATTGCTAAAAAAAACGAAATACAATCCACATTAAACTAGTAACAAAAATACGATTTTACACCCAGACTTCACAAATCTACGATACTTCTAATTCTTATAATACAGAAGTTATGTTTAGAATAGCTTCGACTTTCATTTACATTATGATTGCATTTAAGTTTATCTTTATTATACTAGGTATGTTCTTTAAGATGAATATCGCAAAACTAGTTTATGTAGTTCGTATTATGTTTGTGCTACACATTTAAAAGTACAAAACCCAAGAAATCGCAATTGACACTTTCGTGAATTTTTGTATTCTTATCAGTATCACATATGCGGCGTGCAATGTATTAATTAAATTTCACAAATTATTTAAGAAAAAATCCACTTGCTATAGGTGAGCCATACTCGAAATAAAATTACGTTATGTTAATTTAGTTTTTCGGAAATTGCAGTTTGTGGCATTCTTAACATTATAAAAAGGGCGGAGGAAGAGTTGTCATAAATATTAGCTGTGCTTTGGATACTTCATTCATTAACAAAGAATTTCGGATATTATACATCAAAGCGCCTCTAATATTAACAAAGTAGGAGCACCTGGAACGCGTAAGATAAACACGTACCTGTTTTAAAAATTGCACCTTTAGTAAGGCACATCTACAATTCCACCTTAATTCCTTTAATGTAACGTGATCACTATATTTCAAGTTGTATTATCACGACGTTTTGTCAAAATGAGTAAAGAGTCCGAATTATTACTCCTAAAGGATACTTGATTACGTATACTGAAAAACAACGATTGGCTTCGAATTTAACAAAACAAAATGTTAGTACCGAAAGTCAAAAGTATCATGGATTTGCCCATATTTCTCAAACTTTTAAGATCTCGGGATGGATGAAACTGCGAGATCGTATGAATATTAGGGTTTTGTGTGTGGTAAGCAGGCTATTTGTAAATAAGTTTCCGAAATATTTATATTCTAGTACAGGTAGGAATTGGCGGAGTAAACCACCGGTTAGATACTAACCCAGTACTGGCAGCTAGTACGGTCAAAGGAAATGAGACAGGACTCCCAAACCGGCGAACAGATCTAGTACTGGTATCCAGTACTGTCAATAATATCGCCAAAGTACTGACCCAGTATAGATAGCCAATACTGTATTCGGTATTAAACGAGAACTGACTGATGGAGCAAATTAGTACTGACTCAATACTGGCTGGCAGAATCTGCAACAGTAAGTACCAATAAACGTACCCGATACTACGTTCGATAAGTCAGTACTGACAGACGTAGCAAATCAGTACTAACTCAGTACTGACTGGTTAGTACTGTCAACATTTGGAGTTTGTCCGTACCGTCGTAATACTAATCAGCAGTACTGTTTTTAGTGTTAAATTATTACTGATTGCCGAAAAAAGTCAATACTGATACAGTACTTAGTGATAGTGCTATAGTATTATACTAAATGTTGCTCCTAGTAAAAATATGAGAGGTATGCCGGGATTCACCAAAATACTAACTCAGTACTAATTGTCAGTACTCATATTTAACATACATTTGATAGGTTTTAATTTTTCGATCGATTTATAAATTAATATATTCTTAAATAGTTTTCGTTTTTTTCGGTCATACACATAATAGAAATTAAAAATGGTTGAGTTTAATAAAAATGTAAAAATTAGAGGAAAAGGAAAAAAAACAAACAAGGGTTAATAATTTGGAGGGTTTGTCTGCAATATAAATAATAAATAAATATTTAGCAATGTTTCGAGTCTGATATGAGTCCTCTTCAAGGCTATGGTTTTAATTTTTATTATGTATATGACTGATAAAAACCAAAACTATTTAAGAATATATTAACTCATATTTAACATTGAATCAGCACCGATAGAACAGCCAGTACCAATTTAGAACTATCGTCGGCACTGACTTTCATAGTAGCGACAGTACAGGTATAAAAAACTACTAATTTATTATTAAAACGCTACTAATATAAAAGTAAAAATGAAATATTTTAATTTAGTAGTTTTTATCATTATTAATAAATCAGTAGCCTTCCATTATTTATTATTAAAAATGATTACTTATTACATTAGTGATCCATATTTCGTTTTCTAACTTGTACTTTTTAATTAAATCAGATTTAGAGAGTACAAACAATGTAAATACAATTATTTAAATCAGATAAATATGATAGCCAATAAAACTAGGATAAAAGAAGAATTAAAGAAATTGTAGGACTAAAAAATAAATCAGCATCAGCATACAAAGGAGATTCTTGTTAAGTACTTAACATTTTTGTTCGTATTTTTTTCTTTATTTATTCAAATGGTGCAAGTTTCGATTGAACGAACCCGATTCGAATCTCTTGTCATTATTTTAATTCAATTTTAACAATGTTTGTTTTATATTAAAATGACAACCTGAATTGTTAGAATAACAAATATTTAATAACCGCAACAATTCACTTTTCTCCATACAGTACATTCCATTTTGCAGTCTGTACTAAGATAATTGTCAACCGAAAAAGAAATGATCGATTGAAACAACTCGGGCGGAAAACATCACGTTTACGCTCAATTATTTCATTTTAGACGTGACTGAATTATTTTTTTATCGCGTGATTGTAACCTGGGAAATTTTGATTTTTATGTAACACTTACGTGCCTAGAAGTACTTTTATGTTATTGGCGTTATAAAAGTCGTTAATGCGTGCGAACGAAAGCTCCGATTGGGAAAAAAGCATGAAATAAACGTTTGTTTGCTTTCACGAGTATCGAACGTCCACCACACTCGGAACCAACTAAAAACCACTCGATCCATGTGTCTTAATTGCCGGTTTTAAGTGCGAGAACCACTAAACGTGAAGCTACTTTGTACAGCTAAAAAAATGAAAGCAATTATTCAAAATTTTTACGTAAAAAGTTTCAATGTAATAAATATTACTTTAAATTATAAAATCGAAATATTAAAAAAGAATTCCCGCGAATTAATGTCCAGTATATAGTAAATACTTTCGAAGATTTTAAAAAGAAATAAATTCACTGAATGTACACTTTTGCCCTTTCATGAGTTAAAGCTTTTCGGAACAGATGTATCACAAATTTCGCCTTCCAATCATGTTGTAAATGAAAAACATTTTAAAAATCGTATTTGAAGATCACATGGAGGTAATTTTCTATATTTAAAGCTTTCATATGTGAATCTCTCATATACTTTTAAACTTCAAACGAAGATCGGGCATTTTTTATTCTTGAATTTCGGTTCGAAAAACAGGAAGTCCAAGACTCGTTTCATTAAGCTTTTTTGGCATTTTTTTTATTTAGTTTTATAAGATTTTTAATTTAATTATTGCGTGTTACCTGTGGGCATTCTGTTGTAATATCGATTAGTTATTATTAGCCTTTGTTTAATAAATATTATTCAATGTATTTAGAATCAAATAAATAAAATTTTTAATCGGAAGATCCTGCTAAAGGACTGTTTAAAAGAACAGAAAAATTGTTTAAAAAACACCATCAAGAAATAATAAATACATCGAATTAAAAATTCTTTATCAAGTATAGCAAAAATTCCGAAAATTATTCAACACTGCTATAACAGGCTAATATAAACATTTACATAATTAACGAATACGTATTCTGTGTACACACATTAGTAACCAGGGACATATAACATAGTTATCTAGAATTTAACATATATCATATCATCATTAATATATGATATATTATAATTAAGACAAATAATAAAACTCCTTAGTTTCTCGGTCTCCAATTTAAAATATGTTTTTTTGTTGTTTTATATAAAATATTTATTTGAAATCCATTTTTCTCCGATATATCTTTCGCTATTGATAACTCTAAATACTGAATATTTAATATTGAAAGCTGTAAGCCCACTCATATTTGATTCGTTTCAGTGGTCATAGTTGATTTCTAATTTATCGTTTTCTTTAGTTTTACGGCCGTATGTCGAACATTATTTTTCGGTTCTGGAAGCTGTAAAAATTCGATTTCGCGGACTATTTAGTCCGTATGGATTTTATTTTTGACAGCGCAGATTCATATTACACGCGATCCGTAAAATTTCATTTTCTCGGATTCTCTCGATATAGGGAACAAAATAGTATTTTGCGCTCAGAGTGCAAGAAACTTATTTTTCATCACACTGGGACGAAAGCAGCAACTTTCCTCCCGCAAGCGGGAGGAAAGTTACTTCTTTTCCTCCCTGTCATGAAGAAAAATCGTATACTTCCCTCGGGAAGTAAAAAAGAATGTCTCAGACTGCGTGTAATTTTTACCCGAGGTGAAGCCGAGGGTGAAAAACATGTAGTCTGAGGCATTCTTTATTTTACCTCCCTCGTTGAGTAATATACTATTGCTCCGCATTATAGGCAGAAAAAACCACTTGCGCACCGTGTGTGAGAATAGTGTATTGTGCAACTAGGGAGCAAAAAAGGTGTTTGCCAACGAGATCGAGTTTAACGCCCGAGCGCAGCGAAGTCGGCAATTCGCATGAGTCTCCAAACACCTGTTCTCTCTTGTTGCACATACCATTTTCTCATACAAGAGCGTGCGATTTTGCGCTCAGAATGCGAGAAACTTATTTTGCTCCCGGATTATGCTCCCTAGGGAGAGAATATATTTTTCATCACACCGAGCGAAAGGCAGCCACTTTTGCAACGCTTGCGGGAGGAAAAATGCCTGCTGATACATTCTTTATTTTACGCAAAGTAGCATTTTCCGCACCGACTCTAAGAAAAGTATTTCTACCAATTTTGTCGTTATTTTTCATGTACAGGACTATGATCCACTAACAAATTTTATGGACGAATGCATTTTTGCTGCTGATTTCTGTAATCAGATTTGTTATTAAACGAGTTATTTATTCAATTTTTAGTAACAGAGTAAACAATTTTTTTCTGAATTTTCATTGCCGCAATAACTGAAAATGAATTTATTTAACCTGTACAAGTAAAATTTGTTTCAACAAATTGTTCCATATTATAATTTTTTAATGTCTGGATTTTTCACAAATTTCACGAATAATTATAATAACTAGTAAACATGAATTACCAAAGAATAATAGTGAAATTTTGTTTAACAGATTAATCTATGATCAAAATAATCGTCTAAACTGTTAGTTTTTCCTAAACTTACCTTATCTTGTTGTCCACATTATTTATTAATAATGAATTATCGAAAAGTTATATTAACCATTTTTCTCGCTTTTTATAATCACTATAAAAGATTAATTACCGAAGAATAAAGCAAAAAGAAATGTTTGTTCATACGAATCTTAACTTTTATTTAAACTTCTTCAATATCTCTATATTATATTAACATTTTGCTAAACACAAAATTTTATAATATCTCCGTGAAAAAGAATTTTAAAAAACGACCCATCAAATTTTTAGTTATTTCAGGTTTTTCTTCTGAATTTGATAAAGCAAAAATATCCATTTCTAAAAAAACTTGAATTTATAACTTTAAACCATTACGGACCAAAACTGACACTTTTTCACACAAGTTTTTTAACGTTTATTGTAAATTCTAGACAACTCATTTCTGACGTGGAATTGATCAAACTTTACAAATCTGCGAATAAAATTTAAGAAAAATGCATACCCAAATCGCTGCTTCCGATTATTTAAAAATAGTATATTTCGATACAAGTGGGTAAAAGTTTTTTCTATGAATGTGAGGATTGCATGCCGAGCCATTCATATTCGTTGAAAAAACATTTTCGCACATGTGCCGAACCATATATTTCGACCTGAGCATACGGAAAATGTGTCCCAAAAATATCAAAAGTGTGGAAAATAGCATTTCCGCACGTGATGTCAAAAAAGTTGTTTTTTTTAATAAAATTTTTTTTTAGCAAGATTTTTGCTTTGAAATCAAGACATTGATTTCGGTGTCATGAAGAAAAAGCATTCATAGATCTTAAACGTCAAAATGTATGTTCAAAAATTTTTAATTTCACGATATCTATATCCAACATGGCGGCTTGCTGTAAAAATGTTGGTACTATTTCGTTATTTCCGAAAATAATGATTCCAAAATAAGATTATCATGCATAACCTGAAATTTTGAGGTAAAATTCCTGATTTTCCATGCGTGAATTAGAAATTTTGTGCGTGAAGTAAACTTCACGCATTCCATCCACTTCACGCACTGAATTTCGATACTTCACGCATAGATAATCAGTGCATAAAATATCTTATGCGACTAGTGCAGTGCGTTACGCACTCGTTGCATATTATACTGTTAATTCAAACTGTTAGTAACCTGGTTTTCAATGAATCAATTAATAAAATTTGATTAACAATTAATAATATTCTACTAGTGCATTTTAATGGAGTAATAGTGTATTAAGTAACAAAACTTATAAAAACTGATATGTAAATAAAGTTTGTAACAATATATGATTGTTTCAACGACAATCCCATCAGTTTTCTTTTCACATTTGTTGTTATACAACTTAATTTGTTATCATCACAAACTCGGATGATAATCCAAATAATGTTTTCACCAACAGTTTTTGTTTGTTGCAATACTAACTAAAATTGTATAATTTAAATAATCCAGATTATTGGGAGAATAAATATTTATAGTAACCATAACTAACCTTTTCTTTCCATGTGACGTGCTTCAGGAATATTAATTTTAGTTGACGTGATGTTATCTGTAAATATATACATATAATACACATGTACTACATGCTTACTATATTTATATTACTAGACGTTGAATTCTCGTATTTTATTTTTGTAAATAATCGTTAGCCTCTTATGTTTGCTTGTTCATTTATACTGTCTAGAACAAACTATAAGTTGTATTAGATCGTACATAATCAGTCATGTTTGTCAAAAATTTTGAAATTTGACTCCTATAAAATACAATATTCAGAAAGTTAGTATTAGTTCTACCCAACGACAATCTCTTTATCCAAGTTTTTCCATTGTTACAAATCGATTTTTTCTTATTTCGATTTCAATGTAATTTTTAATAAAAATGTTCGCTGCATAATATATAAAAATGGTAAATTGTTAGAAATTACGTATTTGTGTTGTAAAAATTGTTTTAAAAGCCCGTCATCTGCTTTTATTAAAAAAATAGAAATATTTGATCCATTTGTCAAGCTGCCATATTATTTGCATTTTTATTCTATGGCTATTATTCCATCAGAGAATGTACATTGTAACTGCATACGAACTGTATATCTACATAACTAAACGTCGCAATCTCTATTTTATTTTTGTAAATAATTGTTAGCCTAGGAAAAACTTATGTTTGCTTGTTCCTTTACTCTCTCGACCACACTATAGATAGTACGTGTGCAAGTTATTCCTTAGCTCACATGCATTACATCATTATATGTGTAACTAAATATTTGTTTTAGATCACTTTACCGTTAATATATCGTAATACTTTCACTCTTAACCATTATAATGCATTAAATATTTTTTTTTAATTTAAAAATGTTACTCTTAATATCAAATTTTACATCAAATAATGTATTATTCAAAAATTAAGAAAAATTGACAATATTTTACAAATAGTTCTAAATAGTCATTATGATGTGCTAATGAAAAATGTTGATTATTCAATCCATTCAAGAAAGGATGTAACACTTTACAACGATGAATGAGTTCCAAGTTGAGTTGAATGTTGCCAAAATGGGTTCGATTCCTTACTGCATAAAGCATATATCGCCGTAAAAGAATAGTAAATTGAGAAAGTATTTTTTTTAATGTTAGGATTAATACATAAGATATAATTTTTTTTAAAATAGTACTAATAATGTTTAACTTACTAGTTTTCTTAGCTTTAGTTTTTCTTAAGAGACACATATCTAGGACGAATATTTTTGGAAACGTTTATCATCATCCAAGGTACTATGCAAGGAGAGCTTGATTGCAGTCGAGAATTTGTCCTCTAATGCAAATTAATTTTGCCTAAACACGCAGTTATTTAGTTCAAAAATGTCGTGTTGTATGAGTTTTCCCGATGAAATTCATCAATAAATGTACCAAAAAGTATCCTCTTACAAATATCTCGGTTCGATTTAAGACTTTAAATATTCTACATAGGTACACATTAATAATGTAGCAATCTCATTTTTAAGTTGGCCAGTATAGGGAATATTAAATATTTCGGTAATTTACTCATGCATATATGTATATTTAGAAATATATAATATGTTTACATCTGTATTCTGTATCGGTACAGGGAAATTACGTTTTTTTTAATCGGCTAATTTTTAAACCTTTTTCTAATCAGACTCTAAACTGTAACAACATTCCTTTCTAAATTTTAAAAGAATGTTACGTATTAAATGGATTTGCGATCTACAATTCTCAAAATTCTCCACATTAGTATATTCTTAATGAATTTTAATTTCTTTGATTTCATGGGTCATATTTTATAGTAAAACGAAAATTGTTAAAATACTACAAATGAGATTACATTAGAAAAATAAGAAAAGCATAATTGAAGAAAATAAAACTGAAAAAAATATGTATACCATTTTAAAATCATCATTTGACATTTTTTATCCACAGTCTCCCAATGAGAATGAAAATTGCCCATACTTTCCAGCCTACAGATTTCGCGGACCACAGACAAATAGCGTATCAATATTCAGGGGGGCCCTAACAATTAAAGCCACATATAAGACTAAATTTATTTCAAAATACTTAAAATACAGGCGTAATAGAAATATAGAAAATGATAAATTATACACAGAAAAAAATAAGTCTTAAAATTGTTACATCTTAAATTCATCTTCAGATGAAGCTTAATTTAAGCCCGAAAATTGCGTTACTTTTCTTAAATTCAGTTAGTGTTTTGGCTTAAAGTCTTACTTTCAGTAAGCAAAACTGACTTTTAGACGATATTTTGGCCTAAAATAAGATTTATCGAGCTTATGGCATCTAAGTTAGACGAATCTTATTTGAAACCAAAATATCGGCTGAAAGTCAGTTTTGTTGTCTGAAAGTAAGACTTTAAGCCTAAATATTGACTGAATATAAGAAAATTAACGCAATTTTGGGCTGAAATTAAGCCTCACTTAATGATGAATTTAAGATCTAACAATTTTAAGACTTATTTTTTTCTGTATAAAAGTCTCGGCTAGAAAGTGTGAGTTAGTTTCTAGTGGGAAAGTGTGGGGAGATTCATAGTCCTCCATGTTAAAAAGTTTACCACTAATTGAACCCTTTACTACTCATACGATCATAATTTCCCCCAAAAACAAGAATATCTTCTGTACACAGAATAAAAAGTAAGTATTACAATCAGGACCCACTTTTGTTAAAATTGGTTTAAATTCTTGCTGCATTGAAACTGAAAAGAAGACGTTATCTGTTCACATTTCAGGACTGGAAGAATTACAACAAACACTGATTGCAATGAACCCGAAGTACGCTTTATTAACATCTTAAAATGAGACGATCGCGATGATTTAAGTTTTCTGGGTCAATTTTCCTTCAATCCGCAAGAAATAAGCAAATTAAATTGCAATTATGACCTTTTTTCGGCCAAAGACACAATAAGTGAACACAACATACACAATCAATCTTACAAGATGATACAGGTACCGTAACAACATGACGATGTTCTGAGCAGATTTTTTATCACATTGAACCATATGAAACGTTTTACGAATTCTTTTATGTAAAGTTGTGCCACGTATAGCGATATTATAGAAATTAAACAGTTACTGTTTTGTTCCCGTTTCGAATTAACCACTGTTTCATATTTCGAAGTGGGAGGAATTTTTTTTAAATACTGTATCACAATGAACCGATTTATGAAATCCCCTCAAACTTGATAATCAGTTTTTTTAATTGCTACTTACAAATTTCATATTGTTTGATGTTTGAAATGTGGTTACTTTAATTTCATGATAATTTGGTTTTTATAAGCATTACATATTAGTTAAAACTATAATTGAAATATTGTTTTATTTCCCGACTCTGACCGGGTGGAGGTAAAATTAAATTAGACTTTTTTTTATTATTATTTTCGCAGGCCTTACTTTAAAAATATACTATATAAAATAAGAGGAGGATTTTAATAATAGACTTATTATTAAAAAAAATAAAAAACAAAAAAATTGAAAAAAATGAACAAGACTCTTCAATTCGCATCCACACAATAAGAGTTTAGAAACATAACTATAACAATTATAGCTAAAAAAACGTATAATATTTATAAAAATGATCAAAGTAATGTACCCTCTGAATTTCAAGTATTAAACAGCATAAAATTTTTAACCAGTCACTGAAAAAACCAGGTACCAAGATTAATGTTATTTGAACAAAATCGTTCGTCATTTTGTATTCGCCATTAAGAATTTTACCTAAACTATCTGAAACAACCTCCAAATACAAAGTTCAAAGTTATTTTGACCGATTTAGCAAATTCGTTTTCCTTGTTTGGATCCATCATTTTAAAATTATGAAAACTTCTTAATGACTCAAAAAAAACGGATACCAAGTGTGAATCTAACTAATTTCATTTGCGTCAGTCGATTGGGTAAACGCGAATAATTGACAAAAAATTCCATTTTCGCGATGCCGTTTTAAAATTTAATTTTTTCAGTACTTCTGTATTCTAACCTAAACTATTTTAACGCGATATTTACATCACCTCAGGTATACTGCCGAAATTCAAAAAAAATATATGTGATAAGAAATCCTAAAAAATGTGATTTTTGTTAAATAAATGTTTGTAATTTATTTAGTTTTAAATTAGCAGAATTTTTCTATACATTATTCGAAATATAAAAAATTTATTAATATTTATTTATTGAGATAGTAAATTTAAGTACATCTGGTCCTTAAACAGTTAAAACCACACAAAATCCAACTACAAAGTCATCCTTAGATTTTATATCAATGTGCAGAAATTAACTAGATTATATACACATATAACTCATGATTCGACCGTAAAAATTAATACTTTTTACTATTACATAAATACATCATGAGCAAACTGCAATGAATTTAAAATTAAAATAGAATCGTTAAAAATAAAATCGTTTAATTTCTAAGTAATAATTTTAATAAATAAAATGGAATATATAATAAAATATCAATATTTTAATATTTCAACTTTCATATTTAAGTGATATTACCAAGGTGTATAGTATTTTTCAACTATCTACGCTTTTAAATTTTCTAAAACTTTCTAAAGTAAACTACGTCTTATTCATGTAATGAATAGTTAATCGGTACAATTTTGTTAAAAGTTATTTTTTTAATTATGGATATATGTTAAATAATTAGAATAATAATGTATTGTCCAAAAGAGTTATAAAAGAAAAAAATCAAATTCTATGTCACAACGCGTTTACTGAACAGTTCTAGAAACGAAAAACTTTAACAGTTTCATTTTCGAAAGTAGGAACATTCCTTCACATTTCCTTTAATACTGTTCAACTTCTTGGAGTTTATTATTAGTACCTACAGTTAGCTTCTTCTTACTAACTTCAACTGGTACAAACATAACTTTTAAATATTTACTCTACTTCTCCTTGATAGTTCAAAAACCTATGCAACTAAATTAAAAGAAAAGTGATGTATTGAAAAACGTTCTGCACTGTATTAGCACTGAAAATTTACAATGGATTTATCTTAAAAATTCGCCTATAACCTACTTAGACGTGTAAAGAACCTACATGTTACACGAACAATTACAAAAAATTCAAATGACAAACGAAACCGACTTATTACTACGAATTAATTATTATATCGAAGAGATTTTTCAAATTGGTGACCACATGCTGATTTAGTTCTAAATCATTGTTTACTTTATTTCTTCCATGTCGGTATTAGGAACATTTCCAATAAGGTCACTGCCAGATCACGTCACACCGACGAGATTGTTCCATTTTTCGTAATCTTTAGGGGGTGAATAAAACCGATGATATGCAAAAATCCGATCGATGGATTGGGGTGAATCGTCAATAGGTCATCTAAGACATCCTTTAATCATCTTTAACAATAGAAAGTAAAAAATGTCTCGAAAGCCGAATTTAGCGAACGGAAATGGATTCAAGGGATCCAATTAAGCTGCAATTATGCCTTCCTTAAGAGTAAAAGAAATCGGACAATTTTCTCTTAAAAAAGTCTCGAACGGTTTGCGTGTCAAGGATACGCGATTACCTCGTCGCTGATACTAAAACTGGACGAAACTCTAAAACTCTACAGTAAAGTCGATTTGTACAGTCCGCTCCTCTTTGCGCATTCTCAAAGAAAGCTTTTTCCATCCTCATGTTCTCCGGATCCAAAATTTAACGCGAAACACAAGTGTGACGAAAATTTGCAGGGAATTCCAAATTATGCATGCGGATTTCCAGAATGAGGGAAACGAGCGCGGTCTGGATTATTGCAGACCGAGCTTTATGACGGTTCGATGGAGACATCATAACTTTATTGTATACTGGAATCATGCTCTGAAAAGCGTTTCCAAAGTAGCGACGAACCATTTACCGTGATCCAGTATCAGGAGAGTAGGATCGTGGAGGAAAATACATGAAACCTGGCCGGTACTGGTATCCTACGACTCGTCGAGGCCGCGCATGCCTTTTATGGAGAGACCAAGGATACCACGACAAATTTCCGCAAATTAGAAGAGGCTATCTATATCAGCTCCTCCACCTTTTTGCGACTGCGTCATCCAATATCAACTTAAACTGGCGGTTGAGAAACACTGCAACGGCGCACACAGGGCGATTTTGAAAAATGTTCTGCGAATTGAAATAAGATTTTCTGTATGACACATATTGGAATTTTTTTTAATTAAACCTCAATATATGTAGATTAGAGAAATAATGAAAATTATCCCAACCCCTAAGAACAATCAGAAAAACTGCCCCTAATAAAAAAAAATATTATTTGTCACTAAACGATGTATACCAAGAAAATATTAAGGCTAAACATTGTTAACAATTACTAGAAATTAACTAGAAATAAGTATTTATTAATCCAACCCTTAGTGATACTCAGCCTTCATGCCTTAAACTGCCCATAATTTTAAAAAATTATTACTGGAGAATAACCATTTTGTACCCAAAAATGTATTAAAACTGAAAATTGTAAAAATTGACTAAAAACTAACTGAAAATAAATGTTTATTAATCCGACTCTTAGTGATACACAGCCTTCATCCCTTAAACTGCCCCTAATTTAAAAAAAGTATTACTTATTTTCAGTTAATGTTTATTAATTTTTAACAATTTTCAGTTTTAATATGTTTCTTGTAGAAAATGGTTATTTTCCAGTAATAAGTTTTTTAAATTAGGGGTAGTTTAAGGGATGAAGGCTGAGTGTCACTAAGGGTTGGATTAATAAATACTTATTTCTAGTTAATTTTTAGTAATTTTTAACAATTTTCAGTTTTAATATGTTTTTGGTATAAAATTATTATTTTCCAGTAATAATTTTTTAAAATTAGGGGTAGTTCAAGGGATGAAGGCAGAGTATCACTAAGAGTTGGATTAATAAAGGCTTATTTTCTGTTAGTTTTTAGTAATTTTTGACAATTTTCAGTTTTAATACATTTTTGATACAAAATGGTTATTCTCCAGTATTAATATTTTAAAATTAGGGGTAGTTTAAGGGATGAAGGCTGAGTTTCATTAGGGGTTGGGGCGGAGTAACACCTGATTATTTCCAATTAATTTTTAGCAATTTTTACCAACGTTTAGTCTTAATATTTTCTTAATATAAATCGTTTAGTGACAAATAATCATTTTTTTACGCGCAGTTTTCTAATAAAAGTAGGAAAATTGTAGCGAATAGGACATCAATTTGGCAATAAATTAAAAATAAAAAAAGTCTGTTTTCAAAAACGAAAAAATTTGGTGCGAAGCAATTTAAACTGCAGAGAAAATGCAAATACTCACATTGCCAAATCTTCGGATTCCACATTTACATTTTGGATCATTAATAAAACCATGTTGATTATAAGAATATTCATAAGCATTGTTTCATAAAAAACATTTGAATCAGTCCATGCAAAAAGGACACTGAGTCCGCAGAGGTAATTGTTGGAAAAACCCCAAAAAACTGATTTACTTTTCTGACAGAAGTCCACGGACTTAGATACCTTTTTGCATAAATAGGTCATCAGGAAACGAAGATTAATGATTTTAATAAGTACCGAATGATACTCAGGTGCCTCAAAAGTAACAATTTAAGTATTCTGTGCCTTTAAAATTCGGTTGATCTTTTAATTTTGCATTTTGCATCCGTTATTTTTGTTTGTTTGCATAAAATATCGTAAAATCGAAATATGGAATTTTAATTTCAGGACCTGGTGTATTTTCTGTAGTTTCTAGGGTATATCCAATATCATTCAATTTAAACCAATAAAAGTAAGAAAATTTATCTGAAGATGATCTAAATCGAGTAATTTTTAAGCTTATGTTCGGAGAATATATGGATTAATTTTTGTACTTTTGAACATTTAATTAGAGAGTCCACTAAGAGAAAATTATTCCCATTACCATAAATTTACGTTAAACTTGAGTGAAATACCATCTCTTATCTGACAAATTTACTGACAAATTTATTGTTATGCATACAAAAATATATATCGTAAAGGTAACATAAAATGTATGTTATTTCATCATTTTTTTTTAATTAAAATCATATACGATGGTAAAAAAAAAATGTTATATTGGAGCAGTTTAGTTTTAGATTTTTTTGGAAATGTTAATATTTTTTCAAATCCATAAGAGAAGTGGTTTGAAATTGGAAAATAAACATTGAAAAAAATTGAAATCTGTAAAACTAAATACATTTTTTCGACTAAAATTTTTCAATTTTTACATTAAAAAATCGCTAAGTTGGTAAAAAAAATTATTTGTTAATCATATTATAAAAAGTTGCTTGAAATTATAAAATCAACATATAAAAAATTGGTCTAAAAAAAATTGAAATTTGTAAATCTAAATACATCTTATTGACAAGAATTTTTGAATTTTTACATTAAATAGTTTAACAATTTAGACATTTTTTATTGTAAAACATCAACAATATTAGTCACAAAAATGTATTTAGTTTTACAAATTTCAATAGTTTTTTACAACAATTTTTTTATGCTTATTTTATAATTTCAAGTAACTTTTTATATTATGGTTAATACAAAATGTTTGTTGATCAATTTAGAGACCTTTTAATGTAAAAATTCAACAATTTTAGTCGAAAAAATGTATGCAGTTTTACAAATTTAAATTTTCTGCGTTTATTTTCCAATTTCAAACAACTTCTCAAACATACAAACTCATACAAACCCATCAAAATATTAAAATTTTGGAAAAATCTAAATTCTAAACTACTGATCAAATATAAAAAAATTGCTGAACATCCTATATGTTTTTAGGTGAAAAATGATAATTTAAATTTAAAGGGGTAAAAATAAACCTGGTGCCTCCCTTTAAGAACGCAAATAAATAAAACAAAAGTTTTATTGTTATTCAAAAATTACATTAATTTGATTATTATTACATAAATAACCGTACTGGCCCGATATTATTTTTTGGTAAGTCTTGTATATATTTTTATTTTTATATATTTTTTATATATTTTTATATATTTACGATATTGAGATATTCCAGTAATTCGCTAAGAATATTTCTAATAACAGTTGGAATTCTTCCAAAATTATTCATGAAATGCAATAAAATTAAAGTCATACATGCTCATCTTATTTTTAATAATGCAGCAGGTTTGATTAAATATTCCAGAATTCTTATATAGTATAAGTCGCTATTCGCCGCAAATTTATTATTACTTACTTTCCATCCTGGGTTATGACATATCATAAAGTCGTTAAACACATCTATCAATTTAAATTAAGAAATTGCAAACTTGGTTTTATTAAGATCGTTTCTTATGCATCTGTAACCAAAGTTTCCTTAAAATCATTAAATGTTGTATGAACTAACAATGTGATATATCAACACATATAAATTTATTGTTAAATTTAGTACCCACAGCTGAGCAAATAACTTTAGTTGAAAAATATTCTATGCACGATATTGCCTTGGATGGTACATTGCTACTTTAAAATCGATACATTCGAGATACCCCAACAACAGTTTTGCTGTCTTTCGGCATGCCAGCAATCTGTTTTACCTGATGCGATAAACTCCATAGAAATTATATGATCCCAAGAAAACTTTTCTAAAGTGGAAAGAAATGAAATTCAGAAAAATATTGATTCGGGATTTTTTTCTAGGATGGTATTTTCTCATATGTGTCTTTTACGCAGTTTTTGCGAAAACCGTCACTTTACACCACGTTTTTTTTATGTATTTTCCAAAATCACAAATTATTTATTTAAAATTATTTGCTCACCACGAAAAAACTTTCCCTGCATCTTCTACCCAGTAATCGAAAACGAATAGAAAGTTAAAAATACGATTTGAAATGAATTCAAGTGAATTAAAATGAATTAAAACGCATGAAAATGATTAATTGAATCCACTTTTTAATTCATTTTAATTCACTTGAATTCATTTCAATTCGTATTTTTAACTTTCTATTCGTTTTCGTTTACCGGGTAACCAATCAGAACCCATGTTCCCGATAGTTTACTTAAAAAATTTCTATTTACATATTTTGATTTTTACCGATTTGAATTTTCAAATTGAAGGCCAAAAATGATTCCAAATAAACTTCGTTTTTAGCTTTTTTAAATGTCTACGCATATGGTGTGTTTCGATTTCATGCGTTATAATTCCAGAGCAAATTGCGATATGCAGTTTTTTCTATAATTATTCGAATTTCTTTATTTTTATGTTTATGTGTTTCTTAAATGTTTGAGGAAAAATAAAAGGATTTAGTTTTATTTATGAGATTATTATTCAATTTTGAAATATTGACCTAGAATTCTTATTTGTTGATGACAAAAACTATATAAAATACCAACGCCCTCAATAAATTCATGTCTAATAAAAATGAAATGTAACAAATTGCTACATTTCCACAGAGCGCCGCCATTTCAATGTTCGCAAATGATGTCTGCAATTCCAAAAATCAACATATGTAACTCTTAACATTTAATAACCTTTTTGTATGATTTAGCTATACATAGACATACAAAATCTAAAAATGAAGGATTTCGCGATTTCAAATAGTTGGGGTGCCATTAAAATTCGAAATCAATATAATCAAAGTATGTAACTGCATATTTTTCAATATCTGGAACACTCTTCTGATGGGTTAGAAGAAGCCTGGAAAGCGTTATCATGGTAAAAAACACGATTGAACAAAACAATTTATCTCATAAATCAGTGTTTTTGGTTATTTTTAACAGAAACTAGTGTAAAATAAATTTTTTTCGATAATTTCACCTTCTCCGTTCGAAAGAGCTACTTCAAAAATGTTCAGCTTGATTTTATCATTTTATTTTGCAAGTACTATATCACACTGAATTCCATATGCAAATTCTGAACATTTCGGCATTAACCCATTAACGCCTAGAAACAGAGATTTTGTAACGTCTTTTCGAGCCTTATTCTTTTAATAATGCGAAAGGAATAATCAAACGGAAATGATGCTTCTTTATGTTTTTGACTAAGCTCTTTCAGAATCTGGTATTACATTTTCATTTTTTTTACAAGAAAAATAAATATGGCGGCTTTTAGATGAAAAAATACGGAAAAATGAAAACTGTTTTTTTTTTATGAATTTTTTTCAGATTGAAGCAGAGATATAATCCCGTCGTTTTTTCACTAATCGGTGAATAAAATAGTTGTAGTTTATCGGAATATTTTTGAAAATGGTTAGAAATATTATTTTCATTATCAAAATGGCGATTAACGTCTTCCTGGAGAGTGACCAAATTTTTGAATTGGTAATATGACAAATAGGCTGATGGATTTATATGAAACTTCGTTTCCTAAGGTTTTCGAGGGCGCCGAATACAATATGATGTCAGATTTTCAAAAATTCAAAATGGCGGATCCAATATGGCTGACATATTTTTGAAAAGCCTTTGAATTTGCATGAAATTTGTTACTCGGGGGTTTTTGGGGTCGCCGAATATAAATCTGATGTCAGATTTTCAAAATTCAAAATGGCGGATCCAATATGGCTGACATATTTTTGAAAAGACATTGAATTTGCATGAAATTTGTTACTCGGGGGTTTTTGGGGTCGCCGAATACAAATCTGATGTCAGATTTTCAAAAATTAAAAATGGCGGATCCAATATGGCTGACATATTTTTGAAAAGACATTGAATTTGCATGAAATTTGTTACTCGGGGGTTTTTGGGGTCGCCGAATACAAATCTGATGTCAGATTTTCAAAAATTCAAAATGGCGGATCCAATATGGCTGACATATTTTTGAAAAGACTTTGAATTTGCATGAAATTTGTTACTCGGGGGTTTTTGGGGTCGCCGAATATAAATCTGATGTCAGATTTTCAAAATTCAAAATGGCGGATCCAATATGGCTGACATATTTTTGAAAAGACATTGAATTTGCATGAAATTTGGTACTCGGGGGTTTTTGGGGTCGCCGAATATAAATCTGATGTCAGATTCACAAAATTCAAAATGGCGGATCTAATATGGCTCACACATTTTTCAAGAGAGTGTGATTTTGCATGAAATTTATTACTTAGGGAGTTTTAGGATAGCTGAATATAATTTTGTCGTCGGTTCAAAACTAGCGAAAAGATTATTCATACAACATAATGTTATTATTATCATGGTATTTTTCGAGAGCCCGTGGTTTTGAAAAATTGATTAGTTACTTCAAGTCTACTCTCGTTCCTAATGCACATTTCCCTAATTTGTCACCAATATTTAAATTTTTACCACCTTACAAATCCAGCAAAAGTCCATCAGAAGTATGAAATGCCCGAAATTGTGAAATAAATTTGTTTGGTTTTCCACGAATAAACTGTTTTAGGACGGTCTACTACGGGTCTATTTGATAATAACGAAATTTGTAAATATTTCTCCGAAACATATTTATAAGAATTTGGTACAATTTCCATCAATTGGGGCTTAGCATATTTTATTTTAGATTTTGTATAATAATGGCTAAGAGATGAATTTAATTTTGCAAAAGTTCCTACATATTAGAAAATATTTTTTTGTTACAGTGTGGGTAATATGCTATTTTCCACATTTTTGACATTTTTCTGACACATTTTACTCACACTGGCAACAAAAAATACATTTCGGCACATATGGGAAAATGTTTTTCATACGAATGTGAATGCCACCCTCGCTGCGGCTCGGACGGCAACGCTCACATTCGCAGGAAAAACTTTTTCCCACTTGTATCGAAAACTACTATAGGTTGTCATAGAATTCTTTTACATTGTGCAAAGCTAATGCCAAATTCGTATTCATCAACTAGAAGTGCCCTCGAATAACAAGTTTCAAGCTAGCCAAACTCATTTTTGAAAAATATGTCCGCCATATTGTATCCGCAATTAGAAATTCTGAAAATCTGATGTCAGAAACGCATTCAGCAAGCCCCAAAAGCTCAGGAGTAATACATTTCAATATTCCCTTATTTGGGAAAAAATGTCCGCCATATTGAATTCACCATTTGAAATTTTGTGAATCTGACATCAGATTTGTATTTAGCGACTCCAAAAACCTCCGAGTAACAAATTTCATGCAAATTCAATGTCTTTTCAAAAATATGTCAGCCATATTGGGTCCGCCATTTTTAATTTTTGAAAATCTGACATCAGATTTATATTCGGAGGCCCCAAAAACCCCCGAGTACCAAATTTCATGCAAATTCAATGTCTTTTCAAAAATATGTCAGCCATATTGGATCGGCCATTTTGAATTTTGAAAATCTGTCATCAGATTTATATTCGGCGACCCCAAAAAACCCCGAGTACCAAATTTCATGCAAATTCAATGTCTTTTCAAAAATATGTCAGCCATATTGGATCCGCCATTTTGAATTTTGAAAATCTGACATCAGATTTGTATTCGGCGACCCCAAAACCCCCCGAGTAACAAATTTCATGCAAATTCAAAGTCTTTTCAAAAATATGTCAGCCATATTGGATCCGCCATTTTGAATTTTTAAAAATCTGACATCACATTTGTATTCGGCACCCTCGAAAACCTTAGGAAACGAAGTTTCATATAAATCCATCAGCCTATTTGTCATATTACCAATTCAAAAATTTGCTCACTCTCCAGGAAGACGTTAATCGCCATTTTGATAATGAAAATAATATTTCTAACCATTTTCAAAAATATTCCGATAAACTACAACTATTTTATTCACCGATTAGTGAAAAAACGACGGGATTATATCTCTGCTTCAATCTGAAAAAAATTCATAAAAAAAAAACAGTTTTCATTTTTCCGTATTTTTTCATCTAAAAGCCGCCATATTTATTTTTCTTGTAAAAAAAATGAAAATGTAATACCAGATTCTGAAAGAGCTTAGTCAAAAACATAAAGAAGCATCATTTCCGTTTGATTATTCCTTTCGCATTGTTCAAAGAATAAGGCTCGAAAAGACGTTACAAAATCTCTGTTTCGGGGCGTTAATGGGTTAAGAGGCTAACCTAAAATAAGAGAAGAACTTACTATGAATTGATTGCACAGGACCGCCAACAAATTTTATTGAGAGATAACTTGAATCAGAGATAGTGGATTTTATATATTTTTGATCGCTGAAAACGAATCCATTATTCGATTTGACCCATCACATCCGGATTTTAAGATATGGGCAAATCCACAGAACTTTTAACTTTCACGTTATTTTAAGATTCACGTAAATAAGCTGTACAGAAATATTTATAAAACATTACTATTTACTAAAAAGGATATGCTTTTCAAGGTACAGTTATTTATTTTGCATGATAGTTGATTAAAAAACCAAAGGAAACACGAAAGCTCATAAAATTTGAATAAACTGCTGCGTGCAAATCATATTTTTTTTAATATTTTGTTCTGTAACTTTTGGAACGTGTATTCTTTTCATTTGAAAATCATGTCGTTGATTAATGGAACTTTGTAAAAGCCAAAGATACTTGAAAAATAAGTGTGCCTATCGCTTAATCAGAATGACATGCGTCAAAAGTCGCGTGCAGAAGATTTATGGAAAATGGAATTTTCGTTAATTTCTAACAATAACTTTTGGAACAAACAATATTATGGCTCCATAATTTGGGAATTTTTAATTGATGATGTAATAAGTGAGGTATTCCAAGGAATAAGGTGTGCCTTGTCTCATCTCAATTCTGTGCCTATTACAACCTATAGCCTTCGTGCGTAACTGTTGTTGAAAAATGACACTTTTGTCAGGCACACGAACTATACACAATTAAATGTCTCGATTATTAGCGTAATTTATTGTTTTAGGTGTCATAATAATACTTTGAACTTGTTCCAGAAATACAATACAATGTTCAGGGGTAAAACAAGACATGTAATTATCTCTTTGACACAAACTCCTTTCTTCACACGGAAAAATGCTGAAATTTGTTACGCGCGGGTTTTATTGGTAACTGATCATAAATACGTTGACAAATATTAAAAATTGAAGACGGTAGATACAATATGGCGGGCCAAATTCTTAAAAGGTTGCTTGAACCAGCTGAAACCGTGTATTTGGGGTCGCTCATCGGTCGAGATTCGCTATAGCTTTGCTCCAGAAATAATGAAAATGTAACTTTGGGTAACTTTGTTTTTCATCTCCCTTGCTTCATCTTTTCTGGTTAAAAATGTATAAATATGGTACTAATGACAACTTACGTTATACCTATTTAAATTTTTTTGTTCAGGATTGCCGGGATTGTAATGCCTTAAATCGACTTAAATAAATGTTTGCTGCTAAAATTTACATATTATGCACCTAAAAGCAAAAAGAAAGAAAACCCCCGAATACCCAATTTGAGCTTGTGTGAGTAACTTCTTACAAATTCGGTCTTCCATATTGAACTCGCCATCTTGAATTCTAAATATCTGTTGACGGATTCGTGACCAGTAACTTAAAAAACCCCGAGTAACAAATTTCATCTGTTTTCCGCGTACAGAAATATGTTTGGTTCGAAGATATAATTTTAGGTCTCGTTTTACCTGACTACGCTGGAACAATCCTTTAAAAGTCGTAAGGGGTCGTTTTTTTTACATTTTATATGTTTAGGAGTGGCCTCAGGTTGATTTTAAATGTGTGCCACCGAAAAAAAAAAGTTTTTCTTAAAGCGTAAAGTTAAAAGTTCTGTGGATTTACCCATATCTGATCCGAGAAATATTCAAAAATATCCTTTTTGACGATTTGAGGTTAGAAAATCTGAAAAATGTGAAGCGATAGGTCAAATTGGTCAAATTCGACAATTAATTCGTATTCAGCGACCAAAAATTTATGAGATCGCCAACTTTTGATTGAAGTTGTGCCAAAAAAATGGTTTTCGCGGTCCTGTATTATTTTTTTAAGAAGTACATTCAGTGATTACTAATATATACAAGGTCAAAATAATTTTTTAGGGGAGATAACCTGAAAACTAAAAAATAAAATAGCAGATCCTATATGACGGATCAGTCTTTTTAAAATTGGATTGATGCATTTAAAATTCACTATTCCGTAGTCATTTTTCCAATGTCAAATTTCCAAATTTACTATTTTCCAAGATTACAAATTTACTCCCAAAGGACACTTCTTTTTGCTCCAATTACAATCGAGTATTTCGTATCAAAATCGAAGTTAATAAAAATTGAGAGGTACATATCCTACTATTTTTGAGGTCGGTCTTAAAGATTCTGAGTTCAAACTTGAGTTTCAGCCATCAGGAATTCCAATATGGCGCCGAATTTGAAAAAAATGTTGAAAAAATTGGGAAATATTTATCCTTATCAATTTTTTTTTGCGGCTCGCCCTTAGAATATTGGGATTCAATTGAAACTAAACAAAGGTGAATAAAATACTTCAATTCTAAGAAAAAATTTTAAATTTATACTCTACACAAATCTGACGACGTCAAAATGGACGCAACAATAAAAATTCGTTTGAAATTTTCTCGACGCTCTAACTCAAAAACTACCAGCTTTATTACAAAATTTGTACAATAAAAAGTTCTTAGAATTTACCGAGAAATATCCTGGAACTTTTCATTCTTAATATTTTTTTAAAAAAGATCGTAGTTTTTTAGTTAAAACGTCTAGAAAATTTCAAAGAAATTATCATTGTTGCGGCCAATTTGAGGTCGTGAGAAAGATGTAATAAAAGTAAATTTTTCTTAAAATTGAAGGATTTTATTCACCTTCGTTCAGAGTTTCAATATAATCCCAATATTCTAATGGCTCGAAAAAAATTGGTAAGAATAAATATTTCTAAATTTTTTGGACATTTTTTTAAAATTCGGCGCCATATTGGATTTCCTAATGGTATAACTAAATTTTTACCTAGGAATCTTTAAGAGTGACCTCGAAAACAGTAGGATCTGTACCTCTCAATTTTTTTAAACTTCGATTTTGATACGAAATACTCGATTGAAATAGAAACAAGAAAAAGTGTCCTTTGGGCATTAATGGGTTAAATATAAATCAGTGTTGTTGACGTTTCGATTCTTATTGGAATTGTCTTCATGAAAATCTGGCGAAAGTTCGGCTAAAATACCTGCATTTATGACAAACATTGATACATATAATGTGTGTGTGTGTTTCGTACCGAGAATAACTGCAATCGTTGAATTTAAATATGCATATGCTATTGGACTAATTACGTAATTCAATAAAACAAACTTTATTTTATTATTATTTTATTATTTTTAGTATGAGTGACAGAGCTATACAATTCCCTTCCAAAGATTTTAAATAAGGAAACATATTTCCTAAAACCGTATTAGAAAACGATTACCAAATACAATGAATCAATACTACTTAAAACAATACTAATAATGAACACATCAAAACAATAAACACATATATTAAAAGCCTCTTCTAAAAACATTACCAGAATTTTCTAAAAGATATTAAAATAGTCTCTACTCCTTTTTTAAACAAACGTTGCATTTGCATCCCAAACTTTTAATTCGAGTCTGAAACATTCTGAAAGTGCCCCACTCTTTATTTTTAAAGTATAAAATCCAAGGATAAATTAATCAAGCTACAATAACAACCGATAAATTATATACAATTTATACTACTTTCAACATTTTTAAAAGTCCAACATATATGCATATTAGGGGTAGTCCACAAAAATTCGAAGCAGAGAATGTTTGTTGCAACACCCTCCAGAATTCCTCTACATTGAAAAAGTTTCCCGTTATTTTTTTCGGAATTTTGCACATATTTTCGGATTCTTCATATTTTTCATAGAATTAACATCTCAGTCAACATTTTTCTTTAAAAATGTATTTTTCCAAAAAATTGCCTGTCCGGGAATCGAAATGATTCCTGCCGAGGGCGCTTGGAAAATATTTAAACCGCGTTGTAGGATAAAAGCCTCCATATTTGAATTTATTATTTGTACAAAGACACGTATTTTTTGTTTTGCAATTGATTGATATTTAACGGAGCCGTCTGGACCCATTACTTTAAGTGATAAATAATCGTTTTTTCGAAAATTTGATGTACAATTTCCAAAAATTGAAAATTTTCCATGAGGAAAAGATATTTTTCTTCAACAAAGATGAAATAATAAAGTCGTATTGATTATTTATTTACAAAATATTTTGAACTTTTTTCAAACGACCGCACAATAAGACCGTAAGTTGAAAATCGTAGACATTTTCTTTTAACAATTTGTATTACTGTATTTTCTTATTTTCATTTCTTGAAACCTATTACTGGGTGACTTTGAGCGTCACTGGCCTCATATTTTCAGTATTCAAAATGACGGATACAATAAGGTGGACATAATTTTTAAAATTTTAATAGATTTGCGTGAAACTTATTGTTATCTTTAAGTTTTTGGCCGATTATGAATCTCAAATCTGATTCTACAAATAAATAATGGCAGTTACAATATGGTGGATACAATTTTTTAAATAGAAGTAAATTTGCTTAAAATTGCTTATATTAAGCAACTCTGAATGCCTAAAAAAGGCTTATTTCAAATTACCTTCAAAAGCAGAGTGTAAAAAAGTTGTCTAAAACTAATTCATTAATCTTTTTCTGTACCAATTTTGAATAATGTTATAACCTTCATCGCAAACTATCTTCGCTGTTGAAAAGTAAATACTATAGACGATAACAGTTATTTTTGTTTATAATTTTGTTATTAGGAAACATTTTGTAAAATCAAAATGAATTCCGCAAATATAAATTATAGGATTTCAATTTCTTATTCGTGATTCCTTTATATTCTATATTTTGACATACAAACACCTCTCTTTCTACCTCTGATGTAATGAAAACGTCAAGTTTTTGTAATCTCTGTTTACACGAGTTTACAAATAGAAATAATAAAAGAAATGAATGACGATAGATCCGAGCTCTATCTGTGTTACAGCCCCTGTCAAATTGTCTTGGATAATTGACAGGTGTAGGTGTAAGGGCAGGAGTCACCGGTGGATTATTTGTTTCTCTCAGTGGGCAGCATATAGATCAAGAGGGTAAGAATCTCGCGATTCATGTTTCCATCTTCCCAATTTTTGTTAGCCTTTTTAAAATTAAATATTTTTTCCGCTCAGTCACCATCTAATTTACAAAATCAAGAAATTCCAGTTAGACTTAATTATTTAATAGCCAATTCCAACGTCTTATTTAATTAATTTAAAGTAAAATGTCACGTGAAACAAAAATTTAGCTCAATATGTGAATTTACAATATGTCAATGTCTACGTGATTGGACGTACTTTTGTGTCAAGGTGAAAACTTAATATTTGATTATTTCTTTCCTTCGAACAAGAATTCTGAAATTATTTCAATGTAAAAACAGTATAAAGAAAAGAAACAATTTGAATCATGTAATAGATTTTCATGGTTGCAAAGTTTAATCTATTCCTACTTGTGTTTTGAATCCATTAAACTTTAGTAAAATGAATTCAATTCGTAAAGAAGTACTTAAAACATTTATAATATTCTGAATTGGAAATTTACATTAAAAACGTAAAAGATTTAAAGAATTCGAACTTAACAAAAATCAAATTTTTATAACGAATAGCACATTAATCAATCTTATAGCATATTTCTGGTTCACAAAGATTAAAACAAAAAGGTTTTACCACTTATTTTTGTTAATCCAAAAAATGTAAAAAAAATGTTAATATTTAGAAAGTTTTACAGATACTCAAAAACATATGTATCAAACTATTTACGTGTATTTTTGACTTCTGATTCCGAATGTGACAAAAAAAATATCGCTCAGGCATATTGAAGCTACCATTTTGAAAAGATAACCAAAAATACAATTTATTTTCTAAAATTTATTTTATTTTCATAAATACACGTCCGACGATAAATATATTTAGATGAATGTGTATATACAGATGTTTGCAGAATTGTTCTACGTCGTGAAGTGTTTGAGATATCCTAACCTAAAAGTGCAAAAAGTACCTTTATTAACTATTTTCAGTAAGTTTTTGTGGCGGAACAAAATTTTTGTTTGCAATTTCATAAAACGCAGATTAAAGTGCTATTAATAAGCTTTAAAGTGCTTTTTCAATTATTCCGATACGATATTTTTTTAACGAAGTATGAAGGTTTTTGGCAAGGTATAAATAAAATTTTCATGCATTTTGGGAAAATAGGTAACAAAAGACCGACCTTCCTTCTCAGAATTGATCTATAACGTCAAGATTCTTAGATATCCTGACCTAAAAATGCAAAAACCACCGTTTTTGCTCATTTTTAGTAAGTTTTTGTAGCATAGCGAAATTTTAGTTCGTAATTTGGCAAAACCCTAATTAAAGTGCATTCATCGGAAATCTGAGTATACTTTTCCGAAAGGTTTCGATGTACTGAATCAAAATTTGGTCTCTGCCTTGCTCTATCACGTCAAGATTTTGAGATATCCTAACCTAAAAGTGTAAAAAACGAAAATCATAATCGCGCTTTCGATAACACGAGGACAAAAAAAATCTGAATTACTACAAGACTATTATTAAGCTGATGAATAAGGGTGTGGGTCGAAAAACCGACTGTCAAAATACCGATATTCAAAAAGCCGACACGTCAAAAAGCCGACAGATAAAAAAAATAGTCACATCGACAAGCGGGTAGTCTTGTTTAAATTTTTATAGTTCTTTTACTGTCAGCTTTTTGGCAGTCGGTTCTTCGAAATGTTGGTTATTTGAAGGTCGGTATCGTGACAATTCAGTTTTTCAGTGCGTCCGCTCTTTGCTTGTCGGTTTTTGGAATATCGCTTTCTTAATTGTGTCGGTTTTTTGTCTATCGGTATTATGACATTCAGTTTTTCTACTATCGGCTTTTTGACGTGACGGCTGTTTGCCGGTCGGTTTTTGGAATGTCGGTTTTTTTGACCTTCGGTATTATGAAAATTCGGTTTTTCTACTGTCGGCATTTTGAAGTGTCGGTTTTTTGCTTGTCGACTTTTTGATTTGTCGGTTTTTCGACCCGCACCCATGAATAACACTTTGATCTGTTTTCTGCCAAATTGCGAACAAAAATTTTGTTTCGGCACAACTTACTAAAAATGGAAAAAAAACGGTGCGCTTTGCACCTATATTTGAACATAGTTTAGAGCGCCGCAGAAATGTTCGTATACATGGTACATAAATAAATTTAATTCCATTTTCTTTCACTTTACTAGACGATTATTTGCCAATGTGTAAAATTCAAAAATATTAAACTTTTTTTTTTTAACAAAAATGTAAAAAACTGATCATTTTCTCAAAAAACGATAGAGATAACGGTTTTAAAATCTCGGATTCTATAACAGGCATATTCAAAAAACAACCAATTGTTAGATGTTTCTTTTTTAACAGACATGAACTGAATAAAACTGGGATAAGTACCCGCCAAAAATCTATGATTTTAATCTGTTTTTCTCCTCTTAAAAGGTGGTAATTGTCAGGAAAACATACAAAAAATGTTTGTAGATATTATACTAAGTACCCCTCTTCTTATGAATGCCATAATAAGATCGATTTGGCTTTTAATTATCGAATTCCTTATATATTATGTGTATTATACGATTATATCTAATTTCATATGTAATTAATTTTAACCTTATTCTACTATTATATAATTTAACGCAATTGTAAGTAAATGACGCCTTAACTACTACCCTACTAATTCTCTAACGAAAGATAGTTACCGGTATTTATGGGTCGCAGATAAGTATCCAAAAAGTCCTCCATGATTAAGAAATTATTATCTTAATAACTTGAATAATAGACCATTTGTCATGTATCAGCAATTCTCAAGAAATTTTAATGTTTCAATATCGAAAAAATTACTATTAAAGGCATACTTCTACTTTCTACGATTTTTATCATTTTTTTTCGTTTTCTATAAGAGGCACGTATCTAATTGTTAGTAGCTTATTTTTAGAAACGTCTATCATCAACGAAGATGTTATAAAAAGACTGCATTGCAGCAGAGTGTTTTTTTTTAGGATGACTGAAAAAATTATTTTTCATAAAGTATGCAGTGACAGAGTTAATAAATATCATATTAGATATGTTTTTCATAATGACAATAGTCATCAAATCATCTGAAACGCATTATCTCACGTGCATCTTGACTAGTTTTGAGTCTCTACATAAGTGTCGGTTGATACAATTTTAATTTCATTGTCAAAATGGACAGTATTGTGAATTTAACTTTTAAGAGAATGGCTCATATATATTAATATAGATCTACGTCTCTAGTTGAGGTTTTTTGAAAAAAATTACCAAAAAATTAGGAAACATTTATTTTTCTCAATTTTGTAGTCCCATTAGAATAGTGGAATTCTATGAAATTGTGAAACTGCGTAGAAAGGTGGTCGAAATATTTGAATTTTAAGAACAATTTTTAGTTATTTTCTTGACAATTTTCCAAACGCACCAACTAAAAATGTAAGCTTTTTTTCACGAAAATGCTAAAAATGCAAAGTTCTTTGAATCCATTGAAAAATATAGTGGATTTTTTTCAGTTTTTTTATGATATTTTACTAAATTTGTGATCTACATTTCTACGAAAAATTCTAAGCATTTTTTGTTGTTTGCAATTTTTGTAAAAGTTGATAAAATTTTCGAGAAAAAAAATCATAATATTAAACCTAAGCATAATATTTTTAATTAATTTATTAAAAAATAGTCAATTTTTGAAAACATTTCAAAAGAAGTTGTAGGGGAAAAAACATGAAAAAAGACCCGGAACAATCAACCTACGGATCTAATCTAACCTAACCACGAACCTAACAAAAACCTAACATTATTCCACTTGAGGTTTTCTGTTTACCGGAAGTAGATTCTGCTTGCGACAAGAGGACTCACGAGGACTGTTTTAAGAGTGTTTATAAACGCATCAAAATAATTTTAGTTAGTGTGCGCTAAACATACAATAAAACTGCACTAATATTAAGTTTTTGAGATATGCCCATATCCAATATCAGTAGTTAGCGACTGGTTGTCTTATGATCGAACGAAAATGCCATCACCTTGTGGTAACAAGCCTAACTAAACCTACTGAAATTCTATACAAGCTCTGAATAGATTTATCACAGTTTAACTATGCAGAGAAAACCCAAGTTTTACTAATCTAGTCAAGCGTAGAATTGTCTAGTTACTATACAGTATCTAGCGTTACAGATCCGTTTTCCACACGGGCTAATACAGGTAGCTGAAATTCTTCGTACAAAACATGACATCTATAATTTTAGACCACACTGAACGCGTCAGCATTCATTAAATCGTTGTACAAAAATAGTTTTTCTTTTTTTCAAAGATAAGATCCCATAAAAAATGATTGGTCCTCTCCCTCCACAGCCTGACGTCGTTAAAAAGTTCTTGTCTGCAAACGATGACGATGGTGAAAAATTGAAACCCATGCTAAAAGTAGGAACGAATCAATGAAGGGGCTTTGAAAAAAAGCACGGAACGAAAAAGCAAGGGAATCGCGTAGGTGAGCTTTGAGAATAGTCCACGAATCGTTCGATCCTCATTTAGTATGGGCGACTAGGAGTCGCAATCCCAATGAAGACGAATCGTCGACCTGTCAGGATTGCACGCGGGGGTGCCACAATAGTCCCTGGCTAAGATCGTCCTTTACATTCTTCCTGCCTCCTGCACCGATAAACACCCAAGCTGGGTCGTTCGTCGCTAGGACGTCACTAGGGGTCCCCGGGGGTGACTATAAAACCCAGAGGCTAGCTTCATCCCGATACCACTCGTACGCAGAGTTCCGCATACATCAGGACTAGCTGCCGTAGACATCAGGATGCTAGCACATCTTCTTAACGCGTCCGTTTGTTTTCTCGCGATTACTGTTATCTGCGCCGCCAGCGAGTATGGTACGCGAAATTCAATTCATTTTTTGAGTGATTCTGTCTTGGAGTGAATTCAGTGAAAATCCTGGAGTGGTACAACCAGTGACGCCAATCTTACGTTGACTTTTAGGCTAGACTAAGTGCTGGACTAGTGCTATATACGCTAAATCTAAAACTAGAGATATCAGTTAGTCAAAATTTCGTAGGAATCTAATTGTTCTGTCAGTATTTCTGATAGTAACAATTATTTTAGTGTGATGTTGATGTGCTTTGAAACAAATAACTCAGAATACATCAGACGATCAGTCATCTTCTTTCATTTTTTAAAAATCAAACCGGTTTGGTTGGTAATTTAACTACAATACATTTCATAGCTTTCCCTGGATAGTCAATTTGTTTATGGGCTTCCGTGTTTTTATCATACACGAGAAAATGTTGCTGCAGTAGTGCCAAAATTGTTTAGACTAATGTTGTACTAGACTACCATTTTAAATGGGAAAGACCCATTTTAAAAGAATCATTAATTGTTTATTTCCTTGCATTTTAACTCTTTAAATATGACAATTTTATTAAATAATCATATGCCATAGTATATTACGTAACAAGGGCGCAATTACCGATCTTCAACGAGTGCGATGTTTGTCGCACCAACGAAGAAAAGGTGATAATCCTGCTCGTCGTAGATAGTTCGCCCGTGTTGCATACATTTTTTTTTAATATGATAGGCGTGGGACTCGACAATTTGCGCCCGCAGATTTCACGGCGGGCGCAAAATCGAGTTCTACTCCCAGTGTGTTAAAAAATCTTCGAAACTGCCATGAAACTGATGCTATTGCAGCGACAACTTTTTTCCTGTGTATAATACGTGGTAATTGTCAGTCATTAAATTAGTGATCACTAAAGACTTGAAAACAATTAACATCAATAATTGCCTTACTTAAAAGTCAGAAAATTCGTGAAAAATTAAAAACTAGATTGTATTTCCATAATTAGATCGTTATCACGTTTTTGCTCAATTACTAACCATATTTAGAGACTAATTTTACTAGCGAATGTCCACCAAAACTGAAAGATTGAATACACATTTTACTGCAGTTTAACATAACTAACTTATTTTCATAATAACGAAATTTCATTTGATAAGTTAACAGATAATCTGCAACCAAAACCGGTCGGGTTACGTTGGTAGCACTTTTATAGTTTAGTTCAAACAACCAGAATTTTGGTACCAGTTTGTAAGCCATTTTTTGATGAAGGTTAGTTGAAACCATTTTTAAAAAGATTAGGATATACAATTTGAAAAAATAGGAAAAAATTAGGATCACGTGTAAAGCAGCTTTTTGCTATTCAATTATTATTATTAAATATAGTATTTCGCAATTTTTCGGATGATTTGAATGAAGTTTTGCACTACTTTGTTTTATGTACTTACTGTTATTTTTTTGCGTATCAGCATAACGGTTAAAAATTAAACAAATATTTTATATTAATTTCAAGAATTTTGTGAAACCATTTTAAAGACAAAAATTAAATTGTATGTTTAAGACGAGCAATGGGTCAGTACCAATTTAATTCAGATGCAACAAGATCAAACATTTCATTCAAAAATTTATAACGCAATTTAGAATAAGATAATATAATACAAGCTACATTTGTTTCTAACTTTTGTGTCTATAAATCTATACTTCGTTGTTATTTTCAGGTCGTCATGAACTGAAGAATTTAATATCAAATTTCTTACTCAATATATTTTTAATAACATTATTTTTTCGCCCTCCCGGGTATAAAGTCCGATTTTACGCCCTGATTTGCGGGCGCAAAATCGCATTTTACGCCGCCGAAAACTACGTGGATAAGATAGGAATTTTACAGTCGCTGGGACGAAAAATATTGTTCATATTACAGCCGTAATCTTTTACACCCGTTAGGCGATCGCCAGCGGGCGTAAAATAAAGTTTTTATATAATACAAAAAGTTATCTTATATTTAATAAAGAATCGTCTTAATTGTTTGATTGGACAAATGTTAAAAAATGTTCTGTTTCTGTAAAAAATTAGTTTTTTTACTAAACACGAAAAAGAGGACAGTTGAAACAGTTTAATCAACTGTAATATAGTTAACTATAATATACTTGTCAGGAATTATAAGAACGTGATTACAATTTTTTTAGTATAATCAAAAAGTAAGATAATCATGAAAGCTATCGGTTGATTAGTGTTTAGGTATCTCTCACGCCAATTCAGAAACTGTTTTTAAGAAAAACAAGTTTAAATGTTTGAAAAGTCCAAAAAGTACCATCGTATTTTACCAACAATTTACTTTTCAAGGGAAAAACAAAATCGATTTTTTTTCATCGTTTCAATTTTATTTCCAATTTTCGACCCAAGATATTTAAAATTTCATGTACTTCACGTTCTGCCGTCTTAATCTTTGTTTTGTTTCAGCATTGGTCGAACATCTAATGCCAATTTAACAATACAAGCTACTGGTTTAGTTGGAACTATAAATAATTTGATTTTAGTGTCAAAATAGTTTTCTAGTCTGACTTTAATGTTGAACTGAACAAAAATATTCACTGTCTTCAAAAAATTTCAATATTCAATGAAATACTTTATTACGCAGTTAGCCATAGTAAAAATGAAATTACTTCAAAATTCTACGTTTCATAAGTCGTGATATTTTATCTTTTAATCAATTATTATTTAACAATGTAGAAATTATAGAATAGTTATATAGTTAAAACCACTGAACATCTCTAGAGCTTAAAATCTGTATTTTTCGGTTACAAATGCGACATAAAAGAAGGTTCCAAAATGGCGGTTGTAGACTTCTTTCGCGGGTAGCAACAAGAAAATAGTCTAAGGAAGTGCGCAAGCTCTGTTCATTACAATGCTTCTATTTTTCACTTACTACGCATTCAACTGTTTTCACATTTAGATTTCACAGGAAATTAATTCAAATCCAGATACGTTGTTTGTGTTTAGATTAGTGTAGGCATCCATGATTGAACGACATCAATTGGAGTATAAATAGTACGAATTAACACCAATAGTTTGGTTTTAGATACTTTTAGAGTTCACTAAATTTGACAATGGCGATTTTGGCTAATTAAAAGGAAAGTAGAATTTCGGTTTAGAACATGTAACTTAGTTGTTTTTTTTAATCAAACACAAATAATTACAAAAATACTTCAATATATCTACAATTTTTAATAAGATGTGATATTAATTTAGACTTTTCTGGTTATATTTTTCAGTTTTGATAAAATGAACATTTGGAGTTCAGAATGTAGTCTTAAAGTCGATTAACATCAATTATATTAAATCTATTTTTAATGTTTATTAAAAAACCCCTTACGATATGCGGTAAAAAAATACTATAACTTCAACTTAACAATATTAATTACACAAAATCAATTATATCCAATGCAATTTAAATTCGGATACTAATTTTAGTTTTCTCTAATTTAGTTTTAATTTACAACTGATTGAGATGATGACATCGCAGTCGAAGAAATTGACGAGCATTGAGTAAATATTTATTTCACTAAATTCCAATTATTTTAATTAAATTTATGAACTCATTAAAAGCTCGTAAAAATATACAAATAAAAATAATTTATTTTCAATATTGCTAATTTTACATGAAGCGAATTAATGTTACATAATACTTACTAAAAGGCAGTTAGTTCAGATTTAATGTTGTCTTCAAAATACCTCGTTTTAAATAAGTTTTTAATAAAATCGTTAAAATCTATTGATTTTTTGATATTTTTTGACAAGGCGACAAGAAAAATGTGAATCATTAACAAATTTGTTATATGGAGCAAAAATATTTTGACGAAATATTTTGTTGAAACAATAAGCAATTTATTCTGTGAAGTTCTAAACAATTTTTAGGCGACAAAATAAACTATAAAAATTTTTTTTAACTATTTTGCAAGTAAATTTTTTTCTGGCGAACTTGCGTCCATTTTAAATTATGACGTTTATTCCAACAAGTTTTCTACTTACTGATAGCTAATTTTAAAGGATGAGCGTAGTACTAAATAGTTCGGGTAGTAATAAGAAAAAAATATAGAATGACAAAAATTTGTCGCGTCCTGTACATAACCTCAAAAATAACAAAAAATCGAATTTTTATAGTAGAATAAAGTGAAATATCTTAGAATTCTAACGTGAGGAGTCGATTCTAACTTCAGAATCAATACACAAAATGCATTAAAAAAATACACATAGCTTTCAACGACAAAATCTTGATGACATGTGAAATTTATCTACAATTAAACTCACCCCTAATTCCGAAAAAAACACAAAATGTGGTTTCGAGAAAAACTCGACAACCCAAGAACACAAAAATTGGTTCTCACCTAAAATGGCTTCTGAATCATTCCAGACAAAAAAAATAACCTCTTAAATACTTAGAATGATGTGATAAATTTTTTGTTATAAATTTTCTATCCTGAATTGAAACGATTTTTTTTAGACACACAAGGATTCGACCTTGTGGAGGGTCCAAGAATGGAGA
The DNA here is from genome assembly GCA_030407085.1 of Trichopria drosophilae. Lineage (NCBI taxonomy): Eukaryota > Metazoa > Arthropoda > Insecta > Hymenoptera > Diapriidae > Trichopria > Trichopria drosophilae. The sequence goes on along the minus strand of CM059583.1, from coordinate 19,507,616 downwards.
GGATGCAACAGGACACTCCTGTCAATTGTGTTGGTCCCAATTGTGTTTCGAGGAATTCGGACAATTCGGTAGGGGCCATGTGGTTTGGGCCTCGATTGGGCAGGAGACGTAGATCAGGATCTAAACCTGAAATCACAAGGAAAGATATCGAAACAATCAGCGAAATGCTTGACAGCCCTTACTGGAGTCTTTCAGGTAAATATTTTTCTATATATTCGACTGAAAAAAGCGTTATTTTGATAGCAAATTTTTTACGCAGCATAATTAAGATTTACTAAAAATTGTATAATTTTTCACTTTAATCAATAAATTTAATTAATAACAAATTATTAAATCCAAGGTGGTGAAAAACGCCAAGAAACTACATTCACCCCTCGTCTTGGTCGGGAATTGGGTGAAATGCCGGTGTCAATCTTCGACTATTTCAAAGGACTTTCGAATCGCGTAGACGGACGTTTTGAATCCATCGATGGGGAAGATGTCCGAAATCAAAATCCACCACCCTCGTTTCCACCAAGATTAGGCAGAGACCGTTTTTCATCACCATCCAGACTTGAACGAGAATTGCGGGATATGCTGCAACGAGTTCAACTTCAGTAAAAACAAGATAGCGGCGGCTTCGTTCCTTCGTTCGCTTAATTGTACTGATTTTTTAAAGCATTTTCAGCAGTGACCCTTGACATGTATACCTTCAATAAAAACTGCAAATCGAAGCCAGCCTACCTAAACAATTTTCCAATTTCGAAAAATTTATATCGTTTATTGAGTAACTACTGTTCCATTTCAAATTTTGTTGCACTTTACGACGTTAAGGATTGAAATTGACATTATTTGTTTGGATCTATTTTACCGTTCGAATTTTCTTTGGGTATCAGGGCCCTAAGAGACTTTTTCTTGCAATATCCATTACAAACAAAGTTACAAAAAGAAGAAATATTAACATTTAACGAAGATTTAATTTAGTTAGTTATAAGGCAATATAGATATACGACATAAATATATAAATATATATAAATAACTGAAATATAAGAGAAAGTATTGTAGTTCGAAATAAATTATAAAAAAATATTGTAATAATTATATGTAAAATAAACTATGGAAATTCATTAAGGTCATTCATACAATTTTATGCTACACCTCCACGAAAAAGTTTTCTACTCGGAAAAATGTTTAGTAAGTATCGTTCATTAAGCTCCTAGTGAAATAAATCCTAATGATTAACTAGAGGAAAGTAAGGTAATGCGTAAGGATGGTAAACGTAAGATAATTGAATGCAAAAATTATATACTGCAAGAAAAAGTCTCATTAAGTAAAAAAATATTTTTTATTTATTTGTCTTATAAAAATATACCAGGTTTATTAAACTCAATGGATCTTACTCTATTTATTCTGGAACTCGTTTTTAGCCTGCAATAAACTTATTTAGTTTTTGATCTACTATATACTATTTTTTCGTATTATTTTTACTTATTTTTAAGTATAAAATCCATGGACCGTTAAGAATTTTTAATATACGAGTACTGTTTCGATACCTGGTTTGTGCAAATATAAACTAATTTTATGTAGCGGCCTTGTTTTAATTCTAGGAATGAATTGATTTATTCATTCCGCAGCTGCAGTTCAATTCAGTACCAATTCGTTTAAGTGACGCTGCTAGGTTGGAGTGATTATACCTCCACCTTATTTACCAATTTTATGATAGAGATTCATGAGTTTTTTTATTAAACCATGGATGCGGACCATCATTGTTCCGTTTGAAAAATTTCTTTAGGCACGGACTGTTTTATCATGTTTTCTTCGGCTGAAAGTCTTTGATAGGTAAATACTAGTGTAGAGAATTCTTAAGTTTACATTTGGCTCATATACAGTATCCTCTGTGACGTCTGGAATAATAATAATCTAAACGTCTATTTTTTGGCCTTCAGGCACTTAACTCCTTTTACCAGGGAGTCAGCCATGGATCATGGTTTAGAAGGGACCCGAGTAAAAAAAACGATATCCCATAAGTGTCTGTGAAGTGTTCCTGCAGACATGTCGCGAAAGTATGTCAATTGAGACAAACAGATACATCCAAGACACTTGATCCAATATTAAATGCGGAACATGACCTCAACTCTGATAAAGCATCGTCAAGACGTCATTTCAAATTCTTTCGCAACACCTACAGAATGCTTCCCGTAAACTTCTAAGATACTTCCAAGACAGCGGCAACGACAAAGACAACGATGACGATGACAACAAAGACGGAGGACAAAACAACAGTCCGGTGAGCACTTGAAACTTCTGCAAAAAGTAAGAGTCAAACATTCAATCATGTTGTTAGAACCTGTTGAAACCCAAAATAAGCAAACACAGAGGTTTTATTAACATTTTTTTACCTCCACTATGAAATGATGTACAGTAGACGCTCGATTAAGAACCATCGCTATAAGAACCGATCGGTATAAGAACACTTTTTTGATCATTACAGTGCCTATGAACATTCGTGATGTATCCCCTCCATATACGTTTTGCTGGTATGAACCGTCGAGTCCACCTATACATACACAATACATACAAGAGAAGGGGAAGCATCAATTCCCCTCCAAGGGTTCTTATATCGGCGCTTGGCGGGGAAGCTCGGAACGGACGTAGTTCTTATATCGAGCGTCTACTGTACTTGGAAGAGAGGTTCCTCAGAAACTGACAAAAAAAACAAAGCCTACCACCATGTTACAAACAGTTGAATCAAGACAAAGTATATTTTTTGTCAGTTTTCAATGAACTTCTCTTCCAAGTACATTGCTCCATATTGAAGTTTTAAAAAATGTCAATAAAACTCGTGTGCTTAAGTGTTTTGTGTTTCCACAGTTTACAACTATGTCGAGTTGTTGTCCACAGTTAACGATTATGTCGGAATTCGGTCACGTACCGGATGGTTCAGATTCCACCTTAAAAACTGTCCTGATCTATCCTCTTGCCCTCCCTCTTACACGAGGAGGAACATCAGCAGTGAACTTTAGGAGATTTACTACCGGTTTCCATTCTTTTGGGAACACTTCTCATTTTGCGGGGTTTGATCAGCCCAGAACCCCTGGATGTAGGCATTAAGAATGTGGACCGGGTTACCGGTAGAAGTCTGGAAATGCATCTTCAAAAGGGTCGGTGTCTGCCGATTCTCCTGCTAATGGTGGTTGAATAAAAGGGGAGACAATTTGACTGCGGAGAAGAGTAGGTAAGGGTCGAAAAGGGTATAAAGACTAAAGGTCAAGTACCCCTGGCCAAATCAGTGACTCCATTAATGAACCAATACCAATACCAATATCTGCAGAAGTTCTGTTGGTTGTATCCTTATCGTTGTCTCCTAAGCTTTTGTAGTCATCGTCGTCGTTTTCTTTGTCGTTGTCAATATCCTTGTCATTCTTCTTGTATCGCAGACTTTTTCACCTGGGCAAGATATATCAATGGACTTCCTTCGTACCGAAAAATATTCTGTGAAGCATTTCTTGTGTCCCGAAAGTGTTTCAAGAATATTTCGGGTTTGTCCTAAATGTGTTCCAAAAGTATTCCAAGTTTGTCTTGTAAGTGTCCGAGAGGTTTCCTGGAAGCATCCCAGAAGTGTACAGGAGACCTTCTGTAGGTGACGCCAAAGTATATGAAATGTCGCTTTAGAGCATTAGTAATGCAAATAATGTACTCAATGAGAATGAGGATAAAGATGAACCCTTTGTTGAACGACTCAATGAAAATATTTCAAAAATAGTATTATACGTAATTAATAAATGTGTAAAAAACGCAGTTCCTGCTGTTCGTGCACAGTTTTATTTTTAAATTTGAATTCAAATACCTTCCATATATCTGCTGCCGCCTTCACTGTCCATTGATCCCATCTGTCATTATATTTTAAAAATAACAAAATTTTATGATGTTAAAATTGTTACTTTGACGGGAGGGGTAACTATTATTTTCTTTTATGGAGTTGGGTATGATATATTCGGACGAGACAACTCGCATAATTGCGACTGAACTTCACTTTAGGTAAGTTCGTTTAATCGTACAATTGTACTTCGTTGCCTCGTCCTCTATATCATATTACGTAGATGTTCAAAGATTGTTGCAATTTTGGTCCATTTATTTTTAATATTACAATTAGTACTTAAATAAGTTAACTTTTAAATAGTTCCTTGAACAATAACTGAAGCAAAATTGTTTTCTTGAACCATGGGTAAATTATAGAATCGTGCAAATACAGTAGACTTTTCAGTCCAACCGGCCGCATTTTGAAGTTGCTTCATGATATGGTTTTTTATATGTGAAAAATAAATGAATGGAATTGGTTGATCTCAAAAAACGGGTATACTTAACAAGGGTTGTTCTCTATTGTTTTTCGTTGTTTTGATTCTTTCCGAAATTTTTATTTGTGTCAATGTCTCAGATGTACTTATGTCACTTATTCTAATCTCTGAGAGCGTTTGTACTCGTTGGGCAGTTACTAACGCTAAAAGCATTGCAATCTTTTTTGTTAACATATCAAGGGATACTTTCTCATTTCAAATTTAATTTTTCTAACACTAAGCTCGGATCCCAAGTTTCATAATATCTGGGTTTTGGAGGTTTACGTCTTGAGATTCCTTTAACAAAAATCTAGACACAGTTGCATTTTCACCAGCTCATTTCCCATTAAAAAAGATAGTGCTGCTCTGCATGTGTGCATACTGCTGTATGAAAATATTGAGATGCTGTTACCCAAGTTCTCCATCTAATAATGTATCAAGTGTCTCGGATGTTTCTGTAAACTTGCATGACATGTCTGCAGGAATACTTCAGAGACTCTTCAGGGACATCAGTTTACTTAGTCCAGCAAGGGTTTGGGGAGGAAATTGCCTCAATCAAAGCATGTAGCTTGAGTAATTATATTGTGGTTTTTTAGTCATCAGCACCGGTAAAGGTTTTCAGTTCTTGGGAGAGTGTCGAATAGGTTTTTTGTATAGGAAAAATTACATTTTAATATTCGTATTTTTATTAATTTGAAAACCTTAAGTTACCGTCTTCTTCAGTCATTCGAAATCAGTGATCAAAGCAGAGACTGGTTTAATATCTAAACTGAGCTTTATTTTAACTACGTATTTCCTATTTATTTATATGGGCATATCTCCAGAACTTTTAAACTTTAACATGACATCCATTATGATACCTTAAAAATCATAGAAATAAATATGTAACATCATATTTTGGCAGATTATAGTGCCTCTTATGTGTCCCCAGCGAGTGTTCGACATTAGAATCACGAACGAATTAAACCCCGAATTCGCAAGTGTCGAATTTGACAGTTTATTGTGCGCGACAATTATGTTTTTTTTCAATATTCACAATAATCCTTTTTTAACGAAGCTTTGTGTGCTTTCGTGCTCACAGTATAAGTAGTTCAGATTATATGGAAGTGAAAAATCATGACAAAAAGGATGTGCCTTTCGTCAAAATGAAAGGAGGAACACTCAAAGTTGATAACTTTTTTTAAAATTGAACTTTTTCGTAATTCGACTGCTGTAACTGTTGTAACGACACATTAAATGCGACTATATTAATATTTTGTTATTCCGTGAATAATAAGGAGTAGTTTAAGCACCGGTAGAAACGTATGCTGCATGTAGTTCATAAGTTTAGAGCCCTCAAATATGGAAAATTAAAACGTGATTCATCAGAAAAATGTACATAATTTATTGGCACATGCTGAATGTACCTTTTAAAGGCTTAAAAGTTATTGTGAACTCTTCTTTTATAATAGAAGAGTATACGGGAAATTTGTTAACTGCATTCCTGCTCTAGAAGCCATAAAACACAACTGATAATATGATTTGTGAATGTCATGAATTTCAATAAATATGATATTATTTCGTATTGTTTAATTTTAATTATATGTAACTTGTAATAAATGTTTATTTTTAATCATTTGTTTTCCAATTTTGACTACTGTAATAAAGAAATAATAGATCAGTATTATTTGTTGACTTTATTTCATCTATCAATAACAATGCTTACAATTGACTCCAGTAATATCGAACGCTAGGCCCTGTTTCACGTATAAACGGCACTATAGAATACACCCAAAAAATTCAAGATTACGCAGACATTAGTCAGTTTTTATATGAGTACCTTTGTTAAGTCGTGTTTGTATAAGGCATTAAAAACAAAAAATGAAAAATAATTTTTTTGCCATTTTAATCAAAGTAACATATGACGAAGCTTAAAAATGAGTAACGCCGGGTGTTTTATGTTATTTGATAGATATTGAAAACCATACAATTAATTTAAAGCATATGCCGTTAAAAATCAAAATCAAAATTCATTTACCGCAAAGTTTAAAAGTTCTAGAGATATGCCTATATACGTTGGTCGAAAAGGTAGACGAGATAAAAAATGCGAGTGCGTGGAACCTTTTTATTGGTTACGGAAATGTAAAGAACAAGGTTTTCTATTGTTAGTATTTTCCGTTTGAAATTATTAAACTATAGATATGGTTGCGAAATCTGATTGGTTGGACCACAAACCGTTGCGAATTGTACGCATTCGTGAGTTAAGCTTCTTTGTTCGTAAAAAAAATCTGAAACTAACTTTTTAGTTTTAATAATAATAGAAAAAATGAAATTTAATTATCGTTATAACGTTTATATGTCACTCGCAAAATTAGTGTTAAAATGAATCCAAGCACTTAATAGTTTGATTAATAATTGAAGAATGAATAAACGATTAAAATTTAGTTAAATTATATTTCATTTTTATTTTAATCATTAATTTAAGGTTTAATGCGTAAAACTATTAATCACTATATTCATTTTAATGTCCACTATTAATGTTCACTAGATTTTATTAATGAACTCGCATAATGCAAGTGAATTATCAAAAAATATGTAGTAATATGATTTATGTGAACACTGATAAACATTAGTAATACTTTTTTCATTAATATACTGTTTTTAACAACATTTATATACAATTGTATAGAGACAAAATTGCAATCATTTTGTATATAATTATATATAAATGTTGAATGCAATTGTATAGAATTATACACAACTCATTTTTACCTGGGCACTTGTTAACGATACAAAACTTATCAAGAGGGTTGGGCTGTACAGCGAGCCAAGACTGAAACTTTATCAAAATCTTATCCAGGACCGTTATCAACAGTAATATATTTTGATGATCGAAAACTGTTTTTCAGTTATTCGTTTTTCTTTGTTTGCAAATAATTGTGCTTAAATTCTGGAAATGTGGAATTTTCATCCCACGTATAACAAAATATGTCACAGGTCCCGTTCTCCATATTGGTTCCATTATTTTGGGTTTTGAAAAACTTACTTTTTTATTATTATATTCAGGAATGTAAAAAAAAAATAAAATGGTAATTTATAAATTACAATTTCTTCTTATTCTGTAATAAAAGGCGAAATTAGACTTTTACTTGTAGTAAAGACATGCCATCTTGAAAATCTGCAACAACACCTAATATTAAAATTTGTCAAAATTCAGATAATTGGTATTACGGTTCTTTTACTGCATTAAATTAATATTACGTAGCTTATTTTGTTGGGTTGTTGATGTCAACCACTAATTATGAAAAAAATAAGATATAACCTGTTTTTGTATCATTATCGCAGGCAGAACTTTTCATTGCTTCGGAACTGCGTATATGAAAAATTAATGACTCGACCACTATCGGATTCTGCATCCCTCTAGCGATAATATCTAGAACTATATGCCTATTGCTAAAATACACGTTTCGTCCCGTTTCCTCTATGTGGACTCATCAGTAAGACCATAGAGGACCTGTCTTAGACGTGCATATGGTTTTTATTTTAATAATTTGAGATTTTAAATATTTCTAGCAGAGGAGGAATACTAAAAATATTGATAGAATATCTACGCATTAATTGGTAACGGGATGTCGTTACACGTGCGTAGATACTTCTGTTCCATTAATAGAATATAAATTAAGTATTTGATTTTCTTAACCGTTTGTTACTAAAATTTGTCAAAATTCAGATAATTGGTATTACAGTTCTTTTACTGCATTAAATTAATATTACGTAGCTTATTTAAATTGTTGGGTTGTTGATGTCAACCACTAATTATGAAAAAAGTACGATATAACCTGTTTTTGTATCAATAATATTAATTTAATGCAGTAAAAGAACCGTAATACCAATTATCTGAATTTTGACAAATTTTAGTAACAAGCGGTTAAGAAAATCAAATACTTCATTTAAACACCTAATATTGTTACCAGAAATATCAATAAACTATCATTAATATTAAATAAATTATTTTATACGTATGAACTATCTAGAAACCTATGACATTTCCATTTCGAAAAACTTTGGTGCACCAGAGCAATTTAAAAATCCAAATCGACAAAAATCAAAATATGTGTATGTATATTTTTTAAGCAAAGTAACCGGGAACAGAATACTAATATAAAATAAAATTTATAAAATAAAAAATATAAAATTCACATTAAAAAAAACTTTTTTACGTTTTTTCGCTTTACGGTTTTTAATATGTCCAACCACCGATTTTTATCATTATATTCGTAATAAGGAGGCAAAAGTCAGTTAAAATGGTCTTAGACACAATCAGAAAAATTTTGAAAAATAGTTCTCCTAGCTACAAATATGGTTCAGCCAACTTGAAACTTATGTCATTTTTCTTCATATTTTTAACAATGTATGGTAAAAATGTAAACCAGGAAGTTTTGAGGTTTTTGAGAAAATTTAAGTGTTACACTTAATTTACATTGATTTACAGTTTTAACAATAAAATTCAGCTGTTTCTGAACTTATGATTATTCATCGTATACTTATTATTACTATTACAAATGTTTTGTTTTGTAGAGTCTGTGGCAGTATATCAGTCTTAAATAAGAATATCATTAACGATTAAAAATTTGTGTATAATGAGCAGAGCAGGTATGTTTGGAATGTAGAGATAAATTTCAATTTTGTGAGGTGGATAACATTTAATAGAGAGAAGAGACTTAATCATATTACTTCTTTTATTTTCGTAAATAGGGCAGTTCCAAATTGCATGATTAAGGTCTTGAAATGCACAATTATTACAGTCACATTTACTGTCAAGTCAAAGGTGACAAAGCCAATACGAGCAAGAGATTCTCTTAGGTAGTAGTGATTAGATCGGTTTCTATTCACCTATGTTATAAATCTTCTTGACAGTCTTTTTTTATAAAACCAGGATTTAGAAACATGTCTTTGATTCAGGTTAAAGTAGTCTATACCTTTAAATTTTGCTTCAGCTTTTAGACGGATATTTGTTGATAACGTAGCATTTTGAGTTAACAAATTGTAAATATCTGTAAAAGGAATTTTATAATTATTTTCAAAAATGGAAGTACAGTACTCCTTCCCTTATTCTAATTTCCCTTATTCTAATGTCTTCCCTTATTCTATTCTTATTATTTTTTCTCTTCTCCTATTCTAATATTTCCTCTCAGGCGTTCTCCCCACTGACGTGTGTTGAGGTGTAGATTTTCTAAATACAAATAACGGCGCATGCGCAACAAAAGAAAAAGAGACAAAAGTGCGACTACAATTCTAAGTAGTGGGGGAGAGGAGAAAATTAGAATAAGGGAAGAAGGCCGTCATCTTGCCTGACTGGACAAATTAGAATAAGGGAAGGACTACTGTAGTAGCTTCTTTTGCGAGAAAATCTATCTTATCATTAAATTTGATGCCTATGTGTGAGGGAATCCAGTAAAAGCATAAAGAATTGTTAAGGGACTTATTTATAAATGTTAGAGCCTTTTCTCTTGTCTGTAAAAGGTAATAATTAATTTTTGTTTCAATTTTGGTCTGTAAAGATGTGAACGTTCTTATCATTATGTAGCAGAGCAAAATCTAGAGCTGAAAATATCGCTATACAATCTGCTGTAAATATTTATGCATTTTTTTTGTATAAGCTAATATTTAGTGACTGTTCAAGTTTTGGGCATATAAAAGCTGCTCCCACAGAAGGAGCATTGTCAATTTTACTTCCATCAGTGCAAAGAATAATAGAATTTTCTTGAAGTATATCATAAAACTCTTGACAGTACATATTGGGAAGAGGATGGTTTTTAACGGTAGCATTTTATAATTTAAAATTGAGCTTATTTATTTCTAAATTTGCTTATTTTGTTAATTTTCAATTTTTTTAAGTTCCAATGAATTTTTAAAAAACATAAAGTCCCTTTTAAGAACTATCAAAACAAATCTTATTTAGCGAAACAAACATTTTTTAATGTATTTTTAATTATCGTTCAAAGTTGAAGTACTCATAACTTTGTTAAAATTCATCTTTTTCAAAGATGTATCCTCTTATTTTCCTGGAAGTGTGATAAACTCCATTACCCAAATGTAAAATTTTGCACTAATCCGCCTGCATGATTTAAAATGTCTATGACTTGATGTTGAGTTCGAAATTAACAAGGTGCATTTAACATACGATTTATGTTTCCAATAAATATTGTCGAGAATATACTTCAAAATTAACGATAAGACTGTATGTAATGAACGGTGATTTCAAGATGATAATCAAATCTGGGCTGTTACTAATGAATTTTAAAAAGACATTTGGGAAACTAATTTACGTTTGTCCATAAACATGTTTTATAACTTTATTTTATTTATTTCGTTATTTAAAATAATCATCTATTTGCTTGAGGACACATGTTGGCAGGCGATGATGTATATTCTCATTGTCATAGAAATCATCGAAACGGTAAAAATGCTTAAAAAAAGTAGTAATTTTAAAATGCAGGTCGACTTGAAATTTATCAAGTTCAAAATCTAAATTCTAATGTTTAACTGTGAGATTAACTTTCGTATTGTATAGGGATACGAATTCTGTAATAAATGGAACTTGTGAAGAGTAATGACTGATCATTGCAGTAAGGGAATGTTCTGTTACTAAAACATTAATTTCGTCACCTCTGATCATTGGTGCTTTAATTACTATTTAGTCACGTGACATATATTTAGTATTCCAAAGTATATTTTCATAGAAAATCATTTAGTATCAACGAACTAGTCGTACGATAAGCAGTAGATGACGTTTTTCAGTGGCATGAATTTCGTTTTAATATCTACATTTTATAAATTTTATATTAAAGTTTATAGATTTACCTAAAGATTTTGGATTATACATATAGTTGTGAATTTTCCTCTTAAAGTTAGTGTAAAAGTGTCTTAATCACAAAAGGAATTTACCAACGAGGATGAATCTATTAAACTTCGACATGTGAGTATTACAAAATTCAAAAAACCTTATATGTATCTTGTCAATAACAATTGAAAATAAAACTATGGGATAATATTCTATTTGTGTTAGTCATATTAGTATACAAAATTATACAATACTGAAACTTGCAGGGCACGGTCATCGTTCAAATTAATTATGGTTCTATCATTTCTATTCCACGTTCCTGCTGTCTGGACGGCTAGATTGCATGCAGGTTAATCTGTTTTCATTTTATTATACTCTGAAATATGTATTTATTTAAATGAGGTTGGCTTGGAAATAATTACAATTTGCTATCAAAAGTTATGGTATTAATATTTAAAATCATAATAATTTCTTTTAAAATTGAATGTAAAACTACGAATATCGCAGTAAAAATAATGTTCCTTACTTTTGAAAACGTCTTTCCTGAATAGCTGGCACCGGCACCGCTTACATCAATTGGTTAAGATGGTCGTTAAGGGTAAGATAAACTACTTAGATAGTATAAACAATTTAAGAGAAGTATTATATGTAAATTTTGCAACGAGGTGTCCTCTAAATTTCTTGAAGTAAAAATTTAGTCACTCTGTCGCAAAGCGTGAAATCTTCACCCTATTCAGAGTTATATTTCACTCTTCTAAGAGTGGGTTTTTATTCTTTCACTCTTCATAGTGTCAAATGTCACTCTTATTAGAGTGAAATTTTCACTCTTAATAAAAGAGTAACTAAATTTTCACTCCAAGGAATTTAGTGAGTGTATTTTTTCTTACCAACAGGATATGAAAATACCAGATAAAACAGATATTTCGACTGGGGATACGCTTTTAATATTTGTCAACAGATCGGTAACGGAGGTATGCATTGGGTATAACATTTTTTGTAACAATTCAACTTCCGTCATCTCTTCATTTACACAACAATAATAACAAGAATATCGTTGCAGATGCAAGCACCAGAACTTTACAAGGATCCAGCCACGAATTTTTTGAATGTAATAATGCTTCTAAATTTGAATAAGGTAAGTTATTGTGTTAATCAACTGAATTCAACCAAAATTGCATCATGTAATTTTTACAGATACATCATACCGTTGACGCGGTTAAACTTATGCTGGGAAATAGACATCAGATTTGGGCAGTTTTTGATGCAATTGCCGAACATCAGGTAAGAAATACAATAAGTTTGCATTAATAGTACATTGCAACTAGGGAGCAGTGTTTGCCGATGAAAGTGAGTTTCCATTATTCCACTATTTTCTAATACGATTTTGCTCTCAAAGTAATAGAAACTTTACTCCCGGTTACATTTGTTTTGCTCCCAAGGGAGAGAATTTCCCATTTTGCTCTCGCAAAAAAAGGAGAAGAATAGCATTTTGCGCTCCAAGTGTGTGAAAAATACATAAGACTGACGTTAGCATTGACAAGCGAACTATAAAAGTATTTTTTGATGCTAAAAATGAACTGTTAGAATTTTGCTATTAAGTCGTATTTTCGAAAATAGTTAGATTAAATCTATTTAGTAATTCACAATTGGAAATCCTAATTTTTCATCCCGATTCTTCATGTCTTCGATCGTTACACGGTCAAATAATTTATGGGAGGAAATACAAAATTAATAATCTGATGGGAGAAAAAACAGCTGATGATAAAAAAAAAACAAGGCTAGTGCTTTTTTTAATGATCAGTATAATCTTTTTCAATGTAAAAATACGCGATTTATTATGAAGACACGTTGACAAAATTTTCATAACCTACTGGTGATTCTTGACTTATTTCAATTTTTTAAAATTTTATTTCAAACGTCTTTGTTTTTAAATATATAGTAACAGGTCTAAAATTCACTATAAAATAATTTCTCTCCGTTTGTTATAGGTGAAAGAAATGCTTAATGTAATTACTCCAGATCTGGAATATGAGAAGAGTATTAACGGATCAAGACCATTATTTAACAATAAGGTAAAGTAAATTACATTTTAAATCGAGTAGAATTTTATATAAAAAGAAAATATTGAGCTTATTGAACTGGACATATAAAACGCGAAAATTCAACATAATTATAAATATAATAATATTTTTTTGGTCCCTCTAAGTATTTTAAAATATCTACTAAATTAAGCTGGATCTACCTTACTGCTAAGAAACTACACATGTCAGTTTAACAGACAAATTGATAAGAATCTTTGGGATTTTCGTAATTTGGAATAATTTATCTTGGGATAGTAATAAGTATCGATCAATAACTTAGTAATGCTTGAAAACCGCATTAGGACCACACAAATTCGGTATTAAAATTTCTATTCGAGTTGTTTCTACTAAATAAATAATAATAATAATAATAATAAATCAACATAATAGGATATTATATAACAAGGGCGCAATTACTAATCTTCCGCGATATTTTTTAATACGGTAATTTGCGTCCGAAGATTTCGCTGCAGGGCGCAAAATCGAGTTCTACTCCCGGAGTGTTCAACGTAATAATTCATTTTAGTATTTAGTAATTTGTCTGAAATAATAAATTATAAATCATTCATAAAAATTATAGCACATACATCAAGAATTCGGAAAATAATTTCATATTATCATTGACATAGCAGGGTAACGTAATGACAGTTACATACTTCGATTAAGAAATTAATAACCGATATATGCTCAGTACTCAATACATTTTAATGTGTGTGTTGTTATCTAGTGATTAACGATATTTGTTGTGAATTTAGAAGGGAACCTGTCCGTTATTAATTATCACATTAGTAATAACAGCTTCATAATTAAAAATAAATGCAGAAATCTTTGTTTTCTTTTTTTTGAAAGATGAGAGTTTAGTAGACAAATTCTAAATAACTTAATCCATTAAAATAAAAATTACAAATATACCTATTGCGTTATTTTTGAGTCTGTTTCGACTGGCTTATTCAGAATTTCATTCTGATGTCTGTTAAAACTAATATTACGAATTTTAATCCTTCAATGCTGAAGCATACACAATTTGCATACGGATTACAGCAATGTAGAATGAATATAATTCAATGTGAATAAAGCTGATGAAATTTTCAAAGAATCAATTTTAAGATATTTTTTTCAAAACTATTGAAAGAAATTCGATTTTTTAATTACGATAACTTTTTTAAAGGCAATTTTTACTACGTAGGTAATTTTTAGTTTAAATGCAATTCTGACTACTCCAATCAAGCACTCTCAAATATAGTAGAATCTGTATTTTTATTTACTAGTATTTTTAAAGTACAATACTACAACTGCTACGTAATTTTATTTCTTGTATTATTGGAAATAGGGTTTTTAATGTTCCTAGAAAGTTTAGCAAAATGTTTAAAAAATGTGAGGCGAAATTTTAAGTAAGAATGTTGATTCGAGAACTATCACAAAAAAAACTGAAGAACTTTTAACTTTTATTCTACAAGAATTGATTCAAACTTAAGAAAAAACAAAATTTTATGAATTTTTTAATCACCTGATCTAAAAATAAAAAAAAATGTTAGTGTATGATTAGATACTTTCAAGATTTCGGAAAAATGAAAGAGAAAAAATTCTAGAAAATGTCTTTATTTATGTTTTGTCACTTTTCTCAACTGGCAATGTTTTGCCTTCTTTAGTATCAACTTTTTTTAACCAGAAACAGTACTGTGTATCCCATAATAAAACATCGCATTTGAGCGACGTTTTTGATGAAAGAAATGAAAAAACATTTAAGGTTACACTCTTTTTTAATAGAGTCAATTCAACTATTAATTGTTTAAATATTCAATGTACATTTTATCTCTATAACTGAACATGTATACTAAAGTTATCCGGTTTTTAAAATGAGCCTAGACAGCTCAGTTCTTGAAATTTTATCTTGGTTATCTTAGTTTAATACTAATGGATGTAATCCCCTACAATAAAGTTAGCAGTAATTGAGGGAACCAATAATAATTAAGATATTTTAGGTTAATTAACTGCGTTTACAGTTAATTTAAATAAATGACGACAAATCAAAAAGCCGACTCGTCAAAAAACCGACAATCGAAAAGCCGATAGTCAAACAACCGTCACTTTAAAAAATGACTTGCTAATGTATCAATTTCTTTACGTGTCAGCTTTTCGACTGTCGGTTTTTTGACCGATTGGCTTTTTGATTTGTCGGTTTTTCCACCCGCACCCAATTATTTAAAAACACATAGGTATATGAATATGCTTGAATTAATTTTATATAAATTTTCATATTTGAAAGAACGGACAGTTCTTCAGATCGTTCAGCTCGAATATCTTTCGGAATGGAACTATATTTTGCAGAGAATACAGAGGAATGCCAGGTTTCGATTACGATGCAACAATCCGCATGGATCCACAGGAACGAATACAGCACTTTTTTAATTACAATAAAAACACGTTCGAAGTACCTAATATAATACGAGCCGCAGGTAATATATTACAAGGGATATTTTTTATTAATTTCGCCTGATGTTGTAATCGATTGTTTAAATAAGAAACTAATCGGATATAGTTCCGAAATTCGTGTACTTTTTTTCTATTCTTAATACGTATATGTAATTTTGGTCACTGATTAGAAATGTCATATTAAAAATTGGCGATAAGTTTGTCTTTAAGGGCAAAACTTAAAAAACGTAATTTTTTCGGTTTTTTATATTTATCCTGAAAAATACAAATCTGGCGAAATATATGTTTCCAATAAAAAATGTGGAGCACAACATTCTATTGCCATTTCGGTAGCTTTATTTTATACATTTATCTTTCAGACATGGCAAATGGCAATATAGATAATCAAGTAATTAGGTGGTACATCGTCCGCTGCTTGTGGAATATTTACAGACATACCGCGAAAAGTGAGGTAATGATTTTAAACTTCCGTAATGCTTAGGTGGTAATTGTAATTGTATGTATCTATTTTCAGAATCCAAATACTACTCCTAAGACTTTGAATGAAACTAAGCCTTTGAATGAACCTGAGCCTTTGAATGAACCTGAGCCTTTGAATGAACCTGAGCCTTTAAATGAAACTAAGCCTTTGAATGACATCGACTCGTGGAAAAAAATGTTTTACATGAAAAGTAATATATCTATCATGGAGAAGCAGCTAGATGATATTACGGAAAACTCGTTGAAAAATTTAACGGGCAACTTCAATCAAGTAGCTCAAAAAATGTATGGTATTAAGAGAAAAATGATGGATACGAAATTGGAAAACGTAATGAACGATCTAATACTATACATATCTACCAAAAAATCAACTCGGGCTGTTAACAAACTTTCCCTAAATTCCACGGTTCTTTTGTATGATCGAATGATGAAAAAGTACGATAATATTTCACGAAGGTATTTGAAAACATTTTTTATTATATAATAACAAGGGCTCTAATGCCCGTATAGAAGTAAATAAATAAATAATAAATATCGTTCATTTTTTAGTTTTTCGATTCTAGCTGAAAATCATAATGTTCTACGTAAAAACTGTTAAGGATAAATTTGTAGAATTTTATTATATTAGTAGAAAGGAAAAATTCATTTTCAATTGAAAAAAGATAAATTATTTTTTTTTCTTACGCACTTTTATCCGTAGGAGTGTAAAATTTTATGAAATTGTAGCTTAAGTAATGTAAAATATCGTGTAATTCTTTTATTGCGATTAGATTTTAATTCGTCGAAAAATTCAGATTTCAAAATGTTTTTGACTTTGTTTGGATCCTTATTATTGCACCTTGTACAAGTTGTAGAGCAATAAATGAAAACGCATTTTTGTCGTGAAACCTTGCACCAAGAAAGGTATGTTTCAGATTTTTCGATTATCATTTAAAACATTGTCAAAAACGCCTTTGACGTCTTTTTTATACGAGTTACTCGAAACATTGAGTAACAAATTTCTATGACAGAGTCCTATACATTGTTCTTTATTTTTATTATGTATGTATCTTTATTGCATTCACTTACGTGTTTACAATTTTTTTGACTTCCACTCTTTTACATTTAATTTTCATTTAATTTTCTGCATTCTGCAAACATTCCTTGCTTTATTTGCTTACGCTTACCCAATTTCATTCATTCTGAATGCATCCATTCAGTCCTTCCTTCAGTATGCATTAATTCATTCCTTCATTCCTTCATTCAATTTTCTTTCTCCTGTCTTAATTTTTCTATCATTTCCATCCATTCATATCCCCGTCCATCCTCATTCAACACCTCAAAATTTGCTCCGACTTTCTCCTTGACCAGCTCACATTCTCTCTTCAGATGTTGTACATCCTCTCTTTCCTTTCCACACAATCTACATTTTCTTTCTTCTTCATTCATCCAATATTTATTCCCTCTCTCTTCATTTCCACATCTCCACCTTGCTATCCTTACCATATTTTTCCCTTCCTTTTTTACACTTCTTCTTACATACTCAGGTATTCCTATTGTCTTCTCATAATATTTGCATGATCTTGTTCTTCTTACCATTTCTCCTCTTTCTTGCTCGTCCGCCTCTATGTCCCTTTCCCTTACTCTTTCCCATTTGCTTTCACCGTACGCCTGGATGCTTAGCTCACTCTCTCCTACTCTCCACATATAGTCTCTTCTCTCTATACTTTCTCTTGTCCATTCTTTCATTTCCTTTTTCTCTTCCTCCTTTCTTCTCTCCAGCATACATAGTTTTTAATCTCTCCTCCTTCTCCCTTATGTATCTTTTCCTCCCATTTTCCCGCTCGCCACCCCGTTTCAACTCTCAGTTTATTTCTTTTTAATTCCTCTCTCACTATGTAACCTGGAGTCGTCCTTTCCAACCCTAAAACCCATTTCAAGTACTTCTCTTGTTTCGCTTCTATTTCCTTCAATTCCTTATACCCCCATATTTCTACTCCGTAATACAAGATTCCCTTAACAATACTGTCAAAAAGCTTTAGCCTCCATCTAACATCTCCCTTAAATTTTCTCTCTCCATAGCTCCATACCGATCCCATCGCCACTCTAGCTTTCCGTATCCTCTCTCTGACATGTTCCTTCTCTCCTCCATTACTGACCATTAAATATCCCAGATACTTATACGTTTTCACCTCTTCTAACCCGTTCTTTCTCCACCACCAGAATCTTTCCTTTTCTCTTCCTCCCGGATTTTTAAAAACCTTGACCTTTGATTTCTTTGGGCTTATTTCTAAGTTTTTTCCGTCCAGATACCTTTTAACCCTTCTATTCATATCTCGTAGCCCTTCTTCCTTCTCTGCTACCACCACAATATCATCCGCATATTCTATCGTCCATACTCTATCACTTTGCACTTTAACCCCTCTTATTCCCTTTCTCATCTCTTTTTCCATGTCCGCAAGGTAGATATTGAAAAGCGTTGGATTCAACGGACATCCTTGTCTCATACCTTTTTCCACCCAGAACTCGTTTAATGTTTTTTCTCCTATTTTAACCACACATCTCGTCTCCTCATAAATTTCCATCACTCTATCTATCATGCCTTCGCTTACCCCTCTTTTTCTCATCATTTCCCACAATACTTGCCTGTCCACTTTATCGAAGGCCGCCTTCAGATCTAAAAATAGAGCGTACACTTTTTCCTTGTTCTTCAGTCTTTTTCCGACTATGTGCTTCAGGATTTTTATATTTTCTACCGTTCCCCTCCCTTTCCTGAATCCTGCCTGTGACCTACACAATCCTCCGTTATTATCCAGCTCTTTTACTAATCTCCTATTCAGGATATTCGCATATACATTGTATCCTGTAGTGGTTAATGTCACACCCCTATAATTACATGTATCTGTTTTGTCACCTCTTTTCCAAATCGGGACAACTACCCCCACTCTCCACTTTTTCGGAAATCCTTCCCCCTCCCACACTGATTTTATTAAGCCCCCAATCTTCAATCCCACCTTTACTCCCCCCTCTTTCCACGCCTCGTTTCTTATCCCATCCAGCCCCGCTGCCTTTCCCTTCTTCAGTCTTTTTATTTCTGTATTTACTTCCTCTTGACTTATTCCCTCTCCTTCCTTTCTATTTACCTTTTTCTTTCTCTGCTCCACCTTCTTCCTCTCCTCCGTGTCTCCTAATATATCCTTGAAATACTTTTCCCACTCATCCATTTCTATTTCTTTACATACCCCCTCCCTTTTTTTCCTCCCTCTATTTATAAAAGCCCACGCCTCTGCTTCTGTCCTTATATTGTCTATTACCCTCTCCTCTTTTTTTTATACTCATCCTCTTTCTTGGTGCGTAAGCTTCTATAATCTCTTCTGCACTTTATAAAATCGTCATATCCTTTTTGTTGATCTTTTCTATATCTTCTCCTCATCCTATTTACCTCTCTCTTTTTCTTCTTGCACTCTCTATCCCACCATGGACACCATCCTACTTGTCTTCTTTTTCCTTTCTTCCTTAATTTCCCTTTCCATTTCCTCCCATTCCTCCTCTACTCCTTTCCTCGTCCATATTATCTCCTCCATCTTCTCCTTGAACTTTTTAACATCCTCTTCCGACCAGTCTTGAACCATCCCTTCCTCACCATTTTTATTATATAGTCTACAAAAAATCCATGTATTCATAATTTGTGCAAAATAAATGCTTACGAAAACTTTTTCATAAAGCCTAGATTGCTTATTCCCAGATATAAAAAGTTGGGGATATTTAATAAAAGTATAACAATGTTTGAATAATAATGATAATAATATCAGTCACTAACAAATATCTTATAATTCTCGCAGGTTGCGAGAAATTGAGAATAGAGACGCGGCACTTAAGGTGAAGAATACCATAAGTGAACTAAACTTTTACCTGGAATATTTAAATAAAATTGAAACGACCAGTCTGGAGGATCTAAGGAACCAAATTTCTACATTTCGTGTCAGTATTAATCTTATTAACCCTTTTCATGCTAAACATCCATTATTTTGTCATGTTTTTCAAGTGAATATTTATCTGTGTAATGATAAGCACAAAATCTTTACTTTACAAATCTGCTATTAGTTGTGTTCTATGACTTATGATTTTAAAATGGCGGCTAATTTACAAAAAAAAAGCGTGATTTTTACATAATTTTATGTTTAACATACTGGCTAATAATATTCCCGTTGTCGGATTGGCACAAGTATCTGGATCCTTTCGAATAATCACCATAACTAAAATTTAAGCGACACAGAATGTCAAAATTCAAAATGGGGGATCCAATATGGCGGCATTTACACGGTTTTGTAATGTTGTTTTAATGTTTTTTGTATGTTTTTAGTTCCTGACGCTTACTTTTTTAATAGTTTTGGTATATTTCTGTCAGTCTGATACCGATTAGGCTAGAAAATTACAATACATATTTTTTTTTTTATTATTATTATACGAATGTGGAATTCAAAATGGCTGAAAATATTATATTTTGATTATAAAATAGATTTATTATATATATTTTGAATTATTGGCATCTAACTTCAGATTCATAATAAAAAAAAATTATAAATCGTTATGTAAGAAAATAACAATACAAGATGATATGGTATTAAAAATAGTGAAAAATATTCTATTTTCTTTCATAATCGATATAAAACTGAGATAAATATAATAAATCTATTGAAAAAGTAAAATATCATGAGCAAAAAGCTTAAAATAAAATGAAAAAAAAACAAAAAAAATGCGTGTAAAAGCCGCCACATTGGATCGGCCATTTTAAATATTTTGTTTTAAAATTTTGTCGCTTGTCATTACACAAATAAATATTCACATGAAAATCACAAAATAATTGTGGCCTTTTGGCATGAAAAGGGTTAATTTTCATGTTAATTGCATTATGAAACATATCGACTATCGTATTTAAATATAAATTTTATTTTAGGAGCAGCAAATTGAATTCTTTACAGAATATAATTATTATTCGAAACTGAACGTTCAGGGATTGTTGGATATTTATCCTAAAACGTACCATACGTTAATGACACTCTTAAAGGAGGTATGTATTTTTATTTTACTATAATCGTCTGCAAATCTTCCAAAGAAAGTTCAAGGTCGAGGAAGATGGTTGGTTCTCCTTGGTACTTATAATAAACATTTAGTTTACCATTTGGGAAATAATCAATTTTTACTACGGAACTTTTATTTTCAAAATCTCTTTGTTCTTCTGCAAAACTGTCTCAAAATCGTTCACACTGAGAAGAATCATTGTAAAAGGAAGATCTCTTGAGTTTTCAATCAGTTCTATATACTCAACAATCACAAAAAAATTTTTTTTTTATTTTATTTTTCTTTTTTCTTATTGATTTTTTTTTTCTTTTATTTAATAGGCGGAATCGCCCTTTTACTAGATTGTTACGATATTAATCGCAAGACTTTGCGTGAGGCGCAGATCGTCTTAAGAAGATGGCGCCATACTTCACATTTGTGTATGAAATGTAGGAACTGCAGAGACCTACACCAAGTACAACAGCGTCATGAGTCGATTTCCGCCAGATAAACAATATGCTCGAAACGTAAACAAACAACGTGGCTCGTCTTACCAAAAGCGAGCTGCTTTAAAAAGAAGACGAAAAATTGTTCACCGGACGGGGATCGAACTAACGACCTACGACTTCGTAGTCCAGTGCGTTACCGCTTGAGACATTATAGGTGTTTTTTGCAATAAAACCTGCCTTATTGCTTTCTGAAGGCACGAAGAAGTAATTTTGACCTCGGGAATAAAAAAAAACATACTACTTGTAGTTTAAATTAATTAAATTAATTCAAAAATTATAAAAAATGTAGCTAAATTTAAAAATTATGCAATTTTACGCGGCAGGATAGTCTTCTTGCTTTTTTTCAGAAAATAATAATGATAATTATAATAATCGACTTTATTGCTTATATCAGTAATACACTATATATATATCAGAGAATTTACTTTCTAACTAAATATGTAAACGGCGAGACACAGCACCACTAAGCTGTTTCACAGTCTGACCGTGATTCACGGTAAAATTCATAACATTTTTGTGTTCTAGTTCATCGCTACAAATGCACAGAATATATCAGATGAAGAGAAAAAATTTACCAATTTGCTAGATTTATACAAGAAAATGTACGACACTGAATACCAAATGAATCCACACCCGAAGGCTCGTGGAACGAAGGCTAGTGGAAAGAAGGCTATTGGAACAAAGGATAGTGGAAACACGTCTTTTCCAGAAAATGTAAGAATTCATATTCGTAACTTTAATTCTTATGCTTTATTTCCGAAGATTTCGCTCGCGAAAAATTGTCTTCTGCATTTAAGAAACAGACTGACATTAGTTTTCCTGCATAAATCCTTTGAATTAAACTCATACTATCAATAGTTGATAGGTGGATATCAAAATTTAAAATATTGATAATAAAATTTTTCTGTCAACAGATGTATTGGACTGTCCGGAATTATACTCTAGGAGATTTCAAGGACATTATTGTACAAAATCCAGAATTTAACGGACATTTAAAACATATCAATGTAAGTTATCAATTCACAATCTTTAAACAATTTTTTAATTATCAAATTTAACTTGAATAAAAATAAGATGCGATTCCTCTCAAAAATGATTGAGTAAAAGCAAATCTCTTGCAGATCATTTACCAACGTATTGCGGATAGGCAGTATTACTTAAAGTATTATGACATGCTAGACCATCATCAATCGGTAAGTCAATTAATTTAATAATCTGTTATTTTGATCATTTATACATTTTATAACGATAACACTGTCTGCCACTAATTTTTCTTTTGACAATCGCGGCATATCTCGAGTGTTTTTGTTGCAAAACGGGAATTTACTTTTCACAATAGCAGCATCATTTCCAAACCGACTTTTCATGCTCAAAACAATGGCTTTAGCAGAATCCTATCTATAAAATAACTCGAAATATAGGCAAAGCGCAGATTTTTACACCTTTCTCGAAAATCTGACGTGACAGAAAAATAATGCTGGCGCCATCATTTCTTAGCACGAAAAATCCTTTCGGAAATGATACTACGATTGTCAAAACTAATTTTTTTTTTTGCTACAAAAACAATCAAAATTTGATAAAAAACGCAAATTTTCACAAATTTAACTTCAATTTCGTCGAAAATCGGGCGTGATAGGAAAATTCCGCTTGCGCCAGCATTTTCAGCCAGAAAAGTTCGTTCGGAAATGATACTGCGATTGTCAAAGGCAAAAAAAGTAACATTTTGTCGCTAAGTGTAATTCGTGAAAGAATATTTTTAATTACTATATTATAATCGAAGAATATTATATTACAGATGTTTGTATCAACGAAACGCAACGTGCAATCATAAAGCATAATGACATATCATTACAGTAACCATTCAAAAGTTTTATTATTATTTCCAATAAATGAATCAAACTATTTTGTACAATATAGTTCCATTCTTTAAAATGTCTTCCTGATTATTTAACAAGAACCTCAATTTACCATTGTGACTTTGTATAAAACTAATTGATTATTTTTAAATAGAGTTGAATTTTAAAACAATGCCCAATGAAAAGACGTTTTGCAATTCCATTGGGCTTGTTTCACAAAATTCCGACGAGGCGCTACTTTTTAAAATGTTTCTTTTCTTCTCTGTCTGCCTGGGTCGATCGAAAATTGACCGAAAATCGACCGTAAATCGGTCGTCTAGTCCAACGAATCAACCCAAAATTGACCAGCAATTGACCGAATGCCGACTACGGTCGATTTTCGGTCAATTTTTAGTCGACTTTTACGAAGTTGAGCGATTAATGCATTTTGATTAGATCAATATTAGGTCGATTTAGTAAACGTCGACTGAACACCGACCAAAACTTGGCATTCGGTCAATTGTCGGTCAATTCTGCTTTTAAAACTGTCAATTTAAACAAATTTTAAAAATATAAAAATGTTATTATACAATTTTGGGGTAAAGTAACATCCTTCTAAAAAGTAGCACATGAATTTCTCGATAAAGAAAAGTTGTATAATTAAAAAGAAACTAATTCAATTAGATTTAATTCGATAACTATCATGGCGTTTAAGAAAAAATGTTAAGAGCAGACATTTTTAAGCAATATACGTCAAATTTATCAATTTACGTTCATTTGGCTTCTTAAAATCACTTCAAAATCTCAGTTATCGGACTAATACTTCATGGGCACCAATATTTACTAATATTTTACTTATTTTACAATGTATATTTATTCCAATATAAACATAAATTAATACGGTTGACGGCTTATACCTTCAATTTGCATTACATGCTAAAATGCTATGGTTAGAACATTTCAAACACCTTGGCCTTGTCGAAATATTTATAATCTCAACTAGTGCTGAAATTAACAACGGAAAAAGAGAAGACAAAAATTATATTTATAACTATAAAGTTAAAATCCTCAATAAAATTTCGATTTGACAGTTACTTGGAATAAAGGTAATGCAGTAAATAATATTAATTGGTATATGAATATGATTTGTTAGCATGCAAATATAATTTAAAGAAAAATGATAATAAATAAAAAAACAAAGAAAAAGGCAAATAATATATAAAAAATAACCAAGAAAACAAAAACAAAAAAAATATACAGACGTGCAACAAAATTTATAAAAAAAAGTAAGAAACAAACAAAAATTAAAAAGTAACCAAAAAATAAAAAAGATACATTCGTGGCGTTTCGTTCAAAAGCCCTTCCACATCTGAACTCTTCAGTTTAACATCTAATACAATTTGCAGGTATAAGCCATTAACTACATTAATTTTTAATAGCACCTACGTTAAATTTATATTCGTAAATATAAATTACTTTTTCTCTCACGTACTCCCGCGTTTAAAAGTTCTGTAGATTCGCCCATATTTATTATTTGCGATTAGAAAATAGACTGAAAAATATAATAGTTAAAAGTTAATAAAATTGGATTCACAATAAATTAAAGTGTTGCTAAAAGGGCTCATTTAATAACTGAAACTGTTTTAACCCTTTAACGCCGAGATGTGCCGATTTTCTACGTGTATTTCAGCCTCGTAAACTAGATAGGAAAACGGGTAGGAAATTTTCAAAAGATCGTTCCGACTATTCTTGGAGTTGCTCTTTCGAGTGGAGTGGGTAAAATTTCGAAAACATGACATTTATCCCGTCCTTTTTTCAAAAATTAGAATAAAATCAGTTTTTCGCCAGAACATTTTTTTTAATTTCAATTTTTTTCTATCATATCGTACATTGTACACTTTATTCTTTTCGATTTTGAACCCAAAATGGAGCCTAAACGTAAAAATATTTTCAAATTTTGCATATGGCGAGCGGATAGGTATAAAATGCGCCCGAATTCGATAAATTTGTTACTCGTGGGTTTTTGGGATCGCTGATTATGAATTAGATGCCAATAATTCAAAATGGAGGATCATTTTTTCACAATTTGCTCGAATTCGACTGAAACTTGTTACTCGGGGATTTTCAAGGTCACTGATTATGAACCTGAAATCAGATTCCAATAATTCAAAATGGCGGACGAATTTTTCACAGTGGATTTTTTAAACAGATTCGTAATCAACAACCCCAAAAACCCTCGGGTAACAAGACTCAATCGAATTCGAGCAAACTGTCATCTAGGCTCCATTTTGGATTTAAATCGAAAAGAACAGAATGTACAATGCACATTTTCAAAGTGCGACTACTGGGAACTTTTTGTTCAGCCAAATTTTTTCCGAAAGTCTATCATTTTCGAATAAAAAATTCCGGATCTTTTCACTGATATTTTCGTTTTTTAGCTGCCATTTTGGAAGTTTCCAACTGTATTTTGAAAATTCTATCATGCACATTTCAAAATTAAAGGTTCGTGGACGCAATATTTTCATCAATCAATGATCTCCTTAACCGTTTCCAATATGAGAATGCCGATTAAGTAATAATTGTCAGTGAAAAAATTTCATTTTTTTGTGAAAAACCAAGCATAACTTTTTGGGAATTGGCTGGATTGATTTTTTAACAGCAGATTCGGTAAGATCGATCAATTTTACGTAAGATGTAATTGGTTCCGATTTCTTTAAAATCTGGTTTCATATAAAATACCGCCCTCGAAGTCAACGACAAAAATTGTCCATTTGGTCCTTAACCCGTTTCGTCCTGAAATGCCGTAAATGTTGACTTCTTTTCATCAGGTGCTTTCTTAGGGGAAAAAATCACTCAATCGTTTTGACATAACCATACCTAGTCTATTTCTTCTCGAACTTTCTAAATCCGGTCTCAGTTTGACGCTCTCCGCCGCCAGTTCTTTTACTATGGCGTTTTAAACATAAAAAAATTTGTTCAAATGATGGTATTTTTGAACAGGAAACCGTGTTCGAATCAAGCTAAATCACTGTATCTGGTGGAATAAATAGTTATACTAAAAGATAGGATGGTTATTAATTGACCATTCAAAATGGCGGACCTCAGTGAACATTTTGTTGAAAAATTTCTGGACGCTCTAACTGAAAAATTATGAGCTTGTTTTAAACAATGCTAAGAATGAAAAATTCTTAGAATTCACCGAGAAATATAGTGGATTTTTTAAATGAAGTTTTGAAAAATTTGTTTCAAAATTCTTGTCAAAATTGAAATTTTTTTTCGAAACTTTTGGAATGAATTACAAAGAACAAAAAACTCTTAGAATTCATCAGAGAATGCACTAAATTTTTTTCAGAATTTTTCGTAAATAAATTCTCAAAACATCATTTAAAAAATCTGAAAAAATTCCACTATATTTCTCAATGAATTCTAAGAACTTTTCATTCTCAACATTTTTTTTAAAAAGCTCTTAGCTTTTGAGTTGGAGCGTCCATAAATTTTTCAACCAAATTTTGACTGAGAACCGCCATTTTGAATGGTGAATTAATAACCATCCTATCTTTTAGTGTAACTAATAACTGCACCAGGTGCAGAGATTTATTTAGCTTCATTCGAACACGGTTTCCTAGTCAAAAATACGATTATTTGAACAAATTTTTTCAAAATTCACAATTTTTTTGTTTAAACCGCCATAGTAGAAAAATGGCGGCAGATATGATCAATCTAAAACCAGAATTAGAAAGTTGCAACTTATTAAAATGTTGGTCAAAACGAGCCTTATTCTCTTTTGTTGTAAGGTATACATAATTTCCGATATATTTTGCCGCTAAAAATGCTAACTCTTACGATATCCCCTTTATAAGTTATATTTCCAAGAAAAGTGAGGTTATGTCGGACAAATACACGTTTGATATCACATTACACAATTTCCCAGCTACTTTTAAATAAAATTAGGCCGATTTTCTTTTAAAAAAGCTTTCCCCCACTTTGATTTTTAGATGTTTTTAACTCATATTTTTTAGTAATTATCACGTAAAAATCAGTCCTGTTGCAATTTGTTCCGGGTCAAACCGTTCGTTGTCTGGACTAAAATGTCATTTTTTCGATATTTTATCCACGCCGTTCGAAAGAGTAGCCCCAAAAATAGCCGGGAATGGATCTTTTGAAACTTTCCTATCCTTTTTTCTAGTAAATTTACGATGCTGAAATCCATGTAGAAAAACAGCTCATCTCGGCGTTAAAGGATTAAGTTAGTAGTTAACAAATCCACTTTGATTTCAGGTATGTTCTAACCCCTATATCTTTGTTTTTGTTCTGTCAATGGGCGATACCGCCCATTTTACAGAATTTCATAAATTATTACAAATGCACTTCGATTTTAGGCATGTTCTAACCCCTGGATCTTTGTTTTTGTTCTGTCAACGGGCGATACCGCCCATTTTACAGAATTTCATAAATTGTTACAAATGCACTTCGATTTCAGGCATGTTCTAACCCATGGATCTCTGTTTTTGTTCTGTCAACGGGCGATACCGCCCATTTTACAGAATTTCATAAATTGTTACAAATGCACTTCGATTTCAGGCATGTTCTAACCCATGGATCTCTGTTTTTGTTCTGTCAAAGGGCGATACCGCCCTTTTTACAGAATTTTTATTCCTAAAATTTACAAGAGCTACAAATCGTCTTAAGAGATGGCGCCATACTTCACATTTGAAACTGCAGAAACTTACACCAAGTACAGCAACGGTCATGAGTCGATTTCCGTTAGAAAATCATTGCGAAACGTAAACAAACAACGTGGCTCGTCTTACTAACTGTTTTTATTCATTCCAACCGTATATTTAATTTAATAAAAGTATATTTTGTCTTGGTTTCTACTTGTCTGAACAAGTAAAAGTTCCGTAGAAACCAAGACCAAATACACTTTTATTACTGTCAAGAAATAAATTATTATATTTTACAAAATGTATTTTTTGATACTCGTGTCCGTAAAGTAGACACTATTGCTCCTTTTAGTCCGTAAAGTGTTATTTTACGGATTGATTTCCGCAATTTACGGACTAAAAACAGTCATTAAAGTGCTTACTTTGCGAACAGCGTATCAAAAAATAGTGTTCGCTCCTCGGTCGTAAAATTGAACTTTACGGCCTAGGACCCAAAAGTACTCAGCAGTTGGCGCTGCCGCATACTTACCCGCTCGAATATCTTCTTACATTCAAGGTTTCAATAAAACACCTCTCCCAAGAACGAGAAATATTTCTCGGTTTTTTTGGCTTTTTTTTATTTTATACTCACAAACGTTACAACTCTCAAGTTACACGTACACAAGTCACGTTCCAAGTCGGACAAAATGGTACATAATCGATCATCATCATCAAAGCATCGTTTAATTCATCGCGTATCACATCAGTACTGTTGTCGCTCGCTACTTGCGCTTATTACAGCTTTCGACGTCCTAATTTTTTGGATTTTCTCCCCTGGAACTCTATTAACCTCCTTAAAGATCCTATTGCGGGATTATCGACTATGAAAATATTTACACACGGCCGACGCGACCAGCGTCGATCCTCCGCCACTTGCCGACTGCCAACCGAAGCTTTTATCGAAATCGAAAGCGATCTCGACGAAAATGCCGACGGAGAACCTGGAAAAAAATCTCTCTCTCTCTCTCTCTTCGATTCTAACGAGCAAAAAAATGATATGAAACAATTTCAGGTACTTGTCCGAATGCGACTTTCGCTCTCTTTTGTTTCTTTCGTTTTCTGCGCAATTTGGATCGTTGCTCTCGGCCATCGACTGGTCCTCGGATTTTGAG
Source organism: Trichopria drosophilae (assembly GCA_030407085.1). Taxonomy (NCBI): domain Eukaryota; kingdom Metazoa; phylum Arthropoda; class Insecta; order Hymenoptera; family Diapriidae; genus Trichopria; species Trichopria drosophilae. Next base: position 19,478,287 of record CM059583.1, on the reverse strand, counting down.
AACCACCGCATATAAAATCTATATTCTATTTATTTTCAAGGAGCGTGTGAAAATGATAAAAAAGGATTTCCTCTACTCTGCAGAAGATTTCTCATATAGAAGGCACTATCGCGAAAGAAAGCAAAAATGTTCATCTACTTCGTGACGAGTTTTAATCGATGCACCAATTTTGAAAAGATTACGGAAAAAAAAAAGTGACCGTCGTCGCTAAGTGGGAGGTGTAGTCGCGATTCGTCCACAGAACCAAATTCTATGTACCCTGATCGCTTCGCTCTTACATCGCGAACGTGCGCTTATTACGTAACACACTAGCGCTCAGTTTTAATATATGTGCATATATAACGACTTTCAAATCTTGTAGCCAAACTTCTTTTTTTTTCTTTTTTTTTTTTAATCGAACATGAAAAAATTTCATTCTCTTCTTGTTCGATTATTTTCTTTTTGAAAATTCCTAGTGTCGTACATATGTACGTATATTATCTTTTTAAATACATTTTTTGTTTTTAATCCCACCCCAAGTAAATAAGGTAAGCTTTAGAAATATTACTTTTACCGCGCGTGCGCAGTTAATGGCGCGCGTATGCTCAATTCTATATAGTATATACATTCATATATATAATATATATATATATATATTTTTTTTAGCACTTTTATAAGTAACATTAGGTAAGTTTATATTTATATATATTACAGGCTGAGATCATCGACCTCGCAGCGTACTTCCACTCGCGATGTGAATTACAAATTGCTATTTTCTATATATCTCTCTCTCTCTCTCTCTTTCACTCTCTCTCTCTCTTTCATATCGTCCATCGTTGCGCGCTGCTACATGTAAAACAACAAAATCGAAAAAAATCGAGTGACTATTGTCCGTACTCAAAAATTCAACAAAAATGTTATATCTGTACACTAACGTTCATGTGTTTCTTTCTTTTTTTTTTATTATTTCGCTTTAATAATGGAAGCGGATCTTGACGCTGCACGAGATGGTCGACCTCCAACCTTCGAGTTCACAAAATTACCCAGTCAGTTTTGGAATGTGTTTTTTTTTTGTTTCGTTGTTTCCAAAAACTGAAAGTGTTCGAGATTTTGGGTCGACCAGCCTCGAATAGAAAACCGTACAGTCTCTCTCGGTTCGACAATCGACCGGTGTGTCTAAAAACTATCTTCTATCTTCCTCGCACTCGCATTCACTCCATTTCATTCGCACTTTCTCTCTCGAGCAGCAGCAGCGTCATCATCAGCAATGATACTTACTAAATAGGTAGTCACTCTCTTAAAAAACTAAAATAAACCTAAACCGTCGTTTTTTGGACGACGACAGGCATCAACAATTGTTATCATTCTATCCTTAATGTTTTTTTTTTTTGTTTTGTTTTGTTTTGTTTATCGACCGTTTATGTACACAATATTGGTGCTGTTTTTTTTTCTTTTTCTCGTGTGTGTGTGTGTGTGTGTGTGTGTGTTCGAAATGATTTTACAAAAGTCATGCAGAGGTCCATCGTGATTTTCGAAAATTCTTTTTAATTTCGAAAAATTTCTACTTCCTGAAACGTCTTGCAAAAACAATTCGTTTTGTCGAGGAAATTTTCGAAACAAAAATTTTGAAATTACCTTCCATCCAAGCTAAATAACGTCAATTCCTAACCCTAGATCATAAAAATTAAAAAATATGACATTTTTCTTTGGAAGTAAACGAATTTTGTTCCAATGTTGATAAAAAAAAATTTGATAGTATTTTAGCGAACATTTTTTCATTCCAATGTTATTTACAAGATGTAGAAGTTTCTTTTTTGTTTGTAAAAAAAATTGTTTAAAAGTATCGCATGGTCTTGAAACAATTTTTGTCTTTTTGCTATCGCTAATAAGATATCGATGTAAAAAAGGAACGCCGTAGACGATTTCCTCCGGATGATAACAGGACTTTTCTGTAAAAATGTTAATAATGTTAATTTACAAGATTGTTAATCCGCCGTATGATTTTAGAAACAAGAAAAATGTTTTGACAATATTCGACGACGTTTTTCTTATTTCTAAAACTATTAAAATGTTGAAATCGTATTAACGTGTTCTTCGATCGGTTCCAATTGTTACATTAAGATCGTTAATGACGATTTCGGGGTTAGGAATCGACGTTATCGCGGCGCCCGAAGAAAATAACCAGTTGTTTTTTTAAAAAAACTATCGCTAGTTTATTTCTTTTACGAATTTTCAAAAATCTTTCGGACAAAAGGTTTCTCCAATATATCGTCTTCTAAAACTAAGCAAAAGAAAAAAAAAAGAGAAACAAAAAAAAAGTGCGTTTTTTTTTTTAATGAATATAATTAATATCACTGAATCTGCGCGATATATAAGTATAAAACTAGTTTTGTAGATGTTCCGTGCGCGCTAGCCTCGTTTTGTTTCGCAATTAAAAAAAAAAAAAAAAAAAGAGAAAAAAAAATGCTGAATAATGTCGGACAATTTGAAAAAGCTCGGTCCGCTTGGATTTGCGGCAGCTCGCGACGAATCTCGAAGCTGAATTTTGCTCTTTCGTCCCGTGTCGACGCACTATAATACTTACAATTATATAATAAAAATAAAAATAATCATAATGGTGATAATAGCAATCGATAGTAGATGTTTTGCCGGTTTCATCATCACTTCCTACCTTGTAACGGCTCTAAGTGTAATTTTTTGTTATTTTTTATTTTATTTATTTTTTTTTTTTTTTGAGCACGGGTCGAAATCGGATAAATCGCGACGACCTGAGGGGAGGGAGACTGACTCTTCGATTGTTCTAAAAACTAGATTGTTTTTTTTTTCTGTGTTTAATTGTGTGTTTTTTTTTTTTTGTTTTTTCCCGTTTTGTTGCCTGGACTCGATCTTTTCCATTCGAGCAGGGTAAAAATTCGCCAAAGCACCGGGACACACTTACTCGAAGACAGAGGGGGAGGGGGGACCACGAGATCGCTCGTTTACTTCGATTTGGCGACTTCCTGGGGTTTGGCCAAGGAACCGGAATTGTGCCTGCTCCTTGGCAGCTGCTGCTGCTGCTGTTTGATGAGATCGCGCTGGCTGCTCGACAACTGGGAGTCGTTGCGAGTTCGCCTGGAATAGCTTAATCGTCCGGAGCCAAACGAGTCGGCGCGGTTCCGGTATTGGGCCAGGTTGACGCTGTCGACGCGGACCCTCTGGTGGAGTTGATTCGAGGTGGGTAAGGTCACGGTGCTGGAGCCCCCGGAGAGCCGACGGACGCGGCTGGACGGCGACGCGGATACAGAGCCGCCAGCACTCTCCGAGACGCTGCGGTTGCGGCGCTTCGCGTTCGAACGCGAGATCTCGTTGATTTGGGGCTGAAACATAACAGAAAGGTTTCTAATTAATAATCATAAATAACAATAACATGGTGGCCGCTTTTTTCTCTCGGAAAAAAAATTCCCTGACTTTTCCCAGATTTTTCCCTGACCAATATTTTAATGATATCTATGAAAAATAAACAATACGGATAAAAATGTTTTAAAAACAGCTACACATTTTCAATAAATTCTTTATTTTTTCAATCAACAACGAGTAGTATATTCTAAAACATATTATCTATAAAAATCCAGGAAAAAAATTCATGTTCCTGCGGATTTTTTCGTGTTTAATTCAAAATAATAGTAGAAAATTTGTTGGGGGTTCTTTGTCAAAATTTGTTATAAAATGTCAAGTTCTGCGGTAATATGTTAGACAATAATTATAAATGTTGATAAATTTTAGAATTTAGGCGATTTTGGACAGTATATTCAAAGTATTGGCAAAATTCTTACGAATGTTGACAATAACAAAAAATTGTCATAAATATTATATTTTTCAAATACTATTGGACAAATATCAACTACTTAAAATAGAAATGGCAAAATAATCATTTAAACAAATTGACATTCTCAAAATTTGGGAGTTTTATGCTGTTTTCAACATTTTATAAATTTTTCTACAATTTTTAGCCTTTTTATGCAATTTCAAAGAGTTTTGAAGATTTAAAAAAATGTATGAAAGTTTTCTATCATTTTCAAAAGGTTTTATTTATACAAATATTTGTTTAAATAGAGAATTGGTATGGCAAATATTTTTGAAATATTCTGTAAAGTATCTTTATAGAAAGATAAATATCTTTAAATATAAAATTGTTTGCATTTATTTTTGTTAAACTATTAAATTTTATTCAAATCTGTTAGAATATATTCAATACCGAAATGCGTTATTGTTAAACGTGTTTATTTTTGTTGCAATGTACCAGAACGTTTAAAACTGAGCAGTACCACAAATATATTTAATTTAAGATTATTTTTTTTCTCAAAATTGTTGGTTTTTGGTGAAATCGGTCGAAAATGTTCAAAACTGAAATATGTTATTGATAAAAAACGTCAATATTTGTTTAAATTTGTGAGAAAGCATTTAAAATCATTTAAAAGAATTTTATGCGAAACAGGATAAATAAAGCATTTTTCTGAAAATGAAATTGTGCGATTTTTTGTCAAATAATGTTTTTCACTTTTTCAAGATTTGTCTACAATTTACTTTTTCCCTGACCAATTTTGAAATTCCCTGACATTTCCCTGATTTCCCGGTTTTGCCCGACGGTGGCCGCCATGAATAATGATTAATAATCGAAAATATTAAAATTCAAGTATTTTTAGAGTCTGGGACGAAATGTACATTATTTACAATAGGCACTAGTTTCTACGATAGTCGCTAGAGGGAAATGACAATTTTTATAATTCATTTTCAATCAAGTATTTCGTATCAAAAGCAAAGTTGAAAACAAATCAGAGGTACGTATCCTATTGTTTCCGAGGTCACTCTTCAAGATTCCAAGGTCAAAATTGAGTTTCAGCCATCAGAAATTCCAATATGGCGCCGAATATGAAAAAAATTTCCAAAAAATTGGGAATTTTTTATACTTATTAATTTTTTTCGAGCTATTAGAATATTGGGATTCTATTGAAACTACGAACAAAGGTGAACAAAATACTTCAATTTTAAGGAAAAATTTTGCTTTTATACCCTACATCATTCTAACGACCTCAAAATGGCTGAAACAATGAAAATTTCTTTAAAAAATGTCTGAACGTTCTAACTCAAAAACTACGTGCTGTTATAAAAAAAATGCTAAGAATGAAAAGTTCTTAGAATTAATCTAGGAATATAGTGGAATTTTTTCAGATTTTTGTGATGACATTTTCAGAAATTTTTTTTCAACATTTTTTTTCCGTATCAAAATCAAAGTTGACAACAATTGAGAGGTGGGTATCCTACTGTTTTCGAGGTCGCTCTTCAAGATTCCAAGGTCAAAATTGAGTTTCAGCCATCAGGAATTCCAATATGGCGCCAAATTTTTTAAAAATTCCAAAAAATTGGGAATTATTTATTCCTATCAATTTTTTTCGAGCTATTAGAATATTTGAATTTTATTGAAACGCTGCATAATGGTGAATAAAATAGTTGAATTTTAAGAAAAAAATTTACTTTTATACCCCACATCATTGTAACGACCTCAAAATGGCTGAAACAATGAAAATTTCTTTGAAAAATTTCTAAAATGTTCTGACTCAAAAACTACGTGCTGTTATAAAAAATGCTAAGAATGAAAGGTTCTTAGAATTAATCGAGAAATATAGTGGAATTTTTTCAAATTTTTATGATGACATTTCGAGAAATTTTTTTCAAAATTAAGTATTTATGAAAAATTCTGAAAAAAATTTGCTGTATTCACTTATGAATTCTACGAGTTTTTGTTCTTTGCAATGTTTTCCAAAAGTTGACAGTTTTTTGGGGGAAAAAATCCTAAACTAAAATATTTGAAATTCATTTCCTCGAAAACTTTTCGAAAAAATTGCAAAGAACAAACAACTTTTAGAATTCATCAGAGTATACACTACATTTTTTTCAAAATTTTATTCAAAATTTTTTTGTAAATAAATTACAATTTTGAAAAAAATGTTGAAAACAAATGTCTCAAAATGTCATCAAAAATTTTTGAAAAAATTCCACTATATCGCTTGATGAATTTTAAGAACTTTTCATTCCAGGCATTTTTTTTTAAAGTTGGTAGTTTTTGAGTTAGAGCGTCCAGAAATTTCTCAAAGAAATTTTCATTGTTGACGCCATTTTGAGGTCGTTAGAATGATGTAGGGTATTAACGTAAAATTTTTTCTTAAAATTCAACTATTTTGTGCACCATTATGCCTATAAAATATTTTCAAACCTTTAAAAAGTTTTTGGTTCATATAAAAAATTTTCTAACCAATAAAAAATATCCTAACCTATAAAAAGTTTTGTAACCTATAAAAAGTTTTCTAACCTATAAAAACTTGTAGTTTTGTTCGAAAGTTGTAGTTTTTAACTAAACAATTCGAGAAATATGATTTAAATGTCAATAATCTAACCTATAAACAGTTTTTTTAATCTATAAAAAGTTTGTCTAACCTATAAAAAGTTTTCTAACCTATAAAACTTGTATAATTTTCTTGTACAAAAACCTATAAAATTCGTATAATTTTATACTTTTTTTAATTCGGGAAATCCAATTCATTCGATCATATATGTCAGTTTTCTAACCTCTAAAAAGCTTTTGTATCATATAAAAAGTTTTCTAACCTATAAAAACTTGTAGTTTTGTTCGAAAGTTGTAGGTTTTAACTAAACAATTCCAGAAATATGATTTAAATGTCAATAATCTAAGCTGTACAAAGTTTTTCTAACCTATAAACTGTTTTTTAATCTATAAAAAGTTTTTCTAAGCTATAAAAAGTTTTTCTAACCTATAAAAAGTTTTCTAACCTATAAAACTTCGTATAATTTTATACTTTTTTTTTTATTCGAGAATTCCAATTCATTTGATCATATACGACTCCATATCTTATACGTATAACAAAAATTGCTCCGTTACGAGAAAGAATTGCTTTAAATCGCATCGATTCAGTCGAAGAATTACTTATATAATTTCCCGTATTTCATATTTCTCGAAAACACTCACTCTTTTAACATTTTGATTTCCAGTCCTCTGATAATTGAATATAATCATTTCTTTTAGGTTAGGTTTATGTATCGTATACAATTCATATACGAAGGAACAGGAAAGAAACAAATTTACTTCTTACTAAATCGTATACAGATTTTCTGTATACTTTCTGGTTTGTTGTATTAAAAAATTATCATTTTTATTTTAAATTAATTTAAGGTCAATTCCCTTCTTTCTTTATCTGTTACAAATAAATAATAACAAATAAAAATGTAATGATACTGATTGCAGTAGCTACAAAATCTTTTCTTAAATCGTTTCTTTTACATTGTTTTAAGTTTGTACCGGAATATTCGGTTGTAATATTTTGAATGTTATTTTGCAACAATCGTATAATTTGAATTTTACAAAATACTGATAGATATTAATATTATTAAATACTTTGACGAAATCAAATTAATAAATTCTGCTACTACTATACTGAAAAACTGAATTGTAGCGTACATTTAGTACTGTTTACATAAAAAACTAACTTCAAACTATACTAAACATCAATATTTTCAAAAACTTAATTTCTAGAAATGTATTTTCACATCTTATCGATAATTAAATAATTTTCTACACTTGTACTACATAAACAATGCTATAATCATAAATTTCCAAAATTATTAAAATCAACTTACTTCGACGACGCGGAAATCTTCGATGCTCTTAAATGTAGAAAGGTAGTTCTGCAACCTTTCGTCGACGTGAAGGCGATCGGCGTGTTTGTAGTACTTCATGAAAGCCCAGAATTTCTCCAATCCGTACAATTGATCTGAATAAAACAAAAACATTTGCAAACTGCTCTTTCCATTCTTCGCCGCTGTTAAAATCATTACTCACTGTTTTCATAATCGTTCATCGTTTCGACCTGGAAGTCTTTGTATAACTGCGGCCTAAACTTCTTCTCCAGTCCGTAACTGTAGAAGCGGAACAAGCACTCGAGACCGTACCGGTAGCCTTCGCAGGCATCTTCGTTGGCTATCGTTCTGAACTCTTCGTACATGGTGCGATTGAAGTTCTCTCTCAGGAAGAAAGACCAGAATCTGAACAATGTGTTCATCTCTTGAGACTGGCCGATGCCCAATCTCTTGCGTTCTGAAAATATTCATTTTGTCGTCAGCTTGGACCAATATTTTAATAAACTGAAGCTAATCAGTTTTGTTTATCTCAGAATAAATGCGTCAGCATGGTTTTTCCTCAGCCGGGAAAAGAAGACAATATTTAAAAAGTTTCATCATGTAATTTAAATAAAAACTTTAAAAAAAACTTCAGTGTGGAAATGTAAAATTTCATGTTAATATTCACTTCGTAAGTACTAAATTCTATACTTTTATCTTCGTTATATTCGACTCGATAATTTAAAAAACTGATATAAAATTTATTTACGAATAAAATTGAATTTGTACCTTTTAGACATCGTGAATGATACTTATGATAGACTTGTTGAGTAAAACCATTTTCTTTCAACAAAGCGTGACTAGGATGTTGGAAAGTCGGAAGAGATTGTGGTGCGCTTCCGTAACTGCCGGCCAGATACCCTTCGTTCGGACTTGTACCGGCGCTACTTCTATAATTGTGCAAATAAAAGTTCTTTTCAGTTTTGTTGTCGCGTTGTCGCAAGTTTACTTAATTAATTTCTTGTGTGCGTCAGAAAAAATCTTGTCAGCATGAATTTGCCATCAGCCGGGAAAAGAAGACAAAAAAAGGTTTTTCATCATATTGTATCTTGTTGAATCGCAAACAATTCCAGAAACATAATTTAAATGTCAGTTTTCTAACCTATAAAAAGTTTTTCTAACCTCAAAAGTTTTTCTAACCTACAAAAACTCGTAGTTGTTTTTCAAAAGTTGTAGTATTTGAACTAAACAATTCCAGAAACATAATTTAAATGTCAGTTTTCTAACCTATAAAAAGTTTCCTAACCTACAAAAAGATTTTCTAACCTATAAAAACTTGTAGTTTTTGAACTAAACAAATCCAGAAACATAATTTAAATGTCAGTAATTTAACCTATAAAGATTCCTAACCTATAACAAGTTTTTTTAACCTATAAAAAGTTTCTTAACCTACAAAAAGTTTGTCTACCCTATAAAAAGTTGTCTAACCTATAAAAACTTGTAGTTTTGTTCAAAAGTTGTAGTTTTTATATAAATAAATAAATAATCTAACCTATATATAAAATGTTTCCTATAACGTATAAAAAGTTTTCTAACCTATAAAAAGTTTCCTAACCTACAAAAAGATTTTCTAACCTATAAAAACTTGTACTTTCTCTAAAAAGTTGTAGTTTTTGAACTAAATAATTCCAGAAACATAATTTAAATGTCAGTAATTTAACCTATAAAGTTTCCTAACCTATAACAAGTTTTTTTAACCTATAAAAAGTTTCTTAACCTACAAAAAGTTTGTCTACCCTATAAAAAGTTGTCTAACCTATAAAAACTTGTAGTTTTGTTCAAAAGTTATAGTTTTTATATAAATAAATAAATAATCTAACCTATAAAAAGTTTTTCTATAACTTAAAAAGTTTTCTAACCTATAAAAAGTTTCCTAACCTACAAAAAGTTTTCTAACCTATAAAAACTTGTAGTTTTGGACATTACAAAACACCAATCAATATTCAGTATTTGAATATTCAAAATGGCCGAAATGAAACTTCTATAATTGCACAAATAAAAATTCTGTTCAGTTTTGTTGTCGGGTTGTGACAAGTATAATAAATTAATTTCTCATCTGTGTCAGCAAAAATCTTGTCAGCAAAAATTTGCCATCAGCCGTGAAAAGAAAACGCTTTTCTAACCTATAAAAAGTTTCTCTAACCTACAAAAAGTTTTTAATGCAATAGTTTTTGAAATAAATACTAGGTGAGGTTTTTCCATAATTCCCAGTAGTAATATAAAAATATTTAGCCTAATATTCTCTGCTTCTTTCGATAATTATTTGCGATTATGTTCGCATATTTTTTGACATTCATTTTGATTACATTTGTATATGTGCCTTCTGACCGAGAATTTATATACTGAATTAATATTTTATAAATGCGGCACAAAAGTGTTATTTTTAAGTTCTCTATTCGAGCACTAAATATCTATAAATATTGTTGTAACCTATAAAATGTTTTCTAACCTATAAAAAGTTTTCTAACCTACAAAAAATGTTCTAACCTATAAAAACTTCTAGTTTTGTTCAAAAGTTGCAGTTTTTGAACTAAACAATTCCAGAAACATAATTTAAATATCGGTAATCTAACCTATAAACAATTTTTCTAACCTATAAAAAGTTTGTCTAACCTACAAAAATTGTTCTAACCTATAAAAACTTCTAGTTTTGTTCAAAAGTTGCAGTTTTTGAACTAAACAATTCCAGAAACATAACTTTAATGTCAGTAATTTAACCTATAATAAGTTTTTTTAATCTATAAAAAGTTTTCCTAATCTATCAAACGTTTTTCTAACCTATAACAAGTTCCTAATCAAAATTCAGTATATGAAAATTCAAAATAGCCAAAGTAAAACTTCGAGATTTTTTATTTTCATAAATTTAAAATTGCCATTAACCATCAAATCTCTCCGTTCAAAATAAAACACAAAATTTGACATCAGCTGGGAAAAGAATGCCAAAAACGTTTTTTCATCATTTTATAAATATCGTTGAATCATTGAACAGATTGAAAGAAGTTGCGATGATTAACATGAACGACAAATTAAATAATATAAATTATAAACGGTTGATAAAAATAATAAAATGAATAGGATTTATTACGATACATATGTCAATCTCGTTGAACCATAAACAATTCCAGAAACAAATTATTTTTACTTAAATGTCAGTAATCTAAGCTATAAACAGTTTTTCTAACCCATAAAATGTTTTTCTAACCTATAAAAACTTGTTTTGCTCTTGTAGTTTCTGAACTACAATGTAAAAAATTACGATGTAATTTTACTACGTATCACGTTGGAAATAAATCGATTCACGTGTAACGTAATAAAAGTACAAGCCGTATGTAAAATAACAGGGTGTTACATTATAAAAACTTGTTTTGAACTAAAAAAATTCCAAAAACATAATTTAAATGTCAGTAATCTAACCTATAAAAAGTTTTTCTAACCTATAAAAAGTTTTTCTAACCTATAAAAACTTGTAGATTTGAACATTACTGAACAGCAATCAAAATTCAATATTTAAATTTCAAAATGGCCGACGTAAAACTTCGGGAAAAGAAGACAAAAAAAGGTTTTTCATCATATTATAAATCTCGTTGAACCATAAACAATTTCAGAAACGTAATTTAAATGCCAGTAATCTAACCTATAAACAATTTTTTAACCTATAAAAATTGTTGTAACTTATAAAAAGTATTTTTAACCTAAAAACATTGTTCTAACCTATAAAAAGTTTTTCTAACTTATAACAGGTTTTTCTAACCTATAAAAATTGTTCAAACGTATCTAAAGTTTTTCTATCTTATAAAAACTTGTAGTTTTGTTCAAAACTTGTAGTTTTTGAACTAAACAATTCCTGAATCATAATTTAAATGTCAGTAATCTAACCTATAAAAAGTTTTTCCAACCTACAAAAAGTTTTCTAACCTATAAAAAGTTTTTCTAACCTGTAAAAAATTTTTCTAACCTACAAAAATTGTTGTAACCTATAAAAACTTGTAGTTTTATTCAAAAGTTGTAGTTTTTAAACTAAACAATTCTTGAATCATAATTTAAATGTCAGTAATTTAACCTATAAAAAGTTTTCTAACTTACAAAAAGTTTTCTAACCTATAAAAATTGTTCTAACCTATAAAAAGTTTTTCTAACCTACAAAAAGCTTTTCTAACCTACAAAAATTGTTCTAACCTATAAAAACTGGTAGTTTTGTTCAAAAGTTGTGGTTTTTGAACTAAACAATTCCAGAAACATAATTTAAATGTCAGTAACCTAACCTATAAAAAGTTTTCTAACCTATAAAAACTTGTAGTATTGAACTTTTCTGAACACCAATCAAAATTCAGTATTTGAATATTCAAAATGTCCGATATAAAACTTCTAAATTTTCTATTTTCATTATTTAAAATTCCCATTGCTCATCTGATCTCTCCGTTCCAAATAAAACACAAGATTTTTACATCGTCAAGAATGTCTCTACGAACCAAAACTATTAAAAACTGAAAAAAAAAAAAACAAACTATCGTACAACCCAAAAATGTTTTAAATACATAAAAAAAGTAATAGTTGATATCATTTCAAGTACCTAACCTATCAAATACAAAAAATAACATCCATACTCCACATGCTATCTATAATATACTCCAGAACCACTCATCGTAAAGTGACATTCACTTACCCCGTGGAATAAGATCGAGGCCTGTGCTCCCTGACGTCCATGATCCATCCGACATGATGCTCGACCGGTGGATTATTGCTGTGTCGCGTCTTCCGCTTCCTGGGTGTCCTTGGATCGACGGACGGCTCGTCCTTGACGACGGCGAAGAACCTGGGTACGGTTCCTCGTCGATTGACGCCGCCGGCGCCTCCGCCGCGTGCCTTCTCGTGCTTCCTGGCCTTCGTGTCCCTCTTCTCCGGGACGGCGGCGGCGGCCGGTGCCTGGGCGACGGCCATCTCCACGTCCAACTCGGGTAACGGGGGCGGCGGCGGCACTACGGGGTTAGCTTTGCGCGGTGCTTTCGGCGCGATCTTCTCGAAATCTTCCTGACTTACGACCGTCACGGTTTTGTAGCTCCCCGTAGAGGACATGGAACCGTACTGTAACACAAAACCGATTGTCCTCCGTCACTAACAAAATCTTTTTTTCAAGTCTGCGTCGAGCCTTTTTTTTTTTTTTTTTTGTTTTTTGTTGATTTTTCAGTTCTACTTTCTAATTGAAATCTTCACGGGCTTTCAGAGAGATTCCCGTTCGTTAAAGTCATCATCTTATGGAATTGTCCATTGTCGTTAACAATCTTTACGTCAGAATTTGTTGTCAAGAAATTAAAGATTACTCCTCACCCGTTGTCCATCCTCCGTCCACAAGTCTTCCTCGTAATAGTTTAATCCGTCGTTAATCACTTGCTCGAGATCCTGGGTCATTTTCACCCGGGTTGTCCAGTCGCCTGTTCTATCGTAACCTTCGTGTTTGGGAACTCGCGATGAGACCATTGTCTGCGTTACGATCAACAATTTGTTAATGTCTCTATCGGAGAGTTCGTATTCGTCTTCATCTTCGGACCTGCCGTTAACAAAATTCATTAGACTCTTGATAAAAACAAACGTACAAAGTATTTTCTGAATAAAACTAACCACTCGGAGAATGCATTGTGACGACCGGTCGGTGGCGGAGTGTCCAGTTCTTCGTCAAACTGAAAATCAAGTTCCTCCCTTTCCTGATCTTTTCGACAGATTTTGTCTTTGTCCTCGGGTTTCCCTTTCTGCGGTTGTTTCACTCGTCGTTTCACCTGTCACAAAATTCAAATTAATCTCTCGTTCATTCCTCCTTAACCCATTAATGCCCAAATCCACAGAAAGTTTACCGCAACGTCAACGCTTATTTTCAATATGAAGTAAATTTCGAAAAAAATAAATACTATCAGATTGTACCATTTTCAAGGCAGCTCTTTCGAATAGCAGTAAGCAAATTTTAACAAAATTGAAATTTATATATTATTTCGACATATATAGTAAAAAAAACAAGATTTTTTAGGACTCATTTTTTTACAAATATGGAATTTTCGATACAATATCTTACTTTGAGTGTTACTTTGATATGTTAGAAAACTGACATTTAAATTATGTTTCTGGAATTGTGTAGTTCAAAAACTACAAGTTTTTATAGGTTAGAAAATCTTTTTATAGGTTAGGAAACTTTTTATAGGTTAGAAAAACTTTTTAAGTTATAGAAAAACTTTTTATAGGTTAGATTATTTATATATTTATATAAAAACTACAACTAGAACAAAACTACAAGTTTTTAGAGGTTAAAAAACTTTTTGTAGGTTAGGAAAATTTTTATAGGTTAGAAAACTTTTTATAGGTTAGATTACAGACATTTAAATTACGTTTTTGGAATTGCTTAGTTCAAAAACCACAACTTTTGAACAAAACTACCAGTTTTTATAGGTTAGAACAATTTTTGTAGGTTAGAAAAGCTTTTTGTAGGTTAGAAAAACTTTTTATAGGTTAGAACAATTTTTATAGGTTAGAAAACTTTTTGTAAGTTAGAAAACTTTTTATAGGTTAAATTACTGACATTTAAATTATGATTCAGGAATTGTTTAGTTCAAAAACTACAAGTTTTTATAGGTTAGAACAATTTTTATAGGTTAGACAACTTTTTGTAAGTTGGAAAACTTTTTATAGGTTAAATTACTGACATTTAAATTATGATTCAGGAATTGTTTAGTTCAAAAACTACAAGTTTTTATAGGTTAGAACAATTTTTATAGGTTAGAAAACTTTTTGTAAGTTAGAAAACTTTTTATAGGTTAGATTACTGACATTTAAATTATGATTCAAGAATTGTTTAGTTTAAAAACTACAACTTTTGAATAAAACTACAAGTTTTTAGAGGTTAGAAAACTTTTTATAGGTTAGATTACAGACATTTAAATTACGTTTTTGGAATTGCTTAGTTCAAAAACCACAACTTTTGAACAAAACTACCAGTTTTTATAGGTTAGAACAATTTTTGTAGGTTAGAAAAGCTTTTTGTAGGTTAAATTACTGACATTTAAATTATGATTCAGGAATTGTTTAGTTTAAAAACTACAACTTTTGAATAAAACTACAAGTTTTTAGAGGTTAGAAAACTTTTTACAGGTTAGAAAAACTTTTTGTAGGTTAGAAAACTTTTTATAGGTTAGATTACAGACATTTAAATTACGTTTTTGGAATTGCTTAGTTCAAAAACCACAACTTTTGAACAAAACTACCAGTTTTTATAGGTTAGAACAATTTTTATAGGTTAGAAAACTTTTTATAGGTTAGAAAAACTTTTTGTAGGTTAAGAAACTTTTTATGGGTTAAAAGAACTTTTTATAGGTTAGAAAACTGACGTTTAAATTATGTTTCTGGATTTGTTTAGTTCAAAAACTACAACTTTTGAGTAAAACTACAAGTTTTTATAGGTTAGAAAAACTTTTTGTAGGTTAGGAAACTTTTTATAGGTTAGAAAACTTTATATAGGTTAGAAAAATTTTGTATTGGTTAGATTACTGGCATTTAAATTGTGTTTCTGAAATTGTTTATGGTTCAACAAGATTTATAATACAATGAAAAACCTTTTTTTGTCTTCTTTTCCCGAAGTTTTACTTCGAACCATTTTGAATATTCAAATGCTAAATTTTGATTCGTGTTCAGTAATCTTCAAAACTACAATTTTTTATAGGTTTGAAAACTTCTTAGGTTAGGAGAACTTTTTGTAGGTTAAGAAACTTTTTATGGGTTAAAAGAACTTTTTATAGGTTAGAAAACTGACGTTTAAACTATGTTTCTGGAATTGTTTAGTTCAAAAACTACAACTTTTGAGAAAACTACAAGTTTTTATAGGTTAGAAAACTTTTTATAGGTTAGAAAAACTTTTTAAGTTGTAGAAAAACTTTTTCAGTAACTACCTATATCAGATTCTACCATTTTCAAGGCAGCTCTTTCGAATGGTAGTAAGAAAATTTTTTAAAAATTGAAATGTATATATTATTTTGACATATATAGTAAAAAAAAACAAGATTTTTTAAGACCCTTTTTTTTTACAAATTTCGAGTTTTCGATACAATATCTTGCTTTGAGTCAACTAAAACATATTGAAAGGGTGCACTCGATAGTTGTACTTAAACGATACACTGGTATATATTTGAAATTCAAAATGGCCACTGCATTTACAAATTCCTTTTTAAAATTTAACCATTTTTTTTCTTGAAAACTATGGACTTTAGAGAAAATATTGTAACAACAATTATATTCTAGAATAAGTCAAAGAATACCCTCGAATTTTTTCAGAATGTATTGTCGCAATTTTTAATTTTTGAAAAATTCGAAAAATCGAATTTTGAAAAAGTAATTTAAAATTAGTAAAGAGTATTCTTTAACCAATTCTAAGACGTTTTCATTATATGGATATTTGCGTCAAAGTGTATACTTGAAAAAAAAAGATTATTAAACTTTTATGGATTTCATGACTAAAATTCCTTAAATCATAAAGTCTTAGAATTGGTTAAAGAATACTCTTAAATTTCTTCAAATTTTTTAAATGACTTTTTTCAAGATTTTTCGAATTTTTCAAAAATAAAAAATTGTGGCGTCGAATGCTTAAAAAATTTGTGGGTATTCTTCTAATTATTCTAGAACATAATTGTTCTTAGAAAATTTTCTTTAAAGTCCGTAGTGTTCAAGAAAATAAATGGTTAAATTTTGAAAAGGAATTTGTAAATGCAGCGGCCATTTTCAATCTGATATCGAACATTTCAAATATATACTAGTATATATTTTATGTACAACTATCGAGTGCACCCTTGCAATATATTTTAGCTCACTCAAAGTAAGATATTGTATCTATAAAGAATTTTTCTAACCTATAAAAAGTTTTTCTAACATAAAAAGTTTTTCTAACCTATAGAAAGTTTTCTAACCTATAAAAAGTTTCCTGACCTATAAGAAGTTTTCTAATCTATAAAAAGTTTCCTAACAACAAAAAGTTTCCTAACAACAAAAAGTTTTCCTAACCTACAAAAAGTTTTCTAACTTATAAAAACTTATAGTTTTGTTCAAAAGTTGTAGTTTTTATATAAATAAATAAATAATCTAACCTATAAAAAGTTTTTCTAACCTATAAAAAGTTTTCTAACTTATCAAAAGTTTTCTAACCTATAAAAAGTTTTTCTAACCTATAAAATGTTTTCTAACCTATAAAAAGTTTCCTGACCTATAAAAAGTTTCCTAACCTACAAAAAGTTTTTCTAACCTACAAAAAGTTTTTCTAACCTATAAAAACTTGTAGTTTTGAAGATTACTGAACACGAATCGAAATTTAGCATTTGAATATTCAAAATGGCCGAAGTGAAACTTCGGGAAAAGAAGGCAAAAAAAGTTTTTTATCGTATTATAAATCTCGTTGAACCATAAACAATTTCAGAAACACAATTTAAATGCCAGTAATCTAACCATAAACAATTTTTCTAACCTATAAAAAGTTTTTCTAACTTATAAAAAGTTTTCTAACCTATAAAAAGTTTCCTGACCTATAAATAAATAATCTAACCTATACAAAGTTTTTCTATAACTTAAAAAGTTTTTCTAACCTATAAACAATATTTCTAACCTATAAAGTTTCCTGACCTGTAAGAAGTTTTCTAATCTATAAAAAGTTTCCTAACCTACAAAAAGTTTTTCTAACCTATAAACAATATTTCTAACCTATAAAGTTTCCTGACCTGTAAGAAGTTTTCTAATCTATAAAAAGTTTCCTAACCTACAAAAAGTTTTTCTAACCTATAAAAAGTTTTCTAACCTACAAAAAGTTTTTCTAACCTATAAAAACTTGTAGTTTTTTCAAAAGTTGTAGTTTTTGAACTAAACAATTCCAGAAACATAGTTTAAACGTCAGTTTTCTAACCTATAAAAAGTTCTTTTAACCCATAAAAAGTTTCTTAACTTACAAAAAGTTTTTCTAACCTATAAAAAGTTTTCTAACCTATAAAAAGTTCTCCTAACCAAAGAAGTTTTTAAACCTATAAAAAATTGTAGTTTTGAAGATTACTGAACACGAATCAAAATTTAGCATTTGAATATTCAAAATGGTCGAAGTAAAACTTCGGGAAAAGAAGACAAAAAAAGGTTTTTCATTGTATTATAAATCTTGTTGAACCATAAACAATTTCAGAAACACAATTTAAATGCCAGTAATCTAACCAATACAAAATTTTTCTAACCTATATAAAGTTTTCTAACCTATAAAAAGTTTTCTAACCTATAAAAAGTTTCCTAACCTACAAAAAGTTTTTCTAACCTATAAAAACTTGTAGTTTTACTCAAAAGTTGTAGTTTTTGAACTAAACAAATCCAGAAACATAATTTAAACGTCAGTTTTCTAACCTATAAAAAGTTCTTTTAACCCATAAAAAGTTTCTTAACCTACAAAAAGTTTTTCTAACCTATAAAAAGTTTTCTAACCTATAAAAAGTTCTCCTAACCAAAGAAGTTTTTAAACCTATAAAAAATTGTAGTTTTGAAGATTACTGAACACGAATCAAAATTTAGCATTTGAATATTCAAAATGGTCGAAGTAAAACTTCGGGAAAAGAAGACAAAAAAAGGTTTTTCATTGTATTATAAATCTTGTTGAACCATAAACAATTTCAGAAACACAATTTAAATGCCAGTAATCTAACCAATACAAAATTTTTCTAACCTATATAAAGTTTTCTAACCTATAAAAAGTTTCCTAAACTACAAAAAGTTTTTCTAACCTATGAAATGTTTTCTAACCTATAAAAACTTGTAGTTTTGTTCAAAAGTTGTAGTTTTTATATAAATAAGTAAATAATCTAACATATAAAAAGTTTTTCTAACCTATAAACAATTTTCCTAACCTATAAAAAGATTTTCTAACCTATAAAAACTTGTAGTTTTCTCAAAAGTTGTAGTTTTTGAATTAAACAATTCCAGAAACATAATTTAAATGTTAATTTTCTAACATATCAAAGTAACACTCAAAGTAAGATATTGTATCGAAAACTCCATATTTGTAAAAAATTGTGTCCTAAAAAAATCATGTTTTTCTACTATTTATTTCATCAAAATTGTTTATAAATTTCAATTTTTTAAAAATTGTCTTACTACTATTCGAAAGAGCGGCATTGACAATGGTAGAATCTGATGGTTTTTATTTTTTTCGAAATTTATTTCATATTGGAAATAAGCATTGAAGTAACAGTAAACTTTTTGGGCCCAATTTTTAAAAAATGTATCCTAACCTCTTTCCAAACGTCGTCAATCTGTGCTTCTGCTTCTCCGTTAACCTTAACGTCAGGTTGTTGCCTCGCAGGAGTTTCCGCCTCTTCCTTCGTGTCCTGCTGTGTCTGTTCAGTTTCCTTGGCCTGTTTGGAGCTCGGTACAAATTCCGGTACATCCGCATTCCAGATGTCTCTCGTGGAAACCGTTTCTGCGGTCGTCGCCGACGTATCCGACGTCTGCGTAGGCGCTGGGGCTTCCACGTTTTCGGCTACGTAATTAGTTTGGAAGACTTTCGGAACTGGGGGACGAGGAATACAAGGTAAAGGTCTCGCTGCTGGACAAAACTCTAATACGGGTGGTACAACGGTAGCGGGTGGTATTACTTCGTTCTGTATCGGATGTGGCACTGTCTCAAAGTACTGCGGACCTGCAGAACCGTCCGTAATTGGCCACTTCAGCGGGTCGTACACGGTTCTGACCTGTAAGAGACAGTGAAAATTCCTGCAAACTATTCGATTATAACAAAAGAAATGAATGTCAGAAGGCTACTTTCAAACTCCATTCCTCGGACAGTGTCCTTATGGTGTTAGCGAATCCTTCTTTCAATCTTGCACGTCGGAGAGTGTTCCAAGCGTCACCGAATGTTCGCGAGGACTTTCTTTTGTCTCCGGTGCACTATTATTAATTAATCTAAATTGTACCTTGAAGCCTTCGACCAGTTCGAGTTTACTGGAGCTCGCAACAGCGTCTGTGACTAGACTGACATCGTGACTTAACAGACGCACTCTGTTGAACGAGGCTACCAGCGTTATCGGTAGGAATCCCTGCTCGTCCATCTTTCTTCGCAGGAAGAAGTCTCGCATGAGATTCTCCTCGCTGAAGTAGTATTCGCTGAAAGGAAACCATCCGTTACCGACATGACCAATGAACTTTATGTTTTATTACTGTAGATTACATTTTCAGTTCTACTTTCTAATGAATCTTCATAGTTTTCAGAGAGATTCCCGTTACAAAATCATCATTCGAGAATAAAAAGTTTTTTATTTATTCTTTTTGTTTATTATATTTTCTGTTCATTTAAAAAATATTTTACTCACATTTGTTTCATAATTTTCTCTTTAAGGCTCGCGGAATCGTAACCGATGTAGTTTGTATTATCGAAATAAAAGGTTCCCATAAAAGACATGACGTAAGAGTTGTCTGCGTGTCCGTATTTGTTACCCTGAAAGAAAAATTTCAATTTAACATTTCCTACAAGCTAACCGATTAGTAAGACGTATGTTTTTTTATGAACGTCAGGTACTTTCTAACGGAGTCGTCATAGAAATTTCAGAGAGATTCCCATTGATTGTTTACATCATGCGTTCAATCGATGTCGTACAAAGTAATCTAATAAAAATTACACGTCACCTGCGGATAGTCGTGGTATTCAGAATATTCGTGATCGAATCTCGGCCTGTAGCCACCTCGACCGCCACCGCCGCGACCGCGACCTCTGCCTTTGAATCCGCCTCTACCTCCTCTACCCCCTCGAGCATTGTATGCGGATCTGTCGTAGTCCCTACTTCTCCAATTATCGTCATCTGTACGGAATTAAACACATTTTTATCTGCGTCTTCATGAAGTTATGTCGTAAAGTGTCGATTGACGCTTACCGTTCCGTCTAACTTCGACGTTCCTCTCTCTTTGGTTGTGGTGTTTCGGAGAACGCTCTCTCTTTCCTCTACCTTTCGCCAAGTCGATATCCAAGGGAACCCATTTCTGTTTATTTGCTGTTTGGATAAATCGACACTTGTTATTGTATTCCGTGATGTAACGTGTATATATATAATTAATGTTTTTGCGAGGGTCAGATTAAAAATGTTGTCATCATAACATTCCCATCAGACGGGAAAAGAAGACAAAATAGTAATGAATCATCATTTCAAATTGTTTTTAAAAATACTAAATTATTTTCAGCTTTAGATAAGTTGCAGTCGACGTTTACATTCTCACGGCGATGTTCAACCACTTCAGTGGCAGCTGTTTAAAAAAAAAAAAGTGCCAGAAGTGGTACAGCCCCGTACTTAAGATATCGAAAAACGGTGAAACAAGGGTTCCATTTTTTCCTAAAATATATCATTAAACATTTAATTGATCATTTAAAGAATCAAGTAATATTTCACATTTATGTCGGCCATCTTGGATCCACCATTTTGAATTTACAAAATCTGACTTCAAATTCGTAATTCAGCGACTCAAAAAATTCCCGAGTACCAACTTTCATCAAAATCAAGTAAAGTTTTTACATTTATGTCGGCCATCTTGGAACCCCGACATATTGAATTTTCAAAATCCGATTTCAGATTTATAATCAGCGGCCCCGAAAACCCCCGAGAACCCAGTTTCATAAAGTTTGGGTAATTTTTCGCATTTCGGTCGGCCATATTGGATCCGCCATTTTGAATTTTCCCATTTTGACAACCATTTTGTTTGTTTCAAATTCATTAAGAATTGTAAAAGTTATTGCAAAATGTACACACACACATGATCCATTACCACATTTGTCAATAATTTTTTTTGTACATATATGATCCATTACCATTGAAGTGGTTAACATAACCTTTAAATTTGTATTTTACAATTTGGGAGGATATGATTCGTTTCCTATCATATAAAAAATCCCTTTGTAAAATTATTAGTGAGTTGTAAAATTAAACAACAGTTTTACTAGCGAAAATATAAAATTACAACTCGGAAAAAGGTAAAATTCCTATTTGGCAATGTACCACTGCAATAGTACGCAGAAAAAAAAAAGTCTTAAAATTGTTACATCTCAAGCACTGTAAAACACTCAATTTCAGTCTAAAATTGAGCTAATTTTCTTAAATTAAATCAATATTTGCGCTTAAAGTCTTACTTTCAGACAGCAAAGTTTAATTTTAGTCGAGATTTATGCTTAAAGAGAAATTTTTCGAGCTTGTCACACCAAGGTTAGAGAATTCTTATTTCGAACCTGAATATTGACTAAAGGTAAGTTTCCAAAACTAAAAACAAAGTTTTGAGCGCAAATATTAACTTAATTTAAGAAAATTAGCACAATTTTAGGTTGAAATTAAGCCTTCATGGTGCTGAATTGAATATGTAACAATTTTAAGACTTTTTTTTATACTGAATAGTATTACAACGAAATTGTAAAATTACTATTCACAGAGTGAGTCGTAATAATTACCTATTCTGAGAGTACTAATTTTACTACTCTGAAAGTTGTAATTTTTACTACTTTGGAAGTCGTAAATTTACAAGATTAATGTAACTTTACTACTCTGGAAGATGTAAATGTACAAACTCGATGGTAATTTTATAATTTTTCTAGGGATTTTACTACTCTCAGAGTGGGTTATAGAAGTTATCTACTCTCAGAGTAGTAATTTTACAGTACATTGTAAAAAATCCTGATAAATTTTACAATTCACTGTAATTTTCCTTGGCAAAAAGGTAGTAATATTACTACATACAACGTAGGGATTTTCCCCAAAAACAAGATGAATTTTACGAGGTTATGTAAATTTACTACATGAAGCGTAGGAATTTTACAGCGCGGTGTAAAATTACCACATTCAACATTGGTTCACTAGCTTTACTCTACAATTGTAATTTTACAGTTGCAAAAATACACGACACAAATATAAAAATCCTACATTAAGGTAGTTAGACCCCAGGATATAATATGTTAGCGAAAATATTTTAATAACACTTCCAGGAATAACATTTTTATTATGCATGATATTGTGACAGAGTTCGGGCGTTATTTTTCTTGAAAAAAAATTGAAACTTGCAAAAATAATTTGATAACCAACTTTTCTTAGCGACTCAAATTTTCTTCTTATTTTCATTCAAAACTTTTCTAAAAATGAATGGATTTCAATGAATGACAGCTTATTTTTTCAAGAAAAAGATTCTCTACAACTTCACCGAATGAATTTCTTGAATTTCTAAAACTAGGGTCAAATATCTCGAATTATTAAAAAAATATATATATTATTTTTTAACTTTTCTGAATAATTTTAGTGATCAGGCAAGAAAAATTTATTCGGTGAAGTTGTAGAGAATCTTTTTCTCGAAAAAATAAGCCGTCATTCATTGAAATCCATTCATTTTTAGAAAAGTTTTGAATGAAAATAAGAAGAAAATTTGAGTCGCTAAGAAAAGTTAGTTAACAAATTATTTTTGCAAGTTTCAATTTTTTTTCAAGAATGATAATGCTTGAACTCTGTAATAATATCATGTATAATAAAAATTTTATTCCTGGAAGTGTTATTAAAATATTTTCGCTAACATATTATATCCTGGAGTCTAGCTACCTTAAATGTAGTAATTTTACAGCTTGCGATTTAAACTGACCACGTTCCGCGTAGGTTCCATATTTACGACATTCAACGTTGTAAATTTCATCAGGATTTTTTACATTGTATCGTATAAAATGTACACTGTAAAAAATAGAAATGAATTTTACCACGCTTGACATGGGCTCAAATATTACCAATATGTGGCATTGTCAAATTACAACGCATTGTACTTTCCTTATGCTTGATGTAGTAAATCCACAGTGGTCTCTCGTAAACTTACAGAAATATTGTAATAATCCTAACCTAACCTCAATTAGTAAAAAGACTATTTCATACGTGGGAATACATACATGTATTACCAAATTTATATAAAATGAAAATTACAATGAGTTTGTAAAATTCATTCGTATTTTTTACAGTGTATTTATAAATATTCCAGTTAACTCAATAATTACTCTTCTTTTTATCACTATAGTTTCCAGCTCACTGTAAAAAATCCTGATGAAATTTACAATGTTGAACGTGGTAAATATGGAACCTACGCTAAACGTGGTCATTTTCAATCACAAGATGTAAAATTACTACGTTTAATATAGGATTTTTATATTTGTATTGTGTATTTTTACAACTGTAAGCTTACAATTGCAGAGTAAAGGTAGTGAACTAACGTTGAATGTGGTAATTTTACACTGAGCTGTAAAATTGTGTAGTAAATTTACATAACCTTGTAAAATTCCTCTTGTTTTTGGGGAAAATCCCCTTAGTTGTATGTAGTAATATTACCACCTTTTGGCCAAGGAAAATTACAATAAAATTCATCAGATTTTTTTACAGTGCCATCAAAGTTTGCTGATTTTGGAAAAGTGTACCCTCCAATTGTTTGTATTACTTACACAGTGTAAAAAATCGTAATGAAATTGCCCACTTGTAATTTTACAAGCTCGTTGTAAATTCTCCACGCTTAACATAGTAAATTTACCCATGTACAACGGTAATTTTACAAGCTCGTTGGAAAATTACAATGAGCTTTGTAAAATTGCCGTTGGATGTGGGTAATTTCATTACGAATTTGTTACAGTGCACTGTAAAAAATGAAAGTGAATTTTACAAACTCATACAAACAATATATTCAGCGTTGGTCGAAATTAAGCCGACATTGAATGTGGTAATCTTTCCACGTTTCTTGTAAGTTTTCTATTTGGGAGTTGTAATTTTACCAATTTTTATCCGTTTTCCTCGCAAATGGTAAATTTACCACGTTCAGCGTGGGCTCGATTTTGACCAACGTATTACGTAGTAAAATTATAACTCGTAAAATCCCTAACCTCCAAAAATAAAAACCCAACATTACCTTAGGTAATATTAAAACCCATTGTAATTTTACCATCTTATACGTAAAGACACATACAAAACCTTGTAAAGTTCTGAACTTCACAAAGGAACATTGCAACATCGAACGTGGACATATTACCAAATTTTTACAAATGAATATTACAATAGATTTGTAAAATTCGTTGCCACTTTTTACAGTGTAAATTTACTATTATATCTTCGAACAAGGTACTCATATAATTATGGTCGAACTTCACTTACAGGTAAGTTCGTTTAACCGTCAATTAATCTTTGGAGGATAGGAATTTTACAACACAATGTAATTTATGAAAATATTATATTACATGGTGGCCGCTTTTTTCTCGGAAAAAAAATTCCCTGACTTTTCCCAGATTTTTCCCTGACCAATATTTTAATGATATCTATTAAAAATAAACAATACGGATAAAAATGTTTTAAAAACAGATACACATTTTCAATAAATTCTTTATTTTTTCAATCAACAACGAGTAGTATATTCTAAAACATATTATCTATAAAAATCCAGAAAAAAACTCATGTTCCTGCGGATTTTTTCGTGTTTAATTCAAAATAATAGTAGAAAATTTGTTAGGGGTTCTTTGTCAAAATTTTTTATAAAATGTCAAGTTCTGCGGTAATATGTTAGACAATAATTATAAATGTTGATAAATTTTAGAATTTAGGCGATTTTGGACCGTATATTCAAAGTATTGGCAAAATTCTTACGAATGTTGACAATAACAAAAAATTGCCATAAATTTTATATTTTTCAAATACTATTGGACAAATATCAACTACTTAAAATAGAAATGGCAAAATAATCATTTAAACAAATTAATATTCTCAAAATTTGGGAGTTTTGTGCTGTTTTCAACATTTTAAACATTTTTCTACGATTTTTAGCCTTTTCATGCAATTTCAAAGATTTTTGAAGATTTAAAAAAATGTATGAAAGTTTTCTATCATTTTCAAAAGGTTTTATTTATACAAATATTTGTTTAAATAGAGAATTAGTATGGCAAATATTTTTGAAATATTCTGTAAAGTATCTTTATAGAAAGATAAATATCTTTAAATATAAAATTGTTTGCATTTGTTTTTGTTAAACTATTAAATTTTATTCAAATCTGTTATTCAATACCGAAATGTGTTATTGTTAAACGTGTTTATTTTTGTTGCAATGTACCAGAACGTTTAAAACTGAGCAGTACCACAAATATATTTAATTTAAGATTATTTTTTTTCTCAAAATTGTTGGTTTTTGATGAAATCTGTCGAAAATTTTCAAAACTGAAATATGTTATTGATAAAAAAACGTCAATATTTGTTTAAATTTGTGAGAAAGCATTTAAAATCATTTAAAAGAATTTTATGCGAAACAGGATAAATAAAGCATTTTTCTGAAAATGAAATTGTGCAATTTTTTGTTAAATAATGTTTTTCACTTTTTAAAGATTTGTCTACAATTTACTTTTTCCCTGACCAATTTTGAAATTCCCTGACAAATTTTGAAATTCCCTGACATTTCCCTGATTTCCCGGTTTTCCCTGACGGTGGCCACCATGTATTATCTTAAAACCTTTTGTACGTTTGGTAACGTCCATCTCGCAATAACTGTCCATTACCTTCGTTACCGTTATTATAATTCGGTTAATGACAATCAGTAACAGTTTTATCGTTATTTGTTATAAATTCCTTCATTCATTAACTTCATTAATGACCGAAAAATATCCTCTACTAATTTTGGATGTGTGGGAGAAACATTTAAAATAATCTGACTTCTATATCTAATACACGCATTTAAAAATGTAAAAGGACAACCATTAAAAGAACGCTATCCATATATTAAAAAACGAATGTGCAAAATTCTAATAACCGAGCACGTACAAAGTTACATTGTCTCTTTTATTGACAAGGTAATTTGCATCAATATTTGTACCTCAATTTATATCTTAATTTTTATTTTAATTTCCAACATTCTAAACTTTATACTGGAAAATTGATGTCGAATTATTTAAAAAAGTTGAAGATAATGCAATTAAGAAATCTGGTCTAGATACTTCCGTCATTACAATAAACAAAAATTACATCACTAAAAATTTTCCTCTACGACGCATTCTCTACAACAAAAGACAATATCATCAAAATATGACGTAATTTGCGGTTAAACAATTTATTACTGTACGAGGAAACATTTAAATTTTCGTGAAATTCAAGACTTATCATTTGGCTTCCTGAATTTTAAAAAGTTTTATTTTACTCGTGTTTTTATTGATTAATATCTTTATAGGCTTCGCAATCGGTAACTTTTAATGCATATATTTATGTAACACAATGTGCTATGCTCCTTTAAGATTAAAAATACAAATTTATTGTACATAAATCATTACTTTTATAGCGCTAAACATAATTTTCATGCTTTTGTGTAAGTGTGTAATGTACTTTAAGGTGTCTTTATTGATTTCTCAAAGTAAATTTACTTGAAAAGTATCTAATCAAAAGAAATTAAAACAATTGGTGCTGATAAAACATTAAATTAATAACAATTACATCAATGAATTTCTCTAAGCATAACTTATTTCAATTTGAAACAATTCTAATGGAATTAAGATTCCATTGAGCCCCTTAAACCATTCTAATTAAAAACTGAACTATTTTAGACACTAGAAAAATAAAAATTATTTAACTTTGGTCATAACATGCAATTTCAGAAACTAAGTAACAATTAACAACTTAAATAAAGCATGGCATAGAAAAATGTGTTAAAAATCAGAGTATTTTCCTCCTAAACAAAATTTATATCGCTGTGAGAATAAAAATAAGTCGAACGGGCAGAAATCGTTTTTTTTTCGTTACAAGGGCGCAAAAGTTGATTTTTCGGGCTACTGTGACGAAAAGGGATACTTTGCTCCCTAGGGCGGTAAAGGTCAATTTTCTCGCTCTGTGGCTTAAATTGTACACAATTGAGTAAAGTTACCTTTTCTCTTCTTTTCGGCAGTTTCTGCCTGTTCGTCGCTTTCGTCCTGGCAGTGATTTTGCTCCTTGTTCTCTTTGCCTTTGTTTTCGTGTGCTGTGACGCCGCCATCTTTCGAACTGCAGGGTTCGACGATGCCATTTTGTTTGGGAGCTGGTGTCGTGCTACTTGTCGCCGTCGCACTGGCAGCCCTTTTCTATTGAAAAAATGATATTGCAAACATTTTTTTTTTTTTAAATTGTTCAATCGCTCGTGTTTTTTTTTCTGTTTTTTTTTTTTTTTTTCAAAAATTTGTGCGAAAGGGCAACAACGGGTCGGACAAGTTGAATTCGGCCCGTGCAGCTGATTGCAGCTGAAACATTCGCTTTCTTTTTATCTTGCAAAAGTTCTACACCCGCAGACCGGCGAATGCGTGCATTCTGCGGGCTCTAGCTTTTGCATTGCACTTTTCCGATTGGTCGAAAAGGTGCACTCTCCATTCGATATATATATATATATATATATATATGTGTGTGTGACTAACACACATATATATTAGAGATGAAAAAAAAAATGATTAGCTTACCTCTCCTTGCGCTCCGAGAGTTGGCCAGTCCCCGATATCCGTAAAGTCGCTCGCCTGGAAATATATATGAAAGAATTGTTTCATAATCGACTTGGTGATACGCGTCGTTAAACGCACTGGAAATTATGCACCGGTAAAATAGGATACGAGGACACAACAATTTTTGAAATGATTCTTTTTTAACTCCGTTATATTCTGAATCGACATTTTTTTCAAAAGTTTAGAAAAATATCATTGTTTTTTAAATAACTTATCTTTTTTTGAAATTATCTTAACCCTTTAAGGACCAAATGTACAAAAATTTGACACGAAGTTTGTCAGTATTTTTTAGTATTTAAATTCAATGAAAAAAATTGTGGTACATACGTTTCCAATTGCTTGAACCCCGCTCTTCCGAATGGTGGCTGGTAAAATACTGTCAATTTTAAAATGAACGAATTACAGACCATTTTTTAACAAAAATCATGAGATTTTAAAAGTTTTTTTTCATTTATCGTTTTTTTTTATCACTTATAACATTACTATGCCTCAGTTCGGTATAAATAACGCGACAAAAATGTCTAAGCTTCAAAATGGTGATATATGTTTTTATAAAATTCGAAATGGCGTCCTAAATGAAATTTTCTTGAAAAATTTGAGAACGCTCTGACACAAAAATTATGAACTTTAGAAAAAAATGATAAGAGTAAAAAGTTGTTAGAATTCATCGACGAATACACTGGAATTTTGTCAGATTTTTTTAATGATATTTTGAAAAAATTTTTAATTGTTTTTTTCCAAAAATTCTGAAAAAATTTGAGTACATTTTTTGATGAATTCTAAGCATTTTTTGTTCTTTGCATTTTTGTCCTAAAGTCGATAGTTTTCGAAGAAATAAATCTCGAATGTTGCGTATTTATATATATTTTATATTTTTTCCATCGGAAATTATCAACTTTTAGAAAAAATTGCAAAGAACAAAAAATGCTTAGAATTCATCAAAGAGTATACTAGAATTTTTTCAGAGTTTTTGGTAAACTTTTAAACATTTTCAAAAAAAAAAAATTTTTTCAAAATATAAAAAAAAATCTGACAAAATTCCAGTGTATTCATCGATGGATTCTAACAACTTATTACTCTTATCATTTTTGTTATAAAATTCATAATTTTTGTGTCGGAGCGTTCTCAAATTTTTCAAGAAAATTTCATTTAGGATGCCATTTTCGGGACCGCCATTTCGAATTTTATAAAAACATATATAACCATTTTATACCAAACTGAGGCATAGTAATGCTATAAGTGATAAAAAAAACGATAAATGAAAAAAAAACTGTTAAAATCTCATGATTTTTGTTAAAAAATGGTCTGTAATTCGTTCATTTTAAAATTGACAGTATTTTACCATCCACCATTCGAAAGAGCGGGGTTCGAGCAATTGGAAACGTATATACCACAATTTTTTTTATTGAATTTAAATACCAAAAAATACTGACAAACTTCGTGTCAAATTTTTGTACATTTGGTCCTTAAAGGGTTAACCCATTAACGCCCAAAGGACACTTTTTGTTCCTTCTATTTCAATCGAGTATTTTGTATCAAAATGGAAGTTAACAATAATTAAGAGATACATATCCTCCTGTTTTCGAGGTCGCTCTTCGAATTTGAAAAAAATGTCAAAAAAATTGGGAAATATTTATTCTTACCAATTTTTTTTCGAGCCCTTAGAATATTGGGATTCTATTGAAACTCTGAATAAAGGTGAACAAAATACTTCAATTTTAAGGAAAAATTTTACTTTTATATCCTACATCATTCTAACGACTTCAAAATGGCCGCAACAATGAAAATTTCAAAGAAATTTTCTGGACGTTCTAACTCAAAAACAACGATCTTTTTTAATACAATGGTAACAATGAAAAGTTCATCTAGAAATATCACGGAATTTTTTCAGATTTTTGTAATGAAGTTTTTTTTTTTTTAATTTTTTCAAAATTGTAATTTATTTTCGAAAAATTCTTAAAAAACTTTAGTGTATTCTCTCATGAATTCTAAGAGTTTCTTCTCCTTTGTATTTTTTCCGACAGTTGATAGTTTTTGAGAAAATGAATTTTAAATATTATATTTTAGGATTTTTTTTTCTCGAAAACTGTCAATATTTGGAAAAAAATTGCAAAGAACAAAAAATTCTTAAAATTCATTAGAGAATACAGTAAAATTTTATCATAATTTTTCGTTAACAAATTAAAATTTGGAAAAAAGATTTTTAAAAAAATCCCAAAATGTCATAAAAAAAATCTAAAAAAATTCCGTGATATTTCTCGGTAAATTCTAAGAACTTTTCATTCTTATCATTTTGTTAATAAAGCTCGTAGTTTCGAGTTAGGGCGTCCAGAAAATTTTAAAGAAATTTTCATTGTTGCGGCCATTTTGAGGTCGTTAGAATGATGTTGGGTATAACAGTAAAATTTTTCCTTAAAATTGAAGTATTTTATTCACCTTTGTTCAGAGTTTCAATAGAATCCCAATATTCTAAGGGCTCGAAAAAAATTTGTAAGAATAAATATTTCCCAATTTTCTGGACATTGTTTCCAAATTCGGCGCCATATTGGAATTCTCGATGGATGAAACTCAATTTTGACCTCCGAATCTTGAAGAGCGACCTCGAAAATAGTAGGATATATACCTCTCAATTTTTGTTAACTTTGATTTTGATACGAAATACTCGATTGAAATTGACGCAGGAAGAAGTGGCCGTTAAAGTCACTTTCAAGCTCTACAATTCATCTCTGAGGATCTTTAACCTAAAGTGAAAGGATTTTAACCTAAAATAAATATTTACCTCGCTATAGTCATAAAAATGGTAACAAATTCAAATTTTTGCGATTTTCGCGTTTATTTCATTTTAATAAATAGCTAATGAAATACCACTACGTGGAAGTTGTAGTCCTTGAAAAAACGAAAAATTTAACTCCTAATCCAACGAGATTCCATGAAAATTGAACCCAAAATTGACGGGAAACAGGTAGATTTTCACAAAAATCCGTTTTTATCAATTCCAGGAATTTCAGAGGCTCTTTTTAGGCTCAATTTTTCAATTGCCTCGTATTACAGGTCAAATTGTTCATTTTTTCATGGACTACGATTTTCTTATAGTGTAGTTTCATTATATGTTTATCAAAATGAGATACACCCGAAAAACCGATAAAATTTGCATCTTTTATCCTTTTTTATGACTATAGCAAGAGAAATAATCATTTTAGGTTATAGATCCTCCGAGATGAATTCTAGAGCTTAAAGTGACTTTAAAATGAACCTAATTTTGTTAAGATAACTTCAAAAAAGATAAGTTATTGCAAATGTTTGATTTTTCGAAAATTTAACATTTTTTCTATCGAATTCTGTTCTCTAATGAATTTTAAGAATTTTTTATCTCAAAGAATGTACTTTTTACGTCAAATTCATAAGAGGTACCGACTATTTAGAATTAACATTCCACTAAACAAAGTTTGGACCGAAAATATTAAATTACATTTTCAAAATACATTTTCAAAACAAAAACAAAATTTTGTTAACAATTTGGAAATTTGATTTTTTTCGATCCGGAGAAAATTTGTCTAGATTATTTGGATAATTCTGAACGAAAAATATCTCTTGTAAATTTTTCGTAAAATGTATACTTTTGAAGATAAATATGAAATTAAAAAAAAATGTAATTTTTTCAGTAAAATTCCCCTTTAAATCCCCATTGAAAATTTAACACGACTAACCTAACATCAGAAACTTTTCTTTCTATACATTTTTACCCCAAATTTCAGGTCCTAAATAACAGGCGAATTTTTTCCACTTTTTAGGGTGGTTCTTTAGTCAGGAATCTCTGATGTAAAATTAAGTGAACTTTCAACATTTTTTTTCATTTTTTTTTAAATAAAATAAAATGTAAATTAAAAAGATATTTTCATAAGAATTACTTGATTTCGTACATTTAATCTTTCGCAACTTCAGGCACATTTTAGAGTTCCTCTTTGAAGTACAAAAATTTGAAAAATGTATCTAGATAAAAGCGTTTAACATTCAAGATGGCTGCAAGTTAAATATTATTCAAGAGTTTCTCTCTAAAGTTGAGTTTGTAAAAATTATTAATTAAATGAAAAGTGAGTTACTATAAATTAGTCCATTTTTCATAAAAAATAGTACAAATTTACTGATATACTAGTAAAATTATACTAATCAAAAAGTTGATTTCCTAATGTAACAGAAATTAACTTTTTATTGGTGAAATTTATTACTAATTGTAATAAAATTACTTCAAATTTAAAGAGCGTGAAATTTTAGTACGTTATTTTTAAAAGTATGCTAAAACACTACTGAAATATGCGAAAGAATTTAAAAATTCCACACTAGTGGTGGCTGCAAAAACTAGACAAAATAAATGAATGTACATTGATAAAAAAAAAACACTGTCATAGAAAAAAAAGAACATCTTGTTTCCACATTGAAATAACTCCAGAATCCCTGTTTGTGGTAAATAAATCTTGTTTTTGAGACTTGGACTTAAAAATGTGCATTTGAAAAACGTGAAAGCATTTAAAATAGCGTCTCAAGCAGGAACAACATTTTCAAGATTTCGAAAAAATTTTAAAAATATTCTTTAAAGATTCTATAAGAATTGGAGTATAATGTTTGACCAATTCTACTGTTCATTAAATTTTGTCTCATTTTCAAATAAACAATTTTTTCGCAAATTTGTTCATGTTTTATTCGCCATTTTGGATATCTTCATATTTATCTTCAAAATGTTATAAATTTTAAAATTCAAGAAAAAAGGAAAAAACATTTGAAAATTTAATGTCTGTCAGTTTTTTATCAATGCTCATTTGTTTTTATGGCCACACAAGTCATTTTGAAATAATTTTCTTTAACATATTTCAGTAGTGTATATATGTATGAAAGGACATTTTTCACTTTCAAGTATTTCGTATCGAAATGAAAGTTTTAAAAAATGTATAGGAACATATCCTAGTATTTTCGAAGTTGCTCTTCAAAATTCCGAAATTAATTTCGAAAAACACAAAAAATGTTTAGAATTTATCATTTCTAAATATTTCAACGTATTTTTTTAAAATTTAAGTGACAAACATTCTCAAAATATCGAAGATTATCTGACATTCTTTCAGATTTTTTAAACGATATTTAAATTTTTTACTATATTAAAAAATGTCAAAATTTTCCTGCATTTTTTGTTGATTATTTTAGTTTCTGAGTTCGTAATTAAGTAGAAAAACCACGCAAAATTGTATGTTTCATACTAAAATATCACATCCGCATTACTAACATCAAAATGAAAATGTGTCATGCTTTAAGGTACATTTAAGATTAATTTAATGCCTCAATGCTGAATTTAATGTTCCTTGGTAATAAAGAAAAATGTGTAGCTGAGCCAACTTGGTGTACCTCATTTTTACATTAATTTGACGTTATAGCAAGATTTTTATTTTCAAAGTTTCTGAATTTTGTTAGCATAATAAATAATGTCTAATATTACCAAAAAAAGATAGAAGTTACAGCATTAGTCCCTTAAAAATAATACTATTCTTTATAAATTTTTGTAGTGAGAATTCATTCGTTAAGGAGTGAACACTAAGCCCCACTCTTATGAAAATGTGAATTTTTATTCTTTAATTATTCGAAAAATAAAGTCTTAAATAAGAGAATGAAATATCAATCTTATAGGAGTGAAATCTTATGAAGAAACATCCGTTCTTTCTCGAGAGTGACTCAGTTTTCACTCCATACAGAGTGAATTTTCACTCCCACAATTTTTCTAATACTAATCAAATAAGATTAAATATTCATTCCTGCTGAAATTTTTGTTAGACTTTTTTTAGTGACTACGATGATGTTTTCAACTAAGAACTTCTATAATTATTTAAATAAAATATTTATACGTTTTTTAAACAAAATATCAAAAAATGTATTCTTCTTATTCATTTTTTACTCAAGTAAAATTTAACATCTTCAACCTAAGAATTCAAACCCCAGAAATAAAATATAATACCTTTTCCTTGATCTTCATCTCAACCCGAAATGACATTTAATTTATTTCATGAATGAATATAAATCTCTTCCACGTGTGTTTTGAAGTAAGTAAAATTAATATTTAGGTTTGAATTTAAATGAAACTTTATTGTAACTGTACTAACAACAATCATTAAAGCGACGGTTTTCTTTTCCACGTCGATGGAATTGATTGATTCTTTTTTGCTAATTAAACACTTCTTGGTTTGCTGCCCGATTATGAACTATTAATTAACCACGTAAAGCCTGTAATTTATATCTTTCAAAATAATCCGGAATTGTACAATTTACAACTTCAATGCAAGTTTATCATCGGAAATGGAAAATGTAATAAAGTTTCTTAATTTAACTACTATACGACCTTTTGTGTTTTTATCTCATCATAAATAAGTCTACATAATGTTGTTCTTTTTAAACATTATTGTATTAACAAGTAATTCGTACAATTTTAATACTTTTTACAGTTTTTTAGTTTCTGTTGTCACCCATAAACTGTCGATAAAATTAATGGGTAACCGTTACTTTTCATTATTTTATCATACAACTAAAGCTTTCGAAACTAACTTAAAATATTAATGATTCAAAAGTACAATAGAGTCTCGGTATATTTGCGTCTCGTTATATTTACATTCAGCATATTATCCCGGTTCCGTCTCGTTGTATTTACCTGTCGTCGCTCTCTTTTCCTCCACCTTGCGGTTTGGGGCCTCGGGAAGGGCCTGCTGTGACGTCACGAACATAACGCGACTGAGGAGAGTGGGAGAAGCGGCCCCTTCTTTTGGGAAATATAACGAGGCGGAGAGGAAGGCAGGAACCGAGTTGGTAAATATACCGGGACTCTGAGAAAAATTTTACCATCTCAGACGAGTAAAAACTACTAAAAAGTCACACTTTTTTACGATTAAAATCTGTACCTAATTTATCATCTAACATAGTAACATTTGAGGACAATTCCTGAAGTTTTAACTAAACAATACCAACCTTTTGATTGAATTTTCTTCGGTCTTTTGGTGCTTTCA
Source organism: Trichopria drosophilae (assembly GCA_030407085.1). Lineage (NCBI taxonomy): Eukaryota > Metazoa > Arthropoda > Insecta > Hymenoptera > Diapriidae > Trichopria > Trichopria drosophilae. The sequence goes on along the minus strand of CM059583.1, from coordinate 19,443,028 downwards.
CAATAGTCGGTTGATTGGCACAACTAGCCGCTAAAGCACTCTCTAGAAATCGTAAAAAAAGTGCATGTTATGTTAAATGTATATTTCATGTGAATTTAAAAATGAAATAAATAGCCGTAATATCATTAAAAGTTGAAACATATATTCCCATGTAGTTTGAAATTATATTTCTTTCATAAATTACAATATCGTGTGTCGCGTGTGATAAAACGTTGCTTGTGAAAACTAAAAAGTTTCAAGCAAACTCTTACACGATGCTATATTGTAAATAACTTGTATTTAAAACAAAAAGTTTAAAAAATAATCATTAAAAAGTAACTATAAACAATCTGTGTATTTTTTTTTATATTCGCAGTTAATAAAAAAGGAAAAATTATTTTAACTTTATTCTTTTGAGTTTGTTTTTTAAATACCTCTAAAATGTACCGACGTTGTAAGATAAAAACGATAGTCCATTACCCAGTTTCATGTAATTAACGAACCCCGTTTAAAAATAGCAAACACAGTGTCGTCCAACTGAAAAAAAGTTCAATAACACAGATTCTTTTTTGGATATTTAGATTGAAAGTTAAATTCAATATTAAAACGTTAAAAAACTCTTTCAACTTCGTCACAAAAATACATTTCATAAAAAAATTACAAGTAGAACATCGTTAAATTAGATTTCACATTTTTAAAAGTATCATCGACCTTCTAAAGTACAAAAAACACGAAGGAAAATAGAAACTTGATTTCTGTTATTTTCGTGGAGGTCTTTTTTAATCTAAATATATAATATTAATTAAAACAAATTCTGAACGTCGAATGTTGAATTTATAGAGTACAAATTTTTATTAAATAGATTCGGTTGTCTTTGTTTTTTTATTATATTAATAAACTCTTGTCACAATCTTTTTAAAATGGTTCTAAATGCAAAAATATTGCTGATTTTTTCATTTGTTTAAAATCAGTTTTTTTTAATTGTAAACTTTTTCATTTAATATGAACAAAATGCAATAATCAATATTGTTTAAAGAAGGTATTTGATATTTAGAAAATACTTATAAAAAGGAATAGATGGCGCTGAATTCCGAAAGTGAATTCACATTAAAATATGAAGTGATAAACTCGAGAAAATGATTTTTTTATAAAATAATGCTAAATTTGGAAATGAAAACATTGTCAGGATGATTTTTACTGATTTGTTATACAAAAAGTATTTTACTGTTTCCAATATTTCGGAAAAAGACACAACAAAGAGTTGGATATTTTAAAAGCACAATATTATCTAATATTATTAACTAATAATTAAAAAAATAATTATTAACTGATTAATTTGTGGGTTTTTAATATTTATTAGTCAAATATTCCCGTTTTAAATAATTTTGGATATTGCAAAAACAAAACAAAAACTACTTTCAAATAATTAAGAATAATTGTACAAATTATTAAATAATTAAAATACCAAATGATTCAAACTCTTTTTTCTTTGCTTTCTTCTTTTTTTATTTTTTGTTGTTAAATTTTTAATGATTACAATATTTTCAAACAAGATTTTGCAACACAGAAGATGTATTTAGAAAAAAAAACAAGCAATCATAATATTATAATTTATAAATATTACGGTTACTAATAAATATTTGTAATAATTAATAGTAAATTAAGTAACCACATTATTATCTAGAAATTACTACTATTAGATTAAAGTTTAGTACTTCCATTTTAACTAGCATTTTAAGTTAATTGAATTTATTTTTTATTTATTTTTAGCTCATAATTTCTTTAAAATGTTGCGGAAATAAAAACATTCTTTTCAACGTACGGTACACTTTCACAAAATATAAATCTCCATTGTGAAATTATATTTCATGAAATTCTGAAATTTATGTAATATCAAATAATTTAATATTTCTTAATTGCCAAACGTGGAATGTAGAAATATTACCTGAATTTTCAATGAATCATTACAATTTTATTTTTCAACTTGAAAAATTATTTAGTTAACTTTAATTTTGTTTATCTTTGTGTACATATTAGAAAAATGTCTACTCGTCTCTTAATGTCTACAACAAATAAAATTTCTTATACACATTTGCACTAATAGTGTAACCAACTTATCATGAATTTGAAGGACTCGAAAACAATCTGAATTAACACAAAATATTTTAGTAAATTTAAGTAAATTCTGAGTTCAAGGGTAATAAAATATTTAATTAAATCTTTCTTGTACTTAAAATGAATCGTTAATTTCGTTGACTGAATTAATTAAAAGTAAATTTATAACAATGGACAAACAAATGTAATAAAGTAAACAAAAATAACGATTTAATATATAAAAAAATGTATTTCACGTTCAGATCCAGGGTTCTGGTAATTTTGAAAATTCAATAATGAACCTACGATCAAAACGTCAATTTTTTCAAAATATCTGGAAATTATTTTTGTCTGCTTTCAATTGACAATTTTATTTTTTTATTCCATTCATTTATTCATTACTAAACATAGAATTTACAAATCTAACTCTAATTATTTAATTGAATGTAATTTACTATTCCTTTATTTATAAAATGGTTGAAAAATTAGTTAAAAATGAATAATTTAAACAAAAAATTAACGAAAAAACCTACAACATTTTTATGTACTTAAAGAACAAAGAAACTTCGAAAATTGTTTTCGTTTTTTAAGGTTTATTTGTTTCTAACCGTGTCACGTTTCAACACGACCCATAACTGTCGTAATTATTACATTATTTTTTTTTTATTAATAATAAGCCACGGCTATAAAATTGTATTTTTTTTTTCAAATTTTCATTGATTTCCAATGTTGCTAAATTAAAAAATATATTAATCTTGGACCATGTGTTTTTATTTACGAAAATTGCAAAACGATTTTCAATTTAGAGATAACCGGGGTTTTATCGTTCGATTATTGTTCTTTTTTCTAATGAGGTTTATAAAATTTATAACCTAATATATCATATTTTACAAATCACAATAGCAAAAAGTACAAATCCCCAATTTATTATCCCTAAATTGAAAATATCTACATCTGATGTACTTGAAAATGGTCAGAAACGAATAGGCGTAAATAAAATGAAAATGAAAAATAAAATCGAATTTTCTTTGGACTTTAACGGGATTCTAAAGTGGTCCGGCGATAAGGAAGGAAATTTCATTAAAAAATTTAAATAAAAGATGACTGAATAACATTTTTAAAATTCGGGTTCTGTAAGGGCAATTCTAAACACTATAAACAGTTTCCTAGAAAATACCAAATAAATTAATTGAGAACTGACTGAGAATTTTCGGAAATAAGTGATTTTTATTTATTTCCAAAAATTCTCGGTCAGTTTCCAATTAATGTCTTTGGTATTTTATAGAAAACCATCAATAGTAATTAAAATTGCCTTCACAGAGTTCGAATTTTGAAAAAACGATTCAGTCATTTTTTATGTACGATTTGTTGTGAAAATTCCTACCTTAGCTGCAGAGCAATTGGAAAATTCCTACCTTAGCTGCAGAGTTCTTTAGAACCCCCTTAAGTACACAAATACTTCAATTTTTTGTAATAAAAAGTTATGAAAGCCAAACATAGCAAATATTACAAACCACAATAGCGACAAGTACAATAACCTGACGTTAAACCCTCGATTATCCTTAAAATCAAACTATTCTTTCAGTTTTCGTAAATAACCCAGTGAACGTGGAGAGAAACGGATGCTAATAGTTACAATACATATCGTAATCTTTACTATAATTTTTATCAGCCATACGATACATATTGTAAACATTGCAACACGTATTGTAAATTTTGCCATATATATTGTAAATCTTCACATACGTTTCTCTCGGTGCACATGGCATCCCTTCGCACTTGACACTCGTCACTAGTTGTTTATTTCCCGTTGAGAAAACCATTTAATCGGTGCCATGTGTAAGTACGTCGTTTGTTTTGTTCCTTCATTGTCGACGCGAGTTTGCGCGAATCTATAATTACTCTGTTATCGGCCCGGTTACAACCTGTTCCAAACTGCGTGGCCTCGATTATCTCTATCGGACATGCGCGTTCGTTTTCTCTATTCTTTCCACTGAATAAACTTAATTTTTTCCCCCAGGGTTGGGGACAAAATTTAAAAAAAAATGTACCGGGTCAAAATTAATTCGTCACCTGACTTTCGTATTTATCCTGTCGATACTTTTTAATCGATCTATTATTTATTGTACGATCGATGGGCAATTTTCAAACTTTTCGAGATTGCCAAGCGGCTAAAAGTGCGACGCACTTGCAACGATACAAGTCACAGTTTGCTCGAACCAAAACGTTGGCCTTGCAGCTTATCGCTCGACACGATACATGACAATATGCAGGCACACGAATCAGCTCCAAAATGATATTTCGCGATTTTCGAGCTAAAAATCAAATTTTTAGTTTTATAAAACAATGATCCACAAAGAAACCTTTTACCGGCGACACTTTTACTTTCACTCGACAACACCGGAACCTTTCGATCGAAAAAAATAAATGAGGATTGCGAAAATTTCAATGGCCGATACCGAACCGTTCCGACGCACTGGCATTTTCCCACACCCTCGATTAATCGCGAATGACGATCACTTGCGATAACGATTGTTTACCGGGATCGCACGTTTCATTCCCCTATTACATAATCGATAAAAAGTGACGGCATTCCTCCGTCATCGATCATGGAACCGATCTGCTCCCACTGTTCCCGAGTAATAAAATTCCAGTAACGATCCGACAACTCACTTGGGACATTGTCGTCGTCGATCCCGTCGATCTTCATGCTGAATCGATTTGTCGGCGACTAAAAAACAACCGTAAAAGTTTCAGTACACCGACATATTATCCTTTTGCTACAACGGCAGCAGCGTGCGAGGCTTCGATCGCGAGAACCGGCCACGTACTGAACTAGGATCGCGACCGGGGAGATCCTATATCCGGCTAGATCAACAGGTATCGATGGAAGGAAGGGCTCTTTCACGCACGAGGCAAGGAAGCGGCCCTTTCCTCACCCCAAAATAAAAACAATGTTTAAGACTTTAAACCCGACGAGTTCGTACTTGGCAGCTGGCGTCAACGGAATGAACCGATTTCGCGTCAGGTACAATACCCGGGACGTCGAGCCAATTTGCATACGTGCACTTATCGATGTTTATTCCTCCTCGAGGAGTACGAGGTCGTAAGAGCTTACGACCTGGTGGATATGTGAGTTTCCTAGCTATACCATTCCGGCCAAATCCGTCACGAGAACGACGACGTTGTAATTACGAGCGAACGGACTACTGTAATATCTGGTAATATAACGTAATTTACGTCACGCGCGTAACCCTGCACTTACGGAAAATCGCGTTTACTTTCACGTTAAGACGAGGATAGTCGAACGTTTCATGTTTCTCTAAGACAACGTTGAATTCGTAAGTTGCCCATGACAACTTTTGTACATAATTCTAATCAAGATTTGATTTTGTATTTGAAGTTCGCATTATTGGAGTCCGTCAAAAATAAAAGAATGAATAAATTACTGTTTTACGGGCTTTTTTTGCGATTACGATAAAAATGCATATGACCTCTTTTGTTGAGAATTTCATGCTCCACATTTTTTGTTGGAAACGTTTTTTCGTACAATTAGTATTTTTCAAGTTAAATGCAGAACAATAGAAAAAAACATTTGCCTGTTTTTTCAAGATTCAACCGAGCGCCATTTTTATTGCCATACCCGTTTTCAAATGGCGAAAATACACGAAAAACACGTTATTATTTATCGGTTTCGAACACGTGTAATTTCCAATAATTTACCGATTAATGCCATTATTTAATTATATGTTGATATTGTTTTGTAATAGAATTTTCTAAAAAACAGAATAGTAAATCAAATAAGCTTATGAAATTTGCAATGCTCTTTTGGTTTAATTTTACTAGTCAGAACAATAAAAATATTAATGATGACAAATGAAAAAAACGATAGTTAATCATGTGACAAACACTTACACATATATTTGTATATATATATTGGAAAAAATAAAAAAAAATAAAAAAGGCGTCTGTCGTTAACGTGGATCGAACCCCGGATCTTTGAACTCGAGTCAAGGACTGTGGGAATAACTTTATATAGTTTCAAATCGTACTTTAATTTTAGCTCGTAGAGTTGCGTTTAAACTTACTTCCGCACATGTGAAATGAAAATTATTAACAAAAATTGATTTCATTTTAAATATAAAACATCGATAAGAAATTAAATTACAAGAAAATTGAAATTTAAATAAACAATACAAATATTTTTATTGATACTGCATTATTTATATTTAAATGTTTTTCAATAGTATCAATAAAAATATTTGTTTGTTTTTCATTTGAATTCTCTCGGTGTATTTTATTCTCTTATCAATGTTTTTATATTAATAATAAAATTTATTTTGTTAACAATTTTCATTTCACCATGTGCCGTTGTAGTTTGAACGCAATTCTACAAGTAAGAACTAAAGAACCGTATATAGTTGTTATGGCAACATTTATTCAACAGCCGGTGTGACCGAGTGGTTAACGCGCTGGACTTGAGTGCGGAGGTCCGGGGTTCGATTCCCGGCAGTGGTAGATGCTTTATAATTTTTTTTTTCCGTTTTCCGTTTTGTTTTTATGGAATATGAAATAGGATTTTTCTACAGTGATTGTAGATTCTTTTGGAGCGATTGTTGATTTTTTTATGATTTGTGCTCATAACCCCCCATTTTAGAACAACTCCGGAATTCTTCAGCGGCATTTTTCAGTATACGTTTTCTCGTGTCTGCGTCCAAGGTTTCCATCAGTGTAGTTACGCTTGTCGCCGTCAGGAGCATACACAATGCTCGCATGTCTGATGTGTCTTCATTGTGGCTCTCGTTATAGAAATGAGTTTTCATTCTCTCAAAAGGAGATAAAAACGGTAAGTATCAGTGCTGCATGTGGAATGTCATAAGATGATATTTTGTTATCACCTGGGGTGTTCGTACTAAAGTGGTCCGCCGATAAGGTAGGAAGTTTCACTAAAAAACATAAATTATAGATGACTGAATAAAATTGTCAGGTTCTCTAAAGACAATTCTAATTGCTACAGACGATTTCTTAAAAAATACCAAAGATTTTAATTGAGAACAAACCGAGGATTTTCGGAAATAAATAAAAATCACTTATTTCCGAAAATTTTTGGTCAGTTCTCAATTACTTTTTTTTATATTTTCTAGGATGTAGATGTGTAATTTTCTATCATTTTTTTGTAACTTCAACTACATCCATTAACTAAATTAATTAATCATATTTTGTTAGACTTTAGAACTATAAAAAATAAATATATGAAATAAGTGTTAGAAGGCTACTTTCAAACTCCATTCATCGGACATTGTCCTTATGGTGTTAGCGAATCCTTCTAGTAATTTAATCTAGCACAATTGAGTTTCCCTTGCTATTCTAAGCGTTCGCAAGGGTTTTCTCTTAGTGCATCATACTAAACCAAATATTTCTACTTTATTTCAGCCTGCTTTTTTTTCTCTACTAAATTTTAAATTGCTCCCTTTTACAAATAACTCCGAGCTTCATTAATCGGTGAAAGAGATCGTCTAGATCGTATTCTAAAACGACCTTTCACGAGCGAGGATTTGTTACGAGGAGCGATGATTCAATCACGGAGCATCGACCACTAAATGCATTCTCACGACCTTCAAATCACATTAAGCCGTCCGACAGGAGTGAAATGGAAAGCTTTCGGCTCGTTTTATAATCGGAGCAATGGAATGAATTCATTTACATTTTAAATAATGAAAAAATAATATAAACTTTCAATTGGCTCAGTTTACATACATGTACTTCACATATAAAGAAACACGCACAAACACGCGTGCGCGCGCACTCCCACTTTTGCTTTCCATGCTAATCCAACTTGATTATGTCAATAATATAACACAATTTCATTTAAATTCTTAAGTGGAGCAGAAAGAATTCTGAACCTACATAATACACAGATATAAAAGAATCAGACGACTGAAAATAACAATTATTATTTCTCAATCTGGATCTTGACCAATAGAAATGTACTATTCCACATCACATAAAGCAAGAGGTACAGAGTTTTCGAGTGATGACTACATCCAGTTAAATTAACTCCTCTTCGAACGGTACTATTTTATTAGTCAAATTTGGATTTAACATAATCATCCTATGAATACTGAATGATATCTAAATTAATAGAGTATTATTTGTTATCTCAATATTACTTTACTTCTTTATTTGTTTGCAATAAACTTAGGAAAGGAAATTATTTTATAATTTTGGAGTTTTTGTGATATAACTTGTGAAAATTTTGAGTTTTTCTGATTATTTTTCAGATCCAAATAACTCTGAGCTTGAATTGTAGCATTCAATAGTATTTTATATAGCCTACACGAAATTTCAATGAGAATTTTGACAATTCCACTGATAATTTTACATGTAGCATATTTATCCACTCAAGATCAAAACCTTGAATTTTTGTAACTCTCTTGGTCAAAATTTGGATGTGAAAAATAATCTCTGAATACCACTCGAGCTACAAAATTAATTGGATAATTCTCTCAAGATTCCCTAATAAAGTCGTCAGAAAAAATACTCAAGCTTTGAGCACATGATTTTGAGACTCCAAAACTTGATATCTTTTTGGAATGAACCTATCGGGAATTATCCGATAATTTTGAAGCTTTTGTAGTATTATATATAGAAATTTGTTGTTACATATTACATTCATCAAAATTAAACTATTGTATAAATATCACTTAACTCAGCTGTATAAACTTTGGCCAAAATAAACATATCAGCTCTATAGCAGTCCTCTTCGGGTCTGAACTTGTAATTCAAGAATTAAAAATTAACCTGAAATTTAAACTTATTATCAATTTAATTCAGATGATTTAGTATTCATAAAGTAGAAAAGATGACAAATACTACAGATTTTTTAAAAATATAAAGAAATTTACCAAATTTAAGATTGGCTCTAACTCAATTCACTCTTATCCTTTAGACTGCAGAGATTCGAAATGTCAAAACTTCTTTTAAAAATGCTTAAACTTGTATCATGTATCAATTATGAATACAGTTCATGCTTTGGGTCGACTTTATATATAGATATTTTGGTAGTCCTTAAGTTCAACCCAAAAGTTCCATACCTCTTGGTTTTCTGCCATAATTTCAGTCGTATCTTATGTCTAATAATCTGTCGGGGGATATGAAAAATATCCTAAATTTCCAATATTTTTTAGATGTTATTAGGCATATTTTTTATTTCCAGACTTTTTTCAAATACTTTTTTTGTATTTTAATTCAATATTTGGTGTTAGAAAACTAAACCCAGCATGATTATTATATTTTTTGGAATTGAAATATGGTAACGTTTTTGAAAATAGCAAATGTGAGACATTTTCAAAGCTTATTTGCAATTATCTTTTTATCAGAGTTTCTATATTAAAATTACAAAGGAGCATATAAAACTAAATATTGAAAACTAGCTTAAATAATTAGCATTATGAAATTTTGACCAAGGCAGTTAAAAACATCTATTTTCTTAAAGTATGGTGTAACTTGTATTTAATCTTTCTTTAAAATCTAATTATGGTACAGAACGATACAAGAAATAATGTGACAAAAAATCTGTAAAGAATACTGCAATAGTTTTTATAATACTTTTGTACCAATATAGAAACATAGTCAAAAACAGAAAATTTAATTTTGGAATCAAGAAAAAGTATATACAATCTCTTTTGTAGAGAATTTTCTGTTCTACATCTTTTGAATGAAACTTTTTTTGTCCGGTTCGTACTTTTCTAAATAAATGCAAAAAAATAAAAGAAATACCATATTTGGGCAGTTTTTTTAAGATAGCAAATTCAATCCATCCAACCCTCAAATTTTTTTGTGATATTCGTTATCAGCAGCCAAAAATACATAAAAAACATATTATCAAATTCATTTTTTGAGTGAAACAGTTCTGCAATTTTACCAAATACAGTAGAACCTCTCTTATTCTAATTGCCTTTCTTATTCTAATTGTCCAGCCTCTCTTGTTCTAATCGTTCCCTCACAAGTCTTCTCCCACTATCACACAAAAAGTCAACGAAAAATATTGTCCACGAATCACAAGCTCGCAAGCAAAGTAAGTGGGGGTAAGGGGAAAATTAGAATAAGAGAGTTCCTACTGTAAGTCCGGTTTTGTGATCTGTAATATTATTTTACTCTTTCTTAAGAATAAATTACAAATCTGAACTAAAAAGTACAAAAAGTTTGATCTTTAAATTATTTTTTACAATTTTAAAAACGATACAGAAATTAAAATATATATTCACATCACATCAAATTGAATGATGACAAATTTTCATATTTTTATTTAAACATAGCTTTAATATATTCAAATAGTGTTGGTATTTTTCGGTCAAATAAAGAATATAACTGAAAAATGGTTGAGTTTAATAAAAATTAGAAGAAAAAAAAAAAACAAAAGTCAATAATTTGGAGGATTTTGTAATAAATAACGAATAATAAATATTACCTGCAAATTATTGACCATTGTTTTGTTTTCTTCTAATTTTTATTAAACTCAACCATTTTTCAGTTTTATTCTTTATTTGACCAAAAAATACCAATATTATTTGAATATATTAAAGCTATGTTTAGATAAAAATATGAAAATTTGTTATCATTCAATTTGAAATTTATAAATTGGTAAAAAATTAAAACAATTAGCTTTATTGTTAAAAAATATGTTAATTAATCATTTCTACAAAAAATAATGCATCAAAAATGTTTTCAAATACATGAGTAGGTTATGAAGGATTTTTATAATTAATATTCACGTTATGTTATAAAAAAATTTAGTCCTTAGTCTTTGGATGAAATCGGAATTGTCAGCGCCAAATGTATTCGTACGATCTTAAAACATTTCTTCAAACATCAAAAAAGAATATTGAGGGTAATTTAAATTGTTCAATATCGAACAAACTTCTGCTAACGATTTTTGGTAATGAATGAAATCAGCAGCTGAAAGTTGTTGAGTGTTCAAAATGTCAAATTCCTGCTGTCACATATAGAAAGTCTCATTTTTTATTTTGTCATCTTGAAATCATTTGCATAAATAAATACGAGTAAATTCGATCAATCGGATTCCAATTTTCATCTTATAATTCCAGACAATTGAACTAAAAGAGGCCAGGAAATTCAAAAGAAATTCTAAGAAAGCCTAATTCCAGTAATTTTACTAAACTCTAACTGTTCTCTATGGAGCACATACAGTAGTCCTTCCCTTATTCTAATTTTTCCTCCTCTCCTATTCTAATATTTACCCTCACGAGTTCTCCCCACTGCACCTATTACAGTAGCCCTTCCCTTATTCTAATTTCCCTTACTCTAATGTCTTCCCTTATTCTAACTTTTTCTCTTCTCCTATTCTAATATTTCCCCTCACGTGTTTTTCCCACTGCCATGTGTGGACGTGTGGATTTTCTATAAATACAAATAACGGCGCATGCGCAACAAAAGTCTAAGTAGTGGGGGCGAGGAGAAAATTAGAATAAGGGAAGAAGGCTGCCATCTTGCCTGACTGGACAAATTAGAATAAGGGAAGGACTACTGTACATACTTTCCTTAGAAGCACATGACACATAACCGTGCATGCGCTGCGAAAGAGAAAGAGAAAAAAAGCGAGACAGCAAACGTTTAGTGGGAGAGAGGAGAAAATTAGAATAAGAGAAGAAGGTCGCCATCTTGCCTGACTGGAAAAATTAGAATAAGAGAAGGACTACTGTATTGCATTAAGGTGGCTCGAGCAAAAATCAACCAACGACAAAATTCTGCAAAAATATTTTTTATTCTAGTTAAGGGCAGACTTACACAAAATCAACTCAACTAAACACACCTTTAAAAAAAGTTGAAAACAGTATTTCTTTAGTAATTTTTGACAAAGAATTACGTGATATAAGAATAAAAAGTGTAACAAAATTGTGTGTCCCATAAATTTTAGTTCGAAAAAAAATTTGTTTTCGAAATAATCCTATTATATTTTTCTATATTAATTTAAAAATTTTAAAAATTAGGGTGAATATAAAAATATATTTTCTAAATAATTACGCATGAATTATAAAAAATTCCATTTTTTTCTAAACAAATTTTTTTTAAAGTAAAAAAATATTAAAGTAACACTGATGAACCATGGGTAAATGAAAAGACCACCTAATAGAAGTATCGTTTTAACCCGTTTCCGCCCAAAATACCGTAAATTTCACTACATTTTAATCGTCACTTTTCTTATAGAAACTAACGATGAATAATTCTGAATATTTAGATTCTATAGTTTTCAACCCTCCTCTTTCCGAATCCGAAGTCCGTTTTTCGCTAGGAGCAGCCATTTTTAAATATGGCAGCGAAAAGGCAAAAAAATAGAGAAAATTTCGATTTTTGGATCGGTTTTTCATGTTTTTCAAAAGGTTCGCGATGACCGATCATTCCAAAGACCTGGATCCGGTGGCATAATGAGTTTGACTAAAAGTTGACATGATCAGATATGCAAAATATAAGATGGCGGATTTTTCGCCGAATTTTGTGTTTTTATAGCATTTCCGACTATATAATATAAAACCCGCGAGTAACCATTTTCATTTCGGACACGCAACGTTTTGTTTTTTCCTCCACCATTTTGGGTCCGCCATTTTTAATGATGAAAATCAAATGTCATATTTGTAATCTGCGACCCCGAAAACCACCGAGTAGTCAGTTTCATATGGATCAAGAAATTTTGTTGCATTTCAGTCGGCCATCTTGGAACCGCCATTTGGAATTTCGAGTATCGGATAGAAGATACTGTTACAAATGATTGTGTAAATCAATAATAAGTGCGTACAACAATATTTATTAATAGCTAATAATAATGTCGGAAATGCTATAAAAACACAAAATTCTGCGAAAAATCAGCCATATTGGATCCGCCATCTTATATTTTGCATATCTGATCATGTCAACTTTTAGTCAAACTCATTATGCCACCGGATCCAGGTCTTTGGAATGATCGGTCAGCGCGAACCTTTTGAAAAACATGAAAAACCGATCCAAAAATCGAAATTTTCTCTATTTTTTTGCCTTTTCGCCGCCATATTTAAAAAATGGCTGCTCCTAGCGAAAACCGGACTTCGGATTCGGAAAGAGGAGGGTTGAAAACTATAGAATCTAAATATTCAGAATTATTCATCGTTAGTTTCTATAAGAAATGTGACGATTAAAATGTAGTGAAATTTACGGCATTTTGGGCGGAAACGGGTTAACTTGAAATTTTTTTCTTGTTTTTATCTCACCATAACTCAACTTTTGGCATTACAATCAATCCAAATTTCAATTGCTAAAAAACGGGCACATTTTAGGGTCACTTACTAGTAGAAAAAAAATGACTAAAAATTAATAAATCGAACTGGGCCCTTATCCCCCTCTAAATGTCAGGGCCGTGTCGCTCAATCCACCTCAAATAGTCCATTGCAAAATTTTCTCATTACCACGTGACTTTATCAAAAATTCATAGCAGAATTCCACGTGTCGATTGCAGGGGTCTTTCGTAATCGATGACATCGGGGCGACGTGCGTAATGCGTCAATGGCGTCGGCCAATCTCGCTTATCGCCATTCCGATATTCGATACACATTTTAAGACATCGGGAGGAAAGTGAAAGTCCCAACGAAAGAGGAAACCTGTTTTTCGAGTGTACTGGACACATTCGTAAAAGTAAGCGATCGACGCGACACTGGAATCCCGCTGGACCAATCAGCGCCGTCGTACAAAACTTGTCAACCAATCAGCGACGTTGGAATTTAGCCCCTGTACATGTGCGCGTACAAAGTTCACTCCGACGGAAGTGGCGCGTTCGCTGTCGCTGACTCGAAACTCGGCCGAATTCCGATTTTTCGAACACGTGTTTACCAAAAGTACAGATTCATTAACCGAACAATATTGCATAATTCCCACTTGTTTTAATTGATAAAACGTTCGAAATAAATTATAATGATTATGTATTATTAATTTTGAATATTTTAGGTTAATTATCTTACCTTTGCTCTTTTTTAATGTAAATTGGAGTCGTGAAAAGTCTACTTGCAAATTGCAAAATTTATTGCATCATCAGTTTTTTTTTTTCTTATTTTATTTAAGAAAAAAGTAAAATTCATCAGATTTATGTTTAAGAAATGGAAGGTTTAGAAATAAACGAATATTTATGATAATAATCTTGTAATTATAATTCAAATAAAGTAACATAATTCGAAGACATTTAAATTGTATTTTCAATTTGTAACTCCAAATTTTTATATGTTCTTTTATTACTATTAACCATTTTGGACATTTTTACACATATTTGTAAAATGACAAAATCAGTAATTATTTTAACTAAAATGTTCGTTTCCAACAAATTTTTGTAATAAAAAATAATTACACATTTCACCATGAACGATTACATTTTATTCATATCAAAATTTAGATAAGAATTCCAGAATTAAAATCATTTTACTAAAACTATGAATGCATTCAAGAAAAAGGAAGTTCTGTATTTAAATTCTTTCTAAGAAATGAAATATTTTTAGTTTCCATTACATCAGAAATCTATTACATTTATTAGTTGCGGGAATCCTTAATAACTACCTTGCGACATTAAATATCTGCAAGTCATTAAAAGACATCAGTTATCAAAATTTGCATAATTTAAATTGAAGGTTTTTATAAAAATTTATAAATCGTAGATAAATGAATAAAACGGGAATATATGTTTCAACAAAATTAATGACAAATTGAGATAAATTTTTATTTACCAAATTTCGTTCGTGGTTGCGGTGGATGCGGCATTTGATTCGATTGCGGAACACTTTTTTCTGGTTCGTTAGCTGGTGCCGGAGCAGCTGGAATTTCTATCGGTACTACGGGAGCTGCAGGAACCGCTGCAGGAGCCGCTGCAGCGACTGTTTCTGTGGCGGACGGAGCAATAGTCGCTTTGCTCTTTATCCACGGATTAACAGCTGGAAGAGGCGCTTCTACATATTTTACAGGTTGTGGCAGTTGTTCGGCATTGGGACATTCCGCATCTTCCTTGTCTTTGGCGGGAGGTGCAGATTCGACATTGTTCTTTTCGAGTCGCTCTTTGTGTGTACGCTCATCACTTCTACCTCTGGTCAGAGGCCTATCGCGGTGACGAGTTCTAGGTTCTGTGTACTCTCGATGTTCTTTAAATTTCTCTTTTCTTCGAGCACTCTTCGGAGCCACTGTCTGAAACTCCCCGTCGCTGGCTTCGCCATTTTGTACAACTGGAGCAGTCGCAACGGATGAAACGGATCCTGTTGCTTGCTCCGATGCTGCTTCGGCAGTATTCTTAGGCACTGGTGGTACGTAGTTTCCGTAGAGTCTGCGATCCGGCCTCATTTGATAATAGGGATTAAACTTACGGCTGGCAGCCTCGTCCTGGACCTGTGGACTTTGCGGGATGGGTATTCTTTCGTTAACCACCTGAATGTTCTCCTTGTTGCACGTCGCATTGTCAGACTTTGTCGTGCTATCGGACTTTGTCGTACCATCGGACTTTGTCGTATTAGCAGACTTTGTCGTGTTAGCAGACTTTGTCGTGTTAGCTGACTTTGTCGTATTAGCGGATTTTGTCGCGTTAACGGATTTTGTCGTGCCATCGGACTTGGTTGTGTTGACGGATTTTGTCGTGCCATCGGACTTGGCGGTGCTATCGGTCTTCGTCGTGACGACGACTTTTTGAGCTACTTCGGAGCTCTTCGGATTAAGCACGCTCGCGTAGGAGGCGCCGGCAGAACCCTCCTCCTTCTCCCTCTCGACGCTCGTTACCTTGGCCGCCATCTTGGCTCGCAAGCTCACGCTTCGGCTCCCTCTGCGACGCCGCTGACACGCGGTTACGAGGTGACACCCGGACCCGCACCCGGGGGAAGCGTCCTCGCCGTCTCAGTCGCTCGACGACGACTATGTTAGCAACGGGGACGCATTCAGAGTTTTAGGGAACGGGCAGGCGCCGGGACCACCGGATTCCGAGACCTCGTGCTCACCTAAGCGCCGAACGGAGCACCATGCAGCATGACGCGTAACCGCGCCTGTCGTTCGGATACCCTCAGGTCGGCGAATACACCGGTCACTAGAATTTGGCGAACACGCGGTCGTACGTTGCGGTTAGGATTTCGAACGCGCTGACTCGGCGATTTCGCGATGACGGCGAACTTTCCTATTTCGCGGTACCGGCGACCTGGGGAACGATCCTATCGAACACACGCGGGGACAAGTTTTTTTTTCTTTTTTTTCACAAAAAAATCAACGACGTTCGCGAGTAACACGAGTCTTCACTATTTCGGTCCTTTTTTTCTTCGCACGAGTTTAACGTACGATCAGTGAGCTTGATTTCTCTGTCCGAATTCACTAGCAACACCGGGTACGAGGCATGCAGTCGCGGATTACGTAAACACATCGCATTTTCAGGCAATCTTTTCTTTAAAGAAAAGCGGCTCCGAGACACATGTGGCCAACGTTGCTTCTTGGCCTTTTCGCGAGGACCGAACCACCGCGCCGCGCCGCGCTTCCGGTTTACAAGAGACGCGCAAGCGCCCTCTGGATTGACTATCAAAAACGGCGTAAATATAAAAAAAAAAAAAACTAAAAACTTGGAATCATATAGGGAACACCGGGGAAATATCTCTCTCTCGCCGTTTCGACGGGCGAAAACTCACTACGTGCCGCATGCGTCGAGCTCACAATCGCGAGTTCCTAAATGGCCGCAGGGGGTTACATAACCAAAAAACGAACGATACGAATTCGATTTCGATAACGAGATTGTTACCCCCTCGCAATATCTATGCCAGATAATATACATCGCTCTGCCTTTCTATCATACATAACATTATTTATGTTCATATAATTTTTCGATAATTGAATTATAAACTATACACACGTTTTTCCTCGGGGTCAATTTTCAAAATATTCGATGCATTACATTTTAATTCGGTTTTTCTTATTCTGGAAGAATTTTTTGCTATAAAAGTTTCATTTTTGCGCTTTTCTAATTCAAAATTTTGAACGCTGATTACTCCACATTTTTGGAGCATTTTCATGTGATTGATTTGTATGTAGGTGTTATTTACAATCCCGTCATAAAATTTTGTTTTGCCAAATAATTTATACATTTCAAAAAGAAATGTATAATACGTTTTATTTTTTAAAAATCATTTATGATTTTTACTCTTCTGATTGGTATGAAAACATTCTGCATTATCGACTGAAAAAAAAAATTAATTTTTAGGGATTTTTATATAAACAATTCCTAACCTAAAATGTTTGAGTGAAAAATTATATCTTGACCTATATCTTACTAACTAATTATATTTGAATGTAGTAATAAATCATTTAAACGTAGGAATTGGACAAGAAATATATTAAACGGGTCCAATTGATCTTTCTGTGCCAAAATGTGCTATTACGCAACTTTAAGATGGCGGATGCCGGTCCCACCCATAAAATATATTGCTGCGCAGACAGGTACGGCATTTTCGGAGCAAACTATTTTAAGGGCGGTTTCTTTTATATGTTCAAAGTAAGATATCGATAGTTCACTTTGTAAACGTAATAATATTATGACATCTGTTAAGTTTAAAAGCGTGGGCAGGTAAAAGACCAACAGAAAGTTTCAAAAACATAATGGAGTCACAAGCAATATATCATTCGAACATATAAATACCCAGAACGCAAACATTTATTGTTTGTGTTAGTCAGAAAGTCGGTAATGACACGCATATAATTAGTGATATACAAAGTGACAACAGTCATAAATCACTTGGGTGAAACAAACCAATTATCGGGGTTTGAGTTTAGGGGGTTTTACGGTCAAAAACCGCAACAGGTCAGGTTGTCGGTCATTCTTTTATTACCTGATTGCATACAATAAAGAAGGGTTCCCAGTGTCACCAGGTGTCCAGCCCGTTTGTATTACGTTTCCCTTTTTTGAGTATCCATTTTCTGAAAATAATATTTGAGTTCGAAAACAAAGAGTGTATAAGTATTTATAGGTCATGTTTATTTATGTTTATGGGGGTCATTAGTTTAGTATCTTCGACGTAATGTTATTGTTTGAATGTCCAAGATGTTAAAGGTCATTCGAAGTAAATAGAAATACTTTTGTAGAAATTTACATAATATAAGAATTAGAATTTGAAAAACGTTTTGTATAAACGTTTATATTAAGGAAAACCACTATACAATTTTGAAATTAACATTTTGTTTTGTTCGCTTAAAAGATGCTTTAGGGTAAAAAAATAATACGTACATTGATAGCTTTTTATATATAGAAACTAAAAATGTTTGTTTTTTCGTTCCAGATAAAAATTAAGAAGACTAGATGTTCGCTTAGGGCCCTCTTTAAGAAAAAAGACGCCATCAGTAAATTGCTGCAGAACCGTTATTTTGTCATGAAATTAGTTGAAAATATTATGTTTAATACCTAAATACCAACATTATAAAACCTACTTTTCAAATTTTTGATATACTCCGAAAAGGACGTTTCGTCCATCTTTAGCGGGCATATGTTTTCTGACGTATTTTGATGTGCTGAATTCGAATAGCATGATGAAAATTGGAGCAAATGCGGTTATCATAGCGAAAACCACGAAAACCCCGTAAAATGTTTCCCACAAAAAATGTAGAGCATGAAATTCTTCTTAGAAGTACACCCAAAATTTTCGAGTGACGATTTCATACATTAAAAAAAATCCGAAAATTAGGTGCAATTTTGATACATTGGTTTTACCTTCTTAAGTATTTTTAATATATTTTTATCTTTCATAGTGATTTCGATCGTAATATGTACGGACCCAAATTTTGTTAAGACGTTTGGGAAAGACAACTGCTTCATTTGCGAAAACAAAATTTAATACAATAACTAATTGGCCACTTATTTTACCTTGCATAATTAATTCACTATAGTGAAGAAATTATAAGTATTCCTGGTTTTCCTTATTATTTACACAGGTCTACAAAAAAGAGGGTCTTAAATTAAATGCGTAGAATCCAAACTCGAAGTCAGAATTGGTCCATCACGTCAGGGTTTTGAGATATTTGAGGTCATGTACTCGAACAACGCGTTATTTTGCTATGTTTGAGGTTACGTACAGGACGCAACAATTTATTTTGGCCTTCTGTACTATTTGCATCTTTTAGTACTACCTTTACCCTTAAAAATAAGGTTTTATTCGATCAACTAAGATTTTTTCTTACAAAGTTACGGCCAATTGGAAATTACGAGATATATGCTATTATTGAAATGTGATTTTAAATATTAGTATCCATATTTTATGTAGTTGTTTATATTTATATAGGTTTCATGACATTGAATTTGACCTTGAGCTTGTTCTCCAAGAGCATTTCAAGGTAAATTTGTTTACATGTATATCGTAAATTCAAATTGGCGTATCTTGGTGAAGAAAAGTCGTAATGGAATGCTGCGCCTCCCATATTAAAGGAAAAGAGTAGTATCACATGATCCAACGAAAGGAAAAACTGCTAAAAATGTTGTGTCTTCTGTCTATGACCTCAAAAATAGCAAAAAACGCTTTTTTCGAGTAAATAACCTCAAATATCTCAAAATCCTGACGTGATGGGCAACTTCTGACTTCCGATTCTGATTCTACGCACAAAATTATGCCGGAAATGACCAACAGCTTCCCAAGAACAAAACAATGTTGACCTGTGTTATGTATAATACTAATTTTAAGGATTAATCATTTTTGTGACTTCCAAATACTAAAATGAAAAAATAAAAAAAGCCTACCCGCTAAACATGTAACGTAAATGAAACGTTACATGTTATCCCATTTATGGCAAAAACGTAACGTTTCGTAACAACTTCTTGATGCCGTTTACACGACGTTGCACAATATCTAAATACACAAAGCTAATGCGTAACATTACCAGAATGTCACTTTATAACAGTTTTAAAAACGTTTTATGGAATCGTTTCTGCAACGTCACAAAATCACCAAGGAAATTTAAAACGTCGCATTCAGGTTACTAACGTAACATTCATGTAATGTTACGAATGCAACGTTTCGTAGACATGATTTGTTGCATATCTTCTATCGTTTCGGCCGGTTCCATCTCAGACTTCGCCATCAAGATTCGGAAGCTTTCGAATGCAGCATTTATTTTCGTATATTAGCATGATTTACATGCAATCTTTTTCTTCTTATAGTTATTCTTTTTTCTGGTGCATAATATTATTTGCTATTATTAATTTTGTTCTTTTTATTTCTTATACGTGTGTAACTTAAATACATTGATGTCCATTAAATTCAATATTTTTTTTGTAATATTACTACAAAAATTAATTTAAAATATAGAGTAATTTGAGGCTGAGACTGCAATGAAGTGAAATTTAACTATTGTTATACTTCACATTTGAAATTGAAACGGGTTTTGTAATATTTAGAGAATATGCATTTTATATATACAGTGTATTTATTTTAAAAAACTCGTTCGCTTTTAATATATTTATGTACAAAATTTGTAAATTTCCGTCACTTGTCCAGAAAAATAACTCGCACCTTATTATTTTTAATGTAAATTGTATTAAATTTAATTCATAATTTAAAAAGTGGTTCACTTGTGTTAATTTTAATATCCGCGTAATTTCATAACTTATTTGAAAGTAGTGCATTTGTAAAATATACGTGTGTCAATTAACTTTACATTTTTTTAAACATTGTCTATTAATCCATTTCGTTAAAAAAAAATATTATACGGATATCTTAAAAATATTTATTTAAATTACAATAAATTACTACAAAATAGTCAAATAATATTAAAATATTATTATTCCCAATATAGAAATGACAAAATTAATTAAACATATCTTGTTTAAACTAAACCCGCATTTATCAAGAAGCCTTCTACGATTGAGTATAAGAGCTCTCGTTCGCATGGTAATACGTATGCGAGCGTAGCGTAGTGGTTAAGACGTCAGCGTTGTAACCGGTAGACCCGGGTTCGATCCTCGGTCGGGACGGATTTTTCTTAGATTCATAGA
Source organism: Trichopria drosophilae (assembly GCA_030407085.1). Taxonomy (NCBI): domain Eukaryota; kingdom Metazoa; phylum Arthropoda; class Insecta; order Hymenoptera; family Diapriidae; genus Trichopria; species Trichopria drosophilae. Next base: position 19,421,934 of record CM059583.1, on the reverse strand, counting down.
TTTATTTGCGAGTAAAATTATAAAACTACATTCTTTCATAACATATCTAACGGTACATAAATAATAATAAAATTCGAATTGAATAAAATAATTCGTCGAATTTCTTATAATTTTTATTTATGACCGTTTAATGTAACGTTTTTACAACGTTGGATGTATAGTTTTCAAACGTCGCAGGTACGTTACGAATGAAACGTTATTTAAAAACCGTAAATGTGGCAGGACATTTCTGGTTCCAAGGACGTCCCAAAAATGTTTTTGCAATGAAACAAGTTTGGTCGCATGGCTATAATGCGACGTTTCAAAGATATTGCTGTAACGGAATATTGTTTAGCGGGTAGTTACCTTATGAAACATCTGGATTTTGATTCGGATGATTCTGTTGCGAATTACGATGTAAGCCGCAAAACAACTTTTATTACCGCTTCCGGATGTTGCATATTTTGCAATGAAAATTTAGGGAAGCATTGTTCAAATATTGCATTATTATATACAACAATATCATTTTTCACTTAAAAACTTACCAACCCCTAGTAACATTTTGATCGATTTATATACATTTTCCGATATTTTCCAACATTTTTAACACACTCATTATATTTACACATATTTACAAAGGTTTATTTTGGTACGAACACGGATAATATGTTTGTATTAAAAATGTTCCAAGTAGAACGAATTTAAAACATAAACTGTAAACACAACAAGTGTAAAGAAACGTACTTCCGTATTCTTCCAGTCACGTAATTATGAAAGATTAATGTGGGTAGGTCGGACATTAGGACAGTTTACTTAACAGGTGAAAAACTCGTAATAATGAACATGTCATGCTGATTATGAGAAAAGTATCGTGTCAGCTGTTCGACGGGATTGTAGGCCATTAGTCATGTTGGTCCTTTGCAGGTAAGAGAGGTAAGCCTATTGCGTTTTAATCTGTTTTATATTTATTATATGTATATATAAAAATAGATTATATTCAAAATATGTTTTACTTGTATTGACACTTTATATAAAATACAACTATAAGACCGAGATGTAAATCATATTTCATTTTTTACATCAGTTATGGATAACAGGTGAGCATTCAAAACATCAACGGGAATTTTACAGCATGGAATTCAGGAAGATTGACTTCAAGATTTTAATTGTTAAATAAACATTTGTGAAAATTGTGCCCGCCGGATAATTTGTTAAATTTATTGCTAATATAATTGGAGCGGTTTTTATGTTAGTTATGTAAACAACCATAAATCAATTAGCCATAATTTGACCTAATATCACTTCCGAATACTTTAGTTGGAGGAAGGTAATTTGATAAATGGGAAAATAATCTGTAAAATGCTATAAATTGGGATAAACACAAACACATTGGGTAGGAATTAACGTTTTATATTGACAAATGACAGGTATTCAACATTAATTTTTAATTACAATATAATTAAAATCCTGTATAATTACACTAACTGAAATAAAAAAATTTTATTTATAATTGCTATTTTCAGTTAGTATAGACAATGCCGCAGTCAAGCGCTCTTGAAGCACATAAACGTTATGCTCAGGTATTTTAGTTAGTGTAATTAGAGTACAGGATTTCAATTATATTGTAATTAAAAATTAATTTTGAATACCTGTCATTTGTCAATATAAAACGTTAATTCCTACCCAATGTGTTGGTGTTTATCCCAATTTATAGCGTTTTACAGATTATTTTCCCATTTATCAATTTACCTTCCTCCAACTAAAGTATTCCGGAAGTGATATTGGGTGAAATTATGGGTAATTGTTTTATGGTTATTTAATCATTCTAAAAGTTACATATTTGATTATACTTCATGTTGGAAAGAAAAATTCAGACAAAGACTTTTCAACTTTATTACGTATAGTCGTTGCACCAATGACAAGGGAAGTTATCGAAGTGTTAATGGTGAATATAAACAAGTGTTGTATGGTTCGAAGGGACACATCAAACATAAGTCACCTCTTGAGTAATTCGCTTGAATGGGCTGTACAGATGGCGCTATTTTTTAATTAAATTAAATTAAATTTGAATACTTTTTCTACTGATACTGTCATTTTTACTAATCACTAATATATTTCGACCCATTGGAGATGTCGGTGGATATCATAAGATCACTCGTTTCAAATAAGGTTGTATATATAAAAAACTCAATGTCAGATCTAATATAAAGAACGACTTTTTAAAAAATTAATTTTATCTCTTTGGATCTTCCTACTTTCCTTAATGGTAATTATTGACCTTGTAACCTTCCCAGACATCTTCGACAGAATGATAGTAATATGACTAATAGTCACTGCAGGGGATATGGGCTACTACCCTGGTGAAAATTTCCGTAAAATCATATGATAAATCATATGAGATTTTTATAATTTCTTTAATATCTTGGAGGAATCCAGATGATTGTAATCCATTTTCTCATATTATTATTATTTCTTATAATTACACATGAAAAGTTTCCCGGATCGACTGATATTTTCAAAATCTCATATGATTTATCATATGATATTACGAACATTTTCAGTAGGGTAATCAATCCACATTTCGTAGTAATTTTCTCTGATCCAAATTTACAGAGTAAGGAACACAAAAATGATAGACATAATCACGTGTAAATTGCTTTGGATATTACAGAAACTTGATCATATCCGAATTTGCATGTAGATTTGAGAAGGGTGCATACCAAATGCAAAATAGCGATTTATTGACTATCCTTATTTCTGTTATTTATATGCGTGGTTGATGTTCATTCCTAGTATCCAAAGTTTTTACAAAACTTTTGATTATGAAATAGCCGAGGAAAAATCTGTTTCATGCGAATATTCTGATGGTGCGGATAACTCTTCCGCGATTTGTGAGTTTGGCGCAATGGTTGTTGTCCCAAGGATCCAAGAAGAATGTGAAATGATTCCTGTTGTTCCCATAATGGCTGCACTGGTACGTTATTTCGTGAGTTATTGTACGAATATTTTTTGTATAAATTGGATTTGGAGAGTCGTGTCTCGGTCCAGCAAACGATTGATTTTTGTATGTACACTGACAAGTAAACCTACCGAAATGTATATCTCCGATTTTTATGAAACTTGGATTTGTTGTAAAAATAAAAAAACTGAGGCGTGTATTTTTTTTAGCGACAGAAAAACACTTTTGGGAGATGAAACAGGTCCCTTAAAATTGAGGCGGAAATAGAAAAATGGCGATATCTATGAAAATATTTAAGCGATTTTAATGATTTTTGGTAGAGAAGTATCTTTCAATACGGGATGAAAATTAGGGGCAAACTTAGCTTTTGTATTTTACAACATATCTAAATTTCATATAAATAGGAGATTTTCACATCGACACGCTCACTTGCAAGAGAAATGTCTTTTATCTCTATTAGAATTCTTATACCTATTAAAAGACCTTCTTTTACGAAGAGGGCAGCAATATTTCTTTTATCGGTAAAAAGACGATAGATTTTAGAAAAATATTGTAAATTTTAATAAAACGCCTTTTAAAAATATACCTTGACATATTTACGTAAACTTTTATACTGATGTATACCAAACTTATTTGGTTTAGGATTGATAAGATTACTCAGCAAATGAGAAATTATTCAGAATGAATTAACATGTATTTTTGAACTTTGAATTCTATTTGTTGACCTTTGTGAATACTTCCCTATTGTTAATCGTTCTAAATCCTCTTCCAAGAATTGAATAGCTTGTTCTTGAATGCTTCTCAATAATTTAGGACAAAACTTGCATCGCCAATACTTCACTATCCCAAATGAAGTATTGGCATACATATCTTGAAACCTTCTAAATGCTTCCTATGCTTACCAATACTTATTCAAAGAGTAAGAAAAAGGATTCAGAAGTATCCAGGTTTCAATGCTTCTCAATCATTCTTCGTTTACTGAGTGCATTAAGTTCGCTGTCGTCCTCTTTAGAACAATTTTCATTGTCATTTATTTAACTTGCAAAATATGAACCTGTAGAGGTAGAGGACATATGTCAGATTCATTTAGTAGAATTTCTTTTAGCCTTTAATGAAAACATATAAAATATGAGTATTTTATTCACTAATAAGCAGAAATTGAAAAGCTCAGGGCAACAAATGGTAACATCATTTTTCACTTGAATGTTCGTTTAAATTTCTTCTCTGAATAAGATTGCTACACCACTCACACCTGGCGAAACTCGCCCAATTGCGAATCCTCCACATATTGCAAAACTCTTGGACGCTCTGATTACTCAAAGGGTAGTTACTTATTTTGAATCCAACAACCTTCTGCACCCCAGACAGTGTGGTTTTCGGAGGTACCATAGTGTCCAAACGGCACTTATTAAACTGTTGGATGATGTGCGGCGAGCGGTTGAACTCGGCCAAGTCACCATTCTAGTATTATTCGATATTTCTAAAGCATTTGATTCTCTAAATCACCCATTGATATTATACTGCCTTCGCCAAATAGGTTTTGATGATCAGGCCATAATCTGGATCCACTCTTATTTAACTGGACGTTCCCAAACTATTAGGGGTCTCGATGGCGTATATGCTAAGGAACTTTTCACCACTACTGGTGTTCCGCAAGGGACTAGTCTTGGCCCGATATTATTTATCATCGTTTTTAATACCTTGTTCCCTCGTCTACTGCACTGCCGCGATACGTCTATAGTGTTTGCTGACGACACGCAATTTTATCTCTCGACGCCTATTAGTCGTATTCAACAAACTGTCAAATCATTGAATGCTGACATCGAAACTTTTTACCATTGGTCACAAGCTTGTGGACTTACACTTAACATTAAGAAGACTAAAGCAATAATCCTGGGTACCAGTCAGAACTTGGCTAAGTTACAGCTAAATACCATACCTCCATTGATTATAGCTGGACACCCTATACAATATGTGAGTGAAGTTAGAAACTTAGGCGTTTATTTGTCATCCGACCTCACCTGGAATCGCCATATTTCGTCTATTAGCTCCAAAGTTCATTTTACACTGTATAGATTACGATTCCGTGGTTCAATTCTGCCAACTCAAATAAAACTCATGCTTGCCAATGCACTGATCTTACCTCACATTGATTTTGCCTGTCTTGTATATGCAGATATGACAGGATACCTTCGCACGAAATTGCGTCGTCTTTTAAATTCTGCTATCCGTTACATCTACCAGCTCAGACGTGATCAAAATCTCTCACCCTTTTGGCGAAAGGCAAATTGGTTAAGTATTGAGGGACGTCAGAAGTATTTCCTTGGTACATTAACCTATCAGATTTTAACATCGTCTCAACCCTCCTATCTTAGGAGCAGTTTTGTCGCCCTACCTGATGGTGTGCGAAAATCGTCTCGGCATAACACATTACCTTTTTATCTACCAACTTGTCACACCGATTGTTTCCAGAACTCCTTCTGGATCTCTGCAATAAATTTATGGAACATCCTGCCGGCTCACGTTCGACAATCACCCTCATTAGCGACTTTTAAACTCGCCTTATTGCGGTATCTGCGTCAATCGTAACTCATATCCAAAATCGAACCTTTTTTCCTTAATAATGTCTTCTTTATTCATAGTACATATCTCAAACTTATATTCGTTATTACAGATAATATTTTTCACGGTGTACGATCTGCGAACTTTAAATGTATGCGAGCGATAGCTTCTATTCTCATAGTTTATAACTTTTGTTGTTATTATCTATAGTTGTAATAATTATTTTGTAAAATATTTTTTTGCTCAACGGAACGAGCGAGTGATTATTTCACACGATATTATGTAATGTAATGTATTCGTTTGCCCACGGACCGCTTTGTCTAGGGCAATAAATAAACGGTATCAATTAAATCTTCCAATAATTCGGAGCAACAAACGGCCAGAAAAAGCTTTCTGGACTAGAGTCACTTCTTATTTGACCGTTTGTTGCGCCGAAAAGAAAAAGTAAAAACATTCTGGACAGCAAATATAGTCACTTTCTTATATTTGACAGTGTTGCTCCAAAACATTCCGCATTCAATTACATAGATACGATACGGTCATTTTTTTCGCGCTGTTACCAAAAAGTCAAATTTTAATAAAAATGTTGAATTTCATAAAACCCTACAAGGCTATGAATTTTTATTACTCTGCTCGGACATACATAATCTGTTAGACCGATGATTTTTATTATTTTATGACTTTTAAATACAAATGCTACAAATAAAGATAACGAATATTCTGCAAACAAAATAGAAACTTGTAAAAAAATTCGGCTTCAATTGGCCAGTCAATGCTGTTATCTAGTAGGGTTAATATTAAAACATTCAGGATTTTATTGAATGCGCTTTATTCAGTTATATGTTTATCATTTTATGTTTAAAGTTATTATAAAAATGATTAAATAAATAATAGATGAGAGTCACTCAAAGAACTAACATTTAAAAATTAAATACTGCTAAGTCAAATAATAGAACGTTTATTGCCTAAAAGTGTCTTCGAAAAAAGTAACTTCACAGTTTATTGCACCGAAAAGTGAGTTTATTTTCTTCGTAGTCGAGTAAAAAATGAGTTGACCGTTTGGTGCCCCGAGCGGTTCAATTTTAGTACATAGTAATAATATTTCTTCTAAGGGCTATAAGAAGCCGTATTAAAAGACAAGGGATTGTAACCCTGCGAACAATTTTACGTAGGATTCTCATGAGAATCACGCGAGAATTTGAAACAAGTACGTTGTAAATTTCATATAAATGTCGTATAGTTCTCGCACTTTGTTACGGAAATACTAGTCGACAATATTTGCGATTTGTATGAAAATTGACCTAATTGTGATGAGATTTTCATGTAATTTCCACGAAATTTGCACTCAAAACATTCATGATTCTACACGGAGAGACATTTTAAGTATATGTTACTGCTTTTTGGGAAGTAGTATTTATCGCACAGATTCTGATGGATTTGAAATATCGGCTAAAATTAAAAATCGTTAAAAAGAAAATTTGTATGATCACATACAATTTTATTACACCTTTGAGAGTAGTTATTCATAATTTCGACACGACTTAGTTATTAATAATTAATTTTAATGGTCTGTAAACGTTGTTAAAAGTGAAAAAATTAGTATTTTTTTCATCCTATGACTTCCGTAACGAATACGGTATCAGATACGCCAAAAATGCACTGAACGTTTTTTTGTAGAGCACGAAATTTCCTACAGTAAAGTCAATGAGAGACCTATAGTCTAAAATTAATAGTTCAAACACGAGTAACCATGGAATATGAATCACATTTCACAGACATTCTAAAATATTCATAGTTAACTTGTAAGATAATATTCCAGCGTTATTTGTGGCTAACATGTTAACTTTACACTAGGACCCTCCGTGACTTTTCTGTAGGAAATTTCGTGCTCTACAAAAAAGGTTTAGTGCATTTTTGGCGTATCTGGTACCGTATTCGTTACGGAAGCCATAGGATGAAAAAAATACTAATTTTTCACTTTTAACAACGTTTACAGACCATTAAAATTAATTATTAATAACTAAATCGTCTAGAAATTGTGAATAACTATTCACAAAGGTGTATTAACATTGTATTGATTTCGCAATTTTAATCGCCATTTCAAATTCGTCAAAATTCGTGCGGTGGCTGTTACTTCCCGGAGCAATAGTATCTATACTTAAAATTTCGAGCGTATATGCTCATAAAACTACCTATTACATTATTTTCTTTCATGTAATAAAACTTTACATATTTCGTACGATACTTGTATGACTAATAGATGTATATAATGTATATGGACATTGTTCTAGAATTTTTAAACTTTATGTTGTCGCTCATTATGATACCTTAAAAATTTTAAATATAACTTTGCAACACTACAGATCAACAAATTTTTGTTCGTTTTACATGTAATAAGTGTTTATTACTAATTACAGATATGTAGAAAACAATGAGAGTAAATAAAAGTAGTGAATTTGCCTGTTTTTGGTGCGCGACACTCACTACATTTTTTCAGTTTTAACACTAAAATTTTTTGCACCTTGTATTTTATGGTCTGTGGTCTTTTGTGGAAGTATTTGGGGATGTAAACAAATGAAAAATCCTTAACTTAATGATGTGCCTCACTGAGGAATAAAATTATATACCTTCAAACTTGCGAGATAACATTTTTTTTATAGTTGACAATTAAAATAGCAATAGCAATCAACCTTAGATAATTTTTTTCACATTGGTTTTTAAGAAACCACACAACAGGTGTACATTACCTATATGATAAGAAGTAATTTGAGCCTTTGCCCGAATGTGTGCCACCTATACATAAAAAATGCGACCACGTCAAACTTTAAATTTCCAAGCGAAACTCACTTTGAAAAATCAAATTATTTAATGGCACATCTACAATTTAGCTTCTAAGTACTTTGGAATCATTGTGATCTTTTCTCCTATGTTATTAAAGTATTTATAACTTTTGTGTTTTTTTTAATACAACAAAAAACACACTTTTTGACAATAATAAAATGATTATTCTTTACAAATCGTTTTAATTTTTTGGTATCCTTAATGTTAAATCATGTATTTGGATTTCAAATTTTAATGAAAACTGACTTTGGATTTGTAATCAGTGGCCTCAAAAACCCTAACATATCAAATTTTATAAAAATCAAAGAAATTTTGTAAAAATAGTCCGCCATATTTAATCCATTATTTTAAATTTGAATAACTGTTAACTAGACGTTTAATTTTATATACTAGCTTCTAAAAATTAGGCCATAAGAAAAAGAACTGCATTTTTTATGTATATTAAACGTTACAAAACTAAAAACTAATTTTACGAGTAACGTAACATGTTACATTAAAAAAAAAATACATTATGTATAAATGAGTCACGCAAGGTTTTTCCTGTCATTTGATCAATTCTAAAGCCAATAAAATTAATTTCATGAATGTGCCTAAAAAAAAATGCAATTTTCTTCAACCTCAAAGTTTAAAAGTTCTAGAATAATGCCCATATTTATGACAACTATAAGGCACTTGTTTCAATTTCTCATGAGATTCTCATAAGAATCCTACTTAAAATTTTTCGCAGGGAACTGATAAAAGACACTTTTCTCGGTGCAAGTTTCGTCTTCGGCTCGAACCGCAACCCCATATCCGCAGAAAAAACACTTTGGCACTTGTATCCATTATTTTTCTAAGCCGTGCGTGAAGTTTTATTTACAAAATTTGTATCTATGAATTGCGCGTTTCCATTTGTCCGTCTGTATGTGTCACTTTTTGGTTCATGCGATATATTTACGGTTATGTATTTTCTGAAAAATTAAGTAAACCGCATAAGTCTATGTGAGCCGTGTACGGAATTTGTTCTATTCTTGTTTTTCTTGAACTATACTAACATCACTTTTTCGGTATATACTAGCATGAGGTTGTATATTACGTCCACCACTGTTGTCTTAAATAACAGAATCGAAAACAAAACACTATGACAAGAAAAACGGCGAAATTTATTTCCGATATTATTTCCACTTTACTGTACGAAAACGGATTTTAAACAGTTAGGTATGAATGTTTGATAGCCTCGTCGAATAACCTGTACCGAGCGATTTTTTGCAATAAAGTTCTGTAACTCTCGTATTTCGTTGAAAAATCTTTCGAGGTAAACGAGTTACAGCGCCATATGGCAAACGCGGCTACCAACAGAACTGAGCGGAATCAGATCCGCTATTCAAATTTCAAAACGGTTCAAAATAGTAGAAAAACACCGGAAAAAAATGTTAGGACAAATTATGTCCAGTGTTTAATATTCCAATATTGTTTAAACTTGAAAGTGCTGTCAAATTTAGCTGTTCAGGTAATTTACTTGTATTATAGTTCCTTCTTACTTCATGGTTACAAACCGGGATACTGAATACGTAGTATATGATAACACTGAAAATCAGTAAAATCCCTAACCTCAAATCGTAATATCCCTATATCCATAGACATAGTAACTAAATCAACCAATCTACAAAAATTATGAGTTTGTAAAATTTCGATTTTTACAGAGAATTGTGAGTATTTCTTTGTTCTATTTTCTAAGTCGTAAAAAAATGTAGTTTTATTACATTATTTTTTACTTAATGTGTGTTCATTTCTTGTATAATAAAGTTTATATACGTAAGATAACAAAGAAAGAAATTTCGCGTTTTGAATCGCATTCTAGATTTTTCTATGTCCGATTGTTGGGTTTTCAAAAACTGAAAAAAATTCAAATTCCAGGTATGAAAATTCATACTTAACAATTGTTTATAATTTAGTTAGATTGCTTAAAATTTAAAATTGGTAACTTGTGATATAAATTCAATTAAAATTTCGATTTTTTTCTTATTTAGTAAAATAACTCAGCAAAATAAACATAAGTGATAAATAAAACTCAAATTTACATGTTCAGAATTAGGTTATTCAATGTTTTATGAGTTTTAAATGCATTTGAAAAAATTGAACGATTATTAAACTTTTTTATTAAAAATTGGAAAACGTACCTTTTAAACGTAAAAAATTGAATACGAATTGAAATGTATAAATCGTGTGATGTACGAAAAGGTCATCGAACTACATCGAAACATCATATAAAAAAATCACATACGTATATATTTGTTACATAAAAAGATTTACATTTTAGAAAATATCAACACATTTTCTGGTAACATTAAAATATTTACTTTGTTGTGTTCTTATAGAAATGTACATATTCAATGTATACAGATAAACATGTAAACATCCGCTCAAAGACCATACTATAAAACAATAATTATATATAAAATTTTCACTCTCAGTCAAGTGTATAACAGTATGATACACGTTCATTGTAATTTCTCTTCGATCTCTTGATTGCCTTGCGATTACTGACTACTTTAAAAAATCACATTTATATACGACGAATCCAGTCACATTCACGGTTTTGATTCTATTCGTTTATTTAAAGGCAGAGACGCGTTATGTCAACTGTAGTTCATTGGATATTTCTTTAAAGACCTCTCAAATGCTTCCGCAATCGTCGACCTAAAAAAAATACTATTTATATCTTATCTTAAATTTTTAACGCTTGCGATTGTTTACCTGAAGCATCGTTGATGCAGGACGTAAGCTGCGACGTGACCACTATCGACAAAACGAATTTCGGCACCAGGCCAAATTTGTTGTAAATTTGTACAATCAGTTCTTGGTACGTATGCGTCATTTTTGGCGCAGACAGCGATTATCAGTTCCGTGTCGACAGGAACTTCAAAATTTTGGAGATGTGTGCACTCGTCCATGATTCCTCGCATAAATTGCAATGCTGCGCGATCCTGCCACTTTCCGCTAGAAAATATCGGATGTTCCGACACTGGCAATCGACATACTCCTTTCAAAGTTTCCGATTGTCCAGGTTTAAATTTGTTGGAAAGCAAATTTAATGGAAAAATTTTTGCAGCAGCCTTTTCTTCGGCGAGTTGCGTCTTATCTCCCTTCAGTTCATTGTTCCCGTTATTTACATCAACCTTATTGTCAGCGTCGTTCTCTTTTAAATTGCTAACGACAGGGTTGGAATTTACTTCAACCTCTTTACTAACGTTATTGTCGTTTGATTCCGAGTCAATATTCGAGGCGGTACTGACGCTGTTGGTAACAGGATTATCACTTTTTGTTTCTTTTTGTACTCTTTTTAACCTAGTCATGCTAGCTGGAAAGTGCTTCGCAAAATGCTGACCTGCTAAGAATGCATCCTAGAAAATTAACAAAATGTGTCGGCATTAACATTTTTTAAATAATTTATAAGATATAAAGTTAATAACGTCTTCAATAAATATAAATTTTATGGGCTCTGCCTATCACTTGAAAAAAATTAAAAATTTCTTCTTTCTTCCTTCTTCATGAATTTAAAGACACTATCACTTTTTAAAAATCAGACTTTATTAACTCTTTAAAAAATATATACAAAATAAAAATAAAAATTAAAATGGAAAACATACATACATAAAAAAAATAAATAAAATTATAAATAAAACTTAAAACTCTTTAAAAAATATATACAAAAAAAAATAAAAATTAAATTTTAAAGACACTATCACTTTTGAAAAAAAAAGACTATTTAAAATTGAAAACATAAAAAAAAAAATTATAAATAAAACTTTAATCTCTTTAAAAAATATACACAAAAAAAAAATAAAAATTAAATTTTAAAGACACTATCACTTTTGAAAAAAAAAGACTTTATTTAAAATTGAAAACATAAAAAAAAAAAATTAGAAATAAAACTTAAAACACTTTAAAAAATATATACAATGTTTTGTTTAAAATTTTTTTTTCTATATATTTTTTAAAGAGTTTTAAGTTTTATTTATAATTTTATTTTTTTTTTTTGTAAGTTGTCAATTTTAAATAAAGTCTTATTTTTAATAAGTGATATTGTTTTTAAATTCATGAAAAAAAATTCATGAAAAATTTAATTTTTATTTTTTTTTGTATATATTTTTTAAAGAGTTTTAAGTTTTTATTTATAATTTTTTTGTTGTTGTATGTTTTCAATTTTAAATAAAGTTTTATTTTTCAAAAGTGATAGTGTCTTTAAAATTTAATTTTTATTTTTCTTTGTGTATATTTTTTAAAGAGATTTAAGTTTTATTTATAATTTTTTTTTTTTGTATGTTGTCAATTTTAAATAAAGACTTATTTTTAAAAAGTGATAGTGTCTTTAAAATTTAGTTTTTATTTTTTTTTTGTATATATTTTTTAAAGAGTTTTAAGTTTTATTTATAATTTTTTTTTCTTATTATTATTATTATTATTATTTATTAATACACGGACTAAAAGTCCTTAACTATACAAAAATAAATATACAGCAGTCGATAAAACGTGTTACTCTCGAGCGGTATCTATAAAAATTTATAGAATTTATTTTTTTTTATTCTTTATTGTATCTCTTTTCACTGTCAGTATGTAATTGCTAGCGTCTTTTTCTTCTTCGATACTATTTATTGTTTTGTAATATGTTACTTCTCTATAAGTGCGGTCATTCTATTTGTATTTTTTCTTCATGTAAAGGCTTAATCAAGCCGTTGATCTAAATAAAATAAAATATTAAACAATGACTCTTTTTATGTTTTCAATTTTAAATAAAGTCTTATTTTTAAAAAGTGATAGTGTCTTTAAATTCATGAAGAAGGAAGAAAGAAGAAATTTTTAATTTTTTTCAAGTGATAGGCAGAGCCCATAAAATTTATATTCACTGAAGAAACCAAGCCTATCTAAAAACCCTATTACTAACGTCTTGATTAACAATTTTCACCATCTTCGCAAGTTCATTTCTATATACATCATTCGAAAAGTATTGGGACTCCAGTAATTCCCAATTTATCGAAGCACTCATCACGCCTTGTGTAAACACTGGCGACGCTGTAGACCATGAAAGGCAAGGAACAAGTGGTATTGGCTTCGGCCAATTAGTCGCTGCTAACGAGGCCATCTACGAATATCACACAAAATATCTTTTCCGATTCAATAATTTAATATTGTATAAAAACTGTTATAAATTTTAAAACTCACGTGTCCTCCCATAGAAAGTCCCGTAAGTCCGAGTGGTCCATATCCTTGTTGCTCGCACCAATTAAGAATAACTATCGATTCCATTATCAAGCATCCACCCATGACAAATATATCGGAGACATTGTGTAAATTAGAACGCCTAAAAATAAAAATGATTCATACAGACAATGCATTCTTACGCAATTTTGCGAAATCAATTAGTGGATATAAAATCGAACCAAAAAGAAACTTACACTTGATCTTTAGGTTTCCGAAGGCCATAAAATGGATTTTCCAGTAAAATCGACGCAATTCCAGCTTCTTTGAGTAACGGCTTTGCTATAAGGTTCCGCCTGCGCCAAAAGAACTAAAAAATACTAATTAGTTGCACTTTTTATATTTAAAAATAACAAAATAAAACTTACGTGATCTCCAGTTCCAGCGAGCTGTAAACAAACCGGTTTTATTTTGTGGGAATGCCAATTACGAGGTTGAATCATTTGAAAATAGGATGTTTTTGTTTCTTCCGGCATTATACCCGGAAGATGTTTCTCGATCGGTGATTCGAATTGGCCTTCGATCACGTGACAATCCGACCATTCTTCGTCCTGTAAAAAAATGGAATTAAAATTTATAGGAATTGTCAATAGCTTCTCAGTTATTCAATAAACGAATAATGAGATACCTTTGTAATTGTAACTGGATAATCGGGCGGTATCAAATTGTAACATGCTTCACGATTTGCAATAATTTTTCTGAATTCAAATATCCTGAAAAAAAATTGGATATAATTGAAAGATGAGTTTTCCGTTCGATGTTTATTATGATGAATGTGATTTTTTTTAAAGAAACATTAAGGTGATCCATTCTATTTATTAATTTTTAGTCCTTTCTTTTCTACTAGTAAATTTATATCATTTATTTTCGTTGATTTATAGAAATATTTTTCATTATTAGTTGTAAACTTTAGTTGTTATATTTTTTCAATACAAATTTTATTTTATTCTAGGTTACATGTCTAAATAACACACGTCAAAATAACAAATTACCAAAATATCACTCTCAAAATAACAAATTATCAAAACATTTCCGTCAAAATAACTAATTACCAAAATATCACCATCAAAATATTCCAAATAAAAATTAACAACATATCGCCATCAAAATAACAAATTACCAAAATATCACCGTCAAAATAACAAATTATCATAATATCGCCGTCAAAATATTACAAATTATCAAAATATCATCGTCAAAATATTATAAATAAAAATTACCAAAATATCACCGTCAAAATATTACAAATTACCAAAATAACAAATTATCATAATATCGCGGTCAAAATATTACAAATTATCAAAATATTATAAATAAAAATTACCAAAATATTACAAATTACCAAAATATTGCAAATAAACATTACCACATTTTACCGTCAAAATAATAAATTACCAAAATATTACCAATAAAAATTACCAAAATATCACTGTAAAAATATTACAAATAAAAATTAGGATAATATCACCGTCAAAATATTACAAATTTCCAAAATATCACCGTCAAAATAAGAAATTACCAAAATATCACCGTCAAAATAAGAAATTACCAAAATATCATTGTCAAAATATTACAAATTACGAAAATATCACCGTCAGAATATTACAAATAAAAATTTCCAAAATATCACCGACCGAATATTACAAATTACCAAAATATCACCGACCGAATATTACAAATTACCAAAATATCACCGACCGAATATTACAAATTACCAAAATACACCGTCAAAATATTACAAATTACCAAAATATTGCAAATAAAAATTACCAAAATATTGCAAATAAAAATTACCAAATTTTACCGTCAAAATAACAAATTACCAAAATATTACAAATAAAAATTACCAAAATATCACCGTCAAAATTTTATAAATAAAAATTAGGATAATATCACCGTCAAAATATTACAAATTACCAAAATATCACCGTCAAAATATTACAAATTACCAAAATATCACCGTCAGAATATTACAAATAAAAATTAACAAAATATCACCCTCAGAATAACAAATTTCCAAAATTTCACAAATTAACAAAATATCACCGTCAAAATATTACAAATTACCAAAATATTACCGTCAAAATAACAAATTACCAAAATATTACAAATAAAAATTACCAAAATATCCCCGTCAAAATATTACAAATAAAAATTAGGAAAATATCACCGTCAAAATATTACAAATTACCAAAATATAACGGTCAAAATATTACAAAGAAAAATTACCAAAATATTACCGTCAAACTAACAAATTACCAAAATATCACCGTCAAAATATTACAAATTACCAAAATATCACCGTCAAAATATGACAAAGAAAAATTACCAAAATATTACCAAAATATTACTGTCAAACTAACAAATTACCAAAATATCACCGTCAAAATATTACAAATTACCAAAATATCACGGTCAAAATATTACAAATTACCAAAATATTAAATACAAGTAATTCAAATTAAATTTAAGTAATTGGATATTCAAATTTGGCTAGTGGTAGGTCCCTTTATTTAATATTTTAATATCCCTACGTTTCGACAGTAACCCCTGAAGAGGACAGTGATTTACTATCGAAACGTAGCGATGTTAAAATATTAAATAAAGGGACCTATTACTAGCCAAATTTGAATATCCAATTACTTAAATTATTGTCAATTACGGTCTGATTATATAAATTCTCATCTTTTTAATTAAAATTAAATACAAGAAAATTTCCACGAAATGAACAAACCCATTTATTTATCAATTTACAAATAATATTTGAAATACTACATAAAAATTTTAAACACGCACATTGTGGGAATAATCCATGTAAATACTGAACTAGATCATTGTTTATGTCAAAATCATTACAATTTAACAATTTTCAAAAATGCAAAACAATAATAAAAACTTGCCACTTTTTCGACTAGAATTAGTGCGTACTAACGCAGTACGATGCTTCACTGATAAATATTTTACACACCTCCATGTTACATTTCCCGGCTTGGAGCATATTACACATAATTGAATTAAAATTGCAAGACGTTTTTTTGCCGTTACTTCAAAATGAATATTTTAAATAAATAAAAAACGTATATTTGGACATTTTTGGTTCCATTAATTTTTTGGTCCTCTTTTTTCACCGGATTTGGTGCTTGTTGTAGATCTTAACCTTAATTAATAATAGACTGAAGTCTACATATTTAGACAAATTAATGGATGAAACGTCACAAAAAGAAATTATATCATTCAATAGATAGAATCTCTTTCAATCGTCCGATGATAAATTAATTTTTCTAAATATACTTCTGTCTATTAATTAAGGTCCACAACGAGCACCAAATCCGGTGACAAACGAGGACCAAAAATTTAAAGGAACCAAAAATGTCCAAATATACGTTTCTTGATTTATTATACATACAATCGTTATAATTTAATAATCTTTTTCCTTTTTGGCTTACAACAAACGACAAACCCATGATTTTGAACTAACTAAATTATATAATTATCCAACAAGTAATAGATTACGGTAATACAATAAGCATGCTAAGAATAATGACAATAATAATAGTATTATGTTTAAATCATCATATAAGTCAATTTTTATTTTCATTTCGATAATCCCACATACATGTATGTTCTAACCACCTAACTTATGTATTAATCGCAAATACTTAAATATCAAATAAATGTATTATTTACACTGAAATCAAAATTCAACATTTCTGAAAAAAATAATCTATAAATAAAAACAAAAACAGATACATGATACATTTGGTTAATCAAACCTACTTAAATTAATTTTATTCATAAATTATATGCATAATTGAAGAAATTGCAGAACAAATCAACGCTTTTATTCACCAGTGTATCATCTAACTCGTTACTCCGTGACGTTGTTCGAATTGAGTCGCTTAATGTATTTGTAAATAGTTGTAGGAGCTTGGTTTGAAAATTTTATGCATAGTAATTTTTAGTTGTCTGTTTATTTTATATTTATATTTTTATTTCTTTTTAGTCACCTATCGAATATTTTCTTTATTAATTGTATTTTTGGGCGTTCACACCCGTACATAATTTAAATAAATAAATAAATAATTCGTTTGTGTTTAAACTTTTTACGTTCATAATGAACTTCACGCATCATAATGTTGAGATGTTTATTAATACATCTGTAATAGTCTTTAGTAACTACTGTAATTCAATGATTTATGCATATAATCTATTCATGTATATTTATCAAATTTCTTTTACTAATGAAATTCCATACTGAGCATCCATATATTAATCTTGGTCTTATTATAGTTTTGTAAATCATTAATTTATTTTTTGAACTTAATTTAGAGTATCTAACATATTGTGCGTATTCTTGGTGTGACGGTCCATATATTAAATGTAGAAAAAAGTAAACAAGTAGAAAAAACCGTAACAGGTGAATTGCGATGGCAATATACGTCTGGCGCTTTGATAATAGATCTTCTTATGTGTTAAATTTTAGACTCACTAACTTTTAGATTTTTAATTAATGTAATAAGTATCCTTCTTGCGCTAATAATTTAAACTATTGTAAAAATGCGTTTCGCACCAGGATGCCGTAATGTGCTCATCAGCAGGGTTTACGGCATCCTTACCCTGGACGCAATATTGATTGTATAATGTGAAGACTCGAAAACCGGAATAAAATTAATAAATCAAGTCTCGTACTATAATAAAGCACAGGATTATGTTTTACAGTAACGAGGAAATGAAAAAAGGAAACGAACTAAGTTTAGTACGTTATATGTTACCATGACTAACTAATATTATGTATACATTTGATTGTAAATAAATGTAACATTTAAAGTGTATAATTCAATCAAATGTATACATAATATTAGTTAATTTAGAGTATTTTTTTAATAAAGGATATAATTTAACTAGTCCATCAACGGATTGCTGAGTTACATAATTTATATGTTTAATAAAAGTAAGCGTTTTGTCTAACATTAATCCTAAATATTTAACAACATTTGACCAATAAATTTGTTCTCCTTGGATTACTATATATTTGTTCCATAATGGTATACGCTTCGTAAATATTATAGTTTTACTATGATTTACTTTTATTTTCCACTTAATATTTCACAAGTTTATTAATAATATTTTGTAATCTATTGACGATAGTGTCTACTATAAACAAAGAGGTAAACAATGCTGTATCTAGACTTTTATTAACAAATTTCGTCCTTATAATATCATTTATATAGATTAAAACATTAATCAAAACATCGTCATGATTAATATATCAATAGCTGTATATCCAGTGTGATATTTTTGTAATGTAATATTAAAATTTCGTGATATTTTGGTCGTGCGACATTTTTTGTGTTATTTTGACACATGTTATAAAATACTGTATTATTTAGACGTGTTACCTTTGTTGTCGTCCATGAAAAGGAAAATGTGGCAATATCTTTTCTAATCATTCGATGATCGTATATTTTTAAAATCGTAACGAAATCATTATTAAATGATTGATATACTTGTGATTTTTTACAAAAATCTTTCTAAAGTTTTGTTATTAAAATTGAAATGTCATTTTACACTTCATTACCGTGTAAACCAGCGTTAAAATAAGTAAAATGTTGCAATAGAGGAAAACAAATTCTTCTTCGACCGTTTATAATTATAAATTAACTTAAAATATCAATTCTCTAATATTCGGTCTCTCATAAATAAGAAATAAATACGTGATGCTGAAGTTAGCAGCCAATTTCTAACAGACGATTTGAAAAATTGGGATTCCGATTATTCGATCGAGTCCAATTGGTGTTTATTTCATATTTTTGTTACTATTGACACTTTGATGTATATTTTTCAATGTAATACAAAATAGAAACCTGGAATTTTTAATCGTCTGCTAGAAATTGGCTGCTAACTTTAGTGTCATAATAAAGACAAATATAAATATGGGTTGTTATGTCAACCACAAAATATGAAAATGAAAGGTTTAAAAATTCCAGTTTTTGTCCCTAATATCACAATTAAATTTTGATTTACTGTCGGATATAATGTTCAACTTAGTTAATAGATTTAGTTTTCCTCTATTGATATTACATTAAAAAAATACTACGTTTTGTCCTGAGTAATTTTAGTAAAGCCATTTTAAAATAAGTAAAATGTTGCATTAGAGCAGTAAATCAGCATTACTTTAATACTTTTTTTTCTCATTAGTTACTTCGATAACAGAGTCTGAAACTTCACAGGATGACGAGTGTAATTAACTAGAATATAAAATATTTTTACAGAATTCTGTCAGTTGATTTTCATTCAAGCCACTTTAAAAGGGTTTGTTTAATTCCTGACTAACAATTTGAACAAAATTTTCATTTTTCGCAGTCTAGAAAATATTGAAGGACAACCAAAAATCGATAAGAAAAGTAGGTTAATAAGCCATTAATAACTAATCATTTCAGTTAATCAATAGCACTTATCGACAAAAATCATAATTAATTCTTCAAGGCAGAATGATAAATTGAAAATTTGAATTTTAAAACTCGTGCATATTTAGATGTTGAGAGAGGGGTAGAAAAATATCGAAAGTGTAGGTTATGTTACCTTTTCAAGTTTTCTGGATTTCCCCAACCTTTGGTGAAGAACTTGGTGAGCAAAATACTTCGATAAACAGCGTCTAAACGACTCGGTGACATTGTTGTCGATAAAGTTTTATAAAAAAAAGGCTGTCTTTGTGATTGCGTTGGTGGCAGGCACTACATTTTGTCCTGCGTTGCAGATTTACCGATTACGATTGCCATCGATCTGTTGATAGGAATAACATGAAAACTTGTTGATTATTTCCGGACTTCGTCATCGCTCGAAAGTCACACTTTTGCCTATAATTTGGATTTTGTAAAGTACATGTTCTAGGAATTACGTCCAACTTGATCCATATTTCGAAATCAAAAACGTTCGATGTTTACGATGTTACCGTATTCTTTTATTGTATATACACATTATTCCGTCATCCCGGATCGGACGACCGTCCTCCGATTGCTCAGATTTCGTAATTTATGTAAACATCTGATACTCAGTCGGTCATGTCACTTTCATTTCTCTCACGTGTTACCATAAGGGTTTTTTTTAAGTTTCCTAACCTCAAAACAGCACAGTCACTAACAATTGCTCGAAGCAAACGTTACGCACTCGATGTGTTTTATTGATCAAAAACTTGCGAATTGAAGTTAGTGTGTCATGGATTTTATTATTTATAGGAGTGGTACGGCAACTCGGATACAGTATTTCGCAATTCTTTGTTTACAGTTTACCGCCAAATTGTGAACAACACTCGGTTATAACTACGTTTTGTCGGCAAAAATGCATCAACAATGCGTTTTGGACGTACACGTGTACTATTCATATATGAAACAACGAAAAAAACAGATTTATTTCGTACTAAATCGCATGATGATTCTTAGTATGCCTTAGTGATTTCTTGGGATATATTTATTCTTACTAAATATACGAAAACGTTTCAGTAAACAAATAAAAAATATTGTTAATATTGTTATTGTAAGTGATCAAAACATATTACAAATCTGGGGCATTCAACAACAAGAATATTTTTAAAATCTGTTTTTACACTTGTTTCATGCAAGTTCTCTGCAAAGAAAAAGTAACAGTTATGTAACAACTACGTAACATTTATGTAACAATGTAACCATTATGTAAATATTACTTAACTATTTCCGTGTTTGCAGGGTTATATCCAAATACGAAAAACTTGTACGAATCAATAGCATCTCTGCAAACACAAAAGTAACAATTATGTAACATTTTTGTAACAATGTAACCGTTACGTAAATATTACGCGACTGTTACTTTCTGTGTTTGCAGGGATATTCTTTCCATGTGAAAAGACCTAGTCCTAAATTTAATTTTGTATGGTGCAAAAACTATACAATAAAACCATACAAAGCTAAATTTAGGACGTCATCTTTTTACGCGGGATTCGCAATATTACTCATTGTTTTAAGTTTTGAAAGAAGCTTTTAATAAAATTGTAAGCCCTCAACATTTCTACAACGTTAATATGCAAGTATTTAGCTTTTTGAAATTACTGTTTGAATGTGAAATTACATCTGACAATGTTAAAAATACAATTTCTCTAGTAATATTTTCCACTCCGCGCGTGACCCGGGCAGCCATCATTGATGTTTATATATATACGTTTGAATTTCTCGTAAAGATTTCGGTTATTTGTTATGTGAAGATATTTTTTATCTCATCAAACGTGTGCAGAGGTATATATATCATATGCTACATATTTATTTGACCAAATAAAATGAAGTTTCTTTACAAGTATATTGAGGTTAAGTTTGATGGATTTATTTGTAAAAGTGTACACTTTACTTCGTAAACTACAAACTGTTAAAGCGAGTGAAGTTTTATGAACCAAATTTATTGTAAAATGACTGTTTACATGTATTGTTTATTGTCGTTAAATGCAAAACTGTGTACGAATCGTTGTTTGTCAGGTTGAATTTTATATTACAAATGCTATTGTATGATAAATAACAAATATTAAAACATTCCTAAAAACTATTTAATTAATTCTTAAATAAATTGCAACATTTTTTACATTCACAAAAAAAAACATTGCAATGCATATATTATATTATATAATACAATTCAGTATTTATTACATATATACTGCACGCACCAAATGTGTATTTAACCTAAAAAATGTGAAAAATTCACCGATATTGTAATTTTATTACAGCACTGCAATTTCACTATATTGGTGTGATTTTACTATAAACACAGTAATTTTACTACATTAATTGTAAATTCTAACCTGCAATTTCAAGTCTGTTGACAATCGCTGTAAATTTACATCTTTGCTGTAATATTTACAACTTTCTAGGGATTTTACTACTCTCAGAGTAGGTTATACAGATTACCTACTTTTCAGAGTAGTAATTTCACACAATCTTTCTTTACAGTGTAATTGCGGTACTTGACAATTTTAACTGATATACGCATAGCCCTATTTTATGGCAAATGTCGCCGTTTTCTCATATTTTTCGTAAGAAAGTAATAATTTGTTTTAGAAATAACTTTTTTCGAAGTTACAAAGTTGCGAAATGCTGAACAATGGATTACTTAATTTGGTTAATTACGAATTAGAATGATACGTTACAGCAATAAATAAAAAAATTCCATTCTTTTAGACGGTGGCCGTCCACTGCAGCATTTATGGCTTTCTGTTTTTTTTTATTATTTCGAAAAATAACGAAATATAATTGTACATGGCTAATACTTTTGAAGTATACATGCTAAACAAATTAATATAGATTACTACAGAAATATTTAAGAGCTAAAAAAGTAAAAAAATGCGGGACTTCGTCCTTAAGTGACCGCCTACACCCCCATCTAACCCATCTATTGCACAATTTAGTGAAGCTTCGTACGTAGGTTAGAGTAAACATGTTAAAAATACGAATAAATGAACATGAAAGTAACTTAGACCCTTGCATACAAATACTGTTCACGGTGCCTTTGAAAAAAATTAAACCAAAAGTCAAAACACTTTAAATTTTCTTGCGGATTTTGAAAGTGTTGTATTTATAGATTAAAAAAATCGCAGATTCAAAATCATCGATACTTTTCCAGAAGCCTGACGTTGAAGTTTTGTTTCGACTTGAAATTTTTTTTTGCATGACAGTTTTGTGAGGAATTTTAATCATACATATATTATTGTAAAAGTTGTTTATCACACTCGTACAAAAACAAAACAAACAATAGCTTTATTACGAAATGTTGACTACAAAAAAAAAGAAACCGACAATATAAAGGGCAAAACGTTATGGGGCTTTCTTTACAAAAAGAAAATACAAAAAAAAATTAAACACGACAGTTTCTCGGGTGTAGATATTTGATAATACAAACTTACATTAAATTATGTATCCATCTTGTGTATTTAGAATTAGTACGTAAATTTATAATAAAGTGTGACGTGATTCTGTTGATGCGACCAAGTGCAAGATGCCACATAACCATCTGTCATCAGGACATCTCTGTA
The DNA here is from genome assembly GCA_030407085.1 of Trichopria drosophilae. Taxonomy (NCBI): domain Eukaryota; kingdom Metazoa; phylum Arthropoda; class Insecta; order Hymenoptera; family Diapriidae; genus Trichopria; species Trichopria drosophilae. The sequence goes on along the minus strand of CM059583.1, from coordinate 19,398,310 downwards.
TTTGTTTATAAGTGTCTAATAACGCCAAAGCTCAGGTGGTTCGGATTCCAACTTAATAAACTTCAGGTAACGTCGCGATTTAGTCCCATATATAAAAAAAAGATCACGAACAAAATCGACGTAAAGTGTGCTTCGTGTGTTTAAAAAAAAAAAGAAATGTTTGTTATAAAACAACAATTAAAAATTAACATGACGAATATTATTGACAACTACTTAGTTACTTTCGGACATACGTTCTGTTTAATTACGAATTATGAATAAAAATCTTTTTTAACATTAAAACGACTCCTAATAGGCCTGCAACTCACCCCGATTTTGGAGATCCAACCGGCAACTTCGCGGTAACTAGTAGAGTCATGACAATATCGAAAGCATAGGATAAAACGAGTGCTTCGTGCAAAATTGAACGAAATTAGAGGAGGGGGCGATATCAAAATGGCGTTCCAAATGCACGCGTCATTGGCAATTTTGTATCACGTTTTTCTCATTGATTTCTTAATGAAGAGCAAGTAGACCATTTTAGTCGTTTTTTTCCTGTACTTTAAGTATATACATGTTACTTGCGCATATTTTGAATTTAATGCATAGCATTTCGCGAAAAATGAAAAATGTTATATTTTTTTCGCTTACATTGTCCGATTAAATAGCAAATAACTCTGTAATCTTTTATTTTATCGAAAAACGGTTAAGCAAAACACACAATGTAGATCATGCTTTTTTATTTTGTATGAATCACCACCGATATATCGCATTTGTAGCTAATAATAATTAGATGAGAGGCGACAATGAAATAGTATTACAAAAGCGTGCGACGGTTGCAACGTTATATTTTTTCTCATTGATTTCTTAAACTTACTCAAAAGTAAAAGTACACCATTTTATTCATTTATTCACTTTTTCATATCAGAATATAAAGTGTTAAAATTTAATTTAATTTAATTTAATTTGCGAATAGCGCCATCTGCAGAGCCCATTCAAACGAAATAATAGAGATAACTTTTTGATGAGTCCCTCCGAATCATACAACACTTGTTTATATTTGCAATTGACACTTTGATAACTTCCCTTGTTAGTATTTATTAGCACTTCATAAAATTTGAATAACCTTATATTATATATCTGAACTATCCTGTAAGCGGAAGAATGTGAAGGTCCCTGGAATAGTGTTACCCTGGGTGTAGTGATTATCCCATTTCCCCCTATATAAGGAAGGTTTATATATAAACATATATGGGCAAATTTACAGAACTTTTAAACTCAAGTGTAAGTGAGAGAAAAGGTAATTTATATTTATATTGGAATAAATGTATAGTGTAAAATGACTAAAATATTAGTAAATATTGGTGCCTGTGAAGTATTACCCCGTTAGCTGAGATTTTGAAGTGATTTTAAGAAGCCAAATGAACGTGAATTGACAAATTTGATGTGTAAATTGCTTAAAAAAGTCTGCTCTTAACAGTTTTTCTTGGACACCATGATAGTTATCGAACTAAATCCAATTGTATTAACTTCTTATATAATTATACAACTTTTCTTTATTGAGAAATTCCTGTGCTACTTTTCAGAAGGATGTTACTCTACAGCTAAAACGTGTATAATAACATTTTTTAATTTTTACACTTTTTTCAAAGTTAACAGTTTTAAAATCACGCCATCTTTTTAGATTAAAAACTATAAACATATTTTTTTTTTGTACGCGTACATTATATTGTAATCGTTTGCAGTTTGCAGAGGCTAAGAGCAATTTTCCACACCTACTTAATCGAAAAATTATATTGGCATCACGGGCCTAAAAGTAATTTTAACTAACTAACGAAAATAACTATTAGTACTCGGTTTAGTTTTCGAGAATATTTTCAGTGCTGTTAAACATAAGGAGTTGTCTGCTAACTATATTTTTATTACCATGCTAATATACTATATAATATGCTAAATAATAATTGCTATGTACATAAATATTGTTTGCTATGTTTTGAATGTAATGAATCAAAATATATTTACCTGTTGTGCACGGACATGAATAAGGCGACCTTTGATTATCTATGCGAAATTGTCATTCATGCCGATTTGTGATGAAACAAACATTTGTTTACTGTACAGAACTGTTATATTTATATTTATTTATATGTAATTATTGTTGTTATATCGTTTACAACATGAGCTATGCTTAAATAGTGCAATTTATTTAAAAAATTTTTTATTCTTAGCCCTCTTTGCAAGACACCCGTCTCTTAAAAATAAGTTACAAGGATGGTTTGTCATTCCAACTTGACCGATTGAACATATACCTACATCATAGGAAAAAGGGTGCTGTAAAGCAAAAAAAAAAGTTTGTTACTGTATCTACCCCAGAAATTAATGAATATAAATTCAAATAATATCGTTTTCATTATTTTCTGGAATAAAAATAAGTGATTTAAAACGTATTTTTATATTATTTCGACTTAAGGTAAAAGTACCCATAACGGAACACTGTCCAAATAACGGAACAGTTTTTGAAAATTTGCGTTACTGGTGTAATTTAATCTCAAATAAATGTACAAAAAAAATCCTGAATCTTTAAATATTTTTGAGCGAATATCTGCCATTATTTTATGATAGTATTTATAAAAATTACTTATAAAAAAATGTTGGAATATAACTAAGCTACATCATTTCGATTTTGTACACGTAGAAGACGAAACGGTACGATATAAGAGCGAAAAATTTGATTTATATTTGAAATGAAATATCTTCTGAATCAAAGTGGAATTTCGATTTCCTGAAAGTATTTTGCATGTAGTTTTTGATTAAGTACATATGTTTGTAAAGTATTCGTTTTAATGTTTTATAAAATATGTGTTCCTAATTAGGAGCTGTTTCAGTTTTATGTTCCGGAAGCGGAACGCCGAAAATCTGTGTTCCGCAAAAGCACATGTCACCCAGAACCATGCTCGTATTGCGGAACGCATGTTATCTTTCGTGTTATAAGCGTTGTGAAAATCATATTTGATTCAGAAAGTAATTTTTTCGAATTATTGAAGAATATTTGTCATTCTAGCAAGTTATCTGGTAAGTTTAAATTCGATATTTGTCCCGAGAAAAAAACTAACCTCAATAAATCATTGTTTACAACAAGTTATATCAACTCACAAGAAAATACAATTGATTTACATTTTTCTTACAGAATGTACTACTTGAACGATGGGTAAACTATCTACCCTGCAAACACGGAAAGTAACAGTTATGTAATATTTACGTAATGGTTACATTGTTACATAACTGTTACTTTTGTGTTTGCAGGGTAGTAGTAAAAAGAATTCAAAGCAGAAAGTAAAAAGCTTGCTGAAAATAAAAGATTACAAGAAAAAAAGAAAACACTAGCAGAAAAAAAAACAATTAACTCTGAAAATGAAACAACTAACACAAAAAATTAAAGAAAGAAAAGTTTAAAACCGTGTTTTATTAAGAATTATTTGATGTTTAATACAAAAATGTATTATTTATTTCGTTATGTTTAATATGATAATTATATAAAAAAATCTGCAATTAACAAAGTTTATAATATATAGAAGTAAAAAAATAAAATGTAACAAAACTGTTTAAAGTTAATATTACTTCATGATTGTGATAACTGCTAGGATTAATAATAAGAAATGTTTGTAAGATATTTAATATAAATGAGCTAATAAATAATAACAGTTTTCAATAATTTCACTGCCTACGTTTAAGGAGGATCGACACCGCAATGTCAAAATCCGGACAAACTGCCGTATTATTTAATTAAAATTAAAAAATTTCTTAATGACGATATTATTAAAAAGACGAGAGATTATTGTTCCCTCTTGAAAAAAGTTGATAATTGGCAACAATTTTTTACTTAATATGTATTATTTATTGTTTAAATTTTTTTAAAAAATAATTAACATTTTTAATAATTACGCATTCCAGTCAATGATAATATTATTTTATGATATATATTATGTTTATGATTATAAACAGTGTTTGTGGAAGACTTATACCGACCCTCTTTAAATTAAATTAAAGTGCAGTTTTTATCATGACCTAAAATTATGACTGTTCCACAATATTAGAAACTGTCATCGAACAGAGGTACACACGATTTCCATTCCGCTTCAGGAGCATATTAGGCCCTCCGTATTTTTACTATTATAATTTTATTTTTTATCAAATCTACCTGTTCTTAAGCGCATTTTGTTTACAAAACTATACGCTTTCATATAAAATAAACAGTTTATGACAAAAAGTAATAACACATTTTTTATTCAGAAAACAAGGAAAACGGGGTTAAAAACGTTCCGCTATATCGGTACATTTACCTTATTTAAACTTCACGAATAACGTTTGAAAACACAATGTCAATTTTATTGACATTCCTTGACCTGACAAAAATTCATGGTTCACCTTTATTTTAGAGCAAAATCAAAAGTGTATCATATAGTAATGTTAAGTAGACTTTTGTTTACATGTATAAGATTTGTCATACTCGTTTTATTTACAGATTTCATTCCAATTTTTCATTTACGTAAAGTATGCACCTTGCAATTTGATCTCATGAATTATTTACTCATTTAATCTAGTTCAATTTTGTTGCATTTTTCTTCTGTATTCTTCCAACGTTTCCACAGACCTTTTTTCCAGTGAAATAAGCTTGTCTTCGTCGAATGCTTTTGCTTTTTCAAGTTTTCGATGGTACGACTTTGCCATGTAAGCAGAAACTCCAGGAATTCGTACGATATATTTAAACATGATTCTGTAACAAAATGCTGTATTACTTATAAGATATTTTTAAGAATGAACACGAAGCTCTGGTTAATATTTTCTGTTGCTTTGTTTAAAATACTGGGGATTGGGATGGGTAAATAATTCATTTCATTTATTTCTCTCTTAAGAAAGCGTTCGTGAACACCAGGGTAGTTAAATAATGGGCTTTTTTTTTAAATGGCCATCGACGGATAAATCTTAGTTCTATTTTCAAAAAAATATATGCTTTCGTGTTATTCAACACATGCCACCGATTTTGAAAGAATGAGAAATAACGTGTTTTTATCAAGAAAAGATACCAATATTTGTGGAAGTAAAAATATCGCATTACGATTAATTGATTGAGAAAAAAGAAGTGATCTCTATTGGAAAACAAGGTTAGACATCAATTAAAAAAATGCAAAAACATGGAATCCCTTTTTTGGAAAAAGAACTAAAATTACGTTTTGTACGCATGTTTTTTGTCATATACGACAAATTTTAAACCACATATTTACAACGAAACTTTTTCATTATTTTGACTACAGTTATATCATACTTGAGGAAGATGTATCTTATCCTGGATGTAAGTGTCGTTTTGGCCTTTAATCGAGGCATATGAAGATTTAACACATCAGTAAAGTATAATAAACTCGATTCATAATTTGAGCTAAAATAATAATTAGATCCTTCAAAAAAACATCTTGACATATGTTCCCATTCTGGAGTAACGTCCCTTAAATTTGGTTTAACCCAAAATTCCAAAAAGTCAGCACAACGTTTTCTGACATCACTGAGTGATCCTCGGCAAATATTAAATCTAAAAGTAAATTGCTTTAATCATTTCACTAATTCTTAAATAAAAGGATTTAAAACAATATCCTTTTTGACAAGTCAAATATATGTACTACACGATTTAGGACCTAATTAGGTAAAACTCACTCATCTTGGATACCAAGAAGATATCCAATGTTCCTCCATACATGACAAAAAGCGTCTAGATCATCTTCGGTAGCATCATGAAGGCCAAAAGCTTTGGGATATAGAACCACTAATCCAACAAATCCAAACTGGGTTCCAGTCATTTCTCCTTGACTGAGTGGTTTGAATCTTGAACTTATGCAGTCCAAAACTCGGTAAGGACATTGGCCAGGGGCAAAGGCAGGGCAAGCTGACTGAAAATCATGTAAAAGGATAGATCTGGATGGACTCCAAGCATTTTCGATCTCTGCCTCTATATCAATATCGTCTTTTGACAATTCGGTTAGTTTTTTCCTAATATTTGTATGCATTTTTCTGACCACTGAAATGTCATTGTAGGCTTGACTTCCGTTTTCCCAAAGATCGTACGTGTACCAATTCAAGACTCTCCAACCTGTTGATAAATATCTGCCAAAGTAATAGATTAATTAAAATATGTACAAGGTGAAAAAATGTCCTGTGAATTTCACTATTACACATGGTAATTTTGTGAGAATTGCACACATTAACTTATACTTATTTTTATCATAAAAATTGGCTATTTTTGTCATTCCGCAAGTTTGTTCCAAAGTTGACATTTTTAATGGTAAATTTTCTCAGAAAATTTTTCTCCGTGTAATAAACTAATAAAAACTCTTCGAATAAAACCAAATTTTTAGAAATTGGAATCATTTAATTATTATCTATTGAATTTAAGTCATCAAACTATTTCATCAGAGCAAACAAAAATTATGATTCAAATAAATAAGGTTACCTCTTAAAAGCTGTAAACGGTGTTCCTGATTTTCCAGTGATTATTAATGGCTTGAGACCATCCGGAAATGAAAATAAGGTAAACAGCGATAGTGAACTTGCAAAACTAACTGCGTAAATGTGTTTCCTTGCAAATTCTTGACCTTTGCATAATTTTGTTGGATCGAACCAATCCGGTTTTTCGGAAATGTCTGTATTTATTTCTCCCTCACAAACAAAACCATAAAACAAAAGTTTCAGCGTTTCTGGTAAATTTTCGAAATTATCATATACCATAGAACGAAAGTTAGCCACTCCTGAAGGACCTGTGGATTCTTTCAAACGTTTTTCGAATGTCTTTATATCTAGATTGTTTCCTAGGCAGGATATTTTCCATTCTTCAGAATCGTGATCCATTGGTCTGAATTTGGTATTTTCCAAAATGTCTTACTAAAGCATGTTGTTATAAGGAACGTGCGCTTTCGCCCTCTTGCAACTAACTTTTTATAGAGGTAGTATTTTTATTAATATTTGGTTTATTTATAATAATACTGTATATGTAAATGTAAATTTTCAGAAATTTTCAGGTGTGAAGCTAGATGATCGCATAAGGAATATCGAAATCCGATTCGTTGTTTACTATTTTTTAGGCATCTTCAAGTCCGAGGACATAATTACAACAAATTATATAAAAGAACTACTTTTTTAGTTCGGTAAATCTAAATTTTTTGGAGTGACATTGAATGAGCCACATTGTTGAAACAGCAAATTGTAATTCTTTAAAAATGGATTTTCAACTAATATACAGGAAATTTTTACTTCAAGACAGTTAAAGAGTAGTTCATTTTATTATTTGGATTAAACTTAATGACTTTTATGTTATATTTACCTGTATTTGTAGTCAAATTATAACATTCTTCAGTCAAACTAACTTCAACATTCGTTATGTACCAACTTGTATTTAAACCACTTCAGAACAGTTATTGCAGCTTCTTAAGTTGAGGACTTAGGGAAGGCGGGATGCTCACGCATATTTCTGAAGACTCATTATGAAAAAAATTTGTTTTATATTTTGTTAGTGAAGAACTTTATACCAATTGGTAATTTCAATAAAACTTTTTAAATTATTTATTGTAAAAAGTCAATTAAAAAAACTGTAAGTTTAAAAAATGTACCTACTTTGTAAACCGTTAAAAACAACCTGGATCAATTTTTACTATTTTTTAACACGGCACGGTAGGTAACACCGGTCAGAAAATGTTTGCAATACCTCTGGTTCTACGTCATGAGAGATAACTGCGGCACGTTAATCTATATGGGTTAATCAATGTGTTCTTGCCGGTAAGAAATCAAGTAAGTCTATGACATTTTTTACATACTATTTATCAAATAAATGTATAGAAAGTAAATTGTTAAAATAATGAATATCTGAAATAGAAAAAAAACAAATTGATTTGTAATATTAATATTTATTGATTTGTATTAACTATTGATATTTATGGTTTTTTACTTCATTTATCCACATACTGAACACTTGTAAACTTCCCACTACCTGTTCGTTATCGAATTTTGGTTCCTCACAGTTCACTAACTTGACATAATATATTTCCAATGAAACATAGATGCAAACGTAAAATATATGAATACGAATAAGTTCACATTAACCTTTTTCGTCCCGAAAGTCTCGAAATTGGACACAACTTTTAACGCTGTATCTCTTCTTCCAAACGCCATTAAAAAGATTGAAATCAGTCAAAATCGATAGATTTGGACCTCCTCTTTCAAACGCCATGGTCAGAATCAGTCGGCAACTTCAAAGAACAATGTTATGATCATTTTGTTGAAAAAAATACTGACTTTTTCGATGTTTCTTCGCAAGAATTATTATTATTTTTGGTGTTGAAAAGGGCAATGCTGACGTTTGCAAAACGCGCTAATCGCGTCTTTTTGCTCAGCCCGTTCTTGTCCCGTCATATTTTTTCAAAAAACAAAATGGCGTCTGCAAGTTGTAATTTTGCATCTTGCGGCACGAATATCTTTTATTTGACCATGTAACGGTTGAAATCAAGGAAAATTCGGATGAAGAAGCAATTATTATCATCCATTTTTAGGTTATAACTCAATAATTGATAGGCCATAATCGTATATAGTAATTTTCAATTTCGATCATACGTAATGATGCGGTAAAGTAACAAATTTACTGAAAATCAAACAAAAAATCGATAAAAACCCATTGCATGTAACTAATTTGAGGTTATGAATGAATAATAATGAGATTAGATATTCACAAATGATAATAATTACGTTTTCATTCCAATTCTCCACGATTTCAACCGTTACGTGGTCAAATAATCGTTAATTGGGCGAGAAAATGAAAAATTACAACTTGCAGACGCCATCTTGAAGCCGCCATTTTGTTTTTTGAAAAAAACCCCACGGGAGAAGAGAGGGCTGAGCAAAAAGACGCGATTAATTACTTTCAATGCCAAAAAAACGCGATTCCTGCGGAGAAACTTAAAAAAATTTGTTTATTTCATTTAAAAAAATGATCATAACTTTTTTCTCTGAAATTACAGACTGATTCTGATCTCGGCATCTGAAATAGGAGGTCCAAATCTATCGATTTTGACTTATTTCAATATTTTCTAAACGTTTGAAACACAAATTACAACGTTGAAAGTTCTATTCAAATTTCGTACTTTTAAGTGAACCCAAATAAAATTTCAAAATCAAGGGAAGGTTGAGTTGTTGAGAAAAATTCTAGGTTATGTATTTGTTGTTGACACAGTAATATATTAGTTACAACGGTTATACCTATAGACTTATTTATCTGTAATTTATTGAATTTCGTCGCGTAGATTAAGTTTAAAAAGTAAGTATAATAAAAGATAATATTTTTGTTTACATCCCTGTGTGACTGAAGGACTGATGCTTGGGTAATCGATTGCTTAGTAACATTTACTAAGAATTTATTGTAATTCATATCATAAAAATGATAGCACACAATGCCACAAGGCATTTAAAATTATAAGGTGATTTCAGATAGATTTTTTTTAATTAGTTAAATATTTAATTACTAGTATCATTAGTTAATTTAATTAGAATAGATAAGCGCCATCCCGCGAAATCGAAGGTCGGTGCTTGGTTCGAATCTTCTAACGCTTCTTTTTTCTAAAACTATTTAGAAATTGCCAAAAGTTTTGCTAATAAAATTTCGATATTATATTAAAAACATACATTTTTAGGCATTATATGCGAATGTTAGAAGAAAAATGTCCAACAACTTACTGCAATTTCTATACCGGGGACCTTGGGGTCCTAATTTTCGATTAATTTTGAAGCTTGAGTGATAATGAGGGTATATTTTTTATTCAAATTTTTTTATTCAAGCTTATAAATCCTTTGGGCTACTCATAGAAAACGTTTGTTTTTGTGTATATGCAATGTCACTTCAATGTCACATACAAAATATCGTGGAATACTGCAATTCTATTTGAAATTTGATCGAAATTTGGATACGAAAAAATTGGGTTACGAAAACTAATCAGATCTGAGTAAAAGTATGACACAAAAGTCACTAAATAAGTTTATATAATTAATTAGATGTTAATTTAATTAGATGTATCATTACATTGCCAGTGAACGAGCTGTAACATGTGTACTTTAACCGAGTGTTAATTTTATGTACATCTGATCCGATTCGGATAACGATAACGGATTCAAAGACATTGCACATGAATCTGATACCGCATTCTTTAATATAAAACTTATATATCTGTAATGCAATATCACATTTTCTAAGATAACACTGTCCGACACTGTTTTTACCGCTGAAAATCGAAGTATCGTCTCCGAAGCACTGCTTGTCGCTGAAAACGATTCCAATCTTTTTATCACGTCGCTTTTTGTCAGAAAAGTGGGGGTAAATATGTAAAAATTTGCGATTTGGGACACATTTCGATAAATTTTATAGCAAAAGAAAATTTTTTACAATCGAAAGTATATTTTCCGAAGTATTTTTTACGTGACTTGTCAAAGGCAATCAAAAAGTAAAATTTGGTCGATCAGTGTAATTTTAGAATTTTTTTAATTTATCCCAAATTTTTTCATTATTATCTAACCTAATTTCGACATCAAAGTAGCGAAATACCTGAAGTGTTCGTTTGAGTACATGTTAGATACGTATTTTTTATTGACCTGAGTTGCTGTGTAAATAAAAATGTTTAAATAACTGTAAATTTAATTCTTTTTATATCTGAAAGAACCTTCCCAAGTGCAGCGATAAGAAATAAAAGCATTTTACTTGCGTCTTTTGTGAATCATTAATTATGACTTAATATCAGGTGTAAATAAATAATTAGTGTATTTTACTCGAGTACAATGCTTAGTACTCCCGAAAAAATAATTAGTAAAATAGTGAAGTAATCGCTGTAGTTTTTAACTAATATGAATTTAATTTGAAAACTGAATTTGTAGTTTTTTTTTATTCCTTATTAGTAAAAATGATCTGCTTACACTAACATCACAAATTTACCAACCAAAGGAAAACTTGCCTGAAGTGGAAGTGGACACTAAACTTGTCTTAAAATTATAATAATTATAGCATGGTATTCAGCTATACCTTTACCATTATCAGCATAAGAATTAAAGTATTACTAAATATCTTGTATAATAAGATAGATTGTAATAAAAATTAAGTTCTTTCTACTAATTTTTGAGGAATTACTGAACAGTGCAATTTGACAGATTATTTTTAGTGCAATAAGTTTGAAATCAATAAATGCTGAGAGGAAATTATGATGGCTAAGCTGCAGTTATTAATTAAATTTTTAACTAACGTACATACCTACACCATGTATACTTTTATATTTATTCAACGTTTGAACGTGTTTATAAACAGAAGATTTATTATTTTATAGCGAAACAAAAACTGCAGTTCGCACGAGGAACTTGACGTACTAAAGTGTACACCAGCATGTTCCGGTCGTCTGAACGATAAAGTAATGAAAGATTTGATAACTCTCCTATACTCAAGAGGGAGATGTATAAAACTGTTGGAGAAATTGTCTTGCATCAGTTTAATCTCTGACGTTGAGGTATACGTCATTCTAAATACGGCTTTTCGTATAAATTTCGAGGGAAATAATAATGTAAAACACAGTATGCAATTCGTTAGATAAAGTTGATGTCATTTAATGTATATTAAATGTATATTAAATACATTAACAAATCATTGCGTATTTTCGCAAAGTTAACAAATAACTCTAAACTGCTTTCTTGTATTCTTCTAATGTTTTTGCGGAACGTTTTTGTAGTAATAGGTGTTTTCTGGCGCTGAATTTTTTCACTCTTCCCATTTTATATCTATAATATGTAGCCATTAAATATGGGACTCCTGGTAACCGCATTATATGACTAAAAAATATCCTGCAACAAACGTAAATGTTTTTATTAGTAAAAAGTAGAATTTTAAGTTCAGAATGATCTCGCAATGCGATCTGTAAGAGGTCAGATGCGTCACATTATGAGGTTTCTCTTAACTTGATATCATTATGATATCTTTATAAACTGAATCTTAAACAATCTCAGACAGTGACGCATCTGAATTCTTTTAGAACACATACATTTGGAGATTGTAAACTAATTTTTGTTTTGCTGTTTGGGATATTTACATAACCTTTTAAGGACCAAATGGACGATTTTCATAGCTGTTTTCAGCATATATTTTTAATTTATTGTCGATATTGACAAAATTCTATACCCATTTCTGAAGAAAAATTACCAAACTTTACAAATCTGTCAAATTGCATACAAATTTGGGTGCAAAACATTGCATTAAGCGAGTTAAATTTGTAATTTATTTGTGTAAGTTTGGCAATAAGATCACTCTTTCACGTCCCTTTATAATTATATTGCTTTCTTCCTCTAGTGACCATATAATCAGATTAAACTATATTAATTTTTGCAGGAAAATTATGAAGAAAAACTATCTATGCTGCGCATATAAACTCCTACGAAGTAATTGAAGAAAATATTAAAGACAATAATAACAATAGCACTGATGATGATGACGACAACGACGACGATGATGATGATGAGGATGACGGAGATGATGACGATTATACTCGTATTAAAACTGATGAACGAAGTTCAATCTTTTTCCTAATAATAGTTGCGCTCAAAAAACGTCTATTCTAAAACTACAAAAAAAAATGGATTAAAAACTGCACAAACTGCATAAAAAGTGATCAGGAGAACTTTTACTAAATCATGGTCTATAAACTAGACAAAAAAGTATTTAGGTTATTCGTGTTAAATATTCTTATTATTTTTTTTGCATAAACAGAGTAGAAACTGTTCACAATTTATCTAGAAAAGGTATCGAAAAATGATCCATAATTTTGTTACATTTTGTGTGGAAAACTGGCTACATTTTATTACTCACAAACTTGCCAGTATACAAGATTTTTAGCCAAAGACTGCCCAATTTTTAGACCGAATGTAGACCGGGACTATTGCACATTAAATGCATTTTTAGTGCGAATATATATATTCAAGGCTTGTCCGAAGAAATCCGGCGTTAGTGTAAAAGACACTTCAATATTAACGTTAATTTCAAAAATGAAAACAACCTTTCCTCAACTTAAATAAAAGGCAGAAACGAAATTACAGATAAAGTTAATTGCGAGTACAAAATTTCTAGTAAAATGTATAACGGATTTTATGTCGGACAATCTAAAAGGCACAAAAACCCACTGAACTTGTCCATAATATAAATCATGTTTTTGATTTTGAAAAATAGAAATCCTCAGGAAAGATACTAATTACAGCAATATATTAAACTTGGTGTCAATGTCATTCATTCATTCACATCTTTCAGTTAAAACAATACCAACATTAAAAAACATGGCTCTGGATTCAATTTATAAATCGCTATTTTAACAGTTATACGCATATTTGTTTTTTGTCTTTTTTTTCAAAATTGTAAAAGATACTCTCCAGAATCATGAGCACAAATTAATCTTTTTTAGTTTTTTGTTTTTAACTTTTTATTTCAATTCACATTCAACTTTCCAGGCAGGGAAACAATCCTCCGCTTTTTTCTAGGTTTTAGGGGTTTTAAGCTTTCTTTCGATCATATAAATATCATATGACGAAAAATAAGAGATAGGGAAGGAATCTTTCAATTCTTTTGTTTATATTTATTATGCTTGTTTACAAACCTACATGACAACCGTATAAATATCAACTCGGTTGATCAATATCGGTTAGTTTGTATCGCGAAGAAGATCACTAAGGATCGGTGGCGGTTCCGGTTTTGCGCGTCGCGGTATGGGTGAGTGAGTATTATCCTTTATTTTATTATATTTATTTACGATTAGTTTCGTGTCTTGGGCAGGGTCTGCTCACATAGCCCAACTGACGAGTCCGTGAGCAGACCTGGGACGAAACACCGATCCATATACAATTAATAATTATTTATATAAAATTAATTACGCATGCAATAAAATTGTCTGTGCTCCGTCAACCATATAAAAATCGTTACAAATTGAAGAATATTTTCTTTATATCACTTTACTGAGCTGAATTTGACTGCTTATTAGAACAGTTTTTTATTTAAAATCATTACTTAATTAATAACTCATATAACTTTCTTATGCAATTAATAGTTTTACTACTTGTAGTATAATTGTATTTGAAGAATACCAAATAATCTTACCTGAGAAACCTGTATCTCATCCACATAAAAAACGTCATTTTTTTCTTTAGCCGTGGCATCGAAAGATTTAGTATATCCGTAAAATACAGCAAATTTGATTCGTAATCGAATGTAGGAAAATAATAACTCATCCCTTCAACTATGCATCTTATCATATGTTCCCATTCTGGAGAAATTTCTTTCATATTCGGTTTTACCCAAACTTCCAACAAGTCTTGACAGCGTTCCCGAACATCTTTTAAAGTGCCACGGCAGATATTAAATCTGAAATATTAATTAACTTCATATAAAATTCGGGTAATATTAGGAAAAACCCAGTTAGTATGTTCAATTATGTTTATTCAAATTAACAACAAAATACCTGACTGATTTAAATAGATATTTAGTCAATACTGTTAAATATACCTCGAAATGAGTAATGATTGACAAAATATTGTTCTCAATTTCGAAATATTTGTACCTACTAATTGTGGTGTCTGTGTAATAAAGTTTTAGATATTTCTTTATTGGAATTAGTTGTCACTAAATTCTGACCAATTGTTGATTAACCTACAAAAAAACGAAATTGTGACAAATAAAATTTGTACGTACTCGTCTTCTATTCCCAGATGATATCCAATGCTCTGCCAAACATGACAGAATGATTCAAGTTCATCGTCAGAAGCGTAAACTCCAAACGCATTTGGATAAAGAACAAGTAGCCCCATAAAGGCGAATTGGGCTGTACACATCTCTCCTTGATTAAGGGGCTTTTTGGTAATCGTATCCATATTGAGGATGTGATAAGGACATTGTCCAGGTTCCGGATCTGGACAACTTGACCTAAAATCTTCGAGAAGCGTATCTCTACTGGGTGTCCAAGGGTTTTCAACTCTACATCCTTTTGCGAGATCTTCCTTGGATGATTCACATATTTTTTTTCGAATGTTTTTATGCATTTTTCGAACGGCTATAAAATCGCAGTTTGCTGGGCTTCCTGCACTCCAATGGTCAAAGGTGTACCAATTTAACATACGCATTAAAGTAGAATAGTATCTGTGAAATTAAATTTATTCAATGTGGGAAAGAGCTAATAATAAGAGTGAGGAAAATTCCTGTAACTGATCGGATGTTTCGAAGTAGAGTGAAGCATCAGACTATCAAAATGTTGATGTTAATGAAGAATGTTTTGACCAGATGATGTTACATGATATTGTAGAATTCTGAGATATTATGATGATTTTAAATGATGTGGGCTTCAGGTATTGACGCTTTGAAATCTTATGCATCGAAGATTTGTTATGATAATTACATATAAAAAATGAAGTAAAATAAATATTTCAGCATTAGGTCATGATGATATTTGACAATCTGACGTTTGATGCAACTATCATATGATAATGTCCGGCTATAAAGTCAGATGATGTTGACGAACAACGATACAGAGTGAGGATTTAACCTTGCCTTATAGAATAACGAAGTGGGGTGATGAAGTTGAATAATGATGTCAACGAGAGAAATTGAACCAGTATGGATAGTGCAGTTTGCTTGAGTTGGATCAATTAAAAAATGAATTGTGTAAATGAAAAATCTATACGTACCTAGTGAATGCTGTGTACGGAGTTCCAGATTTTCCCGTAAGGACTAAAGGCTTCAATGCGTCCGGATATGAAAACATAGCAAACAGCGAAAGATATTCCGTATAATTAATAGAGAATATATACTTCCTTGCAAATTTTTGTCCTCTACGCAACTTGTCAAGATCCAACCACTCTGGTTTCTCCGAAACATCCCTTTCGACATTTCCGTCAAAAACTTGGCCCCAAATGACATGCTTCAGATTGTCCGGGATGTTTTCAAAATTGTCATAAACCATCTTTCGAAAACGCATTTTCCCTGCAGGAGTTGTGGATTCTTTCAAGTATTCCTCGTACATATTAACGTTAACTTTTTCACCCAAGCATGCATAAATCCATGGATCCAAATTGTCGGTTTCTTTCGATGCATTATTTGCATGGCTAGAATCGAGTTTGTCGGAATGTAAATCTGTTTGAATAGAAACATTAAATAACTGTATTAAACATTTTACTGACTTCCAAAATAATTAATTAATTTAGTCGCTAATGAAATTGTTTCACAATTATGAACCATAACAGGCCCAGAGAAAAAAGTGCTGTTGTTTTTGTTGTTTTGGACGGACTGGACATATTAAAACATAATTTTTTTAATGGTATTCAAAGTTAAGGTTTGAAGCTACAATAATACAAAAAGCAAAGCTATTATTTGTTGATTTTTTGTTTGCTTTTTTCTTTTAATGAGTTTAAAAACGCTTTTTAGACATCTCCAGATTTATTTTGAATATTGTTATGAAATTTCCAAAAACGCATTTGTTGTTCAATATAATCTTTTACTGTATTATTATGGTAATATTTAATATATGTAAATAAATTAAATCTTGGTATGAATTTGACTCTATTGACCACGAATGAAATTTGTTTGCATAAAGATTTATGATAATGTAGTCCTCTGCTTATTTTACTTATTTTATTTTCTGCACATTTTCTATTTGAATACTTCCTTTCTTGCACTTAAGGTTTTTCAGATATTCGACATGGACAAAAATCTATTTTGGTCATTTGAGGTTAGGATATGTTAATAGCCTGACGTGATGGTCTAATCCGATATTAGTTGGATGATGCGCGTAGAAATGGAAAAGAAGAACAATTCTTCATTTTATGTTTCTTACTTTCATGTTAATGAAGAAGATTGATGTAGTAACTGAATTGAAAGAGTTACAATAAGGAGAATGCTGTATCAAAATATTATGAGCATGACGATATTTTTAGCAATATATGGCTATGATTTCGGTTTAGTAATATGATTAAATTTCCCGGTTAATTTTCATTTTACACATCAAGAAAAAGTATATCGTAGTAGTATGGGTATAAGAAAAGTCAAATAGTTTTTTAAAAAGATTTGCAATTACAAATTTTGATTTGGAAAAGAAACTGTCAAAATTCTTAATTAAGAATCGAGTAAATAAAATATTATTGATAAAAGAATATGCAAGAATGTTCACAAAAACATCAAATACCATAAATACCATAAGTGGCACTTAATAACAAAATAAGGATTTAAAGAATTTGATATTGTATGACAATTTTGTTCAGTGATTATTTGCAATATTTACAACGTTCGGGACTACATAATATCGAGAAAAAAATGAAAATATGTACGTACAGAAGGCTTACAAAATTAATATAGAAAAAGTTTTACCTGCATTTTCTTTTTCACCATCTTCACTGTTCAAGGTATAATTCGTCATTCTCTTTTAATGTTTCAAATTTCACAAACAGAAACAACTAAACATCCAAAAGATACAATAAGCAAGGAGAAATGTCAACTTAGTTTATGCATTAAATATACGAAAGACTTTTATGCACGGGACCAATTTTAAGACTGAATTACTTGTGCATTAATATTATTTAAGATGACTATGATTTTTACGTTCACATTAGATAACTATCCCACTTGGAGCAGAAGAACATGCTACTTGAAGAATCCGAGTTGTATTACGAAGGATAAGTCTTTGAACAAACTTGTTGGGAATAAATTTAAGACAACATTTGCAATGGAGCTCAGGTTTTTTAAGCGTTTTCCAATTACTGGATACATATATATGAACTTTTTTTCGCTGTTTACGACGGAATTCTTATTATACATTACAGCCAATGTACGTCATACGTTCGTGTAAAATGTTATATCCGAATAATTATACTACTGGTGATGAAAGTAGCGATGAGAGATGAATTAAAAAAGCATTGAAGACAGTAAATGTTTTTCTAATTCTTTTCCTCATCATGAAAATGATAGTAACTTTTAATTTTTGGATATATAATAAAGCCAGTCTTAAGTCCTTATTTACCAATGATAATTTCCTTTTAGATTAAGTTAAAGACAAAAAATATTTAATTTTCGAAGAAAAACATTTTTGACAAAATTTAAGACCTACACCAAAGCTCTTTGAGTCTCATTCAAGATTTTTTTTTAAATATAAACGTTCCTATTTACTGCATAATTAATAATTATAAGAGAAATAATAGAAATCAATTTTGTAAAATGAAATTATTTGAATGACTTTAACACTCTACAAAATGTCTTAAAGGTCAAAAATGTAATAGAGATTCGAATAATCAAACAAAAACCTACCTTTGGTAAATTAGTAAATCTATTAACAAAGTGGTACCCGGTTTTTTACTCGAAAATTTACTTCCGAAAAAATGTTAGTGAACAAAATATTGTTAAAATTGTTTAACAAAAATTCTGAAATTTTTACAAAATTTTTAAAATTTGTTTAAATGTTGAAACACATTATAAACATTTTTTTCGAAAGCCTACAACTGTCAAGTCAAAAATTCTTGAACTTTTCGACAGTTTTTTTCGTGTTTGCGGCCTCATTTTAGACGCTTTTATCTTCATTTTCAAAATGCTTATAAACACATTTTAATGCTTGGAATTATCAGTTGTAATATCCCGAGACCTTCAAAATTATCGGAATATTTCCCGATAGCTTTGTTGCAAACCAGTGAATATGTCAAGTTTTGCAGGTTTAAGATCCCGAGTGCGTAGCACGATTTGTTCACAGGAAAGTTAGAGGGAAATATTGCGATTAATTTTGAAGGTCGAGGGGTATTCGGCGGATTATTTTTTGTGACTGGATTTCAGTCAAACAGAGTGCAGTATTTAAGGTTACAGCTGAGCAGAGAGGAAAACAAATGAGTAGCGAGCATGGAATTTTCGAATGCAATTTCCAAGAGCTGCCGTGGAATTTCCAGTATAATTTTAAACAAATGACCATAGAACCCTTTGAATATCGCGCTCTGATTGGCTGAAATCCAGTCGCGAAAAATAATTAATCATTAAAACTTTAGAAAACGGGCATCCTCATAAAAAAATGATTTTAAACTGTTTCGACGTATATTGCCCCTTGAAAACGAATCTGATACTGAAAATTGGCGGCTGAGCATATTGAAGAAATTAATTGAGAAATATAGGATACTCACTAAAAGACACAAACACCAGTAACTCCCAGCCAATATTAAACAAGAAAATAGATAGGCATTTGCCATCTGACATCAAATTGAAACAAATTTCACTAATTAAAACAAAGAAAACAATTCACAACAATTAAACAACCGTGAACAGTGGTTCAAAAATATGTCAGATGTGCAAATTCCTGAACAAGGGGAAAGTATACCGTTGATTTATGAAAAAATTTTGCAGACAAATATACCCTGGATATATTAACTATAAGTAAAATCGTTTCGAGAATAGAAAGCATTATTAGCAACTCGAATAATAAATCCCAACTTAATGTCAGAAAAGAATTCGGTTACAATTTTATTGTCAAAGAGAATTACATCTCACATTTAAAAAACCCACTGCAAATAAAATATATAATCAGTAATGTAAAGTCATTTTAATTATATATATAATTTTGGTTAGTTGGTTACTTTAGTTCAAAAGGTAAACAGAAACAGTTAAGTATATAATAAATATAAAAAATTAAATACAAGCAATTATGAAGATAATTCTAATACATAATACGTTATTATTAAATACAATTTAAGAGGGCAAAAAGGGCTGGAATATAAAAAAAGGATACCATTTATATTAGAGTCTCTTTATCTGGCTCCTCTTCGGAAGTGTTTGAAAAAAATTAATTATTCCAAAAAAATAATATTGTAGAACGAGTAAAATCAGACCTCCAAGATGTTATACCTAAAGAGAAGATTTTGACCGGACCACTGTTATATTAGTAATTTAATGTTGGAATACAAGTTCGTGTCTGACTTGGCTGACTATATCTACTGCAAGTAGTAGCGGCATCATCTGTAAACTAATTTGAATTATGATGTCATTACGATAGCAACTGCAAATTAAAAATCATTTTATGAAACAATAAATACTGGTATTTATTTCTTAAATCATCACTGTAGTTAAGACAAGTAATTCAATACTTAATTAAATACTAATACGTAATAACCCGAAAATAACAAAATTCTGTGGTAAGAGGAAAGCAAGATGTAATCACTATATAATTAGATTGATTGCTAGTATAATTAAACTTTTATCATCCGTTAATGAAAAATAAAAACTCAATATATATCACTAATAAATTGAATAATAGACACTATACATAAACTTCAGAAGAGACAGTTTGTCAATTAATTTTAATGACACGAGTTTAAAAAATATGTTAATGAGGGGCACATTATTCTGCCGAATAAATGTTTGAAATCATAGGTAATCTGTATTTTTCGAGGTCGCTACTACAATTCTGTCAGATTTTGCAAATTCAAAATGGTAGATAATGCCTTTAATAAATAGCAGGGAATTTATATTAATCAGATAGAGCTTGTATTGAATAATAAATATTCATCGCCTATAAGGCTTTGCGAATCTTATCAAATTAATTTTTGTCACAAATAGAGAAAGGCTAAAAACGTGAAAATTCAAAAATTCTCCTAAAAGGATAATACTGATATGAAATTTCAACAATGATATGGGGACAGGCGGAGAAATATGTTTACACTGAATGGAAAATTCCGAGGGTCCACACATAATTGTTGGCAAATCAGCTGTACAGAATTGCTAATATAGTTAGAATATTTCTCTGGTAGATATTTAAACTTCTTTTCATACCATCCTCTTTGCTATAAATTGGGCACAGCATATGGAATTATTGATAGAGCTATTCTATTATGTGACACAAAATTTAGAAAAAAAAACATCAAAATTGCTAAACAAATTCATAGTGATAATGGATATCCCAATTATATCATTAAGAACTGTATTAGAAAACGTGTACATAAATCTTATAATACTTTAGAAAAAAAAATAATTGTAATAATAATTATATAAAGACTATTAGCCTTCCTTATATCAAAGGTATTTCTGAAGACATTAAAAAGATTTTTAATAAACAAAATATTGGAATAGTACATAAACCGTACAACATTAATATCGGAGGAATAAAACCGTTTAAAGACAAATTGAATAAATGTGATTTAAACGACGTAGTATACGAAATTAAATGTAAACATTGTAATTGTGTATATATTGGACAAACGGGAAGATTACTTAAAAAACGAATTTATGAACATAAAAAGAATATTTTAGGTGATCAAACGAAATTTACGGGATTGACTATACATAGAATTAATACAGGACATGACTTCGATTATGGCAATATTAACTACTCGAAATCTTAGCTACTGAACACAACAAAAATAAAAGAAAACATATTGAAAATTATTTTATTAAAATTAATAATAATACAGTCAACATAAGATTTGAAAAATCATTATTACCAGATGATTATTTTGCATTAATGTGAAAATTCGAAATTGCTTTATTTATAAAAGCAATTTTGAATTTTTTCTTTCTTGTATTTATAACTTTGTTGACATTATGTCACGTCGTTGTTAAAGTCAAATAGCGATCAGTCTGTGTATATCCCTCGTTCTTGTTAAATGTGTTCGTTTTAAATTGTTCTTTCTAAATATTTTATTCCCCTTACTAAGTTTTCGTAAAACTTACAATTTTTATTTTTAAATTTTAGATGGACTCAACCCCATTCAAGTGTTTTTATTTATTTATTTATTGATTTTAATTATTGACAATGAAGAAAAATCTATTTTAACTCAAGGTAAGGAGAATAAATTCATATTTTTATTTTAACTGATCTCTCTTTGACTTAAAGAAATTATATTTTTTATATGTTATCAATAAATTATTATTATATAATATTGTAGTTTATCTGAGGAGGACCAAAAATAAATAGGTCGAAACGTTATTTTATATGGTTTTTATTTTCTACCATGTTCAATTATTTCCGTAATTCAAGAAGGAATTTAATTTCAACAAAATATATTTTCATTTAAGAAAACAATACACGGAAAAGAAGATTTATTATTTTTTAACTAATTTAGTTACAATATATAATGTAATTATGTCGACTTGTCGGTCTTTTTTGAAAAAAAAATTAAAAACACTTTTCTTGAGAAAAAAAAGTATTTATTTTCTATATTTCGGCTTTTTGTGGGCCTTCTTCACGACTGGTATAGTTACAAGCACACATTATGCCTAATTTAACTATACATTCCTTGCTAAAGAAATGTAGGTGAAATTCAGATAATATAATGTGATATTTGAGTACACTTAATGTACGTAAACCTAAAAATGTATGTTACTATCCACATATTTAGTGGTTGAAAATCGACAAGCCGTTGTATTTACTAAATTTGTTTTTATTTACCTAAGTAGACCGTTATTACCGAGATTAATTCTTACATTACTTTATTAATTTATTAAATTAGCACGGTCAAGAAGAAACTTATAATTTGCCTTGTGAAAATATGTTATTTGTAAACATGGGATTCTTGTGTATCCATAATTAAGTGTACAAAATCTAGTCACTATAAAAATATGTATACTTATTAATATATTTCACATTTCCTACTCGGTTAAAGATGTTTAAAAACTTCATTAATTCTAAACCAGATGAATACGTATAGAGCAAAATGTCCTGGGAACGCCTTACTGACGAGTCCACCCAGTACATTTGGACGAAACGTATATTTTTTATTCAATAAACACTTGTTATATTATTATCGCTAGAGGGAAACTGAATTTTCGTTATTAAAATGGTTCTTATTTTATTTAAATACAGACAGAGAAATTAAAAGTTCATTCGCGATAATAAATAAAAATCACGGCTTTTTTTCACCTTTTCCACATATTTAGTGGCTGAAAATCGACAACCCGTTGTATTTACTAAATTTGTTTTTATTTACCTAATTAGACCGTTATTACCGAGATTAATTCTTACATTAATTTATTAATTTATTAAATTAGCACGGTCAAGAAGAAACTTATAATTTGCCTTGTGCAAATATGTTATTTGTATGTTACTATATTATGAATAGTGTTTATCTTTAGATCAACTATATGAATGTCTTCAAAGCACTTATGGTGTTATTATAATATTCCATACTTCTTAAATATCTGGCCTAGCTACTGTAGATGTGATGGTGAGAACATTGATAAGGCTATTACGTGCGTCAATAGGCCTCGATTTATTATTATAAATTCAATTTATTATTATTATGCATACAATTTATTTGGGATACCTGGACACCTGACTCACCGGATGGTGCATGGGGAGCCTGGAGAACATTTTTCATATACGTCCCATGCACACCAATCATTACACAGGTCAACATGGTTTAGTTGTTGGAAAGCTAAGGGTCATTTTGGATGTAAGTTGCTACGTGGAATCCGAATCCGGCATCAAACTTGGCCCATCACGTCAGGATTTTGTGATATTTGAGGTTATGTACCCGAAAAACGGGGTTTCCCCTACTTTTGCGGTTATGTACCGGGTGCAAAAAATTGTTGTGGTCTTTCTCTCTAGCTACATCATTTTGTACAACTGTTACCCTTTAATTTAAGACGTCAAGAGATCAATTATGTTTTTTTCGCAAAGTTATGGTTATTCGAAGTTACGAAATAGATCCCTTCGACGTCAATAGCATTTGCATTAAGCCTTTGAGACAGTAAGATTTTACTGTGTGATTTCTCTTGAAAATTTGCACTTGGGTGTTTTTGAGGTTGCTGAGAAGGAATATGAAGTCGAAATAATGAAGATTGCCTTTTCAATATGGCGTATTAAAATGGCCGATGAAATTATTGTCTCAAAGGCTTAATGCAAATGCAAATGACGTCGAAGAGATATATTTCCTAACTTGAAATAGCCATAACTTTGTGAAATAAAATCGTAATTGATCCCTTGAACTTTCAAATTAATGGTTTCAAATTAAAAGTAAGAGTTGTACTAAATGATGTAACTAGAGAAAAAGACCACAAAATTTATTTGCACCCTGTACATAACCTCAAAAACAGGTAAAAACGCCGTTTTTCGGGTACATATTCTTAAATATCTCAAAATCCTGACGTGATGGGACAATTCTGACCCCGGATTCGGATTCTACGCAGCAAATTACTTCGGAAACGACCCTTAGCTTTCTAACAACTCATATGACCCCGGTATTTGAAGACCTGTGTTACACGAAATCTCCGTAAGGAATTTACGAGGTTTTATCTCAATATGGCCTTAAATAAACCTTGAATGAGCCTTTTATTATAGTGTATAATAGAATTTCCTTTGGCAACGTTTCGGCATAGTAACGTACTTGAAGCCTACCAAATTTAATCCTTTGGTGTGTTATTCGGTTTGATATTAATAAAAAATGAAACAATATCCACAAGAAAAAGTTTCACTAGTAATATTTGGCGACCCAGACAAATACGGAAATGGCTGGTTACGTCCAAATTTCTGAAGAATTATAGGAAATAAAAGACACTCAAGCCATACTTTAACATTTAAAATGATGTATAATGTAATTAATAACTAAGTAACATACTCCAAACAGTTTCGATACAAATTTTTGAATTGTAAGGGCAAAATTATAAGCCGGTAATATTAAGTAAGACCTATATTAAAATAATTCTAATCATAAAGTAGAGCACGAAGTATAATGCTCCAGGTATACCAAACGTTTATGGGTTTATAGCTCTATATGGTCAATAATTAAGGATCAATGTTCAAAACATATTTTATCAAATAAAATGTATTGTAGAATTTTGAGCTCATTGAATTAAAAAAAAATTACCACTTATGACAGGTCGGTTCGAGCGTTAGTCAGTTTAAGATGTCAGAGATTTGACCTCTAAAAACGAAACGAACAAGCTGGATTTTGCTGTGGATATAAATTGTTTGCTTTTTTGCGTAAAATGCACCGTTCACTCAAAAACAACGCTTGAAGCGACCTTTGATTATGAATGTCAGTTACACGACGAAATCGATTTTTTAAATACAATTTCTATCAACTCGACGGTAACATTCGGCTAGAGTGTCCTATCGTCAGAAATCAAAATGCGTTTTAAAGGTGAAGAGTGCAGCTTTCGAATGCAATTTTTGTATTTTGCCTCAAATGAAGTCAGTTTCTCTAAAGCTGTTAAATAAATAAATGTTACGAGTTTTTTGCCACAATATTGTTATCAAATAAAAAAATGTATCATTTCCATTGACTGGTCTATATGGAATTTCCATTGTTAGAGCCTAAACTTCAAAACCTATAACATGAAATTTCGATTTTGAGTTTTGACAAAAAATATGAGGCATTTGAAATATGCTTAAAAACGCTGAATTTAAACTTTCAAATTACAAACGATCTCAGATCATGGGAAATGCTTCCACGAAGATGGCATTGGGTGGAATTTGTATTATATTTGTAATATTGTGTGATATCGAAAAGAAGCAGTTTTTGAAATGTTTTATTTGAAATACAAAGCCAATTATCAGTTTTTTTTCGGGAAAACATATATTTCGATTCCGATCATATTTCGGGAAGTTCGAATCGGGCAATTACAACTGAATGTTTCTGTATTGATTGCATATAGTAGCTTCATGCAGGCAAGTCTTAGAATTTCAAGGGGACCTTCGAAAACGGGAAACAATGCGCTCCGTTCGAGTACTCGGGTACTGGAATGTTATCACTGACGGTATTACGACAAGACATATATCAGAAATTTTATAACAAAAATGAAATTTCAAATTTGTTATATAATAATGACGATATTATATTGACAAAGCAAACAAAGGCATCATCACTGTTCCTTTCAAAAAATTAACTATGAAAATAAAATGCACAATTCACTGATAGATAAACAGATACATCAAATCAATAGTTACACTTAATTTTACGTCAACTTTACAATCAGAAATGAATTTATATATAGCGTATTTCATTCCAACACATTAATTTTTATATTTATTATATATCATCATTCGGATATGTAAATGTTGATTTTTAGCGCATACAAAAAATAACTCCATAAAAAATTGTTAGAGTATCTTTTCATTTTTGAAAATGTGCAAAGTGTAACTGACCATAACTTCGTCAATTTTTATTGTAGGAGAACGAATTTTTGTTACAGTTTGAACACAATTCGGTTCTTATTAACATAAAAGTACGTACGCAGCTGTATTTAGATTATTCGGTTAGGAAAAACTCATTTTTGTTATTTGTTATTTAGATATTATTATTTTTTTCATATACAGAATTTGTGTAACTCTCTATCGTCTTGTTTTATTCTCATTGATAAAAAATATTACCACACCCACGTCCAGCGATTAAAAATGAGTATTTTAACATCTCCCAAACTTTTGGAGCATTGTTAGTATGTAATTATTTTCACCGTGGTTGTAAATAAAACTAACATTTTCTCAGTTATAGAGGTTATTTTGATAATGCAATTTTAGAAAAAGAAAAATAAAGCAAACAATGAACAAAAAATTGTTTAAAAGTATGCTTTTAATTATAAATCTTTGAAAAAAAGTTATATGCTTATAATTATATAATGAATAGAAAACAAAAACTATAAATAAAATAAAAACAACATTTTTAACTCTCTTTTTCTTTTCCTAAAATTATATTATCAAAATCACATTTCTAATAAGCAAAATAGCCGTATCTACTGACTTCCCAGCAATCGAAAAAGGATTCGGAGGGATTCAAAATTTGAGTCCCTGCGAATTCGTAATTTGTCCTTGATTGAAATGGATTAAAATGGATTAAAATTGATTAAAATGGATTGAAATTGATTAAAATGGATTCATTTTGATTCACTCATATGCCTGCGAATGCCTTTCAATCCAAACGTATCCCATGTTGATTCATCCCGAATTCCCAATTTTAAAGGGATTCCGTTGAATTCACGCCTATGCCCGCGAATGCTTTTTAATCCAAGTAAATCCCTTTTTCAATTCCTTTTTTTTCGAAAATAAAATATAAAAAAGCTTCTTTTTTTACTATCATAATTGGATATGCCAACTTTTATGGATTCGCGCATGCCGGATTGAATTCGACATTATTATTTTTGGATTTATATGGATTCGTAGAGACTGGTTTCAATACGCCTATTTGTATTCAGAGGAATTCAGCATTATTTATTTTTCACAATATTATTTTTGGATTCAAATGGATTCGCAGAGATCGGTTTCAATTCACCTTTACGAATTCAAAGGCATTCAGCACTATTTATTTTCGACGATATTATTTTTGGATTGAAATGGATTCGCAGAGACTGGTTTGAATTCGCTTTTTTAGATTTCGAGGCATTCAGCATTATTTATTTTCGACGATATTATTTTTGGATTAAAATGGATTCGCAGAGACTGGTTTGAATTCGCCTTTTTAGATTCCGAGGCATTCAGCATTATTTATTTTATACGATATTATTTTTGGATTCAAATGGATTCGTAGAGATCGGTTTCAATTCACCTTTACGAATTCAAAGGCATTCAGCACTATTTATTTTCGACGATATTATTTTTGGATTGAAATGGATTCGCAGAGACTGGTTTGAATTCGCTTTTTTAGATTTCGAGGCATTCAGCATTATTTATTTTCGACGATATTATTTTTGGATTAAAATGGATTCGCAGAGACTGGTTTGAATTCGCCTTTTTAGATTCCGAGGCATTCAGCATTATTTATTTTATACGATATTATTTTTGGATTCAAATGGATTCGTAGAGATTTCGCGTTTTTTTATTCTGAGGCATTCAGTGTTATTTAATTTTCGGCGATATTATTTTTGGATTCAAGTGGATTCGTAGAGATTAATATGAATTTAATTTTCTAGATTCGGAGGGATTCAATATTTTACGAAATTATTTTTGGATTCACAGCGATTCTATTTGGACAAATTACGAATTCAAGTAAATCCATTTGAATCCTTCTTAATCAATTTTCAATCCTTTTTCGATTGCTGGGTTGTAACGTAAAAAGGTTGTAAGTCGAATTTTCTAAAACATTTTGGAATCCTCTGAATTAAAAAGTATGCATAGTTAGAGCTTTTTTGTTTCTTGTTTTGCGGATACGCCCAATTTTGACGCTTTTCAAACGAAGTATGCAGTTAGGCCTTTTAAAATATTCCTTTTATTAATAAAAATAATGGTTATTTGTTGTCATATATACTATTAAAAAATTTTTTTAAATCTTTCCCATTGAAATATTCAATTATCTCAAAATAGAAAAAAATGCAGATACGGTATTTGCGCTGCCGACGGCAGAGTAGTTCCCGTCCTGAGTTATGCAGTCGGTTCTTTCAAGATTGCGGAAGTTTGTCCAAAGTTATAACCGCACACTATCCCCACTTCCATAACTTTGTTTACATCCATGCAATTGCTGCTTCTGTGGGAAGGAGATGAGGAGACTGATATAAGAATACAAACGTATAATTTAGGAGAGACATATAACCTTGGACGGTATAACTTAGGGCGGGGACTAATGTAATACTTCACGAGGGTTTCCGATTATTTGAATTCGGAAAAATTCGTTTTAATGCGTCAGCTTTATTGTATATATTTTTGTATTATAAAGAAAAAAGAAAAACAATTTTTACGTCTATGATAAGTATTGTTTACCTTCACATTATTATTACTTAGTTCCGGTGAAATTGTTCGTGTTTTCATGTAAAAAACTGCTGTTCAATGTTTTTTAGGGTATGTTCATGTTCTATTTGCGTATTATATTGCATTAGAATGAACGAATTTCAATGAACACGGTCAAGAAACCGAAATAAAACGTATTTAATTCGATTTAATTATTTTCCTTTTGTTGGGTATACAAAGTTATACATTTGGCTCGTCCAAAGTTATAATACTCTTCCTCCCCTTCCTTGCCCTACCACACGGTTTCACTGTGCCACTTCGCGACACACACTCTTTGCACGGATATAAACAGAGTTACGGAAGTGGGGATAGTGAGGGGCTATAACTTTGGATAAACTTCCGCCAATTTGAAAGAACCGAGGATATAGCTTAGGACGGGGTCTACTGTATTTGAATTCAGAAAAATTCGTTTTAATGCGTCAGCTTTATTATATAAAGAAAAAAGAAAAATAAATGTTACGTCCAGGGCAGGCATTGTTTACCTTCACATATATTATTATTATACTTAGTTCCGGGGAATTTGATTACATATTAGTTCGTGTTTTCATGTAAAAAACTGCTAGCCAATGTTTTGTAGGTTATGTTTATGTTCTATTCACGTATTATATCGGATTAGAATGAAAGTTTTCCAATGAAAAAAGTCAAAAAACCGAAATAAAACGTATTTAATTCGTTTTAATTCTTTCTCGTTTGTTGGGGACACAAAAGTAACAGTTATGTAACAACTACGTAACATTTATGCAACAATGTAACCATTACGTAAATATTACATAACTGTCCCTTTTCGTGTTTGCAGGGGGAGGTTTCCGAATATTTGAATTCGAAAAAATTTGTTTTAATGCGTTAGCTTTACATATATTTTTTTATTGTGAAGTAAAAAAGAAAACCAATTGTTACGTTCATAACAGGCATTGTTTATCTACACATATATTATTATTACTTAGTTCCAATGAAATTGATTATATTTTAGTTCGTATTTTCATGTAAAAAACTACTAGTCAATGAATGAAAGAATTTCAATGAAAATTGTCATAAAACCGAAATAAAACATATATATTTTTATTTTGAAGAAAAAAGAGAAACAAATGTTACGTCCATGACAGGCATTGTTTATACCTTCACAAATATTATTATTACTTAGTTCAGGTGAAATAGATTACATTTTAGTTCGTGTTTTCATGTAAAAAACTGCTTTTTAGGTTATGTTTATGTCCTATTCACGTATTATATCGGATTCGAATGAAAATGGTCAGGAAACCAAAATAAAACGTACCCAGTAAACGAAAATGGATAGAAATTTATTGAAATTAATTGAAATTTTTACTCGCCAGTCCGGATTGTTGATTTTAGCAAATCTATTTCAATTCTGAATTCGTTTGTATTCCTGTACATGGATTGCCCTGCTTCGATTTGTATTCAGTGAAATCAATTACAAGATGGAAGTTGTAGTCTATTGATTTCAATTCCAATAAATAGAATTCGCCAATGTTATTTGAGATTCAATTGAATCCTTCGTGAAATGAGAGGTTATGTCAATTTATTTGAATTCAGGACGTAGAATTGGAAAGACAATCTTTCAATAATTGTGTATTTCTTTCAAAATCAGATTACTTTTTATTCTTTTAACAGAATAGGCAACCTTCTCCTGTATATAATCCAATTATTAGCAGAAATATTGTAGAGGAATTCATTTCAGTTTAGTGTGCGGAATTGCCGATTTTTGTATGTATTGAAATCAATACCGAATGAAATAAATGTGTGGCAGGGAATTCCTCGATACGAGAATTTATTCACGACAATTCTTTTAATATTTAATAATGTGAGCTTCGTCATTTTAATTATTCTTTGTTATTAAATAATGGATATTAATATATAATTATTTAAAAATATTAATATTATGAGAAAATGTTTCTTCCGGGTTTCGTTAGAAAGTTAAGTTTAATTGTATGATCATTTTTCAATTATTTATGACCCACTTTCCTTTATTTTAAATTAAAACCCTGCTTTTTAAATTTATTTTAAGGGGGTTTTAAAATCGTCACTTGATAAGATAGCAATCTACTCTTAAGATCTCTTAAAAAACATAGCAAAGAAATTAATTGAGAATTGACCGAGTACTTTCGGAAATAAGTAAAAATCATTTATATCCGAAAATGCTCGGTCAATTCTCAATTAATTTCTTTGGTACTTTTTGGTATAGTGATTATAATTACTTGTACGGAACCCAAATTTTTAAAAATCGATTCAGTCATTTTTAAGATACATTTTTGAGCGTAGATTACTACCTTATCAACTGACGACTTTCCCCAACTCTTTTATGAAAGAATGAAAAATCAGAATTCGAAAGAATTCAAAATTTCAATGCATGTATTCCAATCCATATTCGTTTGCTGCCATTTTAAGGTTATGTTCACTTCATTGATATAGAGATTAATTGATATTTTGAATCTTTTTCAATGCAAAATGATTATACGCTTCAATTACCCAGTATGAATAGAAAATTATTTAACCCTGAACATTCTAATTTATTTAAATTCTTTACACGGAATTAACCCGTTTCCGCCCAAAATGCCGTAAATTTCCCTACATTTTAATCGTCACTTTTCTTATAGAAACGAACGATGAATAATTCTGAATATTTAGATTCTATAGTTTTCAACCCTCCTCTTTCCGAATCCGTAGTCCGTTTTTCGCTAGGAGCAGCCATTTTTTAAATATGGCGACGAAGAGGCAAAAAAATAGAGAAAATTTTGATGTTTGGATCGGTTTTTCATGTTTTTCAATAGGTTCGCGCTGACCGATCACTCCAAAGACCTGGATCTGGTGGCATAATGAGTTTGACTAAAAGTTGACATGATCAGATATGCAACATATAAGATGGCTGATCCAAGATGGCGGATTTTTCGCCGAATTTTGTGTTTTTATAGCATATAAAATATAGTTCACAATTATAGTCTTATAAAATTAATTTTATTGTTTTTATCATTTGTTAGTCATGGTTTTTCATGTTTCCAACTCTCACCACGTGGAGGTCAATGATTGTAGAGAATCATATTTTTTTTTTGTATTTTTAATTTTTAATTTTTTTTTAATTTTTTAATTTTATTTGATTTTTTTGCATTTTTATTTTTTTCCGTTTTATACATTTTTTTACTTACATTTTGTATTCTACCATAAATTATTAATTTGTATGTTTTATTGCAAAACAGTTTTTGAATTAATATAATTTACAATTAAGACTTCTATAATTGCGAACTATATAATATAAAACCCTCGAGTAACCATTTTCATTTCGGACATGCAACGTTTTGTATTTTCGTCGGCCATTTTTAATTATGAAAATCAAATGTCATATTCGTAATGTGCGACCCCGAAAACCACCGAGTAGTCAGTTTCATCTGGATCAAGAAATTTTTTTGCATTTCAGTCGGCCATCTTGGAACCGCCATTTTGAATTTCGAGTATTGGATAGAAGATACTGTTATAAATGATTGCATAAATCAATAATAAGTGTACCAAAATATTTATAAATAGCTAATAATGTCGGAAATGCTATAAAAACATCAAATTCGGCGAAAAATCCGCCATCTTGGATCCGCCATCTTATATTTTGCATATCTGATCATCTCAACTTTTAGTCAAACTCATTATGCCACCAGATCCAGGTCTTTGGAATGATCGGTCAGCGCGAACCTATTGAAAAACATGAAAAACCGATCCAAAAATCAAAATTTTCTCTATTTTTTTGCCTTTTCGCCGCCATATTTAAAAAATGGCTGCTCCCAGCGAAAAACGGACTTCGGATTCGGAAAGAGGAGGGTTGAAAACTATAGAATCTAAATATTCAGAATTATTCATCGTTAGTTTCTACAAGAAAAGTGACGATTAAAATGGAGGGAAATTTACGGCATTTTTGGCGCAAACGGTTAAGAATCCGGATTCAAAAAAATTCAAATTTTCAATTTATTTTAATCCATCATCGTTTGCTGGGTATTTAATTCTTTTTCGTTTGTTGGGTTGGTGAATTTCATTGGAAAGTGGAAACAAATCGAATGAAAGCTGAAAATAACCGACTAATTTTGCATATACGATATCTCGTTTATTTTGAGGTTAATCCAAATTTTGGGTATTGATGATCCGGTTGAAACATCCCATAAATATGTCGAATTTCACTTTCGACTCCCTCCATCTTTTCCCCTCACTCTTACTCGTTTCCTTTTTTTCCAACTCTTTCCCTCTCACTCAGTTTTTCTCCGTCTTTTTCTCGATCGCGCATTCGCATTGTTGTATTGCATTTATTCCGTCAGTGCATTTCGGTCAATCGTCGCGAGCGGTCATAAGCGACGGTCGATTCCTGGTTAAGTCGTCACCTGGGTATTATACGAGGACGACGATAATGGACATGTGTATCCCCTATCGCGTGCACGAAGGAGTTAGCCCCCTATCCCGTTGAATGTCACTCGAAGGGAAAGTTGGAAAAAGGAGGTTAGAATTCGCCGAGCGAGGAAAACGTCGTCGCCAAAAAAGAAAAGCGTCGAACTCGAGTCTACGTATCTATTATGGGATCGGCTTTGAGGCGAGACAAAGTCACCCCGTCGCATCGCTTCCATCTGGAGTTCTCGTCACTTTTCCGTCACGGGACCGGAGATCCCGTCCTCGACAAATCGATAACGGCTGCGTTTGACTCCTCGCACACTATACGATGGGATTAAATGACCTTATTTACTGGTAATTACAGTTATTGAACGAAAGTTCATTGTTTTGAATTGGCCAGCTGTTCGCACTACTGACAGACTCACCTTTTTTGTTTGCATGTTTTTCTACCATCGACAGATATAAATGACTGAATGTTGGTAAACATTACAATTTCTATAGATCAGTGTTTTACGACTGTATTAAAGATTACGAATACAATATGCTACGTTTATAATGATTGCCTTTTAATTTAAACCTTTGCAGAAACAGAAGCAGTATAACGAAACAAAGAAACGATTGACAGTTGACGTTTTTACAAAATTGGGTTTTAATTGTGTATACATTTGTTGGGAATCGATAACTAGATTTCAATGTAAATAACTAAAAAAAGAAATAAAGTGTAAATATTGAAAAATTTAAGGAATAAAGTATAATTGATTCGCTTTGACAGACTGACATTTATTTTTTGCATGATTTTCTCACATCGACAGATATAAATGACTGAATATTTGAAGAGATATTTCACTTAGGAAAAAATCAAAGAAGAAAATATTAATAAATGACCGAATGTTGGTAAACATTATAATTTCTATAGATCAGTGTTTTACGACTGTATTAAAGATTATGAATACAATATGCTACGTTTATAATAATTGCCTTTTAATTTAAGCCTTTGTCGAAACAGAACCAGTATAACGAAACAATGAAACGATTGACAGTTGACAACATTTTTGATAAATTAGTTTTTAGTTGTATATAAACTTTTTGGGAATCGATATTTGATTGCAATGTAAATAACAAAAGAAGAAATCAAGTGTAATTATTCAGAAATTTGATAAAACATTTGGTTCCCATTGACAGACTGACGTTTTTTGTTTGTATGTTTTTTTCCCATCGACAGACTTTGGATTTTAGTAAAGATTAGAATTTCTACAATAGTGTTTTATGAATGTATTAAAGATTACAAATACAATATGCTACATTTAGAATGATTGGATTTTAATTTAAACCTTTGTCGAAATATAGTATAACGAAACCAAGCAACGATTGACAGTTGATGTTTTTGATAAATTAGTTTTTTGCTGTATATAAACTTTTGGGAATCGATATTTGGATTTCAATGTAAATAACTAAAGAAGAAATCAAGTGTAATATTCAGAAATTTGATAAAACGTAATTGGTTCACACCAATGACAGACTGAAGTTTTTTTGTTTGTATGTTTTTTTCCCATCGACAGACTTTGGATTTTAGTAAAGATTAGAATTTCCACAGTAGCGTTTTATGACTGTATTAAAGATTACAAAGAAAACTAAAAAAGAAACCAAGTGTAAATATTGAGAAATTTAAGGGATAAAATATAATCGGTTCACTTTATTGATAGACTGACATTTTTTGTTTTGACATTACAATTTTTCTAGATGAGTGTTTTACGATTGTTTTAAAGATTACGAATACAATATGCTACGTTTACAATGATTGCATTTTAATTTAAGCCTTTGTCGAAACAGGAGCAGTATAACGAAACAAAGCAACGATTGACAATTGACAATGTTTTTGATAAATTAGTTTTTAGTTGTAAATAAACATTTTGTGGTATCAACATTTGGATTGCAATGTAAATAACTAAAAAAGAAATCAAGTATAAATATTAAGAAATTTGATAAAACATAATTGGTTCACACTACTGAAAGACTGCCATTTTTGGCTTGCATGTTTCTCTCCCATCGACAAACTTTGGATGTTAATGAACATTAGAATTTCCAAAATAATGTTTTACAATTATATTAAAGATTACAAATACAATATGCTACAGTTACAATGATTGGATTTTAATTTAAGCCTTTGGCAAAACAATACGAGTGTAACGAAACAAAGAAACAATTGACAACATTTTTGATAAATTAGTTTTTAGTTGTATAGAAACTTTTTGGGAATCAATATTTGAATTACTTTGTAAATAACTAAAAAAGAAGCCAAGTGTAAATATTGAGAAATTTAATAAAACATAATTGGTTCACACTAATGACAGACTGATGATTTTAGTTTGCGTGTTTTTCTCCCATTGACAAAATTTGGATCTTAGTAAACATTAGGATTTCTACAGTAGTGTTTTACAACCGTATTAAAGATTATGAATACAATATGCTATGTCTACAATGATTACCTTTTAATTTAAGCCTTTGTCGAAATAAAACCAGTATAACGAACCAAAGAAACGATTGACAATTGACAATATTTTGATAAATTAAGTTTTAGTTGTAAATAAATATTTTGGCGTATGAATATTTGGATTGCAATATAAATAAATAAAAAAGAAATCAAGTGTAAATATTCAGAAATTTGAGGGATAGAATATAATTGGTTCGCACTAATGACAGACTGACGTTTTTTGTTTGTATGTTTTTTCCCATCGACAGACTTTGCATTTTAGAAAAGATTAGAATTTCCACAGTAGTGTTTTGCCACTCTATTAAAGATTATGAATACAATATGCTACGTTTACAATGATTGCATTTTAATTTAAGCCTTTGTCGAAACAAAGAAACGATTGACGGTTGAAAATGCTTTTGATGAATTAGTTTTTAGTTGTATAAAAATATTTTGGGAATCGATGTTTGAATTACTATAAATAACTAAAAAAGAAATCAAGTGTAAATATTGAGAAATTTGATCAAACATAATCGGTTCACACTATTGACAGACTCACGTTTGTTGTTAAAGGTCAATATTTAGCGGTCGCTGTCTTTGAATTGAATGAAATGAATTTGAATATATAAAATGAATAAAATTTATTTTTGCATATATGTATTGTTATTAACACCTTACTTCAATTGTAGCATTATAATTGTTATTAACAAAAACTTACCATGATTATTAACTTACATCTGGTTACTTATTTTACGAAATGATATTTATTTTATTTTATTTATTAATTTTACACGGGCATTATTGCTTATATACAATGATAACAAAATATTCTCGCATAAACGAATCAAAGACTTTTAATAGAAAAACTTAACGAATAAACTTAAAAAACTAATGTAAAGAAACGTTGAGTTAAACAACTTACATATACCCCACAATATAACAAAATTTCCATTTCCAATTCTGTTTCATGTAATAAGGTCATTGACCTCGCAAAATGTTCGATACAATGTCTATTATGAGAAAAAAATTAATAGTATAATCGTAGATTTTGTTACACAAAACACAGACATTTTTTAATCTGCTGGTCAAAATTCTAACTCTTTTTTATTTTTACATCACCCTAATATAAACTTCATTTTTGGGTAATCAATATATTGATTGCAATGTAAATAAATAAAGAAGAAACCAAATGTAAACATTGAGTTCAATTTATAAAATGTAATTCAGAAATGAGTTTGACACATCTTTAAAATAAAAAGTACATAAAATATTAGTGAATTACAATTGGATAGTCTAATTATCGCTACAAATTACCCTGCCATAATTGGTCACTTCGCTTAAATATTACTATGTTGAACGATATACTAAAAAACATGTACTAAAAACGCATCACGTTTGTCTAATGAAACTGAAAAATGAATTTTAAAATAACCTAAATAAATCAAATTAGAAAATGACAGTGCACATAAATTTTAAATTTGTAATATATACAGTATTTATTTTAATGATTTTTAATTAGAATTCATAGTAATTGTCATAAGATAGAAGTAATATAATTAAGATGAGAAGACCATAACCAATAGCCTTCAGTGATCACCAGTTAATCATTGTCTGTTTTCAATCCAGTTTAAATTTCCTTAAAAATAAATAATCTACTATCTTTATTTACATATTGCTGGCGATTGAAACTTGAATGAATTTACGAGTCGTTACATATTTAACAAGTTCTTTTACTTTTACAGTGTTTTAATAAAAAAGTGTCTTAAAAAAAGATTACCATATATAAATTTAATTTAATAAAGAATGCCGGTATATAAATTTCTTTTCCGAATAATTAATACGTTGATTGAAACGAATATAACTAAAGTGGAAACCAGACATGAATCATGATTAAATTCAGAAACA
Source organism: Trichopria drosophilae (assembly GCA_030407085.1). Lineage (NCBI taxonomy): Eukaryota > Metazoa > Arthropoda > Insecta > Hymenoptera > Diapriidae > Trichopria > Trichopria drosophilae. The sequence goes on along the minus strand of CM059583.1, from coordinate 19,360,822 downwards.
ATTCACATATACCTCTAAAGCGATATGTGCATCGTGCAAGTAAACTTTAAACATACAGAAACTTTATGTTTGAAACAACTGCGTATATGTAATAATTTGATATTAAATTTATATTTTACACTTGATCTGATAGTTTTGTAGCTTTCAATGTAATTAAAATGTTGAAACCTTATTGCCATGGGGTTTTACAATTGTAAACTATTAAGAGTACTAAACCCATTAGGATAATGTAATTGTTACATTAAAGTAATGTTTTTGAAAAGTTCTTAATTGTAATCAAATAAAAAATAAGTAAATAAAGTTGCGTTATAAATGGTCACTATTGTAAAATTATATGTTTTAACCCGTAAAGTCCCAAAGCGGCATAAATTCCACCCGTTTTTCAACATACGACTACTGATCGAATTCACAGATGAATCTTAATCGAATTGTATTTCCTGAAGTATTTTTTCGTGCTCTTTTGGCGGCGTTTTCCTGGAAAAACGTGTTAATTTTCAATTTTTATTTTGATCAATCACGATTTACATTCAGTTAAACAGCTCAGTTCGGCTCAAAATTCTGTATCGGGTGGAATTTTTTGTTGTATTTTAAGGTTTTATTGGTATTTTTGAAAAATTCAAGATGGCAGTTGATTGGCATGTCAAGTTGTAACGAAATTTATTATTATTTTCTCAAAAATGATTGGCTTACAACAGAAGTTGCCATACTACAGTTTTTGAGGTTGCTGAATCCGAATCTAAAATGAGATTTGCAAAATTCAACATGGCGGACCAAACTTCGCAAAAATGTTTGGATTGCAACAAAAATTGAGATATTATCGTTCAAGAGGTCCCTAAATCCGAAACTTGAATCAGATTTTCGAAAGTTAAAATGGCAGATCCAATATGGCGGACCAAATTGCAGTAAAACGTTTAGTTTGCAACAAAAATTGGTATATCACTTTAGGAACTCACGAAAATGAAGCACCCCAAAGAGATCATATCTCCGTTACGTCCACGTCATTGATCCTGGATGATGCTATAAACGGAAATAGACAAAAAGACAATTTTTTCGAAAGACTATTTCGAAAGACAATTTTTTCTACCTCTTTTTTAAAGAAAAGGGTAAATCGAAAATGGTTTGTTTGTATTATTCAAAGAAATTAGCGACCTTAAAAACTGTAATATACCAATTTTTACTGTAATCCAAACATTTTAGAGAAAATTTGGCCCGCTATAATTGATTCGCCATTTTGAATTTCGAAAATCTGATTCCAGTTTCGGAATTAGCAACCTCAAAAACAGTGATATACCAATTTTTGTTGCAACACAAACGTTTTACCGAAGTTTTGTCCGCCATTTTGAATTTCGCAAATCTGATTTTAGATTTGGATTGAGCGACCTCAAAAACTGTAGTATACCAAATTCTATTGTAAGCCAATCATTTTTGAGAAAATAATAATCAATTTCGTTACAACTCGACATGCCAAGCAACTGCCATCTTGAATTTTTCAAAAATACCAATAAAACCTTAAAGTACAACAAAAAATTCCACCCGATACAGAATTTGGAGCAAAACTGAGCGGTTTAACTTACCGTAAATCGCGATTGATCAAAATAAAAATTGAAAATTAACACGTTTTTCCAGGAAAACGCCGCCATATTGGACAATCTAAGAGAGATAGAGCAAAAATAACGACGGATTTGAAAAGAGCACGAAAAAATACTTCAGGAAATATAATTTAATTAAGATTATTTTTATATAACGTTCAATTATTATTTTAACATATTTCCTTATAATTACGTTCTGCAGGAACAGTTTAGTTCTTCATAGGAATATATTTGCTTAATATTACATTGAACGTTTAACCTTTTTTTTATATTTTTTGCACATGTACAAGGTAGAGTGACATGTAATCGCCTTACTGACAGGTCCACACATAATATTTCGGGCAAAATATATTATTTTTTACTACCGATAAAAGCTTTGATTACTAAAATTGTCGCTAGGTGACTGTTATAACTATTTTATTACTTTTAACATAAAATTTATCCGTTTCTCTCCATATATACCCTATGTAATTTCATCATAAAAAACGATGATAAACTTTTCTCGTTTACGAGAAATGAGAACTTCGTCTAACTTTTTATTTATATTTGCAATTTTTAAATTTTGCTGCCATCATTACAGTATACGGGATTAAAATCTGATGCGAATTTAGTATAGAGAAACAAAGCAATGAATGACAATTGACAATGTTTCTGATAAATTTGTTTTTAGATCTATATAAACTTTTTGATATTTGGTAATGTAAATAACTAAAGAAGAATATAAATGTTGACAAATTTGATATTATTTAACCCTCATTAGCACGAGTTACTTTTTGCCCTATGGAAACAGTATAATTTGGAAAAATAAAAAATTAGCTAATAAACTTGTGACTATATTCTTAGCTATTATAAATTGGTTTGATCAAAATATCTTAATTGGTAATATAAAAAAGACGAAACTACTAATCTTTCAATGTTTTACTGACAGTTTTTCTTGGATAAATAATCTTTTTTCAAAATCAAATTTAATGTTTAAAATAAGCATTTTATAGAAATTGAAAGAAGTATTGAATTAAATATTTCATTATAGTTGTTGATTGTCACGATTACAGGTCTATATATTACGACACAAGATATTACACCAAAATGATAAAATATTACGGTAACAAAATATTACGATACAAAATATTACAGTTTCAAAATGTTATGAATAAAAAATTTAAACGACATGCAATTAACTCTTTTCATTGAACACATAAAAACATATATAAAATAAATTCCACACAATGTAGAATATGTAACATTGGGGTTTTGCCGAAACTTTATTCCTATGTTACTACATTGAGTTACGAGAATTTTTACATCAATATCTTGTCATACTATAATACTATGAGCAAAACCTAACCTAACCTAACCTAACCTAACCTAACCTAACCTAATTTAACCTAATTTAACCTAATTTAACCTAACCTAATCTTTCACATTATCAAATTTTATGTACACCAACAATGCATTTATATCATGATTAGAAAATTTGTTCATACTATTTTTTCGGTATAATATTTTCACTCCTAATATTTTTTTATTGAGTAATATTTTGTCACCGTAACATTATGGTTTAGTAATATTCAGAGTTTAAATCAATTGTCACTATTCGATTTTATAATAATGTAACAGAACGTGTGGAAGTTCTATGAAAAATAATTATATAACAAATGTGTAATAAAAATAACTTGTTTTCGATAAATGAATGATTATATCTTTTTGTTGCGAAGATGTATATAATGATGGAAAATTGAATAAGAAGCATACGACTATATTGGATTCAAATTATTAAATATTTTACTTGAAGCAATAGGCATTATAAAGAAGTTATTGAATAATATGAAAAACATCAGGGAACTGACATTACTACGCACATCTGTTAAAGTAATCGGCAACTATATCATATTAAATTCCATGTATTTTATATACTTTTTATTTATATACATTTATTTTATGTTTTTATGTATATTCAACCTAAAATTACAAATAATACTAGATTTTAAAGTTTTCTCGTTAACTCGAGTTGTAAAGTTTATATTTTGTTATTGATCAATGTTACACATAAGTTTATCTTTGGCATTTATATTTCTATAAAGTATTTCTATTGTTATAGTATTTTACGACTGTGAGTGTATGAATGTGTAATAAGTCTTTGTCAAACGACTATCAATATAAACGAAATAGAACCAATCACGAAATGACAATTGACATTTTCATTAGGAAAAGATATTTAAAAATTTATTATTTACATAAATTTCCTTTGTGGATAATTAATATGCTAACAGAAATATAAATAACCAATGTATAAACCTAATATATAAATAAATGTAATAATTAAATTCAGAAACGAGGCAGGTACATCTTTAAAACTTAATGTGCACAGTACAAACAAATTTTAAAAGTATCGAAAATTGTCCTTCAATTTTCAGAGTCTATAACATCTACCTTATTTTATCTTTTATTGTTGATACTTTTATTGTATTGTTTAATAATAAAAATATTGTCAATAGAAGTAACACCCGAATTAAAATTGCAGAATGTAAACAAATATTGTTTAATGATTTTTTTATATCTTTAGAATCTCATGAAAACTGAGAATTTTATATGTTACTGCGTGACATATTCTCACATGAATGTCATTATTTCATGACTAAAATTTATTTACTTTTATTTATTTGTGTTTTTTACTTTTTGTTACCAAATACCTACAGAGTTTTTAATTTAGTTGTGGTCCCATGACAATTTTTTACTTATTCATATTATTGCATGATATACTGTAATATCACCAAAATATCAAACGAAATATTGGAAATAACATGCATAGATATCAGATTTCCTGGAATACACCCACATTGTGTAAATGCGTATATACCGCCTGTCTTTTGACTTACTCTTTGTTTTCAAATGTTAAATTTATTATTATGTGGATGTGCCAAAAAAAGTAACAAAAGAGACTGATTCATTGTTTTACCAAGTGGAATCTACATTCCTACTTTTAAAACTTAACTGCATGCTGACTCTGCAATTGTTATAAATTGGAATTAACAATAATAGATTGAACATAGTTTTATTTCGTACACTTAAATTAAAATAGATTAGTAAATGTACGTATTTGAAATATGAAAATCAAGCTATTGTTCTAATTTCATAATATTGCTTAAAAATACTTTAATATTGTCTGGACGTTATTTTTTTTATTAAAATGATTCATTAAGTTAAATTGATTAGATTAAAAACAAATTAAATAAACATTTTTAATTTGATACAAGAAATTTGAATAGATTCAAAGTCAAACAAATCAAAACTAGAATTTCTATTTCTATTTTTATATTATGAAGTTTCTTATTACCATTTTATTAAATATTGCAATATCTCAGCCAATTAAAATTATTTACAGAAATAGTAATATTTTTTAGCAGTAAAACTAATCAATTTTTATTTACATTGATTATCAAATTAAAAATTGAAAGAATCTTATTATTAGACAATGGAATACGTAAATGGTTTCCTTTTTTACTGGCAATATTGAGAGAAATAATTATATGCATTATAACGAAGTTAATGGGCTATTATTTAGTTTTATGGTATCCCAATGTCAACATATTACGAGATGGATAGAGTTATAGAAGCAATTGTTATTGTTTACATAATTATTTAATATCTATTATATCATGTGCTGCACATTTGTAACCCAGTTGTTAAATATACTAATAAAAAAGCAATCAATAATTTTTTTATTGATATAAATCTTTTAGATAAATCATAACCTTCTAAGAAGCTCTGCAATCGTATGCACAATGATACCATTATTGTCGAACTGTCAACGACAAGGACTCAATTGATAAACTCGATAGGATTGCAGTATTCCTTTACTGACTATTACTAATATTTACTGTATATTAGCTTTGTATTAAATTCGTATTTATACAGTGCTAAATTAGATTTTGATTTTCGACCTAATTAATGTTTGAAATTTAAAATTCATGTATTGCTTAAATACTTATTGTTATATCTTGGAATAGACTTTAAGCAATGATGGTATTAAAAGCTTGCTAATTTGGTAGTGATTTCTTAGGCATAAAGTCTTAAACAAGAAGACTAAAAGATTTGCAGATTAGAAATCAGAATTTACTTATTCTTCACTCTGATAAGAAATATGGATATATGTTTGTAGTTTCGATAAAAGGTCATGATATAATAAAGAATTACTTTCCGTTAATGTTTCTAATTATTTTGTAAATTAAACAATTATAGATTTAAGAAAACCATTGCTGTACTATTTTTAGTGTAGGTTTTATTGTGATTAAAAATCAAATATTGACTTAAATTCATTGTCAGTGTCTCTTATTAAATATTATTCAGCTTTGTTCAATATTTTAAAAATCAAAATTGATATAAAATTTGTGGTAGTCAGTTAAGGTTAAAAGACTGAACTATTGCCGTTGATTGTTTTGGTTTTATGCTGTCGTACTTGTTCTCGTTATCATCAGTTGACGATACTTATCTTCAGTAGCAGTTACGTATAAAATTACTAACTCAAGAATGCCTGAGCTTATTTTACGTTTTTGTAGACTTCCTTTAGTTCATATTGATTTGTTTTTTTTTTGTTGAAAATCCACTTAAGAAAAGCGAAAAATTTATATAGCTCTTCTTTGATTAAAATACTATTATTTCTACATACTTCACTCTCTACATTATCGAAGGACTGGACTTTCACAAACACAGATACATTTGTACAGATTAATATTAATGAAGAATGAAAATAAATATACATGCTGCTAGTTTTTATTTTCTACTGTATTACTAATGAGGTTATACTTTAATTCTATGTGTGACGATGTCTTACGATTGCTTTGATCTCGTTTCTAATGCGTGATTTATATAACGATTAACGATTACTATCAGATTGCTGATGAATGTTATTCTATGCATGTACTGCATCATCTATGTATTCGTTGCAGTTTTTTCTCTAGTATTAATGTTTTAAGTATATAAGTCATGAAAATTCATCTCATTCTCATGATTGGTAACTCTATTTTACGTACAAACATAATTTGAAATAATTGCATGAAATAAAAGTTATTTCCATTATTAACCTTTCACCTTTAACCTTTTGACGCATAATAGTATTTATAGGAACAATTTTTTTTTTATATTGTAATTTTATTTAGAAAAATTGTTATAAATAAACAATAATCGTAAAAAATAAAAATGACTGATGAACCTCATGATATTTTCTAACATGGCGGATGAACTTTTACGAAATTGATCCTCCATTTTCAATACTATTTATATTTATTTTGATTGCATAGTTTGAGGTTAGATTCATAATCAGTGACCCCGAAAATCTGAGCGCTACCCCGCTTCCCTACAAACCTTACGTAGAAAAATGGAGGGGAGGGGGTCACGTGCGGCGCAGAATGAACATAGCCCGACTACTTTCGATAATTTTAAACTGTTTTTCATATAAATACAAACATATGCGTCAAAGAGTTAAACCTTTAATACCCTACCTACAACTGTTACCAACATTGAAGCGAGTATATAAAAATATCTTTAAAATTGAGGTTCAAATATCTTTCTCGCGATACAATATAAATATAAGGAATATATTTTGATGTAAAATTATGAATAAAAACAACTAGAATATTAGTTTTAACTTAAATTTGTATAAAAAAATATTTTACGGAGGTTGAGCATCACATGCCACGTACAATATTCGGAGCGGTAATCGTTCTAGCGAAATGGCGGATATTTTACCTCGTCGTTTTTTCAATGGAAGTTATATTCCTGACGGGTTATGTACGCGAATGTATTCTAAATTCGTGATGTGTAATTATAACGCCTTGGTCTTAATATTTAGTACAATAAAATTATGAAAGTATATAGCCGCTTAGTTGTAAGTTTCGCAAGTTTTATCTTTTGGAGAAGCGAATTCTAGAATATGTAACGTATGTTATAGTTTTATTACCTCTGTATTTATTCCTGAATAAAGAATATAATTCAATAAAAATGTGTATTAAAGTACAATACTTAAATTTGTTAATAGGTATCAGAAAAAAATTGGCACGTACGACAAGCAACAATGGGAGAAAACGGTGGAACAACGTATATTTTGTGGATTCACGCACGTGCCGATGAGGCAGGCAAAATTGAAAACGGAGTTCATCGACGTCGACCTCGTAAGAGGTAAAAATGATAAAATTATGAAAATGATATTCGTAGCAATGGAATCGTTGTTTATTCTGAATGCGGAAGAAGAGTGCTGAACGCATGGCCAATATTTGTTTTCTTTTTAGTAACGGAAGAATTACAAAAAATTATTTAGGTTTATTGCTTTGAATCCTATTTGTTGACTTAGCGAATAGTTGCCAATCCTTAATACTAGATCTCCCTCTTAATTACAGTAGTCCTTCCCAATATTAGCTTAAACTCCCTCTCAATAATAGCCTTTCCCCTCGACTTAAATTGCAGGATATTTGAGGTTATGTAAACGATACCTTTCATATTATAAGTTCAGTTTATTGTTTCTTCGTCTGCAAAATGTTGTGATGAAGTAGTTTTTGGTTTACTCTTGTTACAAATATGTAAATCACATACAGTTAGGTTAGGTTTCATGGTAATGATTCGACGACAATAATATTTTAATATTTGAGCCATTCTACGTTAACCGGGACATGTTTCGTATTCGAGGTGACGGATTTCGTCGCCAAGTTTTCTATGCATTCTTTGGACAAAATAAATACAGCAAACAATTATTTATTTCTTTAGCTATATTTTAAAAGTTATAACCAGTTGAAAATTTGCAAAAAAACGCAAAACCGGAAAAACTCTCACAACTATTGTTTATGTCGTGCAGACTTGAACCGATGCTCATTTTAAAGCTCAGAACATGCACTTTTAAAAAAAACATTAAATTGTAAAAAATAAAACATTCCATTTTTACGAACAAAGCCATTTTTAAATGTAATTTTGAAATCCAACACTGCGAGTTAAAACTGTACAACAATTTTACCACAATCCTTGACAAATCTGAAATTTTTCGAAATGGAGAATCGATGGAGTCTCTTTTTTTTAAAGCGTATGTATTTTTGTCGAATAAGTAAATTGTCGATTATTACTTTTTTTTTGTGTGCATTGTAACTTTTCAATGGAAATACGTATCAAAAATATATCTGATAGATTTTTAGATATTTTGTTTTGTTAATGACGGTTTGACCTTTACTCACACATATCTCTGGATTTTTTTCGATATAAATAAGCAAATGTCCAAAATACTCGAGGGAAATTCCGGTATGTTGCAATCTAAAACACAATTCCCGTGGGCTGCGGAGGATGTAAAATTACATAGTAAAATCCACAAATCTACTATTTTATCTGATATGTATATGGAATTGAAGTGCACGTGTAAAATCGAATATCGTCACTCTGCACTCTTATGCGTATACATATAAGGAAAAGTAGTTGGTAGTGCCACTTAATCAAATATAAGAGTAAATGCAAACCGGAAAGTAATTAGGTTAATAACGTGAGATTTAAAATACCAAAAGGAGTATTTCATATTGATTCTGTTTCTTTTTTAATTGAGGAATGTTCGTAGATATTTTTTGTTTAAATTTCTATAATTTTTTTATTATCTTGCGTAAAATTTCGAAAGTTTTAGTTGGCGACTCGCTGCCTTATGACTAAATGAAAATCCATTTCGATAACGGAAGCAATGATTTCGACAAATAGAGCCTCGACGGCACCTGTCGGTTACAAGCTTAACTAAAACTATCTAAATTTTACGTAAGATAATATCAAAAAGCCCGGTGAAATTGTTATGAAAGTAATTATGAACATTTAAGGCAAATAATTAGAAATTTACGTTTAAATTTGAGGTTAAACCAGGACAAATTTTATAATAATAATTATACGATTCATCCTGATTTAATGAATACATCCGCATATACGAGAGTTTTTGTATAGTCGATCACGTCGTTACAATATTTATCAAAGTTCATTTACAGATTAACTAATTCGGGCCCTTAAAATGATCTAGTACAGTAGAGTTCCGCTATATTTACTATTTACGCACACGGTTCCTCGCCTTCCTCTTCCGTGACGTTATATTTACCAACAGAAGGAGAGCCCCGTTTTTCCCACTCCCCTCAGTTGCGTTATCTTCGTGACGCCACAGCAGGCCCCCCCTAAGGCCCCAGACAGCAAGTTAGGGGGGGGGAGCGGCAATTTGTAAATATAATGAGAGGGAACCAGGAAAATATGCTGGGACGTAAATATAATGAGATGCAATTATACTGGGACTCTACTGTATAACTATACAGAATTGTTATAGTGCCAGGATTATTTTTTACATGATAGGCTGTAAGGAGTTGTATTTACATACGAACTTTAATATTATGTGAAGAAATTTTTCTACTGTTAACCCATTAACGCCCAAGAGGACACAAATTTCACCAAGATTTTCGGAATATTTCTTGACAATAAAATTCAATTAAACAAATTTTAGACAAAACATTTTCGACGTAAAATTGATCGATCTTTCCGAATCTGCCATTAAAAAATCAATCGAGTCCATTCCGAAAAAGTTATGCTTGGTTTTTCACAAAAAAAAAATTTCCAACTTTATTTTCATAATGCTATCATGCACATTTCAAAGTTAAAGGTTCGAGGACACGATATTTTCACCGATCAGTGATCTCCCTAACCGTTTTCAATGTAAAAATGCCGATTAAAAAATATTTGTCAGTGAAAAATCTGATTTTTTTGTGAAAAACCAAGCATAACTTTTTTTGGAATGGACTCGATTGATTTTTTAACGGCAGATTCGGAAAGATCGATCAATTTTATGTCGAAAATGATTTGTCTAAAATTTGTTTAATTGAATTTTAATGTCAAGAAATATTCCGAAAATCTTGGTGAAATTTGTGTCCTCTTGGGCGTTAATGGGTTAATAGAAAAGTTTACTAAAAAATAGTGAATGTTATGAGAAAGTTCTGAAGATTAAGAATAAACACAATTTCTCGCATTGTCAGTATATTACTTTTATTTTCTCATTCGTAAATGTCATGTCTACCATTTTTTCACAGAGAACTGATATGGTGTAGAAAGAACAGGTTTAGTGTAATTACATTTTGTCAGATAAGAAGCATTACGTTAAGTACACAAATGGACGTAGTGAAGATAGGAAATAAAGCAAAAATAGCATTCATAACCAACCTATTTTAAAGACAATTTTCACAGTAAAAATAATGGATAGAAATTACAAATAAAAATAAAAATAATGCATGCACTATTAATCATTTAGATGTTTTTTTTACAAATTAGATAGATTTGTTTCAAAATATATTGGAATACATTTTCAAAACTCTGAAATGAAAATTTAATTGATGTAATTTTCTAATTTATCTAAAATTAATTATAATATACTTTTAAAATACATTATTGAATATTTATTTTAGAATATTAGATCTTAATAGTCAATGGAAAATCTAAAAGCCTATTCGATATGGTCTGTACGTAAAAATTAAATATCGACGACGCGATTTGATTTTATAAACGGAAATTTGTTGAAAAGTGTATTTTAAACTAAATTTTATTACTTCTGAAATGAACCACGAATGGACTTTAAATAGAATCTCGGTTATGACCATTTGAAAAATACTTTATTTACAAACATTCAAATTTTTGACATACTGTACTTTCAAAAATATCGATTGAAGCAGCAAAAAATAACCAGAACCCATATAGAAATTTTTGTATGTAGAAAGTATAACCTAAATTTTAAGTATTTTTAAAAGTGTCCAAAAATTTGGCACCCAATTTCTAAATCTAATTTTTAATTTGAACCAACTCCCAAAATTTTTCAATTCAATGTATAAAAAGCTCAAGACAAACATCTGGATTTTTGTTGTATCACTTGTTACAAAAACAAGAGGACATTTCAACAAAAAATGTTTATTTTGTACTAAAAATGTGCACTGAAAAGGTTTCTAACAATTTAAATAGTCAACATAAATAAAAATACCGAAGCCCTTCTCAGAAAAGAATTTTTATACAAACTTTATGTCTTTAAAAGCCACCTTTATAAACAATGTTGGATCTTACATTTAAGCAGCTTTTCAGCCAAAAAACTCGATTTTTTGAAAATTCTAGGGTGGTGTAACTTACAGTATGCATTTTTCTAACGGAATTTTAATTATTTTAGCTTGTATTGATCTTTTTTAACCATATTTTCGCTCGTTTTCAGCTCAGCCCGAAATCTTCACATTCGTAGAAAAAACTTTTACGCACTTGTATCGAAAATATTATATTGTACGTAACATCACGTACGTAACAACAAAAAGCTCTACAACTTTCTTTTGAAAATTTTTGTCGAAAAATGAACTAGAAAAGAGTTATAGTGTATTTTATCACACAAAATTTTAAAAAAATATTGAAAAATTGGACTATCTGCCAATTTTTATTTAATTAAAGATATATTTGACTATTTTCAAATTCACATTCGTAAAGTTGATATTTTTGTGCCAAATATTTCATACTTATACTTTCAATTTAATCCAGCAAAAGATTTGGAAAACAATTACAAGATCTAGATCACATTCTATGTTCAAGACTAGAATTTTAGCAAACTTTCGTTTGTTTACTTGTCATATGATTTACTTTCCATATTGCATAGTTAAGGGTTATTATCTCATCGTCGCCAGTTACGCGTTATTTAGAAGGCTTTTGCGGATCAGTTACACACCTATTTAATTTTAACGTTTTAAAAATTGTACAATTCATTTGGGACACACAGAAATAACCATTTTTCCAATCGCAATGAAAAATTATTTAATTCTAATATTTTATTTTAATGTGCAATAGTAAAATCGAGCTTAAGTTTGAATAAGATACTTTTAAACAGTTCGTAAATAAAAATTTGTTATGGATTCATATTAAAAAGAATATAATTTTATACGAAACAAGTTTTCCTTATTGGTTTTTTTGCACAAGGCAATAGGCCGCGCGTACACATAAATCGTCGTAAAACCTCCATCGAAATTTTCCAGTTAAAATGATTGATTGGGTTATTTCTAGTATATGCAAGAGTTATGAGAATATTTCAAATTCAAACATTAAGGATAAAATTTTTTTTTTTCAAAAAAGAGTAATATCGATTAAAATGTCTAAAAGCGTTCTAGTAAAGAAAAATAAATTATTTTGACTGAAAATTTAAACACTCATTTCCGACCTACATGCAGAATGAAAATGAAAAAAGAGCATGGAGAAAATAAATCAAATTTGACAAACTTTTATGTATGCGCGTGGCTAGGTGATTTATCTGATGACTCTGTTGAAAAGACCACACTAAATCAATATGTGCGAGGTTAAGAGTTGTGTGGTTATACTTGAGAGGTCAGGTTCAGGTTTAGGGTTGATCTTAATCATATTACGTAAATGGCATGCTTAACATTAAAACTGAAGGACAAACCATTGCGAAAGTCGGTTTACTGATTGAATGGAATCTAGATGGTTGTGTAAGATCGTCGTTCACTTGGCATAAATTGAAACATTTAAAATCAAGTTTGGTTTATTTGTTAACACAAAACAAAACAAATAAGATTACATCGCGAGAGTCTTTGTATAATAAAATGTAAAAGCAAAATTATCATTGCGTGTCAATACATTGTGCTAAATTTCATTTTTAACGTCCGTTAGCGTATCGACACTCGCAACTCTCAACAAAACGGAAACTCATTCGTATAATACTTAATTTTGTAATTGTGTGCATAATGCTGCATTTAACTCGCGTTGTGTAATTTGCACATTACTTCATTTTCACTTCTAATGTGACTTTTCACTTTGTGCATATCGTTTAGTGTGAGTAAAAGTACACTTTACACACTTAAAAGAAGCCGCATACATTACGTAGTGGCGTTTTTCATGTAGGGATTATTATAAAAAAAATGAAATAAATTAATTTTATTAACTGATGGTTGAATTATTTAAACATTTCAATATAGTTGAAATATTTTAAAGCGCCCTCTGGCGTAATCGATTCCGAAACACCGCGTTTTTGAAAAAACACTGAAAGAAAATTTTTAAAAATCTAAATGAAGATGTTAAATATATTTAAAATATGAAGAAATCGAAAATCTGTGAAAAATTCAGAAAAAAATAACGCGGAACTTTTCCGCTTTAAATATCATTATAAATTAATAAAATTATGAAACTTATAACAGAAATATGAATATGAATGAGCGAGGCAAAGTGAAGTTAGTTTGGGTTGACCGCCGCTAGGCGCAGTAGCGACACTAGAATGCCTACAGCCGGCGCTCTTGATTCCTGCTGTAGAATGTGAACTTCGATTCCTTCATAATGCAAGAGATTTCACATTATGGTTCCAGCATAAATCATGTCATATCCGAATAGCATAAAATCAGTATGACGTTGATACTTCTGAGTATAATGACGATAATGAGCATAATAATACTTTTTTATATCGAAATTTATGTGCTAGTGTTTGTATATTAAATTTGATATATTTTATATAATGCAGTTTTATAAATGAACCTAAAATACTAAGGATTTACGCCCTAAACTGAAAGAAATTTTATAGGAAGGTTTGAGGACTTGCAAAATAGCAATGTTTCATAATTGAATAATAAATTGTTACTATTCCAAAGTAGAAATTTTTTTATTACACAAAAATTCCAGATATGGGAAAATATTGATTTATAAAATAATAAATGTAATATTTTGTTACTGTTGACTGGATGTTAATATTCTACAATTCAGAATATTGTAAAATATATATTATAAAAGAACTATTTATTGTTTATGACAAGAGGTTGATTTTGTTTAATTAATCTTATTACATCTAATTCATGAATGTTTAAAGTTACTATTTAACTGTAAAGTTGTGGTATATTTGAGGTTATGTACTCTACTATTTAACGATCCAAAAATAATAAACCGAACAATATCATTATTTGATTTGCTATAGAAATAGTTAATTTATTTAGCGATTAACTTGACGAGTGCATATATCGACGGACGACGAACAACGGTACTAACTTTTAAACAACTCGTACAGTTGTGACGCAATACCGATGAAGTTTTGGGGAAATAACCGAGAAATAATATGTTTAACACCATTTAGGAATGGAGTCACTTTTTTAATTTTTTAAAATAATAATTTAATAATTTTTTTATTTTGAAGTTTTTAAAAATACATATGATTCTTACGTGAATCATTAAAATGCGTTCTTCTTCATTATAAAATGAGTACACATAATTTTTGGACCTATAAAGGGTCCACAAAAATTAATAAATGAAAATGTAGACAGAAAAAATTTTGTTGTATTTTTCAATAATGTAAATATTTAATTCTACTTAAAGTTACAAACATACAAACTATACTAAGATTAAGATCAGGATCACTTTATTTGCGATGTCTATGAACCACTCAACTGTCACCCATAATCTCGCCAAGTTATTGTCCATAAAAAATTAACAGTTTATGGGCAAATGGACATTATGTTACCACTGGAAAACTGGACAGAACCCGTTACAGCAAGCATAAACTAGTGAGAAAATTATCTATATTTTCTACAAGGTTATTTACAAAGTATTAATCGCAAAATAAGAATAAAAATTACGTATTTTACAATTGTATATTTGTGTTCTTACGCTGTTTACTAAAATAAGCATTAGTTTTTATAACTTTTTATAAGTTTAACAAATCAAGCCCAAGTTACATTTCCCTAGTTCCTAATTATTGTCAAGTTACATGTAAATAAAATATTATAAACTTATTTAAAGAAAAACTATTCCACTTGTTTGCTTCTCTCAATACGATGTCGTTATTTAATGAGTTATATTATTTCGAAAAAGGTACCATTTATTGTTTGCAATGTTTAATATACAATGCATAAGTTGCTGACAAATGTTAAAAACAGATAACTTTGACAAATTCCTAGTAATAATTTGAATAATTTTTGAAATATATTAAGATTAACTAATTGCTAGAATACAATAATTATAGTGCTTTTTCTTATCTTAGGACAGTAAAGTGACAGCCTTTTAATTGATTAAATTTCACAAGAAACAAAATTTCAAAATTCCTTACACTTATTAGTATTTAAACGTATTTGTTAGAATTTAACAGTTAAAAATTAATTGATATGAAAATGTAGGTAGTAGTTTTGATGAAATTTCCATTCAAGGTATTTGGTTTTTAAATTTGTTTAATTCAGTAAAGAAATAACTAGTTATTGAGCAGAAACACAGCAAAATCTTGAATAATAAATTTTATAATGTGTTGGTGTCACGTCAGAGCACTTTAAGTTAAAAAAAATTTGCAAAATAATCACTTTTGTAGCTCTTACGTTTCAAGCAAGAATCCATTTCTTTAACGGGAGCGGAAAACAGCGATAGTAGCGCTGAAAACATCACAACTGCGACTAGTGGCGACACGAAGAACTGCATTATGTACACGGTTTACTAAATTGCATTATTCTTTCCCGTGATTACTATTTCGTAATAATTTTAAATTTGACTATTCTACGTATGCAATATATATTATAGTTTACGTTGAAACTTTAACAGCTTAATGTTTTGTCCTTCCAACTGAAAAAAAAACTTTCAGAATGGAAAAATTTCATAATAGTACAGTTTTGTCAACAGTAGCATAAATTATTTTTAAATACTTATATCACGGGAATTTATAACCTAACTCTAAAAAATTATCATATTTTTTAATTGTTGCATATTATTTGAAATACTCTAAGCCGGTAAGAGTTTCTTGTTTAATCTAACTAAATTTTTCGATTATTAATAACCGATTTCATGCATTCTAATGATTAAAATAGTGTTTTAATAAACACAAATTGGTCGTAGTTAAGACTATAGCTGTGCTACCTGTTTGTGTTCGTTACGGAATAATAAATAGAATAATAGGCGTAACTTTTACAATTGCATTCACTAAGGAAAGTTCAGGGTCATGTATACCTACCTCTTTTTGTTGAATTTATTAATAACTTTTTGTACGCTGATTATCATAAAACTAAGTTAATAGTCAATTAACAATGTCGTATGCAATACTTCACTGTTATTACATGCAAGGAAAAATGTGTATCTAGTTTTTTTGAAATGCACAAACTAAAATTGGATTCAAGTCGATTGAAGGAAAATTCAATAAAAAAATACTAGACTATCCGTATTGTCATAAAACTAAAACAATAATCATTATACCAACCCAGGCAACATTGAAATATTTTCAGAATATTACATTTGCTGATGAAATATTCTGGACAAAATGGCCAGAATATTGTGTAGATATTCTCAGAATGTCAAATGTCCGCCCTTTATTATATTTTGGAAAAATTGTCAAATATTCTGGAAATATTGTTTATAGAATATCTCCAGAAAATTCTATTACATTTGGTAACGAAACGTTCTTATGAAATTTACAAAAAAATTACGAATTATTTATTTATTTTTAATTTTTGTTTGCATTTAATGTATATTAAATTTATTTAGAGACATTAAGCTACTTATCACATTTTTTAACGGTCGTAATTAAATTTAAAAAAACTGAAGAAAACATTACTTAACAGAGGATCGAATCCGGGTCGCTAAATTACTACGCTGTCATGCCATTACGCTATACGCATATTAGTGACGCATCTTATGAAACTAAGCGATTTTATAAAATATTAGAATATCTTACATGAGATATATTGTAAAAGACATATTTCATAATATTTTGAACAAAACATTTTCAGAATGTTTTATTCCTTTTCTTGCCGAAAATGAGATAAGCGGCTACGTCAACTTCAGCTCTGTTTCTGGAAACGAAATAATTTTATATCAGTTTAGAATATTTTAAGTTAGAGTTTTGAAATATTCTGCAAACAGCCTGGAAATATTGGTGGTACCCCTGGGTATTTCAAGAATAATTGATATTATTCTACAAGAGCACATGTGAAATATTCTGAAAATATTTCGTATGTAATATTATAATTGGAACATTACAAGAATATTACATTTAAAATATTGCAAATAAAATATTCACATGATGTCCCTCTGAAAATATTCTGTTTAATAAATTTCAAGAATATTTCTGGAATATATCAATCACATTATTTTGAGTGAGACATTTGAGATATTCTGTAAATATTCTGGGGAAATGAACAGTTAGTAAATTCAACTAAAATTACCCAATATTTGTCTGCTATAAGACGACAACCACAATAAATCAAAAATAAAATCAATAATAATAAAACAATAAGTAATACATTTAGTAATATTACTAAATGCAGTCAATATTACTAAATTTTGTTAGTGTAGAAAACTAGAGATATGGAATGCAAAACTGGACAGATTTCTACCAGGAATGATCAATTAATATTTAATTTTTGTCCAACGTGTCTGTTCTGAAGGCATATTTCTGGTTTACACAAAAAAATAGTCGCTTTTGGTATGTAAATAGAAGGATCTAGCACAATTGCGTTTTTAAAAAAGTTTTACTGTTTAAATAGTAAGTTTGGCTACCTATTTTGCGGAAATCACTATCGAGATAGTAAAATTAACTAAAAACTATGTATAATCTTACTATTTAGTTATTAAAGTATCTTTTTTATAACTTTTGAACCATTTTCTTAATTTGATAAAAAATGAGGACCAAATTCAAGGTATTCGATTCAAAATGACGTGTTATGTATCAGATTCCATATTTATATTCTTTCATTAAAGGTAATACTTTTTTTTTAAATCAACAAACAGTAACAAAAAATCGAAAATAAATAATTCCCAACATTACGATAATTGTGTAATTTTTTCCCCTCAATTTTCACCAATACCGTAACATTATATAAAATTATTATTACGAATATATTTTAAAATAATTCTAGATAGAAAAAAGATCTGTGAGAAGAAAGTAATACTTATTACTGATTGTTATATTACAGAATTTATTAATATAAACTCTTTTATTGTACTACGCTTTCAAATTACACTTTTCTCATAGTTTGAAAAATGACACACAAATGTTCATTGTTATACCCCTCATTAAAATCAAAATTGTATGAAAATGACGTACACAGCGTCAAATAAGTTTAAATTATTTTCATGCAAGCTCGGTTAAATTGCATGCACTGCAGTATCTTGCATTCAATCGATAATAAACATGAAAAACATTTTTTAACTAAACTGAATTTTTCTTATCGACGAAATACGACCGCATTTAACATTTTAAAATGCTCATTACCTTTGTATTACCGAAGAAACATTTAAAGAAAGGCTGAGCAAAAATCATTAAAATTATTTTAAAAATGTTAAAAAGCGATAAAAGCAGACAGGTTTTTAAAGTTTCCTGGCGAAAAATTTTTATGTAATTTTACCTAGAAAAAGTGGAAATTAAAATAGAAATAAAAATCGTAAATTTACGGCGGTAAAATTTATATACATGTAAAATGACATCGGCAATGTAAAAATGCATCCATATTACTACAGAGATAGAGTAAATTTACCATTTTGTGGGTATTTTATTTTCTACCATTTCGCTAAAATTAAATCGGAATTTTTCTAGTTGAAATTAAACAATTTTATCTGATAAAAACGTTTGTGTAATTTGCAATGGAGATCAGTTATTTGAATATTTAGAAGTTATCATGTACATACATCCATTGAACTTATTAAAATTAAATAAACATTTTTATTTCCTGCCTTAAGTGTTGTTTATTTCGGGAAAAAGTATCTTTAATATTACGGTTCATTAATTTACGATAAATGCTAAAATTATTCGACGAAAATTCTCTAGGAAATGTGCAATTTCAAGTTTGAAATATGCTTTAACCTTTTCAAAAAGCATCAGTAAAAGTTAGAAATAACTTCCCGGAAGCTCTCTTTAACCTACTCGCTTCTCGTCTATATATCAAATTACTAACAAGATATTCGATATTCCAACGTACAGAGCTGTACAGTCTGTAAAAAAAATAATATCGTACATAACCAAAAATGATTGCGAATTTATTTGTTATTCATTTTAATAATTACACGCGAATTGCATGTCAATGTAAATAATTGAAAGCTTTCAATGCTTTCTTTTAAAAAATAACTAAAAATTTATCAAAATATATGTATAGTGTTGTGTACAGAATTAACTGTGCTAAGGAGTAACTTTGGGAATATCAGTGCCAGAAAATTTGCCATTCATCTTGATCAAAAAATTTCGGGATATTAGAGCCATATAAAAATCCAAGTCGACAAAAATCAAAATATGTGAATCTATATTTCTGAAGTAAAACAATTTGGAATATATTTCTGCTAGGGCAGAAGGTGATCAGAAACCTATATTATAGTGAAAATTGCATTCTAAAAAAAATTGTATTTTGATCAGCATCATTCGAAAGAGCGACCTCAATACGTCAGAAATGGATGTGTCTATTTAAAAGAAAGTTTGCGTAAATAAAACGATGGTAAAATTCATGTGCAAACTTAAACGAAATGGTTAAACGAAAAATGAAACCACAACGAACAAAATCATACTTTGAATTATTGGATGTTATTTCATAGTCCACTGGTTTTATAGAAATTTGAAGTTTGAGATCACTGACACTCGGTGCAAGCGAGGTGTAAGGAGTAAAATATCGATATTATGAATTACCGATTGATATCTGTATTTTCATAAACATGATATTGCCGTATCAAATGTTTAGAAGTTTTGGGCATTGGATAGGCGAGCTTAATATGACGAGATAACGCCATACATTTGTATCAGTTGAAACAAAATATTTATAGGATGATGCGATATTATACCTCAACTATCTGTTTGTTTTTTATGGTATGCACTTCTATCATTAAATTGTTTATTTCTCGATCGTTTTGAATTAAATATGATGGAAATTCTTGGTATTTGTCAAATAATTTGTGTAAAAATGTAAAAAAAATGTAAACAAATAAATATATAGACGTCATTGGGATGTCAGTGCACGTCGACCGCGTTACTTTATTGTCTTCTTGTATGTAACATTTTAGATACGATAACTATTGTGTTCAATATTAAAAGGAAAAGCAGAAAAATAAAAAATATCCCCTCTAGCCTCTACACTGAGAAAAAATCCATATCTAAATTGATTATATCACATAGTTGGAAAAAGATGGTGAAAACTACAATGAAAAATAGTTAAATTTACCACTTTCATAATCGATTTTACTAGAATTTTGTTACACCAATTATGTCCTCACAGTTAAAAAAAATCAACTAGGTAGAGTGATTTAAATAAATATGACAAATATAGTTAAAATATACTAAAATCTAGTGTAGTCCTCATTTCACACTATGCCTCGTATTAAATCTTTATATTTACTATTATTCATAGTTAAAGTTTGTATTTACTATAAATCCATAGTAAAAACTACCTCACCGACAGTAAAATTTGTGTGTATAATGGCATTGCATAATACATTTTTTAACTGGCTAGAGTATGACATTCACAAACTTAGTGCAGTATTGATTTTTTTCTTTGTCGCCTTGTTTTTCTTACACAAAGAACGCAGGGAGAAAAGTGGACTTTTCATGTGCTATGATATATATAGTTTACAAATATTTTTAAAAAGTAAATATTGACTCCTTCCATATTTTTTATGACAGTGAAGGTAGTAATTTTCTGAAATTACTATTTCAAAATAGTTGAGTCTATTTGTCTATTGTAATAAGCAGCATTTTGAAAAATGAAACAATAGTTAAACTTTACTATTTCAGAATAGTTATTTTAACTATTACCATGCGTAGTCCTCATTTCACACTATGATTCATAGTAAAAAAATGGCCATTTAAACTATTTTTTTTCTGGGTGTAGCCTATAGCCTCTAGCGCTTAAAATTTGAACTATTGTGAAAAATGCTATATACAGTCCCTGGTCATACTATTAGGTCCATGCTGAAAAATCCCTCTTTTGCCATGATCACTACAGATCACGTTCATTATTAGACATTTTGACTTATTTGATACTGGGTCATGTTATTAGCTGTCAACATACTAGCAATTTGATCATTTCTATGGCCAGGAACTGTACTGTACACATAAAATATGTATTTACACATCTCGCTTAGCTCGAATTGTCTAAATACGAACAATTTAGAGACACAGCTTTTTTATTTTAAAGGTTTGTTTAAACGAAACAGTTGATAAATCGTGAAAAAGTGTTTTGAGGTTAGAATGGGATGAGTATCGGAGATGTAGGAATGTTCAAACTACCCAAGTTTGCTAAGAATTATTTGACTGTAGGATAGCAGAATTTTATATTATTTAAATTTCACTATTTTTTTAACTATATTTTATCAACTATAATAAATAGATTAAACGGGTATCGCAATGGAAAAATTCATTACTCGTGTATTATTTGCTGTAACGCTATAGCAAAAGAAAATACATTGAAGGTTAGAAGTATAAATTATCATGAATTTAAATGTAGTCTTATAATGCAAGAACGATTTTGTACGCCCGTTATTTGGTTTCTATTTATTTATATAGTAAGTAATTTATATTTAAATATTATGTCTTACGTAATTTGTGTGTCACTTGTTCCATAGAAATAATTGAGGGTATCAAATATGCCAAAAATCAACAATAAATAAAAATTGTTTATAAACAATAACATGGACAGATAACTATTTTGTTTAGTTTAACTAATATTTTTACTGTTGTAATTTTTTCATTTTCGAGAAAATTGCGTTTGTTTACAAAATCGTACATTAAACAACAAAAATTCCTGGAAGCGGATTTTGGATATGCTTCTTACAACGGGTTTTAGAATAGAATCCTGAAAAAATTGGCTTTGTTGCATTTTGTTTGGGTCAAATCTGAATTAGATTATGTGTTCAGTTTCTATTGATAAATTCCCTTAAATGTTATTTGTAGACAATGAAAATATAAAGATTTCTATTTTTCTGTAAAAAATGTATGTGAGAAACAAAAAAATGAATAAATAAATATAATGGTTTGTTACAAAAAATGATCGACATTACTACACTCAGAAAAAAATAATTAAATAGGCCCTTGTTATTTTTTCTGGTTAAAATAACTAGAATTCTGTTTGATTTAACCAGAAATCTTGTTGGTTCAACTAGAGAATTGTTAAAACAATTATTTCTCTAATTAAGCTACCCATAATTTTGGTTATTATAACCGGAAAAAACGGTACGGTCTTATTTAACCAGAACATTTTTTTAGTGTATAAACGGATAAATTTTAAGAAAGAAGGTGACCTTTTTTACAAATGTTCTTTGTTTCTTTCAAATGATCTTTATCAATATTCTGTTCTTTTCACGATAAATCCAAGGAATCCCAACGGGCTCGAAGAACCCAAATGTTTCTAAAATGTTTTTAGAATGTTCCAGAAAAGTTCCTAAAACGTTTTATGTCTGCAACTTTTACGGAACGTTTTATAAACGTTTCATCCATGTATTATAAACGCTAAAAAAACGTTCAAAGGACAACTAGAAATCACAGACATCGTGGACTTTAAGATATTTTAAACAGTTTTTTCTCTGCTTAAAAGCAGAAAAATACGAAATAGACTTTTTAGTTGCAGAATATGATTATCTATAAATCCTGAAAAAAACTGGGATTTTTGAGTCATTATTTTTTTAAAAAATTGTATAATTATTATTTTTTATCGACATTTTTCATTTTTTCTAGGCAGATTTTTAAAATGTACGAAAAAAGCAACAAAATAGACTCAGATGCGACTGAAAAGTTCGAACATCGAAGAAATTGCGAGCCTCTGAATAAAAAATTTGCAAAATTCTTGTTTTGTTGGCAAAATCTTAAATCATTCGTTAAAAAGTGTTTCCGAAATTAAAAAAAACACGTGTCCCTTTATTTTTCAAATAGAAAAATCTTTTAACATTAAAAATTGTGATGTGATTCTATTACTTTCTAGATTAACTGCAAATATTTTGGACATGATGGAGTGATGTAATATTTGTGTCCTTGTCAACAGGTTCGTCATTCCCAAAAGCGAAGCCAAAACATGGTTTAGGCATCGTGGCTTATTTGGCAGTCCAACGCCTTTTATTTCTACCATTTAACGGGCGATGGTGGATTCAGCAAACGAGTCCTCGAATTTTCGCATTCTTTTTACTCCTCTACGGTTTGAAGCTACTTAACATTTATTCATATTTCATTCGCGAATCCAAAGAAAGGGAAACCGAAGTAAGTACCAAATATCATAAAAAATTACTTTCATTTACCATTTCCATAAACGGTTTGTTGTTGTCGTAGATTGTGTCGACGTCGGAAGTACTGATACCAGTGGCAATGATGCTCACATTAAGCTTAGTTCATTCGCAAATTGTGTCAACGAACTGTGGTCCAGTGATCTCTAACAAGTGCAATAGACAGCGAACGCGTCGTTCCAGGCACGGTCGGTCTCGATTTCATAAACCTCGTCTAAGGCCGAGTCGTAAGTTTAATCTGCGACATTTTTATGGATACAACAATATTTTAATTGAAAAATTTATTATTTTAAGAAATCAACGATGACTCGAAGATCTCTCAAGGTAGCGTTTCGGATAAGGCTAGTGGAATGGAATCGGAAATATCGGCTTCGGTGCGTTTCGCAAAAAATGTTATGGTCGGAACTACGACAGTTTCTAATGTTTTAAATTTGAGGCAAGAATGCAATGCGTTTTTACCTGTAAATGAATCTCGAAGGGAATCCTTAACGAAGGCTCAACCTTCCACGACCGCTAAAAATGTGGAAGTTGAAGAAGCAATAGGTAAAAAGGCATAATAAATTAAATATTTTTGATATTGACAGAAATATTTGCAGACGATCTTCAAGAACATCAAGAAGATACGGTGCACCAAGATGATGACGGTTTTGAAAGTCTCAACGGCAACGTCTCCAGCGACAATGATCGAGAGGCTTCACAAAAAGAAGGCAAGAAATCGATCGGTTCTGAAGTCACGGGTGAGAAAGAAAATCATTTCGAGGAGGCTAGGGAGATTGATAACTTATTTCCGGGTCCTGCAGGTGCGTTGCGTACACATGAACTACTTGATGTATGTGAAAATGAATGATTAAATTATCGTGTAACTTAGACCCCATGAATTTTTCCTTTACTTGCGCTGACATGGAGCTAAATTTCTCAATTGTACAATGAATTGAAAAAAATTTTCAAATGTTCATGCAGTAGTCGAAACTTTAAGAAAAATGGAGGCTTTCGTCGATTCTGAAGAGGACGAACGCGATAGTCCAGTAGGTTTCTTTGAACTTCACTTTCAATTTCTTATAAATAGACTAGCATAATCTAATCGTGCGTGGCTCTTGATGATTTTAAGGTTAGCGAATTTCCTTTGGTTCATCCACGAGAAGATAGAAAACAATGTGAGAGTGAAGAAGAAGGAGAATGCGAGGAAGGTACTGTGAACCATTTGACAGAGGCGACAACATCAGCAACTGAGTGGATGGGAGTGACAACAAACACCGACGAATGCAGTTACAGGTATGTTGGATCTGATTTCAAAAATTAATATAATATGAATATTGTGAATTTTATATTTTCAGCTCGGAATTGGAAGAATCCGACATCCAAAGCGAGTCGAATGCGAACTGCGAATTCGTCGAACATCCATTTTCGTGGGAGTTTGAATTACCGCCGTCGATTCTCCTTAGTTCCAGCTGCACATCGTCTGATCGAGGTTAGTATTTTATTGGTATTTTCTACGCAGGATTGTATTCCAAATTTTAGGATTGAAAAATATAAGAAGAATTAAATATTTGTCGTAATTTTGTGTAATATTTACTTTGTAATATGATATGCTTTGTCCATCACGATTTCCTTCGATCTTCCCAGATCGATCTCTCCTTCATATAACAACGTAATTAGCTTTTACTGTGGGGGTGCTGATTAATCTGATGTCTGATTTCGTAAAGATAGTGTAAAATTTTACTTAACCCATTAGGTCCCAAAACGAAGAATTTTTCTTGTATTTTTCAGCTGTAAGTTTTGAGGGGTTATCAATCACGAAAAAATTCTGGACTTATAATTTCTGACGTGAAATTCATCGTACTTTCCGATTCTGAACTTATAATGTTTTAAAAACACGATCCAAAAAAGATACAATCGATTATTTAACAAAAAGTCGGACTTTTCACCCTAATTTTTTGTTTCGATCGTCAATTTCGCGCCGAAACTAGATGACGAGATCACTATAAAGTGAAAATTTGTAGGTCTCGGGCCCTAAGCTTCGAAATGTACGAGCGTAAAAATTAAATTTCAAAATGGCGATATCCAATATGGCAGCTCGAAGCCGAAAATTTAATGACATTTTCGATTTTGTCATGTTTAACATGTTAAATTGATAAATTCTTACTGAAAATATGTTTATTAAAAGTTATTTGTGCCGCTAATCTCTAATTGGATGTCGAATTTCCAAAATTCAAAATGGCGGATCGAATATGCGGGACGAAAATTTTTGAAATGTTTCAATTTCTATAAAAATCGGTATGACGTGTTTTTTAGGATCGCTGATCATGAATCTGACGTCAAATTTACGAAATTAAAAATGGCGGATCCAATATGTCGGTCGAAAATGTCCAAATGTCCCCATTTTTATAAAAGTTTGCATTCACTGATTTTTTCTGTCGTCGATGATGATCGTTTGTAATCAGCAAGTTCAAAATCCCAAAAAATAAAAAATTTGCTTTCTCTTTTGTCTATGTACGGAAAGGACAAAATATTTTAGTATCTTTGTTGTCCTTCGGAGACCCGTCATCAGTACGTTTTATATTTTATTACACTTGCAGTGTCATGCACAATTTGGACACGACGTGATGCTAAGAAAGCCGAACTCTCCGTCTTGGACATTAGTTCGGCAATAATTGCCCGAGTAGAATCAATGCCCGAAAGCATGGATTACTTCTACGTGGGCATGTTCTTGGCTATCATATTGTCTCTGGTGCCTTCCTTGAGACGCGTGAACGACCATTTTAGCAACGACGCCCTAAACAGCACGGTGACATCGCTGATGCCGAGGGATGTCACTGTCATTGGCAGCGAATCCATTTCTTACATCATTTGCAGGTTGTTGGGCATCGCTTTCGGAACTACTTTTTGGTAACAAGAGTCATTTCAGAATCGCACGTTTTGGTCACTTATAAACCAACTATGATGTTTACCTGCAATTTTATTGTATGTCGTAGGCAGCGAACGATGATTCTGATCTCAGCGTTTGAAAGGCTCGTGCTAGCATCGCTTTTATTCTTTTTGCTGGCGGTTGCAGAACGAACCTACAAACAGCGGCTACTTTACGCCAAGCTATTTTCACATTTAACCTCCTCGAGGAGGGCCAGAAAATCTGATTTGCCGCATTTTCGATTGAATAAAGTCCGGAATATAAAAACGTGGTTGAGTGTCCGGTCGTATTTGAAGGTTAGGACAATTTTATTTTCATTGATGGGTGATTCTCCAAAAAGAGGGCATTTTCATGTCTTCACGTTCTATCATCTAAATAATTTGTTATTTTATTATCAACTTTTAACAAAACAGTCATTTAAATATTCCTCAAGCATAATATGTAACAAAAAACTACAATTTAATACATAAACTTAGAAAAAAAGTTGCATTTAAGAACCGAAAAATGGCATTTCGGTATGTCTTAATCTCTGAGTACCGAATTTTTAACTCATTCAGATTAGAAAAACCGAATTATCTTAAACTGTTCAGTTAATATTCTTACAGTTGAACTCAAAAAGTACAGTTTCTATTGTTAGAAGTTTCATTTAGATATACATATTAATAATTACTGAAATACAAGGGTCCTGTCAAATTTCTACGCGTCCACGACAATACTTATTAAACCGATATAAATCAAATATACTGAGTGCACTTTTTACTTAAAACGCATCGGAAATTTAAAACAAAAACCCGTCACTATTCGGATCTTTGAAGTAAAATGGAAAAAATAAAATTCATACCTTTTCCGAAGTAAAAACACTCGAGACATAGTGCGTATTTTTACAAAAATCCATTGTCGTGCCACGTACCCGGGAAAAAATGGATTATATACAATTATATATAATAATATATAATTATACATGTTTATATACGAGTATATATAATTATATACAATTTTTGACACAATTAAATCCAATTATATATAATTATATATGGATTTTGGCCGTATATAATTATATACAATCGTAAATAAACATATATAATTATATATTAGCATATATAATTGTATATAATTGACTGCTTTGTATATAATTATGTACGGCCAAAATCTACATATAATTATATATAATGGGATCTAATTGTATCAAAAATTGTATCTAATTATATATAATCGTATATAAACATATAATTATATATTATTATATGTAATTGTATCTAAATTTATATATAATTATATATAATTGTATATAATCCATTTTTTCCCGGGTAATATCTTCGGTATTTCACCACAAACAGCGAAACGAAAACGATAAAAATGTGAAGATTTTTTACTTGATAGTGTATAAAAAATGTAAGAACAGATTTTATTCAAATTTCCATTATTGTGCCGTCCATTATCGTGGTAGGCATAACATATTATACGGCCGAGTACACTCGGGCGTTTCATCGTAACCCACTGTGTGGAATTTTTAAAACCTTAAATCGGAATTACACTTATTACCCGAAAACTATCAACGAATTTTTACAGATTTTTTGGAGGTAATGTAGAGGTCGTTATTTTAATTTATTGGCAAAATAAGACCTTTTTAAAGACAAAAATTAAATTTTCTATATTTCGTATAGGAAGTAAAGAAAAAAATGTAATTTTAGTGAAAATAGTTAATTTAAAGGACATTTTTATGACCTTGAGTACACTAAATTCAGCATATTGCAAGTACATCTACATTTTTTTAAAATATGACTAAATAATTGTAATAAAGATTGTTACGAGCTAAAAAATTCATTGATTCATTGTATTCGTCTAAAAAAATTAAAGAATTTTTTTTACATTCTCGAACAAATTTATTTTGTAATTTTGGTAACAATATTTCACACAAATAAATGATGAACAATTGTTACTTTAAATATATAATAATATTATATTTTTAAACAGATAGTTTGAAACTTTTTCATCGTGACTTTTTTTAAGTTTTTTTAACAATGTTTTTGTTAGCGATAGGTATATTTCTTCTATTGTTATCGACGTTAATCAGTAAATTTTGAAAGTCATTTTCATTATTCGTGAGTTTCTTATTATATATTGTAGCTTAATCTAGACCTCTTTCTGATATATCATTCACAACACTTAGTTTTGTCAATTGTTACTTTGACCTAATAAAGTCGTCTTCTTCCCACAAATTTGGACCATTCGTAAAAAAACTTGTTGATAATTTATGGAACTCATATAGTTCTATACTATTTTAAACCCTCTGTACGAAATTACAGAGGAGTGACCCTAACGAGTACAGGATATAAGATATATGCTAACATATTGAATAGGAGGCTAGTAAAAGAGCTGGATGTAAAGAAAGGATGGTGTAGGTCTCAGGCAGGGTTTAGGAAATGCAGAGGAACAGTGGAAAACATAAAAATACTGAAACATGTGGTGGGGAAGAGGCTGAAGAAGAAGGAAAAAATGTATGCGTTATTCCTGGATCTTAAGGCAGCGTTTGATAGAGTAGAGAGGAAAGAATTATGGGAAATGATGAAAAAGAGAGGGGTAAGCGAAGACCTGATAGACAGGGTGAAAGAAATATATGAGGAGACGAGGTGTGTAGTAAAGATAGGAGAGGGCATATCAAATGAATTTTGGGTGGAAAAGGGGGTGAGACAGGGATGTCCTTTGAGTCCAACTTTGTTCAACATTTATTTGGCAGATATAGAGGAAGAGTTAAGTAAGGGAAGGGGTGGAATAAAGATAGGAAGAGATAGAGTGTGGTCAATTGAGTATGCTGATGATATCGTACTGGTGGCGGAAGAGGAAGATGGATTGAGAGATATGATTAGGAGTGCCAAAAGATATCTAGAAAGGAAGAGCTTAGAAATAAGTATAGAAAAGTCAAAGGTTATGGTCTTTAAGAACAAGGGAGGGAAGGAAAAAGAAAGATTTTGGTGGTGGGGGCAAGATAGATTAGAAGAGGTAAAAACATATAAGTATTTGGGATATATTATAGAGAAGTGGAGGAGAAAGGGAACACGTTAGAGAGAGGATAAGGAAAGCTAGAGTCTCAATGGGGTGGGTATGGAGCTATGGAGAGAGAAAATTTAAGGGGGATGTGAGGTGGAGGCTAAAGTTATTTGATACCATAGTGAAAGGTATATTGTATTATGGAGTAGAGATATGGGGATATAAGGAGTGGAAAGAAATGGAAGATATACAAAATAAATATTTGAGGTGGATTTTAGGGCTGGAAAGAACGACTTCAGGATACATAGTGAGGGAAGAGCTAAAGAGGAATAAATTAAGGGTGGAGACGGGATGGAGAGCGGGAAGATGGGAAGAAAGGATGGAAAAAGGAGAAGGAGGAGAGATTGGGAGATTGAGTATGCAAGAGAGAAGGAAAGAAGAAAGGGAAAGGGAAATGGGAGCCTGGACAAGACAAAGTGTGGAGAGAAGAGAGTATATGTGGAGAGGAGGCATGAGTGAGATAAGCTTGCAGCAGTATGGAGAGTATAAATGGGAAAAAATGAGAGAGATAGATATAGAAGTGGACGAGCAAGAGAGAGGAGATTTGATAAGGAGGTCAAAATCATGTAGAAATTACGTAAGGGTGCTGGGGACACCAGAGTATATAAGAAATAGTAAAAGAAAAGGAGGAAAAAAGCTAGAAAGAATAGCAAGATGGAGGTGCGGAAATGAAGAGAGGGGAAACAAATATTGGTTAAGAGAGGAAGACAGGAAATGTCGACTGTGTGGAAAGGGAAGGGAAGATGTGGAACATTTAAAGACTGAATGTGAGTACATTACAGAGAAAGTAGGGAGAAACTTCGAGGTACTAGACGAGGATGGAAGGGGTTATGAATGGATGAAAATGATAGAACGGAAAAGAGATGAGAAAGAGAGAGAGAGAGAGAGAATAAAAGAGCGTGAAGGAAAGAGAGAGAGAGAGAGAGAGAATAAAAGAGCGTGAAGGAAAGAGAGAGAGAGAGAGAGAGAGCGAGGAAAATTAATGACAGTGGATATGTTTGAAGTATATGTAAAGTAAAGTATGCAAGAGGACAGATAAGATACGAAAGTTATGTAAAATTAAGTTTAGTTTAAAAAGAATGTTTTTAGGTAAGAGTAAATGTAAACGGAAGCCTTGTAATCACGAAAGTGAACAATAAAGATACATACATACATACATACTATACTATTTTAAGTAAAGAAGTGATGAATTTCCTTTTTTCAAATCTCTTGTAATGGAAAGTCAGCTGTAGTAGGTGGATTATCACAACTCTTTTTTTTTAATGCATCAACCATAAACTCTGATCAGATGTTAACCGCGGATCAAAAAAAGCAAGTCGTACGGGATGTTCACTGAGATACCATAGATATTCCTGGAATAGTTTTTTTGTAATCGGCTAGTTCTTTTAGAAACATTCAATTATTAAATGGAGCAGAAACAACCGATGGGCAGATAAACCAATACTGGAAATAGGTTTTGTCTTTAAATTGTATAAAAACAACTTTGAACTTGCAATATGCTGAATTTTGTGTACTCAAGGTCATAAAAATGTCCTTTAAATTACCTATTTTCACTGAAATCAAATTTTCTTAATTACTTCCTATCCTTTACAAGTAAGTGGCCGAGTTACAACAATAACCAACACTGAAATATAGAAAATTTAATTTTTTTCTTTAAATAGGTCTTATTTTGTCAATAAATTAAAACAGCGACCTCTAAATGCCCTTCAAAAGAATCTATAAATATTCGGGAATAGTTTTCGGGTCATAAGAAGTCTAATTTCGATTTAAGGTTTTAAACATTCAACAGAGTGGGTTTCGTTGAAGCGCCCTAGAGTACACGGCCGATTTCACACATTTTGCAAACAACTCTTAGTAAGTTAATTACATTTACAAGTTACGTAGAATATTAAATGCACAGAAGAAGAGATAAGGAACGAAAGAAAAGCAAAAGCGGAAAAAGAATTCGGGGGAATCCGATCGAAAAACCCAAGGCTAAAATTCGACTAAAATATTAAAAATACAATGTACAATCTGTTTTTCTTTTTTCTTAAATTTTTAATACTGTATTATTCATTATTTAGTTATATATAAACGTTTTATATAATTGAATTAGTTCTTTAGCGAAAGAAAACAAAATTACAGCAATATAAAAACGTGTAACACTAAAAACCTTCTCAGTGCCTTTAAAATAACTTTGTAGCGTAACCACTTAAATTGTGGCCAATAATCATGAACAGACAACAAAAAATATTTTTAATTACTTTCATTAAAATTCTTTTCTGTTTCGAAAGTGCCTTGTTTCTGGAGAATCACCTAGATATATTTAATTCTCAATAAGAAAGAAGGAATGGGTATATAATACTTTTATATATTTTCAGAGGAGGGGACCGCAGCGATCGGTTGATGTGATTGTGTCTTCCGTATTTATAATAACGCTGGTTTTGCTATCCTTTGTATGTCTGGAATTAATTAAGGTACGTAATGGTCTAATAAAAACGCATAGTTTAAATATAGTCGATCTCAATTATATAATAACTGTAACTAATCATTACATTCATTCAAACTTTTTACATGAATTAAAACGATTATGTGGATTATAATCATAGGATTTGACTGAAAAACAATTATTATGCGGGACTCCTTTGAGTCTTATTAAAGCGATTTTATTGGAATCTATTTGTTTCTGTTTAACTTTTTTATCTCGTTAACTGAGTATTTGCTAGTTCTATTATTATTATGCATATTTTAATATTAAATTATTGGATAGTTAGGTGTATTTGCAAGGATGATTCGATCAATCAGAAAAGTAGTTAGTTAATGAGCGACATCTATAAAAGCAACTGCGGTAATTGCGTTGCGACTGTCTTTTGGTGATCTTAATTACTTTACATATTTTTAATGGCCCCGTATAATGATACTTTTAGGTTACCGAAGTAACAGAATTTTACTAAAACCTGTAACAGACAGACAAATTATGTAACAATATAAGAAAATTGCGAAACTTCTGACAGAAATCTGAATAGGAATCACTGAGCGACGGTGAAATTAGTTTGGTTCGTCGTCGCCAGGGGCAGACGCGACGTTAGCATCCTTAGAATAGACAACAGAGATTCCTGTTATAAAAGTTGGATTTTAATTCGATCATAAGGGATTCAATAGTCTGGTTTCTGTCCATAAAGCATTTCATATCCGAATAGCATTAAATAAGTATGACGTTTTGTCTATACAATGACAATGTATGAATAATATTTGATTAAATGCTTAGAAATTTATGTGCCAGTGTTGGTTCAATAAATTTGATGCTTTTTATATCATTTATTTATGTAATTAACAACAAATTAACGTAAATTACTAAGAATTTACGTACGAAACTACATCAAACATGCTGATATGTATTTTCTCTGTATAATTGTAGCTACTTTTTATTTAAAACTATTTTTTAATCGTCATAATATCGAAACTAGATAAACAGAAGAAAAAATGTTGAGTTTTTTTTACATTGCCATTGCGATGAAATTATTTGAAAAAAAATCAGTTATACTCTCATATCAGTTACGTGTTTTTCTATAACATACTTAATGGTGGGGTTAAGCCACCAGAATTTTTAGCAAAAAAAAAATACTTCCGAAGTTATTTTGATGACTTTTCATCTCAATACAGCTATATAAAACTGTAAAAAAAAAAAAATAGTGTGATCCGGGTTTTTGATAATATCTTGGCTTCTACGTAAGTTTCGACAACGATATATCAGCCAATTTTGAAGCTAGTTTCAAGCCCTACAAATTATATTTAAAACACTCTGACCAAAAATGAATATTTCTCAGGTTAGAGCCGATAAAAAGAGAAAAAAAAATGCTTATTTTTGCGGTTTTTCGCCTCTACCTCGTTTTGTTCAACAGCTAGTGAATTTTTGCATAGGAGAAAGTTGTAGAGCTTAAAAAGAAATTGAGCGAAAAAATGAGAAAAATACCGTTTTTATTTTTTGTTGCTATGGCGCACCACTTTTAAAAATCTGAAAAAAATTGGCCGTATAGATTGGCCTAAAATACATCTTGAATTTTTTCAAGAGGGCGTTTTTTTTTAAACCCGAGAAAACTTGTTTTGAATTTTGTATGAATTTTTTAAAAAGTTTCTATAAGATCAAATTCCTTGAAAAAAATTTTCGCAGCTACACTCTAATATTATTTACATGCATGAATTTTTCTGTAAAGATTGCATAATGTGGCTACGAAATAAAAAATAAAAACTGAAAATTCACGTTTTTTCCTATAGCGAGCGTAATTTTGGAAATAGGGAGTTGAACATTTCTGAGAATTATTATTTTTCGACATATAATAGGATAAAATTTCATTTATCTGAATCCCTGCTGGGGCAGATTGGACATTTTTATCCTGCTAGGCCCTTTAATGAAGCAAACGAATTGTTTTATTTATTTTACGTATTTCTGTTGCTGTAACTAAAAATCACTAAATCGTGTTTCAGTAAACTCCTAAATACATTTTTAACAATGTTTGGAATAGTTATTTTTATTTTATACTACAGAAAATAAATATAAAAAACCATTAAAAATTGTGCTTTTCCTGGACTTAATTGGTTAGTCGGATTGGTTTGGATTATGAGCAATTTCACGTGAAGCGGATCAGTCACCTCTCAGAAATGTTTATAATTTTGTTTATAGATAGTTTTCGGTGAAATATAATGTTTTGACAAGTGATGTTTTCTTATTTAAAAAATCCACCGAGTTATAAACAACCCAAGATTTTGGGGGAACTTTTTAGTAAAAACTTCATATTTTTTTCCTATAAGTTCTACCGAAAAATGTTCATACAACATTTTTCATATTAAATTTTAAATTGCTAAGAGCAGGTTTGCTATAGTCTTAATTTCCTACAACTCGTATAACTAGTGTTAATTACTATTTATAGTAATTAACAAAATACGTCATTCTGAAATTTAAAAATTAATAAATAAACAACATATGACGGTTTACGATGGAGTAAGAGTCTTATTGTAATGTTATTTTTACCGCAACGACCTTCGCATTGCCGATATTAAATTGTGTACAAAAAAAGTTTTGAATATTTTTCTGAGCTATGTTTCTCGAAAACGAGACAAACACATCGTTCTGATTTTTTGTACAACACCTCAATACTGGTACAATATAAATAAATTTTTTATGCCCATATTGATTGTTTAAAAAATTTATAAAAAATATATTGCCAAAAACATAAGGGATAAATCATCTTTTTATAATTTTATTGAAAAGTTTAACTTATTACCCATAAACTTTGTATGAAACATTTTTCGAACTTAGAGGAACAAAAATATGAATTTTTTAATAATAAGTTCCCAAAACCTTGGCTTGTTTATAACTCGGTGGATTTTTTAAATAAAAAAAAAATCACTTGGCAGAACATTGTATCTCACCGAAAACTATCTATAAACAAGATTAGAAACATTTCTGAGAGGTGACTAATCCGTCTCACGTGGAATTGCTCTTATAAATTAGGAAAAAATTGGGTTTAACTTGTTATGTAATCATTTTACCATTTACGACGTATTTGTTTTGACGAAATATTCTTTTTGACAGTAGTGTATTTTCTTTAAAAATCGATAACTTTCTTCACACAAAATATTAAATTACTGGTTTTTTATAATCAATAATGTTTACGAGAGATGATTGATGTGTGAATTTTGACCTGTCGACCTCAATACCGAAACATTGAACGACTGTAAATAGATCACGCGTTACACAAAGATCGCAAACATTTCTGTTTATAATTAGAGAATAATAGGGTAATGGATTGTTTAAATTTCTGATCGGGATTTTTTTCTGCGGTGGCTCACATTTGTGTTTAAGGTCCTATATTTCTTATGTTGCATTGTTTTTTAATTCCAAATCGTCCATATGTTACTTATATTGACGTGACATTATAAATTGATGATCCCAACTTTTTAATCGACCATCGTCGATTTCGTTCGTAATTTTTTTATGGTTATATATGGACGAATTAAACGGCGTATCCAGATTTACTAAGTGAGGATTTGTACATCGATTACAAATTTGGGGAATTTCCCTAAAATGTGATAACTCTTGTGTATTAATCTATGTATTCTTAAATAGTTTTGGGTTTTTTCGGTCACATAAATAATGGAAATTGGAAATGGTTAAGTTTAATAAAAATTAGGACGAGGAAAAAACAAATAAACAAGA
Source organism: Trichopria drosophilae (assembly GCA_030407085.1). NCBI lineage: Eukaryota > Metazoa > Arthropoda > Insecta > Hymenoptera > Diapriidae > Trichopria > Trichopria drosophilae. The sequence continues at coordinate 19,324,872 of CM059583.1, read as the reverse complement.
GTTAATAATTTCGAGGATTTTTTTGTACTTCAAATAATAAATAAATATTTAGCAACGTTTCGACTCTGATACGAGTCCCCTTCAAGGCTATGTGCCTATACTACAAAAAAACCCTCCAATTTATTAACCCTTATTTTTACATTTTTATTAAACTCAACCATTTTTAATTTCTATTATTTATGTGACCAAAAAAACCAAAACTTTTTAAGAATATATTAATTTATAAATCGGTCGATAAATTGAAACCTTATCAAACTCTGGAGTATTCTTCAATTTCAGAGTTTAAAATTAATTTTCTTTGAATAAGATTTTTTTTAACGTTGCAATTATTAAAAAATCTAAATTTTCAAAACATCGTCTGTTCCTTTAAACAAAAAATAATTATTTAATTTGTAATAAGGCCGCTTTGATTTCATCGGACATCACGTTTATTTTAGAGACATCAATTTTTATATTATAGTATTTTACAAAAACCCATAATCGTTTAAAAATACTTTTAAAAAATTCCTTAAAATGAAAAAAATGATTTTATAAACTTTTATACAAACAAAAAATCTCGAAAAAAGACTATTTTAGAAAGAAAGAGAGTTTGGAAACCTGCGAAAACACGCTATTATACATTAAATTATCCTTAGTTTATGTAGACCGACAATAAGAAATTTTGTGTTTTTAGAAAATCCAAATTTTTTAAATAAAAAAATCTTTAAAAATTTAAAAGAGACTTATTTGGTCGAAATATTTCTATACGTAAAAATTACGAAATTAGCGGTGGTTGATTGAAATGTTGGGGCAGTTGATGCAGAATGCAGATAAAACGCACAAGATCGCATTTACATAAAATATTATTTATCAGGGAAGAAATGTTACAAAAGGACATTTAATCCTCCCGTGTACTATGGCGAATACATTTGTTCAAATTACACCTTTTCCACCTAGGAAAAGAAAAACTGGTGCTCAGAATGGTTAATAGACTTATATTTTAATTTATTTTATTTTTTTATCAATAATATTTGATTGCAGTAGGTGTCGCATTTTAATAATAGTTCAACTTCTGTTTACATTTTCATAATTATTATATTATAGATACATTGTTTTCATTTGAAAGTGTGCGAAAAAAAAGTAAATGTTATGATCAATAAGGAGGTCGGCTACTTCAAAAATCTATTTCAAACATCGAATTTACAATTGCAAATGTTCAAATTAGTGTATGATATTTTCTTTACATTGAAACAAATTTTTTAGTGCGACCTACGGATTTTCTTTCCATTTAGTATATTTAAACGTACGGATGAAACGTTAATAGATATGCGTGTTATTTATTCACGTGGGAGACACCTGGCGAAGAAATCAACACGTATCGCCTCCGAATGCACACGACGAATCGTGCCTGTCTTCAATTTTGAAAGTTGTAAATGTCACGTACGTTTAAATTTATTCGATTGTAGATTGTCTGGTAAAAATAGAAAGTTAAAACAGTATCCTTTTAACATGAGTGTATTTTGGGCCGAATCAAATTATAAACTTGTCAAGTAGATAATGATCTAGTCAGTAATTATGGCGATACTGCCCTTTGTTTTCTTAATTACGGCGCTTTCATGTTGGTTACTCATGGAAATTAAAATAATAATTATTATTGTCATCTACAAATAAGTCTAGGGGCCTCAGATGGCGTTGTATTCACCAAGACACAACTCGACATAATACTTAAGACATGGTGTAATTTTCATGTATATCAGAAAGTTTGGTTATTATATTACAAAAATAAATATACCTATATTTAATCTAAGGGATGGCCCTTAGATTATACCCTTAGGCTGTGGCCAAAATTTGTCGATGCTGGGATCATTAATAAATATTTCCATTTCAACAATGAAGTTTATTTTAACATGCATTGGAAATATTAACAATTTTATTATATATAAAAATACAATGGCATAGACTAGTACCGTCCAAATTTCTAGTAGTAAAATACCGGAAAATGAAATTAATAGTAAAGACAAACATAATCTTAAACTTGGGCATAGTTTAATGCAACTTTACATCCGAGAATGATTCTTACGCAAAAATATAATAGTCGAAGAAATATAGCAAACAAAAATTTACTTTAATTTATTTAAGTAATTTAACTAAAATTTCAGCCAATCGATAATTAAAAGACGACATTTTCTGTTCCTTAACCTTAAGATTAACCTTAATATTTTTTATATCGCGTGAATTTTGCGAGAGAGAGAGAGAGAGATTGATTGATTGATTGATTGTCTTTATTATGGCTTGAGGTATTACCTCTTAGGCCAGCAATATAGAGCATACATACAGATAACTAAAACTAAAACTAAGCTTAATATAACAAGGCATACTAACAGATGCATATAAAAGCGCAAGACTAGTTCTATAACAAAGTAGATATAAAATAGATAGATAGATAGATAGATAGATAGATAGATAGATAGATAGAGAGAGAGAGAGAGAGAGAGAGAGAGAGAGAGAGAGAGTAGATTAAAAAAAATCACATTATTTTGTTAAAAATTGAATAAGTTTTTGTAAAGAAATATTACACAAAATCCCAAAGCGCTAAATTGAAGCGGACAGGATTAACTATCGATCACACGTTATATTTTCTCTTGCAAGCTTTTTTAAAAAAATAGAAGCAGTTTAAAAAAAATAATACGAAATGACTTTGGTAAATCGAGTACAGTTCATAGGAAAATGCATATACGAAAATGAAACCACAGCGACTGAGAAGCTGAAAGTCTCCTCTTTAATTTGCTTTGTTTATTCTTCCCTGCCTTAACTTGGCGATGTGATATTTACTTTTATTGATATTTTAATTGAGCCAACATTCCGCAAAGATGATCTCATACCTATGAACGGTACCGTATATACAAGTTTATTATACGTATTTGGTCGTTCTGAATACGAATTTGAAGGTTAGAATGTGCAAAACTGCACAGAACGCCGTTTAAATTAGCAATTTAATGAGAAACTAACAACTTTTTCGGAAAACTCGTTTTCAAAATCTACGTATAATATGTCCACAGATTTATCTACACTTATTATGAGTACAGTAGAGTCCCGGTATAATTGAGTCTCGCTATATTTACGTCCTAGTTTATTTGCCCGGTCTGTCTCGTTATATTTACCTTTCGCCGCTCTCTCTCTCTTTCCCCCACCTTGAGGGCTGGAGCCTCAGGAAGGGCCTGCTGTGACGTCACGATATAACGCGACTGAGGGCAATAGGAGTAGTGACGCTACCCTTCTTTTGGTAAATATAGCGAGACAGGAGGGGAAAGCGAGGAACCGAGTGGGTAAATATGTAAATATACCGGGACTCGACTGCATTTCGACGTCCTGAATCGGTCTCTTTGTAGTAGAACGTCCAAAAATGAACGGAACAATATTTATTTTAGTGATTTAATAACAAATTTATAAATTAAACGTTGTTTGTGATACACGTTTAGTCCGTAAAGTGTGATTTTACGGACTGATCTCTGCACTTTACGGACTAAAAACAGTCCGTAAAGTGACTACTTTTGCGAACAGAGTGTCAAAAAATAGTGTTCGCTCCTCGGCAGTAAAATTTTACGAAATCGGTTTGGAGATTGTGCGATCCGTAAAATTGATTGATGATGATTGAACGGCCTAGGACCGAAAAGTACTATTTCGTCACATTAGGCAATTATAACCTCGAAATTCGATTTCAGGATGTCGCAATACGTATAATAAGCATGGATAAATCCATAGACATAATATATAGACTTTGAAAAGAGTTGTATTTTTTTACTATTAAATTGGTAACTTAAATATTGTTCACAGCACTTTGGGATATTATAACCTCGAAATTCGAATTCAGGAGGTCGAAATACGTGTAATGAGCTTGGGTAAATCCGTGAACATATTATGCGTAAATTTTGAATACGACTTTACCGAAAAATTGTATTTTTTTTTGTATTAAATTGGTAATTTAAATGTTAATAATAAATTGAATATTTTTTGCCTGCACTTTCTTCGTTTTGACGATCAGTTATTCGGAAGAATGGTAAAATAAAAATACTTATCAATTTTTTTCGAGCTATTAGAATATTGGGATTTTATTGAAACTCTGAACAAAGGTGAACAAAATACTTCAATTTTAAGGAAAAATTTTACTTTTATACCCTACATCATTCTAACGACCTCAAAATGGCGTCAACAATGAAAATGTCTTTGAGAAATTTCTGGACGCTCTAACTCAAAAACTACGAACTTTAAAAAAAAATGCCCAGAATGAAAAGTTATTAGAATTAATCGAGAAATATACTGCAATTTTTTTAGATTTTTGTGATGACATTTTGAGAAATTTTTTTTCAAAATTTTTTTCAAAATCATAATTTATTTATGAAAAATTCTGAAAAAAAATTTGGTGTATTGACTTATGAATTCTACGAGTTTTTTTGTTCTTTGCAATTTTTTCCAAAAGTTAATAGTTTTTTGGGGGGAAAAAATCCTAAACTATAATATTTGAAATTCATTTCCTCGAAAACTATCAACTTTTCGAAAAAATTGCAAAGAACAAATAACTCTTAGAATTCATCAGAGAATACACTAAATTTTGTTCAGAATTTTTCATAAATAAATTATGATTTTGAAAAAAAATTTCTCAAAATGTCATCACAAAAATCTGAAAAAATTCTACTATATTTCTCGATTAATTCTAAGAACTTTTCATTCTTAGCATTTTTTTATAACAGCATGTAGTTTTTGAGTTAGAACGTTCAGAAATTTTTCAAAGAAATTTTCATTGTTGACGCCATTTTGAGGTCGTTACAATGATGTGTGGTATGAAAGTAAAATTTTTCCTTAAAATTGAAGTATTTTGTTCACCTTTGTTCAGAGTTTCGATAGAATCCCAATATTTTAATAGCTCGAAAAAAATTGATAGGAATAAATAATTCCCAATTTTTTGGAATTTTTTTAAAAGTTCGGCGCCATATTGGAATTCCTGATGGCTGAAACTCAGTTTCGACCTCGGAATCTTGAAGAGCGACCTCGAAAACAATAGGATATGTACCTTTCAATTGTTTTCAAATTCGATTTTGATATGAAATACTTGATTGATAATGAAGTATAAAAAATGCCATTTCAGGCGTTAATGGGTTAAATATTGTTTATTTCGGTGCGTTTCGACTTATGGGCCTTCTTCAGGACTATTTGTATTTTATTTTACTATTCTTCCCAATAAATGACCGACAAAACCAAGAAAATGCAATTGAAAGTTTGAAATATTGTTCTCAGCAATTTAGGACATTCTAACCTTCAATTTCAGTTTCATTGGGAGCCCCTAGACTACATATAGTATTCAACTTTTTTTCTAATATAATAACCAAACTTTATTTATGAATGCAAAAATTATCCCATATTTTAAATATTATGTCAAGTGGCAAATACAAAACCATCTGCGGCTATGGATGGAACTTCATAACGAAGATAAATGTTCGTAAATTATAAAGATTATGATCTTTGATGTCGCATTTATCACAAAGTAATAATTAAGATATGGTGTATTTTTGTTGTTGTTTATTATATGTTTACATACAGTATTGCATTTCCATTCCATCCATATAAACTTGTACTACTTCGATGACGTATAATACAATGTTGCAAAATGTTAATCAACAAGCATGTAAGCTCGTATTTTTCTACGTAATTTATTTATGGAGCTACATTCGGTACGAAAAAATACTAAGTACAATTTTTAGCTCTGAAAAATTTTGCCTGGTCTAATTTCAGTCCCGGATATTTCTTGGGGTAGTAGTATTATTTTGTATACAATATAATATTGTCACGTAAGCAAATTATTGGTTACACTTACTACCTGAAAAGTAGAGTTACACAGGAAAATATGAGCCTATGAAACGCGTTTTCTAGAACCAAGAATGGATGGTTTTTTACCGCGATAATTATAAAATGGTAATATTTATTACAAATACAATTTTCTAAAATACGTTATTTACAGGAACTAATGGACATGGTAAATTTTAATTCTAATTATAAGTTCTAATCTTTTGTTAGTAAACTGTCTAAATACGGTGGTTAGTGCCTAGATGGTAACATCCTATAATATAACATTTTCTCGTGCGTCAGTGGCGCCATGATGCGGCCGAATGATGTAACTGAATATCCGTCTATCTTTAATATTTCCAGGAACAAACACGTTTTTATTATAATAATTGCAAGGTGCATATCCACATACTCTTATTCCCATTATTTTGTTACGAATCTGTAAATGTAGGCCACGTAACATAACATAACCTGCATAATCATTTGATTATTATTTATTTTTAATAATCGTGTATGTTTTCACTTATATGTAAATTATTTAAATGTTTTCTACGTAATGAAAGAAAGTTATCGTATAGAAAATAAGCATTAAGGGGAGGGACCGGTGAGATTTTGACCCCACGATATTTAGAATATGACGCATTGTTGATAATATGTTTAGACACTATTTTAACACCAAAATTAAGGTGGATACTCAAAAAAAAATAACAAAAAATTATTTCGGTGATTTAGAATTTTTTTCTCGTGAACAATACGACGAAACTAAAAATCCATACCCTTGATTGTTTGAAACCGAGAAAAATGAACTCCCAATTTTTTTCAGAAAAAAATATTAAAAATTGTAGAAGTTATTTCATTTTTAAGGTATAATTTTTATATTTCATCTGCAATTATCCGTCTTTTTGCACCAAAAAAATCGTCTAAACTTTATTATTTAACTATAAACATCTTACTCACATCTATTGCATTGAAGTTATATATTATATATTATATTGCATACACTCTTTATTATTTTGTTTTCGAAAGACATATATACAGCATACATACATGTTCCTTGAAATTCAAGAACACTGATTATATAACATTTTTATCTGATATATATATAAAACTAAAAAATCGCGGTTTGTTAAATGAAATTTTATATTATTTTCGGTTTGAAACATCATATAGATTATAGAATACTTATACCAAATATAGTCCTTTGATACTGAGATACCCTGTGTACACATATACGTATATACTCGTAGATAGATGTAAGTAAGATATTTAGTTAAATAATAGAGTTTAAACGATTTTTTTAGTGCAAAAAGACGGATAATTGCAGATGAAATATAAAAATTATACCTTAAAAATGAAATGATTTCTACAATTTTTAATATTTTTTTCTGAAAAAAATTGGGCGTTCATTTTTCATGGTTTCAAACAATCAAGGGTATGGAGTTTTAGTTTCGTCGTATTGTTCACAAGAAAAAAATTCTAAATCACCGAAATTATTTTTTTTATTTTTTTTTAGTATCCATCTTAATTTTGGTGTTAAAATAGTGTCTAAACATATTATCAACAATGCGTCATATTCTAAATATCGTGGGGGTCAAAATCCGGTCCCTCCCCTTAATGGGTTAATAAATAGTAGCTCTTACCATTTAGATAGTAAAAGGAACAATCTACAGATCTTACTAAACTAACGATGGCAAAACTAACTTTTTTAGTTTATGCCATCTGTAACTTCTCTGTTAGTAAAATCGACCATTTCGAGCAGCTAAGCATTTCTTGTCGTATAATTCATTTATTTTAGTTAATTTATCTATCAATTACCCTAGGTATTATGACTAAACGTCTTTTTTGATTATATATATCTTTCTCAACTAATATATATTTTTGCGCTGTAATTTTAATAGTATGTGTGTGTGTGTGTGTCTATTTATACTGTTTATATTTCGTATTCTGTATAGTTAATTTTCTTTTTTGTAAGGACTTATTATGTATATTTGTATTTTTTACTAACCGTATTTTGTATTATTTTTTTTGTATAATTTATTTTCTATTTTGTAAGGACTTATTGTCCGTTTATTAATAATAAATAAATAAATAATGAAAATAAATCCACGGTAGTTACATATCTTAAATAATAGCTAAATTATATTTTTTAGGATTTAGAAAGTTTGCATTCGCGTTATAACATCGAAGCATTGTTCTGGAGTTTTGCACTGGGACTGTTTATATTACGATTTATGACGTTGGGTACAAAGATTAATAAGAAATATCGAAACCTGTCCGTTTTGATAACCGAACAGGTATGACATTATACCGATCTAAACTAATATCGTCTTTTTAAGATGTTGCCAATTTGGAACGTTTTATTTTACAGATTAACCTATACTTGCAAATCGAACAGAAACCGCACAAGAAAGAGGAGCTTATGGTGGCGAACAGCGTCCTGAAACTGGCAGCTGACTTAATAAAGGTTAATTTTTACTTTAGTAGTAACTAAGTTATTCGGGTAGGCTAAGATTTGACTTATTAACTATTTTTAGGAGCTCGAGAGCCCTTTCAAAATCTCGGGACTTTCAGCGAATCCTTACGTGTACACAATCACCAAAGTGGTGCTGCTTTCTGCGCTGTCCGGTGTTTTTTCTGAACTACTCGGATTCAAACTGAAACTACACAAAATCAAGATCAAGTAATTAACGCGTATATTTCGTTCCTTTTAAAAGAGAATCTAGGAAGAATTTAAAATTATTGTTTTTTCCAAATGCGAAATTTTTATTTTCATTTGTCATTACAAACATTAGATCACTTGTTCTGTCGTTGATTGAATTAAAATGAAAGCTTCACATGGCTTATCTACGCACGAAATAAGAAATAACGCATTAAGATCGTTTTTACAATAGGGAGGCAATAATTTTGTCGCCAGGGTTTCTCATCTACCTCATCTCAAGGAAATCTATTAATGTAATGTTAGCATTATGTAATCGAGATCCTGCGATCTGGTATTTTTACATCGCGTTTGACAGCAAAGTTGACCATAGAACTTCGCCTTATCCCCACGGAGAGAAATGGATTGTAAGAGAAAGTTAAAATTCTTAAGTACAATCTACGATGCTGGAGCAATTGTAGCTTGTATATTACAAGTAATAATAATATTTGTACGTATTACAATATTAAATTGTACCAGGAGGTATTGGTTGTAAGTTCCTTGGGCGCCGCTAGGAGCGATCACGTATTACTTTCCCGCATGTGAAGGAAAATTTATGCACATGATTCCTTTTTAATTATCGGCTTGAATCTGAAATTTGCATTCGACAGTGAAATAGTTTATAGTTATCTCGGTAAGTATACATCACATTATTATTAATAATATCTACTTTCTAATGGTAAAATCTATGATAATTCCAGAAACAATCTCTACCTATCAAATGTTGTACAGTGTAGAATATTTCTAGTACCCACTACAATCTATTTTTCTCCGTGCCGTATAGTTAGATGAAAAAAAAAACGTTTCCTAGCAGTTTTGTGATAGGCGCAATTGTAATAGCGAATTGGATGGTTTTATTCTCCTACGACTGTTATGTAAGTTTACGAATAAAAAATGATCGAAGCAAACAAAAAAATAATCACATTCCTTAGTAAGCTTAATCAACAGATTTTAAATAATTAACACGTTTTATTTTTAACTTTGCTTTTTAAGTCACTAAAGATTAAAAAAAGGACATCCGACAAAGTTATATTTATATAACTGCAAAATATGTCTACTGTTTAAAAAAAAGAGAAGGTAGTAATGTTTGAAGAAGTTGCTTCGGTCGGACTTAGAAGATATTTAAACTGTTTTACTTAGTGCAGTTGTTATTGCGACGCTCGGCCACTTGGCTATTTACTGAAAAAGTCTCCACTTTTACACGTGCAAATCTCAATTTTTAGTTCTATTTGTGATTCGTTGAAACGAATCGTACGTTCCTTTGTACAAAATAAGTTATTAACCGAATTTAATGAACATTTTTCACGTAAGGTGTTGTGTTCGTATGTTACAAGTAAGAAAATTCATGTCGACTTTTACAAGTCGGAGTATTACTGAATTATATTATTAAGAAGCCAGTGCAAAAGTTACGACTTTTAATTTTTATTAGCGAATTATAAGCCAATATTACTGATAAAATCGATGTGACATCGATTGTGAATTTTAGAGATGTTTACGAAATTCGTTATACTTGAGAATGTCGTTCACTAGTGACATATTTATCCAAATTGGAAATGCAAGTTTAATTAATGAGCATATTTAGTTGTTTCGGCGGGTAAAATTTTCGTAAGGTTTAGATTTTAGTACAATGTTGATGTATAGCGACTTTCTTGAAAACTTTGGGCCAGAAAAATGCGAATGCGATAAAAATGATCGACTGTGTCGGAAATGAATCAGTGATTTATTTATTAGCGAAACGTAAGACTTTGTTGCATGCGCGTTTTGTCCAGTTTCGCATAGTTGAAGTTTCTTGTCGTGAAGCCTGTAAATATAGATGTAAAAAGTCGTGGGAACGCAAGTTACTCGTTCCCCTTTTTTTGTATGTACATATATTTCATGTACATTTTGTAAAGTACTCGGAATAGTGGGCTTTCATATAGTCGATATGTACAATATCGCAGGAAATTGTTGTTTTAATGTATTTCAATGTGTCGTAAATAAATTGATTACAAACTGTTGCACACATAGCTCCAGAGGTAATTTTTTTTCAACCATATGTAAAAAACTTTATTTACCTATGAACTCCTGAATTTAAAAAAATCCATTCCAACTTCATCGGTTATTTTCAACATCAAATTAACCCATTAAGGCCTAAATTTACACATTTTAAGCATTAAGTAGTTTAAACGACGATAATTTGCATATAAAAAGCATTTGGACAAATTTCACTCCCACTATTTCTCACGTAAAATTATATGCTCTTTCAGAATCTTTCAATAAAATTTCGATAAAATGAAAAGCAAAAAAGTTATACACGTTTTTTTTGTAAAAAAACATGATTTATAAACATTTATTTTCCATTCTAACATCACTTTCATCTCGAAATTGTATTGGGAAACATGTCTAAGGTGAAAATATCGCGTCCATGGACCCTTAGGATTAAAACGTACCGTGTTCTAATTTGAATTTCAAGGTGGCGACTTCCAAAATGTCGCCTAGAAGCTCAAAAATCTTTTTAAAACTTAACAAATTTTTTTCTTGAAAACTATAGACTTTAGAGAACGTTTGCTAAGAATAAAAATGTCTTGGAAGTTAAAGAACCTTCTTAAATTTTATCACAATGTATTGATACACTTTTTGGTTTTTTGAAAATTCAAAAAATCGAAATTTTTAAAAAAGTAATTTTAAAAATCTGAAAAAATTTGAGAAGATTCTTTAACCAATTCTAAGACATTTTTATTCTTAGCAGATTTTCTCTAAAGTCCATATTTTTCAAGGAAATAAATTATTAAACTTTTCTAGATTTTAAGACTAATAAGTTTATTTCCTTGAAAAATATGGACTTTAGAGAAAATCTGCTAAGAATAAAAATGTCTTAGAATTGGTTAAAGAACCTTCTCAAATTTTTTTAGATTTTTAAAATTACTTTTTTAAAAATTTCGATTTTTTGAATTTTCAAAAAACCAAAAAGTGTATGAATACATTGTGATAAAATTTAAGAAGGTTCTTTAACTAATTCCAAGACATTTTTGTTTTCAGCAAACTTTCTCTAAAGTCTATAGTTTTCAAACAAAAAATTTGTTAAGTTATAACAAGATTTTTGAGCATTTAGGCGCCATTTTGGAAGTCTCTATCTTGAAATTCTAATTACAACTCAGTACATTTTAATCCAAAGGGTCCATGGACGCGATATTTTCACCTTAGACATGTTTCCCAATACAATTTCAAGATGAAAGTGATGTTAGAATGAAAAATAAATGTTTATAAATCATGTTTTTTTACAAAAAAACGTGTATAACTTTTTTTCTTTTTATTTTATCGAAACTTTATTGAAAGATTCTGAAAGAGCATATAATTTTACGTCAGAAATAGTGGGAGTAAAATTTTTCCAAATGCTTTTATATACAAATTATCGACGTTCAAACTGATGCTCAAAATGTGTCCGTTTAGGCCTTAATGGGTTAATTTCGAACAAAATCGTATTCCATTATTCATCATATCCATTTTTGGGTAGTTGTTTCGAATAAGGAAATGTGAACATAATTTAATATATATAAGATGGCGTCAATGCGATAGCATTTAAATTTATTCAGTTTCAAATTATTTATATAAAGTTTCATAAATAACACAGAACCACAAAAAAATTTTTCGGTTTGACATTGAAACGCGACTAGGCGATTGTTATAGATTTTGTGCTCCTGAATTCGAATCAGTGGGCAGAATTTGTCCTACATGTCATATATGTAAGCAGTCTGCGAAATCCTGGCTAAAAATAACATGGTGAACGACATTAAATTTATGTTATACCATTACAGTTTTTATATTGCCATCTATTAATTTTACGGAATCCTAAACAAATTTTAAATAAAAACCACGCTCGTGAGGAGAGTTGGAGCCCAAATAACGCAATTTTTACAATTATAAACTAAAATCTACAATAATTCTGATGTGATGAAGGAATTCCATGCGGGGATTTGAAATCAGTGCGCCAAAAATTAAACAAGAATCACCTAGTCAGCTTCATTATGTGATCGGGTCGTTGTTTTATTTACGGATTTCGCAAATACGCATAAAAAAGCAATTTTTTACAATTATAACGTAAAAAATAAAATAATTCTGATGTGATGAATGAACTCTGCGCCAGGATTTGAATTCAGCGTCAAAAAATAAACAAGAATCAGTCATTATGTGGCCGAATCGTTGTTTTATACAGTTATTTGGCAAATATGCATATAAAAGCATTTTTTTACACTTAAAACCTAGAATTTGAAAAAACCTGAGGTACAGGACAAATTCTGTCCGCGGATTCGAATTCAGGAGCCTAAAATCTATAAGAATCGTCTAGTCCGGCTTCCTTCTGTGGTCGAATCGTTGTTTTATACAGTTATTTAGCAAATATGCATAAAAAAGAAATGTTTTACACTTAAAACCTGGAATATAAAAAAAACACTGGCGTATAGGACAAATTCTGTCCACGGATTCGAATTCAGGAGCCCAAAATCTATAAGAATCGCCTAGTCGCGTTTCAATGTCAAACGGAACAAATTTTTTTGTGGTCCTGTGTAATTGTCAGTTTTCCATATTGCTTGGGCATATTGTGGATTATAGTGCACGAATTGAAATTTTTAAATTTGTTTAATTGTGTTGTTTAAAACTCCAAAATCTAAATCTTCAATTTCAAATTTGGTAGCTGCAAGTAAATGCACCAGCTGCGATACATATTACCACCCTGGTTGTGTCGACCGAGCTAAACCTCGCCCCGATGGCAGTTTTTGGAAGTGCTGCAAATGATCCGATGACTCAAAATCAAGATCATCATCTCCGCTTCCACCTATTCGCTTAGTGCAAGACGTCGGTCACGCCGCCTGGTGGTGAATTTTGACAACTCGCATCTGCAATTTGTACGGAGAGTGATATGAGAAAGTGAAATATTTAGTTTTTCTTTAATTTTCTGCGGGTTTTCAAAAGCATTAGTACTTTGAGTATATTGTTTGAAATTTGGCCCAAATTTTGTACATTTTTGTTTGTAACAGAATATTATACTTTTTTAATTCGAATCATTTGGAGTCGGACAAAACGAGGTTAAGGGGCTGAAATGAATACGATAATCCGAACTGGGTTTGAATCAATCACAAACTCAATAAACTTTAATCCAGTAAGTATAGAAATAGGAAAAAATTTGGCTGTAGGATATGTAGTTCGTGTAGAAGAAGTATTTGGAATATGTACAGAGCATAAATTAATTCGTTCCAGTGTAATTCGGCAAACGTCAGTGACTCTTCCACCGTACAAAGTTACATTGGAAATAAGAAAAATACCATGTTTATGTATTAACTAAATTACTAATAATAAAAAATTACAATATATACATAAATATAAATATATTTCAGCTGAATAATGAATTGTATTCTATACAATTTCGAACTCGAAGTAATCATTTTTTTTTGCACAGTATAATAAAATGAATCCTTTCAAATGGTTCTTTAAACCATAAACCTTACTTGCAACACTTAACACAGATCGAAATAAACTTTAAAATATCTCAAATTAACAAATAAATAAGAGCATTTTTACATTGACTTTAATGGCAAAGCTCTGACGTTGCAGATGCGAGTTGTCAGAGATCTCCACGCTGAGCGCTGCCGTCGATTTCGATATCCCCTCCATCGCCATGCAAGTAGCGAATTACCCTTGCTGATCTTAACCCTTTGAAGCACACATTTTTCTTTGCATGGAAATTGGTTAGAATTTATTACTCGGGGTTTTCGGGGTCGCTAATTACGAATATGACCTCAGATTTTCAAAATTCAAAATGGCAGATCCAAGATGGCGGACCAAATTAATAAGATTAGAATTTTAGGGCCTGAGTAAAGATTGTACCCCTAAAGTCTGTTTGAGGCTGCACAATCGTTACGAGGCCATACAATTTTACGGCGAAGAATAAAAAACAAAAAGAGGATTAAAAAAAAATAAAAAAAATTTAAAGAAAAAAACAAAAAAGGTTTTAAAAAAAGGTGGAGCTACAAGCTTAATACGGTATCGTCGTTAGCTCTCGGTTATGAAGCAGTCAAAGTCGGCAATATCTAATGTACAATTTTTCATCAAAATTTTAGTATTTCTTAATCTCAAAAATCTTCAAATTGTTTTTAGCCAATTTTGAATCTGCCATCTCAGAATTTTCAAAATTCAAAATGTATTATATATACGTATTTCGGGGCCCCAGAAACTCCGAACAAACGTTTTCTGGCATAAATACATGTTATTTTTAAAATTCGTGTACTGCTCTTTTGAATTCACCATTTTGAATTTTGGGAATCTGACCCCGGATTCGTCATCAGCTACCATAAAACCCCCTTAGTAAGAATTGCCATGAAAATCGAAACTGAAATAAGCTGGAAACCGCTTTTTTAAAAAAAAACTGCAGTTTTTTAGTGTTTGTTTATTTATAACACTTTTACAATAAATGAAATTTGAATATTAGCGGTATAATATTGTAGAGAAATACCTTAGCTACTGGAATAATTAACTAATATTTTTAAATGCCTCATAACTGAATTTTTATAAATGAAATTATCTGGCAGAAAAGAGGTGGTCCTGAGAGGACCACCGTGCTTCAAAGGGTTAATAGTGCCATAGAAAATGGAAATAATAAATTAATTAAGTCTTTTTCCAAAGAACTTAATACTTTTACGGTAACCGTAAGCAACATCCAGGATATTTTAGGTAGTATCCAAGAAACGCTGGGAAAGGTCAACACTCGTCTGGATGAAATACAAGGTAAGTGAAACAATCTGAATTCACGTGTAACAACAATTGAAGACCGATTATCTATGGCTCCAAAAATTGAAGAAAACCAAACCGTTAGAAAACTCGAAGAAGACGTTACCAACGTGAAGAAATCTGTGAGAAATCTTAAGCCTCCGAGCGAATTAGATAACCTTCTCCTACAAGTCAAATGTGCAAACCGACAAAATTAACTATGATGCCAACAAGACCAAAGAAATAATCAGAAAGAATCTTAATCTTTTTAATATGAATTTTTCAATTTTGCACAAAATTGTTCCTCAGTTTCAATCCGCATAATGGAATCTTTTTCTTTAATTACATACGATCGATGATATGTTTCTTATATATAAATGGTGATAAATTCATTTAAAAAATTGAATATATTTTTACTTTATTGATAATAGTAGTTAAGACATTTTTATAACTTCAGGTAGTGTTTGCATATGATGTCGTTTCAATAATTCGTTATCTAATTCTGATTTGTGGTATAATGGGGAGTTGTACAGCCGTAACGTAGCCTAAAAATCATTGAAAAATTACAATAATAATAATAATAATAATAACGTCTTTATTAGCGAACGAGGGTACAAAATAGGCCACCTAAGAGTCAAAGGGCGTGCCACAGCTAACGCTGTTATACAGACTGACCAACACACAAATAAATTAAAAATCAGTACTTAGTTTTAAGAGTAAAGATAAATTAAAATTAAGAACAAAAAATAGTACATATTATATAAAATAAGCAAAACGCAGTACTTACTAAAACTAACAGTATACATTTTTTAAAAAGCAAGACAATAACACATGAAATTACTTAGGATACGAACAATTAAAAGCGCTAAACAGGGTATAATAATAATTGAGGACAAGTAAACAGGTAGATGAGTGAAAAATAAAAAGATAAAAAATAAATAAGTAAATAAAAAATACAAAAATAAATAAACCTACAAGTTTGTAATAGCACTTCGGCGGAAATTTGTATCGCTACCAAGCATATGCAAAGAAGAATAAAGATAATCAAGGGTTTTCATAATCAGAACCCGACTAACAATTTTTAAAACAATTATCTCCATTCTATCCCGCATTTTCAGTTGACCAGATCTATGGAATGCCGGAGATACATGGTCGAACTTCCTAATTAGATAAGAATACCTAAGCAAGCATTCTGAACAGCTTGAATTCTTGTCCAGTTTTTGTCTGTTATACATGGACCAAATATAGAAATACAGTACAACAAATGTGGAAATATTAATGATTCACACAGCCGCAGTTTGGTTTCACAGGTTAATTCACGCCTAAATGCATAAAGCTGTCGCAATTTCGCATAGGCAATACCTATTTTTTCAAGATATGCGCGGTAAAGGACCAGTTACAATCAATGATAAGGCCTAAGTTTCTCGCTTCCTTTGAACAATAGAGATATTATCACCTTTTATGCAGATTTTCAGAAGGTTCAGGTCGACCTTCGAAAGTTTGTTTTTGTTTCCAATTAATAAAGCTTTGGATTTATTAGGATTGATAACTAAAGCATTGTTGTCAGCCCATTTTTCAATGCTGATAATATTCAAATTGAACAGGGATATCGCGCGAAGAGCATCATCCGGTGGAATAGCCATAAGAATTTGGGTATCATCTGCATACGTTTTCATGCTAACATTGCTACAGTATCATCATCATAATGTGATTGAATTCATTAAAACATAACTTAGAATCATAACTTTGGAATATCACGCAATTACGGGAGAGGTCAAGTGTATGCGCACAGAAATTCCAAATATAGAATTTCAAAAATAGGCAAAAACAGTAATTTTGTACATATTTAGGTAAGGATTGTTCAAAATAATGGTGATATAGAAAAATAGGGGGCCAGATCTCGATTTGGCGAAAATAACAATTTTGTAGATGTTTGTTATTTATCATTTTAAAATGTGAATTTCATGCTGACGCATTATGATGTTGATTTCTTGACCGCTAATGATTGAAATTGAGGATTTTCGGTTGAGACGGTCTGGTTGTACGTTTTTAAAAATAAACTATTACACTTAGTTGACGTTTCGGCCGTTGATGACAGCCCTCTTCAGAAATTTATTGACACTTAAAAAATATATAAAATGATTGAATACACCATTATAATAAAATGTAAGATATAAAAAATCATATGAATAAAAGATGAATTTATAAAGTACGAATAAAATTACAAAAATTATTTAGTAAATTAAATGTCTTACGTCGTGACAAGGTAAATCGAGACTGTACCGGGAACCCGTGCTTATTTAGGTATATGCAATATGATATATGTACACCGTACATTAACTCGTAAATAAACACAAAAAGTAGTATATATAAATATAAACAAAGGCATTTAAACGTGTGTCATAATATCAGTGGTTTAGATTTCTTGATTTACCAGAGAAGTATACATTGACGGTAAATTCGATTCTTCAAACCGTATGTTTACTGTGCGTGTATTAAAAAATTTTATAAAATAATTTTCAATTTCTTTTCTTTTTTTCGTATTCGATTCTGTTGCCAAAATTTTAACATTCTTAAAGTCAAAATTATGGGAAGTGTCGATTCGATGTATTGTTAGGCCCGAATAACGTTCTTCTGGTCCAAGGATGTTCTTTTGATGTTCTTTTAATCTTGTTTCGAGAAGTCTACTAGTTTCCCCGATGTAAACTTTGTCACAGTGAGCACACGGGATTTGGTATACAACATTACTCATTTTGTTTATTGGTAGTTTGTCTTTTATTGGTTTGATTCCTGCTAAATTGGTATTAATTGGTATATGGACGACTCTAATCTTTTCCTTAATTAAATTTTTTGCTAATTTTTCTGATAACTGTTTGACGTAAGGTAGTGATTTTAAAATGTGCATTGTCCAGATTTTGTATTTCTTCAACATTTCTCGCAATTGATTTTGAAACTAATATTCTTTTATATCACATTCTTCTAACTAATTTATTTAAATACACACGAAAGAACAAATATTATTTTTCCAAATTACATAGCAATGGTAGAAAATTAACGTTCGCAAACATTGAAAAATACAAAAATGTACGTAACGGCCTAGTAATGCGGTTCATCCAACATATCCAACGCAATCGTATTGCTGTTTATCTAAATTCTGGAAAGAGATTTTGAAAACTTTCCTGTACAATATTTTATGATCTGGTCGGAACCAGACGAAGGGTGACAAATTCGTTTATTTATGTAGTATGGAGTATCCAATGGACAAATCTGAGGCGAGTACTTGTTCAATTGTCTTAGAATCAAAGACTAATAATTCCAGACATTTTAGGTGCTTTCTGAAAATAAAGAATGCTCAGTTATACAATACCATAACACCCATAATTCACCAAGGAATATATGAATCATTCGTAGTCAAACTTAACATGCCTTTAAAAGGAGAATAAATATTGACAAACAAAAAATAGTAAAAAATAGCGTTTTAATTAACAATAAATCGTGTATGAAAAATAATCTTATGGAAACCTATCGGGCTAATAGCAATTGTTATATTTTCTGGGTAGATGATTAACAATTTAACCAAAAAATATTGAAATTGAAAATGTCAGATCCAATACGGCGGATAGACAGTATTAATAATAAATTACTTCATATTGAGTATGTAGTAAAATAATGTATACTAAAAATATTTGTGTTAAAAAAAAATACAAACACTGCATATTTTAAAATCCGCTTCAAAATGTTTCTGCATTGATCTACAGATTTTCATCAATTTCAATTTTCAAAAAATCAGTGAAAATATTGCGTTTGACCAGTTAACAAGATTTACATAAATAAAATAAAATAAATAAATTCTTTCTGCTAACAAACTATAGTTGAATTTATTTGATATATTTTTTTAGTGTTACATTATTCAGTTGTATCATCGGGGTTCCGAAGTGATCAGCCGGTAAGGCGTAGAATTTCACTAAAAAACGTAAATTGAAGATGGCTGAACAAAATTGTGAAAATTCGGACTCTCTAAAGGTAATTGTAATTACTACAGACAGTTTCAAAGAAAATACGCACTAATTGAGAAATTACCGAGAATTTTTAATGCATTTCAAGAAATAATTGTGTACTGTTTGAAATGTATATTAAAGAAAAAAATTGAAATGTCTTGATAATCTGGAAAATATGAAGTCACCGGTAAATTATTGCCATACGTAATTTTGAATATTATGTACGATATATTTCAAGCATATTTGATTTGAAACATTCTACTTACTATATTTTCAGAATATTTGTTTAAAAGATTCTGTTTACCATAATTAAAATTTACACTTATTTCACTATCTAAATAATGAAAATATCGAAAATGACGTCGTAGACGCTGAAATTTACATGCAAGATAGATGTTATCAAGTTTTTGGAAAGGTAATGATATACTGAAAAATACATTTGAAAATGTTTTATTTAATTTAAAAATAAGTATGTGCTGTATCGAGTGAAAGAAAACTTGACATCTTTAAAGAAATATTTTTTGGCATGATTCACCTGCTACCCGAATTTCGGCCGGTTTTTTCCAGACCTTCGCAGACTAACCTGCGTTAATCTGTAAAATAGAATAATTAAAGCCGTTAAAATATGTCATTTAAGAATACACAGAAGGTGTTTATAAACATATCAAAAAGTGTTTAGGAAAATATTTAGAATGCGAAAGTATTCGTTGTTATAGCTTTTATCTGATTTCTGACCTGTTGTTACAGATAAGCAACTTATGAACCCTAATTAAAACCCGTTTATATACAATTCGTAGCAGGCGTTCCCTTTCTAATATGACATGTTCCTTTACCAATTGAGCACTTAATATTGGGACACATTTTTGACCTGGCTGGAAATTTCCCAATTAAAAAAATTCCTTATAAAAAAAGCAGACCCGTATTTCGGCATTTTTTTCTGTCCGATATTTTCGCAAATAGATTGAATTTAAACTTTAAAGTTTTAGAAATTTTGTACTTTCTTAAATTGCAATTACTCCGGTTCTACTTATCGGAAAAAATGGAACCGGGGCTCATTTTAAAGGTAATAAAAAGTACTTAATTAATTGCATTTGCATTCAGATTTAAAGTATAATAGTCCCAATTAAGATACAATTCTTTAATATACGTTCATTGCAGATAAATTTGGTTTAAAAATAGTATAAGTGTACGATGTCAACGTTTTGTGGTAAAGTTTTATAATGTTATCGGTATGTTTAATTTTGTTACGCATAAGCACTAAAAGTATTCAAAATTAATAAATATTATAGGAAAGTTTCGTTTTGATGTTTAGTCATCTCGAGGAGACTTGAACATGTGAATACACATTATACCAAAAAACATCTCTTCGAAAAAACCTTTGAACAACGTCTTTTAAATTTAGAAGACAATATAATTGTATATCTAATGTAGAAAATAAACGTATGGAAAAGATCATGTAACATTCGAACAAAATCCCTAAAATCGACATTTTTTTTTAAATAAAATAATAAACAACCTTCCGATCATCATTTTCCAGAGTAAAGTGAACGAAAAATAAATGATCTGACTTTTTTTGAGATTCAAAGTCATTACAAGTGTATGAAACCGTACAGCATTCACTCAAACTTGTACGCTTGATAGATAAAACCTGTACGTAGGATAGAAAAAGTTATACATTTAGTCTATTCTAATCAATAAAAGAGCAAGTGTCTTGCTATTGTATTTAGTCATTATGTCTCTGATTTGACCGTATTATCCATAGAAAGCTGCTAACGACATCATATAGATAGGCTACCTGATGTCATAAAAATGCGATTAGTTGGATGTTATTGATAATAAATGCGGATACCTGAGTTCCCCATTAGAAGAAGGTGTACATTCATCGTATATTGACTCATTAAAATAATTTTTGTTATCGTTATGAATACATTGGAAGGATGGAAAAACATTTCAGTTTTTTAATGGTTGTTGTGTTCCTCTACAGTGTGCATTTGTAGTTTGACTGCTGAAGAAGGTGCATCACTTTCTGTGCTCTCTGGATTCGACATAGTTCAAAAACAGTAAAAGTGCAAAGGATTACTTTTTCGTTCGAAGCAAAGGATACACATATATCAGGTAAATATGGTTTTTAGTTATAAATAAATTCATTTAAAATTATTTATTAACAGTACAAAATAATTTATTAAATACAATTGTCAATAAAATAAAAACATATTCAATTTTTTAAATTAATTTTGTATAAGAAACATATTGTCCAACGTAAGTAATTTAAAAACAAAAGTTTCCATTATAGGGTTTGAAGCCAAAGGAACATTTGAAAAATATTTTTATAATAATCACATTGTTTATCATTAATAATCGATTACATATATAATGGACGTATCTATATTATAGTCAATGCAAATTGTTTCCTTTTTTTATTTTCTAAAGTTGATTCCAAGTTGGGGTTAAACTAAAAAACTAGCCTTTTTTGTGCTTTTTGAAATCCTTTGTAAAGGAAGAGTGAAATCGATAAAAGCTTTAAGAACTAAATCATTTGCAGAAACTTTATAAAAATCGTTCGAGACTTGCCAGATGGAGACGGGAATTTTATTAAAGTAAGAATTAGACATTTTGTAGAATATTTATAATTTTTTCTAAATATACTGGATCGGTAATTTTTATTTGTTTTAAAGAGTACATGACACGGCAATAAAAAGTCGAAAAAAAATTTTTTTCGACAATTCTAGGCGCTTAGCTTAGCAGAATTATTATAAGAAAGTTTCTCCCGAAACGAGAAAAGCAGGTACGTCAATTTCATAGGAGCTTTATTGATTCTTTAAAAAAATGAATTTAAATTTTTTGATAAAAAACGATAGACAATTAAACTTTGGACAATCGGAAGTATTCTTTCGTGCTAAAAACAATGGCGTTTACAAAATTTTCATATCACATCGCAATTTCGAGAAAAGTAAAGTTAAAGCAATGAATTGTTTGTCACGAAAAACTCGAAATATGGCCAAACGTAAATTTTGAAACTTTGAACCTGATTTTTGCCGAAAATGGGAAACGGTATTAGCATTTTGGAAAGCCCATATCGGTTTTAGATTGTCATGAATAAATTTTGCTACAAAAAAGCATATATTAACATGTTTATGCTCATTTTTCTAAAAATACCATGCGATAGGAAAATTCTATTTTCCCTTTTTAAGAACATTATTCTTACGTTATTCTTACGTATCTTGACCCGTAAAATTCGAATTAGGAGAAAATTTTTGTAAAAATTTGTAGATTTGTTGTTATAGGTTATTGTTTAAACAAATGACAAAGAGTCGTTTTCAATTAATTTTGGTAATTTTAATAAGAAAATAATGTACTCATTTTCTCTAAAACCTATATTTAAAAAGTTATAGCCGTTTGAAGTTGGATTTTAATGGTTGAATTTTAGTGGTTGAATACCGTGACAACTAAGAACTTTATCTAATTCTAAGAACTTTTGTTGAGCTATATTTTTTACAATTGTCTATCATTTTCAAAGAAAAAATTCCTGAACTTACTGACCATTTTTTCATGTCTGAGCCGCCATTTTGGATACTTTCACCTCTATTTTAAAAATTGTACCACGTACATTTGAAAATATGGGCCTCGAAAACACTTTTCCATGTGGAATCAAACAAAACCAAAATTTTGGCCAGTACAAGTGCGTGAAACCATACTTTACTCACGGATAATTGTACGTTATGCGGAAGAAAAAAAAGTTATACATTTAGTAAAAACGGGTGTCTTTGATATCGTATTTTTTATTATGTATGTACCTGTTTTGATCGTATTATCCAAATGAAGATGGTGCTAATATCATAGCATACCTTATCTGATGTCATAAAAAAGTCGTTAGTTGGATGTTGTTGAGTAAAAATGTCGATACCTGAGTTCCTCATTAGAAGAAAGTATAAATTCTTCGTACCTTGACTCGGGCAAAGCATTTTGGTTATCATTATAAGTGCGTTTGAAGGATGGAAAAACAATTAAATTTCTTACCTGTGGTTATTGTGTCCCTCCCGGCAGTGTGCATTTGTAGTTCGACTGCTGAAGAAGCTGCATCACTTTCTGTGCTCTCCGATAGTAGTTCAACAAAAGTAAAACTGAATTTTCGTTCGAAGCAAAGAATACACATATATAAGGTAAATACAGTTTTAGATATAAATAAATTAATTCCAAATTATTTATTAACAATACAAAATAATTTATAAAATACAATTATCCACCACATAAAATTATATTCAATTTTTAAAATTTTTTAAAATTTATATAAATTTTAAAATTCTTTTAATTTTTACGATTTATATATAATAAATGATTTGTCGATTGTAAGTAAATTAAAAGAAGTTTGCTTGGCTCATCACGGACGATCTGACAGATCTGTTAGAGACAAGGCTGTTTCGACAGAAATATTTACATTGCAAAGGTAAAGTTTAAGTTTGTAATTTACAATAATAATTTATAAAAAAGTTTTTTATTTGTTAAAATAGATTTGAAGCGTAGAATGAATTTGTTTGTATTGAAAGCATTATGAAACAAAATTTACGCGTGCTAATTAAAAAAAGTCATGTTCGATTCGACCGTAAGATTGCGACATTTCTCATAGTCTCTATCTAATCGAATGTTAAAATGCGGTGCGTAAACTCGAGCTTTACGCACTCGTATTAGAAAACTACTCATTTCAAGTTTAAATCATTTAGTAAATAGCCTAATAGTTACGTCGGAAGTTTTACAACCTAAAATATTTTCATCAACATTATTAATCCTCCTAAGCGCGAAGTTTTTTCCCCATATAGAAACAATGTAGTTTGGTCGAGTATACTCGTCCTTGAGCACAGGAGGGTTGAAAACGACTTTCCTCCAGTATAGTAAGTAATTAGCCGGTCTTGATAATGTAGTAAACATACCAATCAAACAATTTCATTGACTAAATTCAATGCCTAATATTGATTTTCTTTTTGATTTACAGGACAATGAATATCGAAACGTCCATTATGATCGTCATGTTGGTGGTGCCAGCAATAGTGAGATTGTATTATCATCTCCGGCAATCACAAGAACAAGAGGATTCGAATGAATCTCTCTCGTCCACGAAAGTGCATAAACTAACCATCATCAAGCACATAGGCCAAGGCGGAAACGGCAGCGTCTGGCTCGGAAAGTTCAACAATACAGAAGTTGCTATAAAAACTTTCAGAAAGAAAGATAAAAAATCCTGTACTAAAGAAAGAAAAATTTTACGAGTTTTAAATACCATGCACCACGACAACATTATACGTTTTATAAAGGCTGCAGCAATCAATTCCGAAAATCTGCACGGTTGTGTATTAGTCACTGAATACCACTCCAGAGGTTCCTTATTTGACTATCTACAAGATAAAATGTTGGACTACGAACAATTGCTCAAGGTTTGCGAATCAGCGTTATCAGGTATGGAATACCTGCATACGGAAGTCGGAAAACCGTCAATAGCTCATCGAGACGTGAAAACAAAAAATATTTTGATGAAGCACAACGGAGAGTGTGTTATCACTGATTTTGGCTCAGCGATATTGTACTGGAAGGATGAAATTGAAATGTCTATGTCAGGAACGACCAATAGGTATGCGGCCCCAGAGCTGTTGGAACATCATCGCATATTGGCCTCCTTTCAAACATTCCTAATGGCGGACATGTATTCTGTCGGTCTTACATTATGGGAAATATGCAACCGTTGTGCTCTGGGATCACGATTATGGTCTAAGACACCGTATGAAAAGCCATATCAGGATGTTACTCCTGCTAATCCAACATCTGAAGACATGCATTTTGCCAC
Source organism: Trichopria drosophilae (assembly GCA_030407085.1). Lineage (NCBI taxonomy): Eukaryota > Metazoa > Arthropoda > Insecta > Hymenoptera > Diapriidae > Trichopria > Trichopria drosophilae. The sequence continues at coordinate 19,299,791 of CM059583.1, read as the reverse complement.
GAAGATATTGAAGTTACGACCAGCCATACCGAAGAAATGGACTACGGATTATACTTTATACGAACTGAGTAAAATCATGAAGAAATGTTGGCACGAAGAACCCTCGGAAAGAGAAACGGCTTCGACTGCAAGGCAAAAAGTATCTTTAATACGAGAAAGTAATAATATGAAAATTAAAATGGACATTGTATTATGATATGGATGTAATCTTTTGTAAATAGTGTAAAATAAACATTTGTATATTCAGTTCAGTTTTATAAAATATATCTCTCAATAATATGACATTATCTAATTTCTTATTTTTTTGCAACCTACAATAGACAGTAGTCTCTCCCAATATCAGCCAATCTTAGGCACCTCGCAATATTAGCCCCTATATCCCCATTAATATTAGCATTTTCTTTCACACTGGCTCCCCACCATCGTCCATATTACGCAATCGAATGTTTCACTTGGATCTGCTGACAGCTATAGCATCGTATATAGTTATGTACTGCGCATACGGTCGAATATTATGCGCTTTTCGCATTATATACATTTCGAAAATTTCATTTTCCATGGGAGGTTGTAAATATGCGCAGATATGTGATTTTTTTAATTAAGTTATAACGTTGTTTTATCTAATACAATTTAGCAATCTATCAAACGAAGTTGTTGGCTTTTTAAATAGTCGAACCTGCATAGACCGTCAATCAGGCAATCCTTTCTGAGTCTTAAATCCTTTTCTGAGACATTTTTGCACGTGTTCGGTGTTGTTGGCCCTGTCCGCAACGTGGCACAATCAGTATTATCTGGTAAATTTTCTGGCGCATAACAATTTAACATTGAATCATTCGCAATATCATTAAAGTTGTTAGACGCCGGTATGCAGTACCTATGGTTAAATATTGAATACCGCTTCCTAAATTTTATTTTTTATCATTAATGATATTGTTTACGAGGTAAACATTACCGTTCTTTAAACAAATTTAAAACTAAAAAAAATTTGTTTATCAACTTTTATTCATGGCTGAAATTTTCTTTTTTTCGCCAGTTAATAATTTGCTAAAAATGAATACATTTTATGGCGTCACGGCTTATTTTTCCTAGAAAAAGATACTCTACAACTTGACCGGACGGTTTTTGGACATATTAGCTACCATAAAATATATGATAATAGTATAACAATATAGATTACATAATAACTATGAGTGCAGGAGAAGACGAATTCTTATCCAGGCTAAGCACTTCGGTAACAAATATATATTAAAATAACAATGAAAATTAAATAAAAAAACATTTGTAAAAACCTCGTTTGAAAACCACTATAAAAAGTATAAAATAACTTTATTTACAATCCAGTGCAGATCTACAACCCCATATCGATAATTAATCTCGTAATGGTTTTATAAAAGTCCTGCCAAGGAAAACCGTTGAATTGAGTGCGAAAAATTGACATACAGACTTCTGATAGGGCTCATTTTTTTGCTTAAAACATCTATTTTTGAGAAATTATAAAAAATATATGTACTCGTAGAGAAAAAAAAACAAAAAAAAATTTTAAAAATGAAAATTGGCATTTTTTGTGTGAAAGTTTTGTTTAAAGCTTGTAAATGTAGTATTAATTTTGATTAGTCTGTAAAATAACAAACATCAATTTGTTGTATGGAAAAAAAACACATTGGATGTTTACTTAATTTTGAACAGCTTGACTCGTTAATTAAATCTATGTAGAAGTTTGAAATGTTCAGCCATCATTCAAATTTCGTCTCCGAAAAACGGTTAAACTAATTTTGTTATCTTTTTTCATCGATATGTTATATAATTTTACATTAATTATTTTCATGTCATTATTGAAAAACGGATCCTCGACATGTTGGGTTTCTCATCATGAAGAAAAAACTAAAAAATGGAGAGCGAATATATTATTTTTAAATCATTTTGAATTTTATTCAAGTAAGGATTTTTAATTTATTTTATTTCATTTGGCATCGGGGAAAAATTTTCTTCAAAATTTCATCTATCTTTTGAAAGGATCTTGGAAAAATACAGAAAGGAAAAGCAGCAAGTACTTTTACGCAAGAAAAGTTTTTAGCTAATGAAAACAATAAAAATATTTTTATAAATCTTCTTACGACTACAAGCGTAGGCAACAAAAGTTTACTTGTAATTTTTTTTTATTTGCCAAAATGTGTGGGGTTAATAATATTGTCTTAATATGTTCATCAGATCAGAACGTATTTCATGCAATTTTTGAGTGTCTTCTATTTTAGTTAATGGAGCTTTTTAATGGGAATTGTGTATAATTTCCGAAATTCTGCGGCCCCCACACCCCAGCTAAAAATTAAACTAACCCACGTTGACCGCATAGTGCTCGGCTCTCACTTTGCCTTTAAAAAAATTGTGCGTCCCATAAATTCCAATCTATAAATATCAATATTAAATTAAATACGTGAGAAAATTGATTCATTTCGTCAATATACAAACGAACGAATAAATACTAACTTTATAAACGATTCGACTTGGTCGACTATAAGATATATGCATGATAATAAACACGAAAGAAATAACTACATACTACCCACAGACATACATAGATAAATATAAATAACACATGCAATAAATACATATTACTTACTTACATCGTACGGATAATTTATTATATATTTTGGTTGTATATATTTTCTACTTACATATTTTTCTATCATATATTTTTGTATTATATATTTATGATTTAAACATTATGGCACTATTTTTTTGTCGTATATATTTTATATTACGTTTGAATTTGTTCGTTTCTAAAATATTCTGTTTTAAAGTTTTATCTTCATATTTAATATGTGTAGTTTTTCTTAAGTAAATTTTAAAAAATATTAGTAACATACTGTCCGATATTAAAAATAGTGATTTCACAGTTAGTAAATCTTGTGGTTTACATATTTATTATAGTGTCAATTACTGAAATCAAATCTATTTGGTTTCGTATGTCAAAACCGGGGCCAAGTTACAAGTATACAAATATTATTGCCTGGGATATTTGCGTTACTGAACTTAACGAACCACTTATTTTTATTTAAATAATTATGGACACTTTGATCTAGTGGTTGTGAGTGTTTCAGATAGAACAATTTTCTGTTTAATATACGGATAATATTTTATGTCCTTTTCTTAATTTTTTCATACTGAAGATGTTCGATAGATGAGAATCTTCAATCTCATCAAATAATCGAAAGAAATTAATCTTATCAAATAATAAAATTCACATAATTGGATTCACAATTGTTATTGTGCATTTAAACTGCATTACTGTCCGAATATATTAAAGTAATGTAATATATTGAAGACTCTGAAAAGTGTCGTAACACTGAGTGTGCCAGAATTTTGTAGATTTGTGACGTTACGACAAAAAATATTTCAAAAATCGCTAAAATAAAAGAATCGATATTTGAAAGAAAAAAATTTTGAATCAGGTGATGCCGCAAAACCACCAGGAGATCCGTTGAACATGAAAGGGATGAAAATCTTATCTTATTATTCATTTTAAAGGCATTTTTGGGAAGGTGGCAAAAACTAGACCTAGATGGCGTTGTAGAAATGGTAGAATTTTGTTTATTATTTTTTATAGTAAACAGCGGATCTCGCGATTTTATTCAAATGTTACACGACCGTTTGCAAACTTTTGTTTTCTGCAATAGATACCGTCTATTGATATAAAGTAAATGCAGTTATATTGTCTTAATTTGAAATTATTTTGCAATTGTATATATTAACAAGTATGTATGTATGTATGTAATCGTTTATTATACCATGATCCAAAGACCGTATGGTAAAAATACAAAATGTTTGACAAACAATAAAAATATAATAATAACAACATAAATAGTAAAAATATAAATAAAGAAATGATCAGTAGGATACGCGTGACAATATAGTGACGAATATTCGGTAGACGCTGAGAATATGACTATTTTTAAAGATAAATAGTATGTTAAGCAATACAAAATTACAAAAAGAAATCGCCGAGTACATAGACCCGAACTAAGTAAGAGATATCATGCAGTGGAGGATAATAAGCACACATATTTTTTCCGGTTTTCTCCAATATTATTAATTTTATTTTGATTTGAACCAAAACACGGTTCAAAATTTTGTTTATGTTTATTATTATTCTTTTGTACGGTGGCCGTATTTACCACCAATATGAACTTTACTCCTCGACTACGTAATTATTACCTCGAAACGACTAAATATCAAAACAAAACTTACCTACATTTATTCATTTTGAATATTTTTAGTGCCTATGGGCAAAAAATTGAACCTCATAACATGAAAATGTTATCACAAAATGTTAAAATCGTACACTGATACTATTTTGAAAGCACATTTATCTGTAATGAACTTGTATCAAAGGATAGTATCTTTATACAGACTCATAAGACACTTCATATTGTTGTTTGTTCAGTAAAAGTATAATGAGCGATTCAAACGTTTTAAGTTTAAACGTGGTTTAAGTTCAACGTTTTTTAATGTGTTTCACAAATCAATATTAAAATTTTTTAACCGGATTACTTTTTTCTTAATGTCTTTCATATATGTTTATATGACATAATAATAATACTTTTCGTGCAATATACAAGCAGGTAAACATACATAAAATGACATATTAATAAACGTAATGCTTCTATAAGTCTTATACTTAAGCCATTTTAAACTAAACTTACTTGGATCAAAATACATAAAGAGGCATTTTTTAGAGAATATTATTATTTTATCAGTTTTATTAGATAATAAAATTCCGTTGTTCGAAAATGTGGATTGAAATGCCCTAACGGAGCCCTTTTCAGGAATATTATTTTCAGATGAATATTGATGGAAATAGAAATGTTATATGAAAATGTGTATAATCCCTCACCGAAGGTACAGGTTTTTGGAAAACATTATTTTTGTATTCACGTCGATTTCAAATTACCAGTTCCCAATTCTTAATAACGAATAAAAAGTAATTCATAACATGCATGCAAATGGATTAGATTTTCCCAAAATACGAAATCAAAATTAATGCGTTAAAAGGTATGCATTTCAATACTTATTAATCTACTTCCGATTGAAGGTATTTTGATAGTTGTACAATATAACATAACCTAAAAATCGTAAGCTAGCCAGCAAAGACTTAACCTAAAAATGATAACATTAATGAAAACAATAATTCCATCGTAATGTGATAGAGTTCATTATAACATAACCAGTCACATATTCAAAATTTTAGACTCTCAGTACTTATTCTACGTCACGAATCCCAAAATAATCTATACGCAAAAATTTGTATTTACAAAATTTCGATTTTTTGTTTGTTAACCTAAAAGTTATATATTTATTTCCTTGAGTGTACCAGATCGAGGACAGATCGAACGTATTGTTTTCAAAGTTAGAAAAATACAAAAAGATACTAAACAGGCCGATTATAGGGTTCATCCGAAACATAGTCCGATAGAATCTCAAGTAATTTCTCAATATCAGTCTTATTCCATCTTACCTTGTTTCTAGAAAGAGATTTTAAATACTTTCCCATATAATAATTTATGATCTGGTCGGAACTACCTGAACGTGGACAATATTTCTATATTTGGCATAATATCCATTAAATTACAATGCAGAGTTATTGTATGAAATTTCCAATGGATAAGTCTGAGGCATTATAAGGCCGCACTTGTTTAATTATCAAGAAACCAAAGGCTAGACATTCCAGACATTATAGGTGTTTTCTGAAAATAAAGAATGTTTTCTAATGTTGATCATTGAGACGAGGCTTGCACGAACTGTATCTTGCTTTGAAATTTGGTATTCGAATTTTCTGCGATTATTATACAAATCTTCCGTTACATATAACGTAACGCCCATAATTCACTCGGGAATGTATGAATCATTCGTTATATTAAATATTTATAAACAATATAATACTAAAAAATAATGATTTAAGTATCGATGAATCGTTTATGAAAAAATAACCTTATATAAATATTTCGTGCTAATAGTAATTGTTATTTATTTATTTATTTATTTTATTTATCAACGGGATTACGCCCATAATTATAATTATCATATAATTATAAAATAATACACAATTATGCCTGCTAAACTTTAAAATAAAGAAAATAAATTTAGAAAAGAGAAGTAAATGAAAAATTTTAAATTAATGTAGAGTAATTAGCTTCAATAACGTCGCAATAATGCTTTAATCTTGAAAATGGCCGTTGAGAGATGAACTTCTTGGAGTTCGCTTAAATTAAGTTGACCCTGACGATGGAGTTCGTTAAATTGTTCACAAAGTTCATGAATTGGAGCATTAGAAATAAAATTTCTGGATGAGACCGGTATTAGTTGAAATACATTTAATAATCGTAGGTTGTAGTTTGAAGAAGCAATGTTTAGCTGATGATAGAGAACGGTGCTATCAATGTTACCGGTTAACAATTTGTATAGAAATATAATATAATTCGCATTGCGTGTGGAAGCCAATGTTGGTATTTTAAATTGTTATCCAACTGCAAAGTAATTGTTGTCAAAGAATTGCATTGCGTTTCCAGATTTAAATGCTAGATACCTTAGGATCTTGTGCTGGACCATCTCCAAAGCATATGAATGAGTCTCATAATACGGTGACCAAAGTACCGAGCCGTAACTATTGGTTTAGCCAATGTATTGTATAGCTGAACAATGGAATTTGATCCAAAGTCCTTTGTGTTGCGAATGATAAAGCCTACAATCCTTAGAGCTTTCTTTCTTTCTGATGTAGTCGATGTGAGGTAAAAAGGAGAGGCTTTCATCAAACAAAACTCCGAGTTCCTGAACAATACTTACTCTGTTAATAAGCATGCTTGACAGTTGATAGTCGAATTTTAAGGGTACAGTTCTAGAGAAGGTGACAGCACTACATTTAGTGCAGTTAAGAAGTAACCCATTCTTTACACTCCATTCTATGAAGCGGTCAATATCCTGTTGAAGGAGCGAAGCGTCATACAGTTGTTTAATTTCCTTGAAAATCTTGACATCATCGGCAAATAATAAAGGTGTTCCACTGTAGATAATGTTCGGTAGGTCATTTATGAAGATGTTAAACAGCAGTGGTCCTAAATGAGACCCCTGCGGAATACCAGAAGGAACCTCAATGTTTTTTGATACACGTTGTTTATATCTGACATTCTGTGTTCTATTTGGTAGGTAAGATTCGAGCCAGTTTAACAACTTGCCGATTACGCTTAAGGACTCCAATTTTTTTATCAGTCTTGCAAGAATAACAGTGTCAAAAGCTTTCGAGAAGTCACCGCCGAAAACGGCCACTTGTTATCCCTTAGTAAAAGATGTGACAATAGCTTCTTCGAATTGGATTAAGTTGGTCAGAGTTGTTTTTTTGGGAAGAAAGCCACGGTGGTAAGGGGTAATAATAGGAAGTAGAATACTTCTTGGTCTAGCTGATAATATCGACTCAAAAATGTTTGAAAAATAGTTCAGTATAGTTATTGATCGTTAATTTATAACATCTTTTTTGGCGCCTTTTTAAAAATCGGTGTAATAACCCTTGTTTCCATATTGAAGGAAATACCCTTCATCCAAAGACAGATTGAACAAAACATTGAGAGGGGTAATTAGTGTAGCGAAACAAGCTTTAATAAAAGAGGAGGGGATACCATCAGGTCCCGATCCTTGGTTGTCCTTCAATCTTGTTAACGCTTCTCTTATTTCGTCGACTGTAATACAGGGGATGTCGTCCAGATTGTGTGCAACTATGCTGAGATCTTGATTTGGCATATTGTCTGATTTATACGAAAACTGAAAAAAGTCAGCAAAGAGGTCGACTATATCCTTAGTTTTATTTTCAGATCTTGATCCAAAGTACATTGAAGATGGCAGCCCGATTTCTTTCCTTTTACTATTAATGAATGACCAAAAAAAGTTCACTTGTTGATCTTCCAAGCTTTTTTCTACTGAATTAATGTATGACTTATAGGATGAGTTTGCTAGAGACTTGCATTGAGACCGCAGGTTTGCAAAATTTCTGTATGTAGCGTTGTTCTATTTTTGTTGAATAATTTGTGGGCTCTTTTCTTTTGTTTAATTAACTTCTGTAATTCTCTTGTAAACCATCCGGGGTAATTCGAGGAATAACTTACAGATGTTGGAACAAATTCAGAGATACATTGATGAATATGATAGTAAAATCTATCTACAGCATCTGCAACGGATAGATTTTTAAAAGTTCGGATCTAATTTATGCTGCTTATTTTACCATTGATTTTTGAAAAGTCAGCCAGCTTAAAGTTTGGGGAGCAAGAGTAGAAATCGAGAGGGGGTGGTGTTGAGTCATTCCCAGTGGAGAATATAAAACCTGCATGGTGACTGTGACATGGAACCAGTGGGTTTGTCACTGTGTACTAGTATCACTTTGACTGCCAGAAAAGCATAAGTCAAGTTGATTTCCGCTGGAGTTTAGTGAGTTTATTTACTGGAATAGCTGAAGGGACATAAAAGAGTCACTAAGTAGTACAGCTGCTTGCTGAATTGTGTTTGTGCAACCAGGTTTAGGGTTGAGGACAGACCGTTGTTATTGCAATCCCCCATGACTTTAGGAGATTATAATCGCCGAAGAGTAATAACTGACACGAATTGCAGCTAATACTTAAGGTTTCAACGACGTCCACATGTTCTTGGTATAAATCAAGATTAGAGTTTTGTGGAATATACGAAACTCCAATTAAATAATTCATTGTCGACACATTGACTGAGACAAATAATTGTTCAATGCGCAAAGAGATTTTAATCTACACTGGTATCTTTTATCAACAGCTACTAAAGTTCCACCACCACGAGATTTATTACTTATCGACAAATCCCTATCAGCCTTGAATATTGAGAAATTACGAAGACCAAGCTCAATATTATTAATATCAGAGCTTAACCATGTTTCAGATAGGACTAAGACATCATATTACTTCGACCCAGACTAAGTCTGGACGAAGTATTGAATTTGGTCTTTTCGGGCAAAAAAATTACCCTATAGTTTTCTCATCAAATGTCGACGTTTCAGACCCTAAGGAACCCAAATCAACAATAAAAAAATTTGTGTCCGTGATCTTGTACGTACATACGTCTGTACGTCCGTACGTCCGTACGTCCCGTTTTTTGTCTCGCGATAACTCGCGAACGGATAAGCGTATTGACATAATCTAGGCATAACTTAGATCTGATTAGATTTTGGCGCAGATCCATCCGTCCATTACTAAAAAAAATTAACCCCAATGAAGTTTCTTCGTAGTTTTTTGCATTTATTTTGAAAAATACAAATTTTATTAAAAAATGTTTCAAACAAAAAAGATAGAGCATAAAATTCTCTACAAAAAAGGTTGTATGCATTTTCTTCCTAAAGTCAACGATAATGCCATAAAAACTGGTTTAAAATGCTTATGACTATTGTCTGAAAAAGTATTGAATTTGGTCACCTCGGCAAAAAAATTACCCTATAGTTTTCCATAAAATTTCGTCGTTTCGACCCCCTACCCCCAAGGGTAGTCTTCGCCAGCCCCTCGGGCGCGAAGTTCTTTTACGCCCTTGATACGAAAATAACTATTTCGATATATCTAAAAGATGTCTTATAGTATCTAAAAGATATCCGTCAGATATCTTTTCGACACTTTCAAGATATCTTTGACGAATTATATGTATATATATTGTATATATAAGATCATAATGATACAGACAGTGATTAGTAAAACAAAGTAAACATGTAATATGCATCGAATAGTCTATTAGAATACAAGTGCATGAAGTAAGTGTTTTGCAACTTTTATTTATTAATACTTCGGCTGGCCTGTTGTCGGGGTCGAAGTTTTGAAAATGCTCATTTTCAATTTTCATACATATAAGAAACACTATATTGTTGTAACATATCTATCGAAGCCACTTGGGCCTAAATATGATTGGACCCCCAAATATCAATATAATTTTATAATATAATTGAAAGCTGTTAGTAAACAAACGAGTCTTAAGGAATAGCCGACTCTCCACTGGGTCGAAGTTTCTGAGCGAGCGAAGCGAGCGAGGCACCACGCCAACACTAGTTTTATATTTATATTTATCTCCCTTTTAGCTATCCGATCATTCAATTCTGTTCTTAATTGTGCCAATTGATGTTGTTGAGCCGAAGTTTTGTCATTACTTATAGTTACTTTGTACTTCTCGAATATTTGTTATGATCTTCTCGAATATTTACATGGCTATTTAATATCACCTTGACAGGTCTCGGTTTACCTTGATTCAGAAGTTTACCAAGGCGCTGTATGTCAAATATCTGTCCAGCACACGGTGTATCAGCTAGCACAGATTGTTTACTTTTGTTTTTTTGTCATCTTCCGAGAAGTTCTTTTCCTCCATATTATATATTATAATAGTATATGATCGAAGGTTCCTTTCCCTTCGCTCATCTTCGGATAAATATGTTTGAACTGGCCTTTCCGATTCCTCGAGAGTTTGAATGCGAGTGCAAAGATCCGTAACTCATGATGAAATTCAGTTCGAAGGTTCTTTATGTCGTCTTTTATTTCACTTCGTCGGTCAGATAAATCAGATTTAATTTTAGTACGTAGACTGTTTATCACCGAGTCAATCTTATCGTTGATGTTAGCTTCAGACTTAGAAATAGATTTATCTATTCTTTCATTAATATTTGTTTCAGAAGTCGTGATGGTATTTTTTACTTGTCTAATTAGACTTTTAATGGCGGAGTCAAGGTACTCTTTAGTTATAGAAGTTGAAGCAGTTGATCCTGAATCAGAGTTTGCTGTAGAGTGTGAACGAAATCGGAACCACAGCATTTCTTATAACCTTTACTAGGCAAAGTACCACTTTGTGCTGCACAGCTGGGTTGGTAGGGCGAATTGCAGAGTGGGCAAAAAACAGCATCTACTACTGTTTTTTTGCACAGCGTACATATGAAGGAAGCTTGAAGAGTAGACTGCGACATACTCCGTTTCACAAAACACGTGGTCAGTCAATTTGTAGGTTATAATAATATACACACTGGTAAAACAGCCAAAAGTGGACACCACTATGAATAAAACCTCAAAAAAAATAAACAGTAGAGGCTCAATACTCGATAGAAAACTGGTTTAGTAAGCTAGTAGAAACATTTTCAACCCAATTTAAATAATAACTTTAACCACAATTATTTAACAATTTACCAAACGGCTGCCATATTGTTATGTTTTTTAGGGGGTTTTCGAATAAGAATTTAAACTGAAAATGTTGAAATTCAATATGTTAGATCCCACATTGTGGATAGACAGTATTAATATTTAATGACTTCTTTTTTATTTTCAACATCAATTGGTATTGAAAAATATCATTAATAATAAAAATAAAATCTAGGAAACGGTGTTCACTATTTTTCCCAAACATACTACATACTGGGGTCTAAAAACTTTAATGAAATTGCGAAAGATGCGGAAAATTTTCCAGATAATTCTGATGGTGCCGCGTTGCTGACAGGGCTAATAACACCGAACACGATACGAAATTTCTCTAAAAAGGATTTAAGACTCCCTCCCCCCAATAGAGGCGCCGAAGCGAAAAAAATCTTAAATGGCAACATGGTTAAACAGAGGCACATTTGAAAATACGTTTCGAGATAAACACTAGGAGTATATATGCAGCAGTTGTCCCTTTTAACGTTTTTAATCTAGTAACTTTTGAACAAGTGACCATATCGAAAAAACGCCAAAACACGCGAGGCGATTTATCAAAGAATCCAATTTTGTCGAAGTCTACAACCCCACCCCTGAGGGGGCAAGTGATTCAAAGGGTGATAACTATTTTTAAAGATAACATAGGTCGCGTAGGGGCTCTTTTGAAAGAAGTCATCCATACTGAATGCGTCCCTAAAACATCTTTCAAATGAGCCCGTTCTCGATCTTGTATTCCGGTTGAAAAGTTTCAGCAAATTACTTGATTACTTCTACCCAGACCTTAGGTCTGAACGAAGTATTGAATTTGGTCACTTCGGGCATAAAAATTACCCTGTAGTTTTTCATCAAATGTCGACGTTTCAGGCCCTAAGGAGTCTAATTCAACAATAAAACTAGTGTTGGCGTGGTGCCTTGCTCGCTCAGAAACTTCGACCCAGTGGAGAGTCGACTATTCCTTAATACTCCTTCGTTTACTAACAGCTTTCAATTATATCATAAAATTATATCGATATTTGGCAGTCCAATCATATATAGGTCCAAGTGGCTTCGATAGATATGTTGCAGCAATATAGTGTTTCTTATATGTATGAAAATTGAAGATGATTTAGATAGATAGATAATATTTATTATTATAAAATATGTACAATGATAAAGTATAATAATAAATTCTTATAACTATATTATAATCTATTATAGAACGGTGAGTTTATAGAATGCAAATTTTAAATGAGCGAGGTAGTTAACGACGCAAATTATTAATAATAGAGCAATGGGTAACACGATTTATGTTCCGCTATAAACGCAGTATAGATAAGTTGAAGAAAACAAAGAGAAAACAAAATATATATATAATATTATATTATATTGCTAATTTAAGAATCTCAGCAACCCTATCTTAAAAGATGAAATAGTTCTCGAGTCTCTTAGTGTGTCTGGCAAACTGTTCCAGAAGCGAAGCGCTGTGATCCAAAAGGAATTAGAGTAATCAGTTCGACAAAATGGTAGATAGTATGGAGAAGCTGAAGTTCTAGATGAGCGTCGAAGATACGAGATATTGATGAATTTAGAGCGTAGATATGGAGGCTGAGATGTCAAAAGTACTTGGAATATAAGGACCCCAAGAAAATATTTGCGACGAGCTTGGATTGGTAACCATTTTGTTCTTGCTAGGTATGGAGTTAAACTGCAATCACGTCGTAAATTCAATATGGAACGACGAGAACTATTTAGTAGGTGTTGTAAATTGCTATATTACATGTTTTACTATGCTGTTCTAATTACTGTCTGTATTATTATGATCTTATATATACAATATTATATACATATAATTCGTCGAAGATATCTTGAAAGTGTCGAAAAGATCTCTGACCGATATCTGTTAGATATCTGTTAAATATCTATAAGACATCTTTTAGATATATCGAAACAGTCATTTATGCCATTCGATGCGTAAAATGCTATTTTAGACACTTTTGGCATTTTACGCACTCAAGTGACATAAAATATCGTATGAAACGTGTGCGTAAATGTTTAGTTTGCGAGTTTCATAATATACTATTTCGTATCAAGGCCTAAAAGAACTTATGCGCCCGTATGGCTGGCGAAGACTACCCCTGGGAGGTAGGGGGTTGAAACGTCGAAATTTTATGAAAAACCATATAGGGTAATTTTTTTGCCGAGGAAAAAGTTCACAAATATGCTAAGAGCACTAGCCCCTTTGCTGCTGGACATGACTTAATTAGCATTCAATATTTAGTCTCCTGCTTCTCACATCAGCAAAAAACAATATCGTACCGCGATTTCAAAAATTGCAACTCTGAGGCGCTTGCAAGGGAACTGAACATTGCGCTGCATCAAGATCTTCCGGAACTATACAACCTCGATGTTCTGTGCACACAAACAATTTCTGATTTACTCCCGCGCTTCTACGCTTGCCTAAATCGGTCCCTCGATATCCAATCCCCCATCGTAACGAGAAGCCTCAAGAAGAATATTGCCCCGTGGCTTACTGATGACCTCAAATGACTTATCAAGCGTCGTTAGCAGATCTACAGTAAAGCTAAGCATTCCGGCAGCAGGACGTGTTGCAGTATCGTGAGATGAGAAAGACCATAAAGTCCTCCATGAAAATGGCCAAAAAACTGTACCTGCGAAACGTTGTATCAAGCGAAACAAATCCGACTAAGATCTGGGCACTTCTTCGGAAATTTGGCCTTTCGGCACCATTGTCACAATCTGCTCTTCAACACTTCTCCTCAGATGAACTAAATAGCCACTACTCCGCAATAGCTTCCTCTCATCCCGCTTGTACTGATTCACAACTTCACCAGATTCTCCAAATATCGCCTCCTCCAAATTCACCAAGTTTTTCCTTTCCCCTCATTCGTCCCGAGCAAGTCCGGAGTCTTATTTTATCTTCTTTCTCTACATCGAAAGGGCCCAGCCCGGATGGTCTCCAGCTCATTCACCTTCAAAGGTTTGTGTCCGTCATCGTAGAACCACTTACTGCCATGTTTAACATATCTCTCACTACCGGGGTCTATCCATCTACGTGGAAAATGTCTTTCATTATTCCTCTCAACAAGGTTGCCAATCCAGCCTCACCTGGCGATACGCGTCCCATAGCGAACCCATCACATATCGCTAAGCTGCTTGACGCCCTTGTCACTCGGATATTAGTCTCCTATCTTGAGTCCAATCGCCTTCTTCACCCTGGGCAGTTTGGATTTCGGAAGTGTCACAGCATCCAGACGGCCCTTCTGAAGCTTACTGATGACATACGTCGAGGAATTGAGAAAGGCTTCGTAACTATCCTGGTCTTGTTTGATATTTCTAAAGCCTTCGACTCGCTGAACCATCCCCTTTTATTACGTTGCCTTCGACAGTTAGGGTTTGATGATTTATCTATCAAGTGGATGGCATCTTATTTAACCGGTAGATCGTAACTCATCAAAGGTTTGGACGGAACTTATTCACAGCGGCAGACTACTACCAGTGGAGTCCCGCAGGGATCAAGCTTGGGGCCAATACTGTTTTCGATCGTATTCAATACCTTGTTCGGGCATCTACATCATTGCCGTAACACAATAGTCTTCGCAGACGACACGCAATTCTATTTATCAACACCCATTAGTCATGTTAGCCAAACTATAAATTGCCTTAATAATGAAATCGAAATCTTCCATACTTGGATTCAGCAGTCTGGGTTCTCACTTAGCGAAAAGAAGACTAAAGCCATCATTTTTGGAACTAGACATAACCTCGAAATCCTGCATTCCATGGTGTTGCCACCAATAATGATAAACAACAATATCGTGCCATTTGTCACAGAAGTCCGGAACCTTGGAGTCCACCTCTCTGCTGACCTCACCTGGAACCGCCACATTGCAGCTATTAGTTCTAAAGTTCACTACGCACTTAACAGATTACGTTTCCGTGGATCTAGTCTTCCTTCATCTATAAAACTATTATTAGTAAATGCTTTGATTCTCCCCCACTTGGATTTGGTTGCCTCGTTTTTTCGGATGCTTCTGGTTACCTACTCACGAAATTGCGCAGATTACTAAATGCTGCCCTTCGATTTGTGTATCACTTGCGACGTGATCAACCATTAGCTTATTATTGGACTAAAGCAACCTGGCTTACCATTCAAAATCGCCATAAATATTTTCGGGACACTCTTACTTACCAAGTACTGAACACTTCGTTACCCACTTACATAGGAGAGAGCTTCACCACGACGGCTATCCCGCCGCGTCAATCAAATCGTCTAAACTTCAGTTCGTTTTATGTACCCATCTGTCGCACAAACATTTTCCTTAATTCATATTGGATGTCTGCTATCAAATCGTGGAACTTACTGCCAATTGAGCTTCGTAATGCTCGATCACAAGCGGCCTTTAAAATGGCACTTTTATTGTATTTGCGGCGATGCGAAAACCTCCGATATTAATCTTTCTTCACATTAGTGTGATTTCAGCGTCGGTCAGTATACTGCTCTAAATCGTGGCTATTGTATCCGGGTTTTCCTTTGCACTTTTTGTATTCGTCTTTTACTCGCAGACTTAGCGCCGTTAAATCTAAATTTAAGTGTACCTTTAGCTGTAAATTCACCAATTTTTTTGTAAACGTAGGGTTAGCATAGTGATTTTTATACGCGTCATGTTTTTTTTTTGCTTCTATTTTTCATTGTTAGAATTCACCATTTGGCGAATGAAACTTAGATTCTAGTATTAAGTTTTTTTTTAATCTTTTTCTTTGTAATTCGACTTATGTAATTTTGGTTTGTCCAATGAAAACGCAATTGGGGCTAATGTTTTTCAGTAATGGACGGATGCATCTGCGCCAAAATCTATTTAGATCTAAGTTACGCCAGGACACGTATTTAAACAAACAATTTATGTCATTACGCTTATCCGTAGGCAAGTTATCGCGAGACAAAAAAAGGGACGTACGGACGAGGCCGAGCGAGGAACCACGCCAACACTAGTTTTATTTCTCGAATTATTATCATGGTTCGGAACGTCAAGGATACCAGGTATCTTGTCATAAGTGATTTTACGATTGTTCGCAATAGATGATGCATGTGCAATAATATCACGGACGAAGAAAAAATATTCGATATAACCTCAAATCCAGATTGTTTATAGTGATACAATTGTCTCTTAAAGCGAAATTTAGGATGGCATTAACGATTCCCTGATTGATGCTCTGTACAGGTCTGATTATTTAAAACCCCGACAACTTCGTTTGATAGATGCGAAATTGTACGAGACCAAACTACGTTATAAATTTAACATAAGTCACATATCTGCGCGTCATATATTGATAGCCTCTGATAATGTAATGTTCGAAACTAGACCGTAAGATTCTAAGTTTTCACATAGTCGCTAACTAATCGCCTGTTAAAATGCGGTGCGTAAAGTCAAATATTATTAGAAAACTACTAATTTCATATTTACATAGCCAAATAGTTACATCAGAAGTTTTAAAACCTAAAATATTCGCACCACCATCATTATAAAAATGACTTACCTCCAGTATAATAAGTAATTAGTTGGTTTTGGTAACGTAGTAAGCATACCATTCATACAATTTCATTGAATAAATTCTATTCCTGGTATTAGTTTTCTTTTTGACTTCCAGAAAAATGAAAATCGAAACGTCCATTGGTATCGGCATGTTGGTGGTGCCAACATTAACAACATTTCTGAGATTGTATTATCATCTCCGGCAATCACAAGAACAAGAGGATTCGAATGAATCTCTCGCGCCCACGAAATTGCCAAAACTCACCATCATAAAACACACAGACATAGGCGGAAACGGGAGTGTCTGGCTCGGTAAATTCAAAAATGCAAAAGTTGCTATAAAAACTTTCAGAAAGAAAGATAAAAAATCCTGTAGTAGAGAAAGAAAGATTTTACGAGTTTTAAATAAAGTTGCTGTAAAAACTTTTGTAACGAAAGAAATATACAGGACAAAATTTATTTTGCGATTTGAAACAATAAAATAACTATTTGTTTATAATAATATAATTGTCAGTATATACGGTCAATGGACTAAATAAAAATAAAAACAAACTACTAATGTAAACAATGGGGCTCTGATGAAAGCCACCGAATATGGGAAAAGAAAGATGTATAAGCTAGATTTTGTAGTTTTGCCAGGTACAGAATCTTCGATTTACTGAATTGCTTATATGTAAATTTAAGGATTTAACTAATAATAGATTCTGTGTTCCTCTAGTGGACATAAAAGGCAGGGTTTTTGCCATCACCTTTCTGACGAGTCCAAGCGAAAACCTGGGACGAAACGTGTATCTACAATAGACATTAGTAATTTATTTTGTCACTAGAGGAACACAAAATCCATTATTAGTTAAAGGCTTAAATTTACATATAAGCAGTTCAGTAAATCGAAGATTCTGTAGCTGGCAAAATGACAAAATCTGGCTCATACAACTTTCTTATCCCATATTCGATGGCTTTCATCAGAGCCCCAATGTTTACATTAGTAGTTTGTCTTTATTTTTATTTATTTCATTGACCGTACGCACCGACAATTATGTTATTATAAAGTAATAGTATAGTAATATAAACGAAAAAATTTATGTTGCGATTGGGAACAATAAAATAACTTTATTTGTTAATAAAAAATTCCGAATTATGCATTAAAAAATAAAATTTTTAAATCCATTGTATAGTATTTAAAAATATAGATATTTGTTAACAAACTCCTGATATTAGACGTTGGGAATAATATAATCTCTTAAAAGTGCAAATTTAAAAAAAAAATGTGCATAAAACTTAAATTGTTCATGACTTGTTTATTTTAATAAATTTTGTGGCGGCCACCGTCGAACTCCTTTCTCGCAAGTGACAGCAGTCGCACAACTTTCATATATAAGCCCGCAATTTCTACTCTTCCTGCATGGTGTGCCTGAGTGATGTTTAAAACTTAAAAAAATGACGACACAAACGGCCTTCGCAGGTTAATTCACCATCATTTATAGTTTCCAAAAATGAAAAAATCAAAATCCTAGCAGATCGTTTTTTCGAGTTATCCCGAAAAAAAGTATTACGCTCGGCGCGTAATTATGCCACACCGATGCTGTCGTTAGGGGCTAGCTTGTACTTTATTCTTTATCATTATCTTTTACTAATTTTGATTTTTCTGCATTTTTTGTATATTTTCAATTTATCTAAATATTAAATATGTTGTTTAGTTTTTGCTTTAAATTCATTTAGCTCAAAATCAACGATTTTTAAATAGTTTTTAAAAGCATACATAAGATCTGTGCAATTTTTATCTTTGCATAAAAGGATACGGCTAATGATTAGTGACTTCGGAATTCTGTATAAGTGTTCCTATAACGTAAGAAGGAAAATGGTGAAGGTAGGTATTGCTTCATCGTCAGATATATTTTACGAATGCAGAAAAGTCGCCCAGGAAAAATTCAGAAAAGTTGTCTGCACATAGGGACAATACACCTAAGATATACACAAGAAAAATAGATACAATAAAATGCTACTACTATTGCGCACAAGACACATGAGTGCATTTGGACAATATTCTCAAACAGCTGCTGGAAAACTGTTTATTTCTTCTATAATGGATATAAGTGGGATATATCTCACGTATACGGAAAATGTATTTTTATTTATATATATTGGACATTAACCGGATATATCTTACATCTGCGAAAAATTTGTTTTGTGAGTTATAAATTGGATATATCTCGGATATATTACATATGTATGATTGGATATATCCTGAGATATATAAATTCGGCAAAAAGTACACTATCCGCCATATAAGTAGGATATATCTTGCATTTATACCAACCCTATCTTTTTATATGCCAGATATATATCGCATATTTCCAGGATATATCTCAGGATATATCTTTCGGATATATATTTTTCCAGGCGGGTTTAAATCATATCGAAGAATGCATGACTTTTACAGGCAATAAAGGATTAGGCTTGTGGTCTGAATAAGCCGGCGAACACAGAGAATTTCTCAAATTTTGGGAACTCTACAAAATGAATTTCTGCGATGATAAAAGTTTTAAGATTAAAAAGAGCTGTTGTCGATTTTTCTTCCAAACATATTTAAAATCTCTAGAAATAGGATAGAAAAACATTTAATAAAATAAAAACTAATAAAAACAAAAAAAAAAACAATAAAATTTAATAACAAAAAAAAAAACAATACAATTTGAAAAAAAACAGAAAAATGGGGTCAGACTGGCTCCACGTCCACGCCGTTGATCCTGGATTAAAAATGAGAGAGGGTAAATTAAATAAATAAAAATATTTTGTATATTTACTAATGATTTTGTAGCATTGTTTTTATTACATTACATAATAGGGTCAATAAATTAAGCTGTGGGCGTCAGCAATCTCAACGTAGCATAATTACATGCGGAGCGTAGTGTATTTTGAGATATCTCGAAAAAACGATCTACTAGGATTTTGATTTTTTCATTTTTGGAATCTTATAAATGATGGTGAATTAACCTGCGAAGGCCGTTTTTGTCTTTTTTTTAAGTTTTAAACATCTCTGAGGCACACCGTGCCTGCGGATGGTATAAGGCAGGACCCCATTACGTCGCCTTACTGATGGGTCCAGTAGTGGGGGCCGGGACGAAACGATGGGATACAACGGTCTGCATTATCCGCTAGTGTCGGTGTGGTAGATTTTCCGCCATACCTGAAAGAGGTAATGCAACATCACCTCTTCAAATTTTTAAAAATCTTTTTAGGATTTTATTTCTAATGTATAGTACTATATGAAAATAGAACAATTTTTAATTTTCATGAATGTTGGTGAAATCGGGGTCAGTTCATAAATTCTGACTCAATGTAAATATTTCTCTTGTCGAAAAAGCCTTATACCGTGGAAATAGCGTTGTTTTAAAACGTGAATCTGTCAGATCGTCCGTGATGAGCAATGTATCGTTTTTTTTATGTTACTTACAATCGACAGGTCATTTATTATATATAAATTGTAAAAATGTAAAACATTTTTAAAATTATATAATATTATTTATATAATAAATGTATATAAATATTAAAATATTTAAAAAATTGAATATAATTTTATGTTTTTTGATAATTGTATTTAATAAATTATTTTGTATTGTTAATAAATAATTTCGAATTAATTTATTTATAACGAAAAACTGTATTTACCTTATATATTAAGTTTGAAGTATCTGTAAAAAAAATCAAATCGGGTCACTATAGTCGTTCCTTAGTTCTTAGTTTTAGGGCTGCAAAAAAGAATACCTAGAAATTAGTTGTAAAAAGCGTGCATATATCGTGGATATTGCAAACAAATTTGCGGCAGTACACAATCCAGCGGATTTTTGGAGTGCGGTGCGTATTTATCGAAAAAGGCCCAGGGTTGAATCGTTGGTTTCAGATGACGCCTGGAGGTCGCACTTTTCAACTATTTTTCCTAGGATAAATGACTTACCAGAAAACTTCTCTGGATTTTGCGATCCATTACTGCACTCTCAAATCTCTATGAGGTAATTAATGGGCAGTATAAGGTTTCTCAACCCTATAAGGCAGCTTATTCAGCTACTTCAGTGTCCTATTTTTCAGTGCAATTTATTGTATAGCTATTTACCCCGTTTCGTTTGATTATGTAACCTCTGTATTACAACGTATTAATGTAAACGACTTTCGGAATTCATTCTCTGTAGGAAAATACTTCCTCATATATGAGAATAATAAATCTATCTATCTATCTGTCTATGTATCTATCTATCTATCTATCTACCTATCTATCTACCTTATATATGTGTATCCTTTGCTTCGAACGAAAATGAACTTTTGTATTTATGAACAACTATCGGAGAGCACAGAGTCCGATACAGCTTCTTCAGTAATCGAACAAGAATTGGACACTTTAGAGATGACCACAACAGGTAAGAAACTGAACTGTTTTGCCATCCTTCAAAAGTACTCATAACCATAAACAAAATGATTTCCATCAGTTAATGTCCGAAGAATTTATACTTTCTTCTAACGAAGAACTCAGATAGGCATTTATACTCAACGACATCTAACTAACGACTTTTTGATGACGTCTGATTAGGTATGTATATGATATTAGCATCAGCTCCATTTGGATAATACGGTCAAATCAGGGAAATAATACAAAATACGATAGCAAAGACGCCAATTTTTATATTGATTAGAAGACACTAATACACAACTTTCTTTTCCTCCGCGTGGCGTGCAATTATGGTTGAGTAAAGTGCGGTTTCACGCACTTGTATTGACCAAACTTTGGACTAAATCTCAAAAAAAATTTGGATCATTTATAATAAAAATAATAATAAGGGTTCGGCTTTGTCCTACAAAGTTGGTTGCTGTTGATTTTCCTCCGTTTCGAACGACTTGCGTTCATTTTCAAGAGGTTACTGTGGAGCGTCCTGTTGTGTTGCCGCTTTTTATATGTTACCTGTTTTCCTATGGTGGGGAGGTTCCTGACCGTTTCATTTGTGTAATGATGCGTTCATATGCGGTGTGTAAACTTTGGGTATCTTCAATTTTGTTGAGTGGAGCTTTTTGTAATTTGATGTTAATCATTTCCGATATACGTCTATTGTGAAATTTATTTTCGATATCCAGTATTTTTGTGTTATCCCAGTCAAAATTATGTAGTGTTTGGATTCTATGTTCTGTGATTACTGTGTTTGTTTGAGAAGGTCTATTGATATTGCGTTGATGTTCGTTTATTCTAGTTTTTAATGTTCGTTTACTTTCTCCCACATATGATGCATAGCAATCCATACATTTTATGCAATACACGGTGTTGTGTGTATCCATCTTTTGTAATTTGTCTTTGGATCATTTATTTTTCTATAACTTTAATCTGAAAAATGATTTTTCGAAATAGATAGTTATCAGTTAATTATATCGTAAAATGTGTACCCCTGTTTTGGTGCAGAATATTAAGCGTAGAATAACTGCGTAGTTAGGGGTATTTCTAGGTAAGCGTAGTAGTTTTTTTAAAAAGGCCAGTTGTACTATTTCCTTAACATATTTTAAACTCCACACAATTGCTGCATACATCACGATACTTGTAACGAGGCAATTAAACATCCGCAAAATCGAAACCCAGGAATGCAATCTATAATTAAATATCACTTTAAGGGTAAGAGAGAGTTAAATTATCTACGATAATAACCCATTTAGTTGCTGATAGGAAAGATCACGATTCAGTAAAATTTTCGTTCGTCCCAGGAAATACAAGGCTGCTGGTCCTCTCCCTCGTAGTCGCGAGGGAGTTCGACACCCATCTTGGGTTCACCAGGTGACAGCAGCCGAATTTATAATCGAGACGGATGGAGAACCCGAACGGAACAAGAGGACAGAAGGACACCGTAAGGAGAACGAAGAACTTTTACGTAAGCCTCTTTCTCTTCCGTCCGTTAATGAATAATAATATGAATATGTGCCTTTAATGTATTATGTTGTGAAACGCCACCAAATATTTGTCTACGTTAATGTTATATAATGTATGTGTGTGCGTGTGTATTGAATGTGTGTCCGTGTCATTAATTTATTTCATCCGCGTTAATTTATTCCGCCGTTGACAGTATTGCTGACTTTTTATATATAATGACTCACACGACTTACCAACGACTCGATAACTTCCTTTTATTTATGACTCTTATTGTTTTTATATTTGAATAATTGACTTCGAGTATGTTGGTATGTGCGTAACTATTATGTTATTGACGACTTCAATTATTTATAAATTCAAAGTGTGAAAATACAATTTTAATTGAATGACCAATGATCTTAATGACTTTTTATTTCAGCACCAACGATTCCGATCTATAATTTTAATCTTTATTAATTATGATAATGACTTATAATTGACATGTTAATTTTTATGTTTGGACGATTAAGAAAGATTTTAATATACTTGACCAAGAATTGTTTCAAGAGTTTATCATCAACTTCAGTCGTGGCTTGGCAATAAAAAAATGCCAACCAAATAGGGGCGTAAAATGATGTCGAATAACATTCTAATGCCAGAATCGATCGACCATCCTCGAAAATTTATTAAAAAAAGATTTGCTGTAGCTGTGGTACAGGTTACAAATCGAAGCAGTGTGGTTGTCGCAAACATGGTTTAAAATGTACAGTTTTATGCGTTAATTGTAAAGGTGACAGTTGTTCAAATCTTGAAGAAGTTTTAATTGAATACTCCAGTAATTCGGAAGAAAATATCGGCGTGGTTGTACCTAACGAGTGTGAGGAAGAAAATCCCAACGAATCAATTACGCAAACTGATTCTGTCGATGCTGAAGAAGAAGCTACAGCACCACCAGCAAAAAACGCAGGAAACGTTCAACAAATTAAATAAAGTTTGTTTTTTAATTCCGTTTAATGTACATATTATTGTAGTTTTTAAATTATGTCTCTTAAATGAATAAAATAAAATCAGTGCACAGAGTGTGAATATTTAGTTATTTCACATTAAATTGAAGAAATATTACTATTTCCCTTCAAATTTCATAAACACATCAATGAAAAAAGATTAAAAAATTGGTTTAACCGTTTTTCGGAGACGAAATTCGAATGATGGCGAACATTTCAAACTTCAACATAGATTTAATTAATAAGTCAAGCTGTTCAAAACTAAGTATACAGTACATTTCAATATGTTTTTTTCCACAGAACAAGTTGGTGTTTGTTATTTTATAAAGTAATCAAAAATAATAAGTTTTCAAGCTGTAAACAAAAATTTCACACAAAAAATGCCAATTTTCTTTTTTTTTCTCTACGAGTACACATATTATTTATAATTTATCCAAAGTAGACGTTTCAAGCAAGAAAATGAGCCCTATTAGAAGTCTGTAAGTCAATTTTTCGTACTCAATTTTTTCGTTGAACATTGCATCTTTTTTTTTGGGAAACATTAATAACTTCGAAACAAATCAATATTCAGCATTTGAAAAATATAGTGTTTTTATGATGAAACAAACTACCTTTCCACCAATTTTCAAAATGATCGATCGATTTTCATCCGATATAAACATCAAATACCAAAAAATATGGTTTTTGGCATTTTCTTAAAAATTTTGAGGTTAGGTAAAAAAATTTTGAATACTCTGAAACGATTCGGAGTCATATATATAAAAACTTTATGAATCGTCCAAACATATAAAAATAAATGTCACTTATATCATAAATAAATTAGTCAAATTATTAGTCAATCGTTATAAATATTAGACAGGAATCGTTGGTGCTGAAATAAATAAAGTCATAATTATTTATCGTCATTATTCAATTAAACATATATTTAACATTTCTTTGAATTTTACAAATAATTGAACTCGTTATAAAATAAAATTATTAACACACACATACCATCATACTCGAAGTCTACTCGCAAATATAAATAAAATAAGAGTCAATAAATTAAAATGTATTATCGAGTCGTAGGTACGCGGTGTGAGTCAGTATATAAAAAATTAGTCATTTCGTCAACGAGATAATAAATTAACGCGGATAAAAAATAATTTAACACGGAACAGACGCGACCGCACATACATTTGTATACACAGACATACATTCATATATACATATATACATATATATATACAGGGTGATCGTCCAGCCATTACCGAGCGGCTAACTGTAGATTGTACAGATAATTCTGAGCAACTTTTTCCTCTGAAAAAATTTCCGGGAATGTAGAGTTTTTAAGTTATTCAACACTGTAATTTAGGGGGAAAAATCACTTTTTTTTAAATATCTCGGCTCTGTATGAAGGTATCTTAGCGAACCGAAGCTCATTTTAAAGATATTTTCAAGCTATACAAGTTGCCTCTGTTGGTTTTTGACCTACAATGAATATTTCTCTTGTTATAGCCATAATATATTATATTATATTATTCATAACATTTTGTTATTAATATCGATTTATTTGTCGTACTGTATTTTGTCGACTTTACGAGGCTCTTGTAGGATTCAGTTTTAATTTAATCGCATCGTATTAGAGGACAAAGAATGTTTGTTTTTTCAAGGCCTACAACTTTTTCCTGTGTCATATTTCAGTAACTATGTGTCAAAACGAGTTAAACGCGAAAACCCTGAAAAATTGGCATTTACCCCGTTTTTATGGCTATAACAAGAGAGATATTCATTGTAGGTCAAAAACCAATACAGACAATTTATAGAGCTTTAAAATATCTTTAAAATGAGCTCCGGTTCGTTAAGATACCTTCAAACAGAGTCGAGATATTTAAAAAAATGTGATTTTTTCACCTAAAGTTTAGTGTTGAATAACTTAAAAACTCTACCTTCCCGGAAATTTTTTCAGAGGAAAAAGTTGTTCAGAATTATCTGTAGAATCTAGAGTTGGCCGCTGGGTAATGGTTGGCCGATCACCCTGTATATAAATTCACGGTTCAATTACGCGGCTAAAATTGACATTACATAATACATTTAACACATACCACATTTACCGCATTTATGTGGTGAGAAGGAGCACTATCTTCATGGTATCTTCGATGATGCTGCGTCCATTATTGATTCTCTTCTCCGTCGTTAGGGTTTCTCGTTCTGAGGATCGTCAAGAATCCGCCGGTCGAAGTTTATTGTAGATTTGATGGGTGAGCGCCTCCCTGGGTACCCTTTCTTCGTTATAGCCGTCACTGCTTCCAGCACTTTTTAAGGTCTCAAAAAGGGGAAGCGGACGGATAATTCTCTTCCTTTTTATTATTGTTGAATGTGGGGAGTGGAGTACGCTCACCTTGGTTCTTCGACCGGGTTGGTCAGATATTCCTTTAGGACACCGCAGATTTTCTGGAGCACCGGACCAGTCCCGTCGACCTCGTGGCTCCAGTGTATGCAGGTCCGGGTTGCGGTGTCCACGTCCTCGTTGATCGGGAAAAGAGAGAGCGAGTACATCCCCGGGAGTCCTATTTATAGGCTTGGATCCACTCCGGGTTCACCCAACCCCCTCAGCCGGACTGTGGACGGAACTGTCAGTTTTTTGAACGTCATTCGCCAATTTCAAACTGACAGCCCGCCCGTCACATTTGAAGTCCGCGCCATTTCTCGGTATTCGCACATGCGCCCTCAATCCTGCCTGGTTCGTCCTTAGTGGTCCTTACTGCGCACAGAGCGCTCCGACCGCGCTCGGAGCGCCGCGTCGTGATTCTTCGGGTCTTTCCGTCTTCACTCGGTTGATTACCAAGGCAGGTGAGGTTGGGTTTAGTTAGTCGCACGTGCGAATCCGTCGTCTTTTTCCGCTCCGATTTTATTAATTTTCCCAGTCACTTTTCTTCATACATTTTTGCTCCTTCTCTCCTTCACTCCTTCTCTCCCGCGCGCGGTCGAGTTAAACGACTGGTTACAACTCTACAACTTTTATATTGAATTTATTTCATTAAAGCAGTGAAATAATTTCACTGACTCAAACAGTGAAATTTCACTGATTCTCAGTGGCGCCTTTTTAAGTGAATTCTCACTGTTTCAGATTGAAAGAGTAAGTAAGTAAGTAATATTTATTTTGCCATGGGATTGCAATCCCTTGTGGCAATAAGATAAATACAATTTAGAGTTTTACAATTTAAAATTAATATAAAATAAAATAATACAGAATAAATATATATTACGGTTGACTCTATATAATTCAAGTTACATTAAAATAATAATCAAAGTGATATAAGTCAATAAAATAAAATACATAATACAACTTAACTCCACCAGTGTGGTTTACGCCTAATATAAATAATAATGAACCTAGATTTGTTATAAGACAAATGCCCATATAACAAGCATGAAATACCAGAGCTAAAACTTATATACTTCGTAATTATAAATCGATTTGATTTTTAGCTTGTGGTAGGATTATCGCAGGAAAAAAAGATGACGAAATAAATGGGATTTGAAGCTATTAATTGATGTAATGTTACGAATGTCAGGTGGCGGGGACTCCCAAAGTCTAATGGCATAAACTCTAAAGAAGCGTTCGAGGGCTTCAGTACGATAAGAGGGAAGGACAAATTTAGAGGTGGATGTGATGCGATTTGAACGACGGATATCTGTAGAGACTAATGGGAACGGTTAAATAAGTAAGTTGGGAGCCGGAAGAAAAAATGGAAAATAATAATGAACCAAAAAAATAATTTCTACGAGAACCGACTGTCAGCCAATTTGATTTAATGCGATATGGTTTGATGTGTTGATCGCGTCTAATACCATATATGAAACGTAGACATGTATTTAACAATCGCGTTAATTTTAAATTTAAGTACATTGTGAGATCGTTATAAACAAGACAACAATAATCGATAATAGGTATGATGAGGGCAGTGACTAACAACAATTTGATGGACGGATGAAGTACGTGTCCACGGTATTTGAGGCGATATAAGACACCATAAACCCTGCGACATATCTGGGAAACATGCGAATTCCAAGACAAATCACAGGATAGATGGAGCCCTAGAGTTTTAACATCTTGGGCGATAGGTATGGTGATACCGCTTACTTTGATGCTAGGTAGTGACTTATTCTGAATTAATTTTAATTTCGAGGCACTCCCTAAAATCATTGCCTTCGTTTTTGTAGGGTTGCTTTCTAAACCCACGTTATTTGACCAGGTAACGATGGATGAGATTTTCTGATTCAATTTTGAAATAATGTCGTCGACTTGATTCAGTTCATACTGCAAATAAATTTGTAAGTCATCCGCAAAGAGTATAAATGAATCAATACAAAAATGTAATGCTCGTGTTAAGGTGTTTATGAAAATGAGAAACAAAATAGGTCCAGGTGATGATCCCTGTGGCACTCCAGATGTTGAAGATCTAAATGTGGGTTCGGCATCGTCCGTTGATATTGCAGCAGAACGGCCAGTGATATAAGATGCTACGAATGTTAAAGCATCATCGGAATACCCTGTCTCTCTCAAACAACGAAGTAAGACGACGTGATGTATAGAGTCGAATGCTTTACGAAAATCAAATTAAATCAAGATGGTAATCAGACCTTTATTTATTCGAACATGAATGTCTTCAGTTAATTTCAAAAGAGCTGTTTGAGTACTATGTCATTTTCGGAAGCCCGACTGAAAGGGGTGAAGAAGATGATTCTTTTCAAGAAAATCTGATATCTGTGCAGTAAACAGAAAATCAAAACCTTTCGCGAGATGAGACAATGCAATGATGGGACGTGTGTCGGAAGGAGTGACAGGAGTTTTTATTTTATTCAATGGGGTAATAAACGCTTTTTTCCACATATCAGGGTAGGAATTTGTTGACAATGAATGATTATAAAGTGCAGTGATATGTGGTGCAATTGTTGGTATAATATCTTTTAAGTCAATTAAAGGGAGCCCATCTGGACTACGTCTAGACGTGCGTGATAGGAAATATAATAGGGTCTGTCCGATTTCGATGACGTTAACGGGAGAAAAATTGAATATCGGTACATTACGGTTACTGGGAAGTTGACAATGTAATAATTGATGTAGATCTTGATGCGTACATGAATGGTGCTTTGAAGATGTTTGAGAATAATGAATGTTGAGAGTGTCTGAGTCAAAGAATGATAATGATGTTTTGGAAGATACAGATGATAAGCCAAATGAAGACAAAAGAGACCATAGATGATTAGGATTGCGAGCTTTTGAAATGGAAGATGTTAAAGAATCGTTTCTAGCCCTGGTGATCTCACGCTTTATCAATGCACGAAGAGTCCTATATTCGTGGTAATATAAAAGTTTTATTGACGAAGTCATCGCAAGCTTAAATTTACTGTACAATACATTACGACGCTTAATAAGTTCACGAATTTTTAAACTAATCTACGGAACGGCAGGTCGACTTAAATTCCGATTAACATATGGTGCATTTTTATGTAATACTGTTTTTACCGCTGTAGTGTAATCGGACACTAACCGCGATACATCTTCCGTTCGATTATTACAAGCCAAAAAAGGAGAGAGTAAACATTGCATATCAGAAGCAAGTTTATCAACATTACAGCGACAAAAGTTCCTTACTCGCGAAACTCGTGGACTCTTACGTAAAGAAGGAAACTAAACTCGAACTGTAAGTAATCATGGCCTGCTGCTAGTGGTACATCAGACTTATACAAAGAAGAGACTTTATCAGGATTATCGACTATGATAAGATCAATCAAGGTATCCGAATGACTAGTATGATTAGTAGGCAGGTTATTAATCATATAAAGTGAATGCTTAGAGATGAAAGAGAGTAAATGATTCGAATAAAAATTTGCAGGGGTAAGCATGTCACAATTAAAGTCACCTACAATAGCAATATTTTTAAAAGTTGGAAAAAAAGATTCAATAACATTAAACAACTTGAAAGGAACTAAGCCTAAAGGTCTCCTATATACAACTGCTAAAAGCAGATGCTCATGCTGCGAAGGAAGATAAACATCAATAATTAAAAATTCAGTGTCATTTAAGTCGACTATTTGTGGTGCAGCTGAGATACGATATCCTAAAGAGAGGTGGATATAACAAGCAACGCCACATAAAATTCTTATTATTTTGACGATACGAACCGCGATCGTTTCGGATAAGATTATAATTATTAATATTCAATGATCGATCATCAATATCTGGAGCGAGCCAAGTTTCTGCGGCGCAAAACATTTTAATGACTTCATCTGAAAGCATGTCATTAATTGCATGATGATGGGCGCAAAACGAGCTGATGTTAACAAACCCAATTTGCAGAGATTGAAATGACGTACACGCTTTCACTGAAGTTGATGGTCATTCAAGTTTTGCAAGGTCTGATTCATGACAAACTTCAACCGGCTCCCAATCATTATTTCGTCGAATATAAACACTGCCAGAACGACACCAGACATATTTGTAACCTTTAGATTTTGCTACGGATTTAACTTTCTTTAGGAAAGCGTGAATATCGGGTGGTAAAAATTCGTTAAAAAATAATTGAACAGGTGCGCTATTTGGAAGGACATCTGCTAAAGTAATTTTTTCGATGCGACGCTTAGCTTCTAGGACATGATCACGGACACTAACATATGAAAAATTAATTAAAAAGGAAAAGGTCGAAATCCGGGAAGACAAATGTGAAGATGGGTTGCGTACAACTGAAGCTGGCTCGGCTGATAAGGATGAAAGTTGTTGCTGAGGCATGCGCCTAGTAGATATCAGATGACATGACATATTATCTAGCTTCATAAATTTTAAAATAAGAAGCGCTAATTCATCCGTTGTCTTCTCCACATTAATGGAAAGTCCCGTTACGAGGATCTGTGATGTTGGTGAAAATGGAGGCGTTCTCGATTGACATGAAGCTAATTGTGCTTGAAGAGGTGACACATCTTTACGAATATTTTCATTCTCTTGTCTACTTGCCTTGACAAAATTGCTTTACTTCAGCAATACTATGTGAATGTGAATCCACAGTAGTTTTTAGCAGATTCAGAGATTCATTCATCGAGCCAATTGATGTCATCGCCATTCTCAACTGGTCAGATATCGACATAGTGCCCCAGTTATCAGGCACATAAGGGTTTTGAGTAGGGACTTGAGGCGAAGCGCGAGTAGGGGTAAAATCGAGAAGAGGAAAAGATGATGAGTTATTTTGTTGAGTAAGTATGGGGAATTCAT
Source organism: Trichopria drosophilae (assembly GCA_030407085.1). Taxonomy (NCBI): domain Eukaryota; kingdom Metazoa; phylum Arthropoda; class Insecta; order Hymenoptera; family Diapriidae; genus Trichopria; species Trichopria drosophilae. The sequence goes on along the minus strand of CM059583.1, from coordinate 19,268,913 downwards.
AGACGGATGCTGAAATACTGGGGGAGAAAGACCTTTGAATTGGGAACTAGAAGATGAAGAAGCAAGGTTTTGGGAAAGGGTATGTGATGAAGAGGTGTCCATTGCATCGTCCATGACTGACGTTTTATGTCCTAAATTGATAAGGCAGCAATTTGTATCAAGCTTTCCCACTAAATAAATTTTGGCACAACTCGGATGAAAGAACGAATTACAGGTGCTGCAGTGAAAAGCTGTAGTAATCAAAGTTGCATTGTTGCACCGTTTACATGAGACCCTAACCATCCTTATGCACTTTTAAATACGATACGTCAATACAACCGGAACGCGAAATTATTTACAATTTTTACTTGACAGATAATTAATTAGCATTGTAAACTCGGTAAAGCTTGGACGTAAACAATAATGATAACAATTTAGACGAATCGACAAAGCAGTGCCAATGATGTAAACAAAACAAGAAAAATAAATAAATAAACGGTTAATATAAGTTGGTATAAAAACATTATGAATTATACTAAAGTTGATGCAATGAAATAAAAAAAAATGACTGTAGGCACTATTCCACTGCAATTAAGGAGGTTCACCAGGTACCTATAGAGTCAAATATGGAACGGACGCCAATATGACTTCGGTGGTATGCTTCCTAAGACGTTGCCGTCCGTCAACATAACCAAAAATGACCCTTTTAGCTATTTGTTTATTTTATTTCTCGTCTCTAAAGGTAGGAAGAGACGTTTTTCTTTCTGCAAATAAAATCTCACAAATTTTTTTATCAGTAGTATAAATTTTATGAAAAACTCAATGTTAATTCAATACGAATTTCATGAATATATACATGTTCCCATGTTCCAGTTTAAAGAATCGTGAACATTTTTATTAATTTCTCTGCTCTGAAGGTACCTAGGGGCTTGAAACTTTGCAGGCATTAATTTCTTTCATTGTTTAACCTACTAAAATTTTTTCGTTAAATTCTCAATATTAATTCTTTGACCTGGTGAACCTCCTTAAATGCTATTGGGCGGTCTCCGTAAATTTGCATCCGATCAGTATTTGGATCTGCTAGTGCGATTGTGTAATTAGTACATACGTTAATTATGCTGTATTGTATTTATACGCGATGAATAATCCGCGCATGCGCCACCCCACTCTATCCAGAAAAGTCCGAATCAAGGCAGAAAAATGCTATTAAAACAAGCACTTTGGGAGCCCACTATATACAGATTTTTAAGCACGAAATGCAGAACTGTTAGGGCCACCATTTACTTGCAACTGTAACAAAATACTCGACTCGAGCAAGAAGATATTTATGAAATATCAAGTCAATAATTTGGAGCGTTGAGAACTACGTGCGCGTTACTCACCGTCTAATGACCAACTGACCAGCGCTAAATTGGTGTGGTTATCTTCGCAAGAGTGCCCCTGTCTGAAACCGAGTTGATTTTCAGGTAAAACATTTTTTACCTCAGCCCACTACTGCAGTCTATTTCTTAGAAGGGTTTCATAGAGCTTGCCCAAGCATGAGATTAATGCAATTGGTCTTAGGCCAATAACGTCCGATTTACTGATATAGTGCACATATGAATGTTTCCAGCATTCTGGATAAGTTAGCTTGGAATGCATTTCGTTAAAAATGTCTAACAAAAGAAGTTTATACTGTAGAGGAAGTTTTTTCAAGCCGTAATAATCTATTCCATCCATACCCGATGCGGATTTTGAATTTTTATTTTGTAATGCAGAATTGAATTCAAAGAAATCAAAAGGCTTGTCGAAAAAGTCATTGTTAGGCGAGTCTGAGATTATAATTGGGTCTGATTTGTTATCTCATGGACAGACTTTTCTAGAACCTCGATCATTCGTTCCCTCGTCTGCAAGTTATGAGTATTATTTTGATATCGAACATTTATCTAACTATTTTTTAACACCTTGCACTTATTCCAGAGGTAAATATGATTACAATTGAAGTTTATACTTTGTGCAAACTCTTTGAAATGCTCCCTTTTTTTGTTTCTGAACATTTGTTCTACGGTAATTATTAAAACAAAATAATTAAATTTTGAATTCTTCTTATCCGATTGTGGTTTCGTAAGTGAAAAAGTTCTTGTAATTATATGTTTCTTGTATGTCGGATATACAGTAAAGTAATAATCAAAACAAAGCAAAATTTGACGTTTCGACCATATTTATTTCAGGTCCTCTTCAGAAATCTGAGTACATAAATAAGTTATTTTAATATTAAATTAGTGATTTACAACAATTAACTTGAAAAATGAATAGCGAAGTCAAGTATTGATTAATTTTAGGAATGAATTTCTTTTTTTCTTACCTGTAAATATTGTAGTGCACAGTTTTAAAAATTGGAATTCTTATTTTCACTATTATATATTTCGGAGTGTGAGGACTGCATTTAAAAAAAAATTAAGCACAAAAAAGTGAGTTTATTGAAAACTCAGTAAGAAAAAAAGGTGTACTGAAATTTAAAATTTACACTATTGTACGTTTGGAGTACAGAATTAAACTGTGTAATACTTGACTTCTTACAATATTTGTATGATTGTAAACAGTGATGGAAGGGCGAACCAGATGTGTTTATATAATTCGAATTTAAAATTTTAAAATTTTTAACCAGTAAAATTAATAAGTGAAAAATAGGTTTCAGGAAGTAAAGATTTTTCAAATCTGATATTAACTGTGTTTTTATTTCATTTGATAAAGTAATTTTCGATGTGACGTCTTTTATGATAATTATGTTCTGTGGCCAAAATTTTAATGTTATTATAGTCAAAATCATGTCCTGTATTGATTCTATGAAGAGTTAGTCCTGTATAGTTTTCTTCGTTGCCTGTAATATTTCGTTTATGTTCAAGAATACGATTTTTAAGTATTCTTCTCGTTTGTCCTATATAACAACCATTACAATGTTTGCAGTTAATTTGATAGACGACGTCATTTAATTGAGAAATATCTAGTTTGTCTTGAAAGGGTTTTATGCCTCCAATATTGATATTAAATGGTTTGACCATATTTATTTTAGGTCCTTTTACGTTTTAATTTGAAAAATGAATGGCGAAGTCAAGTATTGAGTAATTTTAGGAATGAATTTCTTTTTTTCTTACCTAAAAATATTGTAGTGCACATTTTGAAAAAGTGGAATTCTTATTTTAGAGGTCACAGAAATGACTCCTCGACGAACAATAACAAATGAGAAACTTATGGTTAAATGGACAATATGACACGCCAGTTTAGACATGATAGTCATTTCTGTTACCTATATTGCGCCACACGTTTTCCATTTTAAGTTTTAAAAATATTTTATTTCCTAATAAAATGAAAAATGATTGCATGGTGTTAGTGATCTGTGTGGATGGGAAAATTATTTTATCCTTTTCAGTCCATTTATAAAAACGTGGTTTTTAAAAAGAATTTTTTATTCATTAATTATTTCTCGTGAGGGTGCCAGCTCCTTCGAAGGATGAAATAGAGGTTGAATTTGAGAACGGTCTTTTAACCGACAATTGATTCTGTTTAGACTGTAGCGCAGATTCTGGTGGCATCATTGGGTTTTTATTGTTTACTTGACTGTTTCTTATTTGTGATAAGTTTACCGTCTGCGAGTTATTTAGTGAGTCTTGTGTGTTTTGAGATTGAAAATTCGATTCGACATTTTTACAATGTCTAGCAAGATAACATTCTTCTTTGCATAGGAAGCAAGTAAGTTTTTCACTAATTTGTATCATCATGAGTTACTTGCATGTTGTCTGGAATTTTCGAAACATCCTCTGGTTTTATATACATTTGCCGACGGAAACTTAAAATATGGGAGTAACCAAGCTCGTTTACTCCCGCTCTAATCGATGTCAGCTGCGATACGGGTATTATATCCAGCTTTTTTTAAGTGATTTTTTATGATTGAATGCGGTATTATTGGGCATACGTTTGATATTATTATACTTTCGCCTTCGATATTAATGGGCGAATTTCTAATTCATTGGATCCAATTTTTATCGTTGTTTGTTTTGTCCGTAATTTTGTCGGCAAGTGCTCTCGACAGATAGAAACATATTTTTCGGTGGGAGATCCTGGATACATATAGGATGTTTCGTGGGTTTACCAATCTTCCGATAGTAATGGTATATTCTTGTACGGTGTGCTCTTCAATTGCGTCTAGTACCACTGCTTGTTCTTTTGTTGGAAATTGACATTGTTCAGCCACTTTTGCATATGAAACTTTTTGTAATTTTGCCGTTACAGTTGAAGTCATTGTGAAGTTTTAGTTGCCTGTGTTCCTGTAGTCAGAAACACCCACGGAGTCCTCCTAGAGAAGGCAAGATCACTTTTTATCGAACTATAACACGCCACTCGGATTTATACCATTAATAGTCACAATAGCAGAAAACTCGTATTAGATATACGTATTACGCTTCGCTTTGTTTTTAACACTCACGGAGCTGTGTTTGATAACACGTCTACTCGCGACGACTGTTAACACGCGAATCCTTATATAAATATTTCGTGCTAATAGTAATTGTTATGTTTTTTTTTTGGGTGGTTTTTAAATAAGAATTTAAACTAAAAATTTTGAAATTTAGTATGTTAGATCCCACATTGCGGATATCAATTGGTATTCCTATCAAAGTATCCGTAATAAATTCGTGGTCCAATATGCAACTTGAAAAATGGCGATGCCAAAATCGTAGTTACCGGTAGTTCGTTTTTTAATTTCACATTTAAAAATAATATGATGCCTGTAAACGACTGGTGGAAGGGTTCGAAATAAAACGCATGATTTGATCGGCTGAATAAAAAATATAATTTATTTATTACGATCACTCGGTCATGACCCTATCGCGACGCGAACCTCGTAACCCGGCGACGTTCTGAAACGTTCTGAAAAAACGAGTAATTATAGATAAGTAATTATAATAAACGGTATAATTTTATAATACAACTGAAAGCTGTTAGTAAACGAACGAGTATTAAAAAATAGCCGATGCTCCGCATGGACGAAGTTTCTCAGCGAGCGAAGCGAGCAAGGCACCACTACAACATTAGTTTTCATTTTAATTTTAATATATATTTCTCATGTAAGTGTTTAGCGTATACAAGAATTTGTCTTCACCAGCACTCATAATTATTATCTAATCTATATTCTTACTATTATCATTATTTTTCACTAGTAATGACATTGTTGAAAGGAGAAAGTATTATTGGTTTTCCAATTATTCTTCCAAACAAAATGGAAACCTGCAAAATAATTTGTTAAATAACTTAACAAAAATAATGGTAAACCTTCGGATGAGACACATCCTCGCGAAAAAAATCGAAACAAAAGTTTTTTAACGTATTTTTCACTCCTAATTACGAATTTTTTTTTTTGTATTTGTATTTATTACTCTCATATGGGGTACAACCTGAATGAGAGGTGAGTTCCGGTTTAGAGCGGAGTCTTAGATCGCCTACTATAAACTATATTTATATATAAATTACATTTGAAAATATAACATTGATAAGACGCAAAACGCAGAACGGAAAAAGAAAAACAGAGAAAGAGACGCATAATGTAATGGACATTAGTCTCCTAGCAAGAAGGCTCTTCTCGCGGTGTTGCTCTAACAAATTTATAAAGTGTCTTCGCGGAAAAAAGATCGGAGCCACATATTAAGACGCAAAAAAGGTTGCTCGCGTTACAACCTGGTACCTTGGCGGCGAAATCACGCCTAATTGGCGAAAGAACCGGGCATTCCGCAAAAATATGCCGCAACGAGTCAGTTACATTCCAGTTGCACATAGTACAAGGCGCTTGCGGATTATACATAAGCCGGGTACCGGAGACAGAGAGCGAACGCGCGAAGACTGTTGCCAGTCTTAGTTGAGCTTTCACTCTTAGACAGTCCAGAGACAGCCGCGGCGGGTACAGCGAGTACGACGAGTCAGTGAGCTGCCGATATATTGGCAGCTGTACATTATCCGAATTAAGATATCTTGCAAGATCTTTAGCTCTGGAGGATTCTGCAAGTTTGGCAATTAAACGCGGGCCAGCGGCAGCCCAGTACTCGGAGGTAAAGCTGCCCCTCAAGGCAGCAGCCTCAGAATCGTCCAAGAGTGAAAGGAGTTGCGAGAGCCAATTTCGGGGCTCTTCCGGAGATTCGCTAGCCAGCTCACTCAGACGGATAAGAAGAATTTTGGGCAGCCTGGAGTCGGGCTGTCTGAGGGTCTTTATTATCCATTTTATCGACCGGTTCAGTATTTCTACCGCGATCGTAGGGATACCTAGTTCTAAACGTATCAGATAAGCCGGGGTGTTTCTCGGCAAATGGAAAAGTCTTTTAAAAAAATCAATTTGCACCGACTCCAGCCTGTCCAAGTATCGGAGTGCCCAAAACGGGGCCGCATACAATAATACCGAAATAACCATCGCTTTATATAGCTTCCAGTAAGCGTTCCAAGCATCCATTTTCGCTGAGTTTATTATTGCTAGGGTCGCAGCTGATGCCACCCGAGTTCGGGAAACGGCATCCTCAGTAGGCTGAAGGCCTGACGCTGAGGAGGAGAAGACTATACCCAGGAACTTATAAGAGCTTGCGACCTCGATTGGAGTATTATTAAATACAAAGTTTCTCGAAAACTTATCCAGAGGGCCGGCCCTTCTAAAACAAACAACCTTAGTTTTCTCGGCGTTTACAGTGAGCTTGTTAATCTCACAGTAATCAGCTAGAATCCCAAGCTTAAGGCGAAGATCTGAGGGAGAAAAAGCCAGAATGGCGAGGTCATCAGCATAGAGGAGCATTAGCAGATCCGTAGATCTGGTAATGTCCACCCCGCGAGCATTATTACTGCGGAAAAACGAAATTATATCCGAAAGGTATAAAATAAATAGTAACGGGCTCAGAATTTCGCCTTGCAGAACTCCCACTGTTACCCTAAAACGCGACATTTCTCCGTTTACATTGTTGTGCAACACTGACGCGGAGCGGTAGAGTGCGTTAAGAACCCTGACGAATTTAGCGCTAACACCTAGTCCAAGCAGCTTTCGCCAAAGCAGAGCATGCGGGACCGAGTCGAAGGCTCTCTTAAAGTCCACGAATAGGCTGAATAGTTTCGCATTTTGGAGCCTCAAAACGACCTGCGCGGAAGCGAGGAGGCAGAAGATATTATCCTCCGTCCCCCTCCCCCCACGAAAGCCGGATTGTTCTTCCGGTAAAATACCACGTTGCGTTGCCCACTTGGACAGGCGTGTACATAAAATCTGTGACAGAATTTTCGCCAGGGCAGGATCGCCCTTCTTGAATAACGTTTTAATTACTGAATCAGCCCAACCTGAAGGGAAGGACTCCGTTGAAAAGATTCTGTTGAAGAGCGAAAGGAGGAGAGAAAACCAATGATCATCCAAGAGCTTAAAGATTTCGGCGGGTATTTTCTCCGGACCAATGGCCTTTCCTACCTTCAAAACGTTCAAACTGTCCCTCAGCTCCGAGGTCGAGATAGGAGAGTCCAGCGCGGGGTCAAAAGTGCCAAAATACAATTCTGTCGGCGTTTCGTATTGGGGAAAGATTTCGCGAAAATACTCATTCCATACCTCGTCAGACACATGGTGACGTAACGTCGGTTTCGTACGAAATCGACGAATTGCCGACCAAAAATCTGCTGAGTTATGGGCTTCTGCGAATTTGTCCGCGATAGTGGAGTCATATGCGCGTTTTTAGCCGATAATAAGTTGGAATAGGACGAGCGACTTGCCCCAAACTCACCCGTGGCGGCCGCGCTGTACCCATCCATCCTCATTTGTCTTAGCGCTCGCGTAAGAGTCTTCTTTGCGGAGAGACAGACCTTGTCGAACCACGGCTTTTTAAAAACTGTGGGCGGAATATTGTGACGAATAACGTGGTCTTTCAGAAGGCCTGAAACGAACGCCGAGCCACGGATTGCCTCTATAAACTGACAGGCACGATTGAAATGACGCATATACACTGTTTGCCCCGTCCGAGGGCTTTTGAAAACGAGTCACACGTCGACATATTGAGTCGTGTGCTGGAGAGTGCCCGGTAGAATTGTCCTCGGAAAGATAAAGAGAAACAGACACAGGGAGATGGTCCGAGCCGTATAGATCATCGCCGATCGAAAGGTCGTGTATATAGTGAACATGAGCAGTCGATACCCAGACAAGGTCAATGACACTAAAACCCCTCTGTCCAAGAAAAGTGTAGTGGGCCGGAAAGTCACTGGACGTTCGGCCATTTAGTAAGGCTAAATTATTATTTGACATGAATTCGGACAAGAGGGATCCGCGCCGGTTGAGCGTCTCGTCGTGAGATCGCCTACGGACTCGCACAGAGGATTCATCGAAAAGTTGATCTACATCGCTCAAAGAGTCCGAAGGACCCACTCGGCAGTTAAAATCGCCACCTAGGATGAAAATGCAGTCTGGGAACCGATCATACAGTGAGTCAAGGGTCGGTTGTAAGGAGGAGAGCAATTGATTTAAATCGGAAGGCGGAGGGAAATAAAAGGAACCAACAATTAAATTAAGTGGATGCGTATTTAGTTTATAAAAAAGCCAATGAGGGGACGAGTTTAAAAAGGTGGAACTATGACAAGGGTTAATTAAAGACAGAAGACCTCCGCTACAGCGGCCAAGGCTGCTGGAGCGGAAGGCTGGAGAGCAAATCACTGAATGATCGGTAGTCAGATCCTCCGTACGAATTTCAAGATCTCTCCAGGTTTCCGAAAAATTAATAATTTTAAACGCGGAATAAAAACTGTTCTTTTTAATGTTAAAAAAACCATGCGCGTTCCAAAAGACTATTTTTAAAATATTACGAACAGTAAGCGGCTTAAAACTAACAGGCGATACAAAATCCGAAGACGACGACGTCGACACGTTGACAGTAGACAGTGGACGGGGACAAGTTAAAAACCCGACTCCTCGGGTGCTACAGAAGGTTCAGAGTCGATGGCAGCAGTTCTAGCGAAGGATCCGAGGATCGCCTGGCCGGTAGTGGGATTCGATCGCGTCGCAGAGAATGGGCGGGCAGAGGAGGAATTTCTCCCCATTGCCGGCACAGGGCAAGGGATGCTAAATTCTTGGTACGCATCCGACCATTTCATCCAAACATTGTTTGTGGCAATGGCATCTCCCCTCGCTTTAAAGGTTGCACCACTAGCAGCAGCCGCGCGGCGAGCCACTCTTATTCTAAATGCTTTGAGACGTTCCCGGTCGGTGTAGTCCGGATTAATGAAGATATTCGTACCCTGGAGTGTCGTTTTCTTAGTTGTCAAGATTGAGTACTTACCGTCTACCAACATGAGCTCAACCAGGTAGGCCGGCGGATTAATGCGGATCTGTCTAGCCGCAGCCACCGAAGAATCAAGAGGGAACTTACTGGCCAAGAATTCCGAAATTTCCTTCCTTAAGGGACCAGGACCAGGGGCGAAACCAGTAATTATTATATTCTTCCTCTTCAGTTGCTTCTCCTGCGCTTCGAGTTTGACCACGAGTGAATGGATTGTCGAATCTTGCGCCTCTATTTTGTCCTCTAAAGCTCCTATTCGTGACGCCAGATCGGTGTTAATTTGATCCACCGTCGACTTTACTGCGGCTATTTGCTGAGATTGCTGTTGCAACGCAGCAAGCAGATTTTGTTGGAGGGACTCAAGAGTTAGTGGAAGATTGGTCGAGGTCGACATTGCTATTTCCGGTGAGCCAGGGTCTGGGTTAGAATGCTGAGAAGGAGACCGTTTTCTTTGCCTAGTGGGCTGCTGAAGTGTCAGATCGTCCGCGTCGGAGAAACCGTCACGTTTTCGTTTGGCGAGACCTCTCCAGAAGTTCTCCAACGTGCTGCAGCTGTTCGTGCGACGCGCTTCCCACCTAGTCGCTGTGGAGGGGCGACCCGCGAAAACAGCCGGGCGCAAGATTGTCGACGAGCGTTCCACCTCTCTATCACTGGAAGAGACCGGCGGCGGTGCCGGTGCTTGCAAATCGTTGCGGGGCGGAGAGGGTGCTGACATGAGTTGCACGCGTCCGGGAGCTTCCGTCCTCTGCACCCACAGAACTGTGTCAACATCTTTTCGCGGGCCCGTACACGCTACGATCGCAAGGTTCCTAGCGTGTAGTTGCAGCGCTGCGGTCGGGCATTTACTCAACGGATCTGTGCGACTCTAGTACGTGCTGCTTCCATGGATAAAGGAAACGACGCGCGTGAACTAGAGTCACGGGGGCGATCCTACAGTTACATCAGTGCACTCCATGCTTTTCCCCCACCCGGCTGTGATAGATTCGCACAGAGTCGTTGACAATTTTTCAAGGGTGCCGTAGGATATTTTGTCCACGCCACCATTGTCACTTACGCAGCATTTACGCGGCTGTTCATCGTATTTTCGATATACGGTGGAATTCTTTGCGCCGAAAAGATTCATTTTCGTGATTTACTTCGTATTTACTTTATTATTTTGTTATGTTTTATTATAATTAGAATTTATTGTATCTCATGCGTACAAATACCACCGCAATTTTTTATATGTATTTTTATATTTGGGCGTTAACGCCCGTATGTTGAATAAAATAAAATAAAAAATAAAAATTTTCAGGGTCTTTTTTTCAATATTTCTTTCGAGAAAGAGGTTCCTTATCACAAGGCAAGCACACTGTAAAAAATATTGCATGAAATTGTAAGAAAATAGTATGAAGCAAATTTCATAAATATTTCAAAAAAGAGTTTCATGCTAATTCTTAAACACTTTTCATGACGTGTTATTAAATTTAAGAAACTGTTATTAAATTTTGGAAACTTTCATTCAATTTAAGAAACTTTTATTAAAAATAAGGAATTTTGATTAAATTTAAAGAACTTTTATTAAATTGAAGATATTTTTATTACAAATGAATCTGGTGGATCATGAAACTGTACGTATATGTTTCTTTCGCTTTCATATAGGTAAAAATGATGGCCTCGATGCTAAGGCCAAAAACGTGATATTGCCTTAAATTAGGTTATAACCATATTTATGGATACGTTTTGATCTCACAAACTAGGAGAAATTTGTTTCAAATTGATTGGTTGAAGTTATCCTGTTGAAAACTTCAAAACAAAATAATAAGAATTTTAAGCACGACTCCGCTATTTGCACATTTCTGCAAAAGTGTCAATGAAAGTTGGTGTTAACTATTTATCATTAAGTGCTGTTTAAACAGATATTTTAAAACTACATGTGATGTAAAATATCACAGATGAATCAAATAGATTATGAAACTGTAAGTACGTTCCTTTCGCTGCAATAGGTAAAAATTGATGGCCTCGATGCTAAGGCCAAAAATGTAAATATTGCCTTAAAGTAGGTTCTAACCATATTTCTGGATACACTTTGATCTTACAAACTTGGAAAAAATTCTGTCAAATTAATCGGTTGAAGTTATCATGTTGAAAACTTCGATACATAATAATAAGATTTTATTTCGACTCCGCTGTTTGCACATTTCTTCAAAAAGTGTCAATGTAAGTTGGTAGTAATCATTGATCATTAATTTTTATTTAAATTGGTACTGGTATAGCATGATTTGAACATCAGGACACCAGGAACATGGTTTTCCAGCACAGAGGAGATTGCAATTTTATACAGCTACAGCTTTTAGTATACTAAAAGAAAGCTATTATTTCGATAACAATATTCTTCTCTCGAAAGAAACATATTATGGAATTTAGATGTTTATTAGTAAAAAATATTAGTATTAATATATCAAGCTTGACCCTGCTCTTAACAAAGCATAATGTAATTTCGTGAAACTCTGCAAAATACCTGAAAATTATTACCTTACAATTATTATTATAAGAAATGATACATAGATTATAGCTTTCATATACCCTGCAGATGACTGAAAGTCATAAAATATTGGAAGAAAAAACTCATAACTTCGAGAGTAGCGTAATGTTTTAACATTAACAAACTTTGTTCGTAAAAAAATTGTTAATTTCTGATTGTCTTACGGATCCTAAAATTCATAAAATTCTTTATCGTAAAAAATGTTAAATTAATCGAGTACGTATTAAGTTTTTTTGAATGTAACAAAACTTCCATCGTTTACTAATTTCATCTATTGTATCCAAAAAGAGATTGGGACTGTCACACCTGAAAATTGTGATATATATAATCCCCACTAGAGGTCTCCGAAATAACTTAAAATTATTAACATAGAAAGTTATATGTTTGATGTCGACTTAAAGTAACTGAAATTCATCAAAAACCCTAACTTGGATATTAGTTTGAGGTTCTTAAAATTTATAAAAATCTTCATTGTAAAAGATGTTAACTTTAATATTATGTAAAGTAGTTTGAAATAAGTCTCAACAGTAACCAGTAATAAATTTCAAGGAGAAATTTGGCTGCTGTAACCCCGAGACTTATTAAAACTGTAGTAGTTAAAAAATGTAAGTTAATTTAAGCGGAGATCCAGTATAGGGGTCTCTGAAATACATAATTCATAAAACTTTATTCCTAAACAAAATTGAAATAAACATTTCTTATGTCTTAATTTTTTTATGATAAAAATCAATTTTATAGAATTGACAAATTGAATTCTATATATTAATTTTTAGTATTGAAATAATATTAAAACGAAAAACTTTATTGCAAAACCTACAAAAAAATTGGGAGTTTATAATTTTAATTAATACATACAAAATTAGGTTAAATTGCTCTTTTGTAGGTAGTTATTCAACAATACATGGATATGATAGAGGACAGCTATTGGAGAGGTAGAAATGACTTGATTACTAGTTTCCATTTTTGTGAAGTAAAATATTTTATTACTCCCTTAAAGTTATATGTTTTACATGCATTTACATAATTATATACAACATATTTACACGTCATATCTTGTTGCCACCAATAAACATGAATTTTTGGTTATTAGTAAACACGGTGGCAGTCTCGGAAGAAATTGAATGTTCATTAATATTACTGGATTTTCGTTGTCTAATGTTATTTCATACGCATGATAATAGGAGTTGAAACATGATGTTTTAAATCTATTAATAACGAAATAAATATCATCGCAATTAAAAATTTCTTTTACAATTCCAAAAACGGGCCCATTTTCGTTAAAGTCAGCAATAACTGTTGTCTCTTTGCAAAATTTTTTCCCCAAAATTTCAACGTATTTTAAGGTTTGTACAGATAAATCTTTATTCAAGTTGGGAACAATTTTCTGCAATTCGGAGTGGGCATTTTGATTATTGATCGGTCCAAATGTGATATCTGTAGCTATATCGGACACATATTCATTTCTGTAGCACATTTGAAGTTGATGCCTAACCGCGATAGTATACGGTACATTTGATACGTTATATGACGGTAATGATTTCAATTTTGTTTACGAATAAAGTTTTATGAATTATGTATTTCAGAGACCCCTATACTGGATCTCCGCTTAAATTAACTTACATTTTTTAACTACTACAGTTTTAATAAGTCTCGGGGTTACAGCAGCCAAATTTCTCCTTGAAATTTATTACTGGTTACTGTTGAGACTTATTTCAAACTACTTTACATAATATTAAAGTTAACATCTTTTACAATGAAGATTTTTATAAATTTTAAGAACCTCAAACTAATATCCAAGTTAGGGTTTTTGATGAATTTCAGTTACTTTAAGTCGACATCAAACATATAACTTTCTATGTTAATAATTTTAAGTTATTTCGGAGACCTCTAGTGGGGATTATATATATCACAATTTTCAGGTGTGACAGTCCCAATCTCTTTTTGGATACAATAGATGAAATTAGTAAACGATGGAAGTTTTGTTACATTCAAAAAAACTTAATACGTACTCGATTAATTTAACATTTTTTACGATAAAGAATTTTATGAATTTTAGGATCCGTAAGACAATCAGAAATTAACAATTTTTTTACGAACAAAGTTTGTTAATGTTAAAACATTACGCTACTCTCGAAGTTATGAGTTTTTTCTTCCAATATTTTATGACTTTCAGTCATCTGCAGGGTATATGAAAGCTATAATCTATGTATCATTTCTTATAATAATAATTGTAAGGTAATAATTTTCAGGTATTTTGCAGAGTTCCACGAAATTACATTATGCTTTGTTAAGAGCAGGGTCAAGCTTGATATATTAATACTAATATTTTTTACTAATAAACATCTAAATTCCATAATATGTTTCTTTCGAGAGAAGAATATTGTTATCGAAATAATAGCTTTCTTTTAGTATACTAAAAGCTGTAGCTGTATAAAATTGCAATCTCCTCTGTGCTGGAAAACCATGTTCCTGGTGTCCTGATGTTCAAATCATGCTATACCAGTACCAATTTAAATAAAAATTAATGATCAATGATTACTACCAACTTACATTGACACTTTTTGAAGAAATGTGCAAACAGCGGAGTCGAAATAAAATCTTATTATTATGTATCGAAGTTTTCAACATGATAACTTCAACCGATTAATTTGACAGAATTTTTTCCAAGTTTGTAAGATCAAAGTGTATCCAGAAATATGGTTAGAACCTACTTTAAGGCAATATTTACATTTTTGGCCTTAGCATCGAGGCCATCAATTTTTACCTATTGCAGCGAAAGGAACGTACTTACAGTTTCATAATCTATTTGATTCATCTGTGATATTTTACATCACATGTAGTTTTAAAATATCTGTTTAAACAGCACTTAATGATAAATAGTTAACACCAACTTTCATTGACACTTTTGCAGAAATGTGCAAATAGCGGAGTCGTGCTTAAAATTCTTATTATTTTGTTTTGAAGTTTTCAACAGGATAACTTCAACCAATCAATTTGAAACAAATTTCTCCTAGTTTGTGAGATCAAAACGTATCCATAAATATGGTTATAACCTAATTTAAGGCAATATCACGTTTTTGGCCTTAGCATCGAGGCCATCATTTTTACCTATATGAAAGCGAAAGAAACATATACGTACAGTTTCATGATCCACCAGATTCATTTGTAATAAAAATATCTTCAATTTAATAAAAGTTCTTTAAATTTAATCAAAATTCCTTATTTTTAATAAAAGTTTCTTAAATTGAATGAAAGTTTCCAAAATTTAATAACAGTTTCTTAAATTTAATAACACGTCATGAAAAGTGTTTAAGAATTAGCATGAAACTCTTTTTTGAAATATTTATGAAATTTGCTTCATACTATTTTCTTACAATTTCATGCAATATTTTTTACAGTGTGCTTGCCTTGTGATAAGGAACCTCTTTCTCGAAAGAAATATTGAAAAAAAGACCCTGAAAATTTTTATTTTTTATTTTATTTTATTCAACATACGGGCGTTAACGCCCAAATATAAAAATACATATAAAAAATTGCGGTGGTATTTGTACGCATGAGATACAATAAATTCTAATTATAATAAAACATAACAAAATAATAAAGTAAATACGAAGTAAATCACGAAAATGAATCTTTTCGGCGCAAAGAATTCCACCGTATATCGAAAATACGATGAACAGCCGCGTAAATGCCGCGTAAGTGACAATGGTGGCGTGGACAAAATATCCTACGGCACCCTTGAAAAATTGTCAACGACTCTGTGCGAATCTATCACAGCCGGGTGGGGGAAAAGCATGGAGTGCACTGGTGTAACTGTAGGATCGCGCCCGTGACTCTAGTTCACGCGCGCCGTTTCCTTTATCCATGGAAGCAGCACGTACTAGAGTCGCACAGATCCGTTGAGTAAATGCCCGACCGCAGCGCTGCAACTACACGCTAGGAACCTTGCGATCGTAGCGTGTACGGGCCCGCGAAAAGATGTTGACACAGTTCTGTGGGTGTGGTGGTAACGTAGCAAAGCGCGGCGAATGGACAAGCACTGGCGAGCTGTCACTGGGCATGCGCGGCGCAAAGATGGTGAGTGGCGGAGAATGTACAATGCGTGAGCGTCACGTACATGTAGTGGGCCGCACTCAAGTATGGAACAAACTCACCCATATGCGCGACACAGCCAAGAAGTCACGGAGCCTTGCGTAAATTCGCCACTGATCTATACACATGGATGGGGCACGCATATGTTCGGTGGCGGAAAGTGTGATATAAGACAGGCAATTATCCAATATGGCGGAGAGGGACCGAGGGCGCACGAATAAACCCGGAGCTCGCCAAGCCCGAAGTCCTCACTGGAATGATGGCGCGCTATTCAAAATGATCTTCAAGAGTTTCGTGTACAAAACTTAATAGAAATTGAAAAAAATTGATTAATGTATATAATTGATTTCTCGCTTCATGAAAACAACTTTTATTATATAAAAAAAAAATTATCAACACATTTAATAATTGTTTTCTCGAGTTTAAAAAAAAGCCCTTTTCGAAAATAATTGTAGAAGTCGTAATTCCTAACTACTAGCTCTTCAATCTTTAAAAAAATCTTTTTAAACATGCGCCATAGTACAAAAAAATAAAAACCCTATTTTTATTCGATTTATTGTATTTTAAAGATATTTCTACTTCATAAAAGGATTGAAGAAATATGTAATTGTATATATTTTAGTAACCTGTCTGTTTTTTTCTCTAGAGAGTATAAAATGATGAGCAAGATGATTGAAAAAAATAAGAAACCCTATTTTAATCAGGTTTATGAAATTTTTTCAAATTTTTTTTGTTTTCAAAATAATTTTAATTAATATTAGTCTGGGATAATATATTTAAGTGTTTGTACTTGCATAAGTCATTATATTTATTTGTAATTTAAGGGCTGAGGAAAAGCCGTAAAGGGGTGAAATTCTCCGAAAAAGTTCCATTTTCCACCTCAAAAACGAAAAAGAAACCAACTCCGCTCGTGCGCGAATCACCTACTTAGCGCACTTGTATCGTAATGTACTATAACGCAACGCAAACAAAGCCTTATTGATTTTTCCAAATAATCGCCCGTGTCATGTAATGTCGCAGCTTTGTACCTACCGCCAGTTCTGAAGCATGTTTTGTGAATGCAAATAAACGATTTGTAATGAAAACCTTACAAACTATTTTACAAAGCTCTTCCTTATGCTGTAAAAAATTATTTTGGTCGTTTTCATGCAAAGAATCAAACACCGTGCAATCCTCACATAAACAAGAACGAACAACATCGCATACGAGTGCAGGAAAATTTGGCTCCAATATGGGCATGCTGTTATTTACATTGCGAGCTTTTCTTAACATAACCTCTGCCCGAGTACACAATTTCACGACTGATGCGCTGGGAAAAATCAAACCACCTCTACTCTTAATTCCAAGCAGGTTATTTTCGGCGAATAATGCAACACTCTGCGATTCTTGAAATAAAGCAGCTTTACAAACTGTGCATTGAATGCTTGGTCTGCCAAGAATACACAGTGTTCTAACGACATATCCACATATGTAAGCCACCGAGTTTGTACCAGATATACACCAGAATTCATCTAGTTCTTCGGGTACTTGGTCGTGAAAATTAAGAAATTCACGCATAATTTCTTCGTTGTCGTCAATTTCAACGTCGCGATTAAGGCCATATTTTTTTGAAACTCTGTCATTCTCGATCGCATCGTACGTGGTTAAATCGTATTCATCTGGCTTATTACGCCGTGCAAGACCTGACGAAGTTGTCAGAATGTTAGTTGAATCTAAGGCTTCTACATTACCATTGCAGGACTGCACTTCATGACGGACAAGTAATCTCCGGTATGCTGCTTTGAATTGAGAACACGTTGGATTTGGGCACCAGCCCCCGCATCTTCTTACGGCACCAAAAAATAGCTCCAAGTGATCTTGGCTGAATTTGTAAGTGAGCAAGTACTTCAGTTGAGATCCTGGTGCCTTAACATAATCATCAAATAACTGAATGACCGCCATTGCTCCTGTTGCGAGTCCCACGAAGCCTGTTTATCGCAGAACTCTATGGCATCCGCCGCACCGCTACTTAGAGTTTGGGCTGCTAAGGACATCTTCATCTTGGATTTCCAGTACTCGACATGGGCACGTCGAACCTTATTGCCAGCTCTAATACCTTCATCCTCTTGAAGTTTTGCGAGTTCGACTACATATTTCCAGTCTATGATAGACCCAGCCGAATCTCTCAAACGTTTGAAGTCACCTAATGTGTTTCGCAAGAGTTTTAGCATATGGCAGGCATAAAAAATTACGCGTATCTTCTCGCCTGTAATAGGATGGACGAAATACGGCCTCAGATCGTTAATTGCAAAAGATGCTCCTAGGTCAGTCACACATGAAAAATGTTTCGCTGGTCCATCCAGTGTAATAGAAAGCACAGTTACACCAACTTTGTGAAGTGCCTCGAGGCCATCCAAAATGAGCTTCTTTAGTGTGTCACTTTTCATACTCTGAACTAAGTAGTACGCAACAGGAATTTTCCAGGACCCGTCAACAGAGACTACCATGAAAACCAGAGCATTCAAACCCATATCCTTAGATTGCGCTGTTTTCGATGTACCTGATGGGAATTTCGAAGATTTTGGTGCTACTTGTGCAACTGTAATGTCTGCGTATCCGCTATGGTCATTATTCCTCAGCATGTGAAACCCTGCTTTTAGGCCCATTTCATCCAACATTAACGCTACCACGACCTTCCTCCCTTCCTTATGTGCTTCCTCGGCTCTCCGTTTCAACGTCGAGAGACTTTCGTCCGTGATTCCAGGTTTGATATTGATGCAAGAGTACCATGCCCGAAGAGTTCTTGGATCAGGCAGAGCATTGCAAAATTTGTGACGTACAAATGCATAGGCTTTGGGAGAGTAAAAATTTAAAGTGAAAGCAAATGCTCTAACTGACGGAGGATACTTTTTTCGAGAAATACCGTTCACGCCAGTACTGCGGCGTTTCGTAAATTTCTTACGTTTCTCTTTAGCAGTGTTATGCAGCATTCGATTCCTGGAAAACCTTTCGAGAAACTTCATGACATCATCATCGTCGTTAAAGCAATTTAAAGCCTGTGACCCAGGCTCGGAAATGTACTTCTTTTTGTGCAAATCGTTAATAATTGTTGACATGATTTCATTTTTTTTTTTAATCTGAGAATAGTAGCTCTCATGCGCGAGGTCCGCTGCTTTTCTTGTGCAAGCTTCGCTTTTAGTTCTTTGTTTTTTTGAACCACCAAGTCGTATTTCCTTTTCTTCGTTCTTGGTGATTCATCGTAAATGTGATCTTCAACAAAGGAACATTTCGATGCGGTTCTTTTTCGTTTGCGAGATCGTGGAGTCAGATGTGTCGGATTTTTTTCACTGACGACATCTGCAAATATAATTTTAAAATCTTGTTACAAGAATAACCCACAACAGCCTGACTCATGAGCAAATGCAGCCGAAAATATCGTTTGTACATTGAATTTGTACAAAATTTTAACAACACTAAGTCACAAATTGTATGGTATGTTAATCTACTTAATATTAATGTACAGTACATATTCATGAAATATAATAAACAGTATATGTAATGAGATACTAATAAAGTTACAATCAGAAATCAAGAACTGTGCAGTAGTCAGTACCCAACAATCGAAAATGCATTTAAATGCATTGAACAATTCCAAGACATTTGAATTCGCTACTACAATGGTAAATGTATAGAAAAGAACTGATATGCATTCAGATTATTTATACGTACAGAAGAAATTGTAAAATGTTATATCAGTTATGTCTTATCTTATGGTTTAAAAAATATGTGTTATAATGAGTTATAACATTTTTTAATGAGTCCATTTCGATCTAAAAGAAGATAATTTTGCAACTTCAAAATGCATTCATTACTCGCTCTTTCGGTGCTACATTAGATCAGAATGCATTCGAAAAATTCAAATAGCGAATTCAAAAATGGAAAAATGAATTCAAGGCTATGCATATCAATACATTTTCCATTGCTGGGTAGTACAGGTCGTACCTGCAGAGAAATAAAAAGCTCCCACTGCCGCCCGACCTAAGCAAAAACAACGTTCCGGGCTTAAAATTGGAAGTCGTTTAAGAAGAAAATTTTTATGAACAGCTACAGTTCCACTGCACTTCTAAGAATATTTGTTCATAATATCTAGACAATTCGGTTATTAATAATTACTTATAACGATCTGTAAACATTGTTAGAAGTGAAAAATTCCGTACTATTTTCATCCTAATGCTGCCGTACCGAAAACAGTGCAAAATACGCCAAAAATGCACTCAACCTTTTTTGAAGAGCACAAAATTTCCAATCAAAAAGTCGGGGACAGCTGTAGTCTAAAGTTAATAGGTAATCCACAAATAACGCTACAATGTAGTGTCATAAGTTAACAATGAGCATTCTACAATCTCTATTAAACATATTGCACATTTCATCATTGCTCATGGCTCACCTATTAACATTCGACTGTAGCCCTCCGTGACTTTTGTACAAAATTTTGCACTCTACAGAAAAAGGTACAGAAATTAAAAACAAACATTCTTAAAAGTATAATAAAAGTGTAGCTGTTCATAAAAATGTTCTTTTTAAACGACTTCCAATTTCAATCGCCATTTTGAATTTGAGCCCCAACGGTAGTTTTTGCTTGGGCCGGGCGGCAATACGAACTTATTATTTCTCTGCATGTAGTAATTGATACTATCAGGCACATTGACTTCAACAATAATCTTCAAAATATTGTGACAGAAACGGCACGACAAACATATGTTACACAATAATATTTAGTGTAGGTATCGCAATACATAAATAAAGAATGTTACTTATTTTCACCGTCCATACTTGTTACTGACTTAAACATTACCAGGTAAGTAATAGCGTTGATGTTGAAATACCTGATGCTGCGTCCGATACAGTAACGTCGATATCTCCTGCAATATGAACCGTTGGAGAAGAAGGTGGCAAGACGTTGGGAATTGCAGTAGAGCATGATGCTACATTTGAAGCGGAACATGCAGTGAAAGTATCTGAAGCAGCACATGAAGCGGATACTGATGAAGTAGTGACGTAATAAACATTGATTTTTTCCAATTGTCATGCGTGGTAATAAAATATGTTGTAATACCTGATCCGAAGTCGGATGTAGTGTCAACGATATCTCTTGTGATATGAAGCGTTGGAGAAGAAGGTGGCAAGGCGTGGAGAACTTCAGTGGAACATGATGCGACTACATTTGAAGTGGAACATGGAGTGAAAGTATCTAAAACAGCACATGAAGCGGGCACGTGTGACGTGGTGACCTCTGTTTCGTTCTACAGTAGGGTCCCCCTTAAGTCATACATTTTAGTCAGGCAATATGGCGGCTGCCCCCCTTGAGTCATATTTTTTAACATTAAATTCCAATTCGCTATGTTAAGAGTACCAGTAGCGCCGCCTGGAAGGCAATTTGGAACTTTTGAGTATCCCTCGGAATGCCATTTGAATAATGTAAACATGTAACCATACTTGCTTAAAACAAGAATTTCTAAAGGTAATTGGTATTTTTTGTTTTCAAATTTATATTTTTATACATTAAAATATATAAAAACAGACCTACAACATGCAAGAGTATTAAGTGGACAAACAAAAACTGTCATTGCGACAACAAAATTCATATACGTACTCTTATTGACTAATTTTATTAAGATATTTCTTTTAGTATTTGTTGAAATTGTCTTTTTCTGATTATTTGATTTTATATCAAATCCTGGATATGTCCATTTTATTTATACATATGAGGGATATGCCATGTGTCATTAAACAGTTTAATCTCCAAACTTTGATTGAGATATTATTAACCAGCTAAAATATAAAGAAGCTAAGTATAAAGAAAATTGCCAAATTGGGTATCGACTGCGCTTTTTCATCATTTCAAGCAAATATGTTCATTTGCTTATTTTACGTGAAACGTTCATAGTTACATGCTATACATGCATTTTTCATGCTTAATTAAACAATAATGTATCGCATTTTAAACGTTTCAGATGTACAGCAAGTAAATGAACACCTTTATTTGAAATGTTGGAAAAGCGTAGTCGCTGTCCAATTTGGCAACTTTCTTTATACGACTTTATCTTCAGTTTATAGTTACAGGAGGTAATATATTTAATATTTTTTTAGTTCGTGAGAGTCTGGCTTAACTTGTAAGTATGTACTCTACACTTCAAATCATATTCCATGAAGCTGAAACAAATTTCTTCAAGTTTGTAAGTTCAAAATGTATCGAGAAATATGGTTACAGTGTTACTAACTTTCATGCGTAGTTTTGTGGTACACGATTACAAGCATTGAGTCAGTACTTACAAATTGTATGGAGTCATTACAGTTTACGGTATTTAGATTTAGGACATAAAACTAAAGAATTCATAAGTGGGATCTTTCGACATAAGATATAAAATAACAGAAATATTACAAGAACTGTAAACCCAACTCAGTTAAAAAGAAACATAGGGCTGATATTTTCCATTAACAATTTTTCATCAGTACGATAAAACTTATGGGGGTGATTAATAACATTCAAAATTTTGGAAAATAAGGTCCATTATAATATATACATACACACCTGTTAGTTTGTACTGAGTAATAGACAACGTGAATCTTACCTACAATTTCACTAGGTCCAAAAATCGTTGGTACAGCCGAATCCCTCAATTGTATATATTTCCTGTCTACCCCAACACGCCGAAAACATGTAGTCTCAAAATGGGCAGAGCACACTTTTCCTACACTAACGTCACTACCTCCCAGCATAACTTGTTGAAGAGCACTCTGCCATTTTTTTAAAATCTCACTGTTGTGTACAGGAAACCTGAACGACAATCATTTATTTCAAAATTAATGTATGTATTGATTATTGGTCAGCTCATTATGTATACAAGAATAATATACGTACTTATGGAATATCCGACTGCTCTGTGGAGTTTCTTCTGCATTGCATACCACGCATTTCGTCCATTGAAAAATTGTCGGTATACTGCCTTCTACAAGTCGTCTTATCTTTTTTTTCTCATCGAAACTATTTTGCTCAAAATGATCGGAGCAAACTGTCACTCGACTTGAGATTTTAAAATCTTCACCAACACGGATGTTTACCAGCCAATCACTCAACACGTCCTGTTTATTTACGGGAAGTCTGTGTGAATATAAACAAATTTTAAATTCAAAAATCTATTTTTATTTTATTTTATTTTTTTTTTTTTTTTTTTTTTTTTTTTACGGAGGGGGGAAATGCATTAGGAACCATTAGGGGTTGAAGATGTTGTGTAACCCCCCGTGTGTCGGACTCCCTCACCTTTGAACTGCTTACCTCTTAAGTCTCTTTAGAATTTTTTAATCTCACGTCTAGGCTTCCAGTTAAATTTTATAAAATATTGATTTAAAATCTCGAAAATTACAAAAAATTGGCTACCTTCGGTTTATTGTTATAATTTGACAGACAGGCAGAAAACATGGCAGAATATTTCGACTTTATTTAGTCACTGCTGTCCCGTCTGCCCAATATTCAGAAAATGATAATTGATAAATAACGAATTTTCAGGTGGATTTGCAAGCATTGTCGAATACCATTAAAGAAAATATTTTAAAACACATATGTAATGAATAAAATTCAATTTCCGGCAGAATGTCACTGCTGTCCCTGTCACTACTGTCCCGCATTTTTAGTATTTATAGAGGTTGAAACAATTAAATTGCGTAATGACTTCAGATTGTGAAATCTATACGCATGTATTCGTATTTATGTGTGTAGGTGGATATCTATCAACAATTATACGGCAATGAGTGTGAATGTGCAGAAAAACTAAAAAAAATATCATCATTAATTTCATTGTATTTTAACTTCGTCCTAAAATCTCCTAACTTTTTAGATTAAATATATTTTTTTTACTGTTTCATTGCTTGCTGACAGAAACTTAAATGTAATGAAAATTCCATATTTGAATTTAACCGCGCATTAATTAACAGCCGGTAGCGATAAACGAGCGCATCCCGTATTTGTTATTGTTCCCTGTGTTTGTTATTGTTTTGTAATCAAAGAAATAGTTGTGTACGAATATTTTGAACTCTTTAAATGAAAAAAAAAACGTTTTTGTTATTGAAAAATAATAATGTAGTAGTGCCAAAAAGGTAAAGGTACATCGGACGGCATTGGTGCAGCTCTCAAATCCAAAGCCTATAACAAAATTGCTCATGGAGCTGATATTTTAGATGCAAAATCGTTTATTGATGTGTTCGAAGACGGAAATATAGAACTCATCGAAATAGTCACAGAAAACGTCGACGAAGTTGAGAAAATTCTAACAAGGGAATTAAAAGCTGCGGTTGGAACTCTCAAGATCCACCTAGTCATTTGGAAATCTGAAAATAAAACTTTATTTTTAAGAAAACGTAGCTGTCTTCATGTAGAAGATTTTTCGCCTTGCGTTCTATGCGATCTTGAAAAACCAAAATATGATCCATTCGAGAAGCCCCAAATTAAATCAAAGTCTACACCTTTAGCGAAAGAAAAGTCCATACCACCGGTCACAGAAAAATCTAAGTCTAAATATTCAGCCAAAGAACAGTGTAAATCCAAACCAGTTATCTCGAAAACTAAAAAAGACAAGAAGAATACACAGATAAATAGCTGGGTAGTAATTTCGGAAGAGAATCCCAATTGGTATATTGCAAAAGTACATGGTTTAAAAGACGTCGCTGGCAAAGTAGTCGTTAGCATTGACAGTGCTATGATAAGTTCAGAGAGTAATCCTAAACATTGTACTTATGATAAAGAGCCGAATCACCTCAAGGAAATATTTGAAGACGACATTATTTGTACAGTCTCAGAACCGACTAAGTTGAAAAGGAACAATTTGTTTTCTCTTAAAAATTACGGTAAAGTTCTGAAAAACATGCGTCAAATTTAAATTTATTTTCTTAAAGTAAAATATTTCTTAATTGTTTATGTCTGATATGTCATTTTTTATGTACAATTAGTGTTAATTACAACAAAAAAATTCTATAATACTTGTTTGCTTTAATTTAACATAATTCATATCCAAATGTCACTACTGTCCCACGCTTCAGTTGATGATTTTTGACCTCTTGATGGAAAATTTTATTGGAAAAAAGGAAAAGTTTGTTTTATTACGTCTTGTGGGAGGTTATTTAAGAGTTTTCACGTAGTTCTGATTAGAAAAGAGTGGATTTCAATACTCTGGCAGAAATTTGAAAGCAGAATCTGATTTTTTAGAGGCAATTTCTGTCTGCTTCTGTACTTTTCTACTGTTGTACTTGCATACACAAACAAAATCTGTGAAATTATTGTCTGCTCATATCATCAAAATATGATCAATAATTATTTTGTAATATTCAAGTTCATAAATTTTCAATACAGCTTCATTTGTCAAGGTAAAAATAGGCAGAATTTTTACGGTTTTCTGCCACAAAATCATTTTTTTTACAAAAACTCTGGCATGTTATGCTCGGCGAATGTTATTTCCGTAATTTTAAATATATAAATGACCCGAAAATAATATTGATAACCCCTTAATTGAAAGTTGTTATTCCAACATGCCCCGGAGGCAGAATTCCCTTTTATTTGAAGTCACCCATATGCAGGGTGGCCGATTTATCTGAAGACATCGAAATATCTCGAGAACTATGCACAGAATCAAAAAAGTTGTCGGATGAAAGTTGTTCGACACGAAGGGGGGCATCCAGTGATAATTAAATTTACCCCCTCCCCCATCCCCTGGGGGTGGAGTGGGGGCAAAAACAATAAAACTTAAATAGGAACCCCCAGTTTTTATTGCAGATTTGGATTCTCAGGAAAAAAGTACACCAATTTGACCTAGGAGCTATTGCATTTTGGTTCACAGGTGGCGCTGTAATCGATAAAAATCCAAATTTATCTGAAGACATTGAAATACCTCGAGAACTATGCACAGAATCAAAAAAGTTGTCGGATGAAAGTTGTTCGACACGAAGGGGGCCATCCAGGGGGTAAATAGGGACAATTTGATCCCTTTATGAAAATTTAATATTAAAAATTCTAATATTAGAATTTTTAATATTAAAATTTAGTAATGTCAATTGCGAAAATTGTTATTCTGAATATGAAATTTTAATAATGTCCATTCGAAAAATTAAGATTATGAATAATTGATATCCTTCATATTAAAAATCAAAACTGATTACATAAAAATTGTGCATACAATATGGAAGCAATTTTATAAATAAGTTTTCTACCTTCAATAAAATTACATTTTAGGTTTTAAATTTATTATTTAATAAACAAAAAGAGGACATCACGCAATCCATTAAAAAACGTGTCATGTCCCTTCACTCAGCTCATTCATTCTCTCTCTGTATGTTTTTTCCGAAATGAGAATAAATAAGCTGAGCATTGACGGTCAAACCAGCTTCTATTAAACAAAACGAAACTCTTACTTCATTTGGGGATTTCGTCGCCATCTACCGGACCCCATGAGAACTCACGTGGTTTCATACATGTACATCGCTTGCATTTCGGCCATCACCGGCGCCGGTTCTGTTACATAACGCTAGAGGGCGACATAACTCGAAAATAAAGTAGCATATCATTTTATACATAAGTTGAGTCACACGTAACCAGTTCACCTACATTTTTCTCTACTTTCCTGAAGGGAAGTAAATGGATATCGCGACTTTCTAATCCCCATATTAAAATTTAGTATTCACGGTCTCTCAGTGTAAGACTGTTTTTGAAGTCCATTGTATTGGTAGTAATTCGGTCGGAGGTCACTTTGCTTTTAGAATAACAACTTTCCGTTTACGTGACTATTTTTTGTCTACCCTTCATTGCTTAAATCGAATTGCAAGTTAAAAATGAATCCTGCTACAGTTCCCGAAAAAATCGAAATGATTCTTATTTATGGTGAATGTAAGAGGAAGAGCGTTTTCCAGATAATGCTCGCTCGCGTTCTTTTTTTTACAAAGTTGTGAATACCTTTCACTCTGATGGCAGCGTACAAATGAAAAAAAAGGAAGCGAAGATTAACAGTTACAGGAGAAGCTAACGAAGTAGCTGTACTAGCAGCTATTCACCAAAATCCACATGTAAGCACACGACAATTACATCGCGATTCCGGCATTTCCAGAGACAGTATTCAAAGAATATTGCATCGTCATAAGTTTCACCCATATCACATTTCACTGCACCAGGAACTAGATGGCGATGATTTTCATAACCGCGTGGTGTTTTGTGAATGGGCATTTCAAAAAATGCAAACGAACCACAATTTCTTTGCTAATGTATTATTTTCAGATGAATCTACATTCACGAACCATGGTGGCGTCAATAGGCATAATATGCATTATTGGAGCGTAGAAAATCCCCATTGGTTACGACAAGTTAATCATCAACGTCCTTGGTCGGTGAACGTTTGGTGTGGAATCATAGGAAATAAACTCATTGGTCCTTATTTCATTGAAGGTAATTTGAATGGAACAAAATATCGAGATTTCCTAGAACAAGAAGTACCATTACTACTTGAGGATGTTGCTATGGACGTCCGACGGACAATGTGGTTTCAGCATGATGGTTGCCCAGCACATTTTTCAAGAGTAGCAAGGGAAATACTAGACCGTGATTACAATGGTAGGTGGATTGGTAGAGGTGGCCCCATTAATTGGCCTGCGAGGTCACCTGATCTAACATCTCCGGATTTCTTCCTATGGGGTTACCTAAAAGGTAAGGTTTATGAACAAGTACCAACGACTCGTGAAAACATGGTGGAACGCATAAGAACTGCTTGCGCAGAAATTTCTGCAGATATGATTCTATCATGTATAAAGTCATTTGAAGAAAGAATAAATAAATGCATTGAAGCGGAAGGTCAACATTTCGAACACTTACTCAAGTAAGTGAACAGTGAGACAGTGAGAGGCAAGGGGACTCACGTAAAACAAGCACCCCAAAGGGAACAGATAAATACTACGTCCACGTCGTTGTTCCTGGGTAACGCGAAATGTATTTTTTCCCGGCTTTGTTAGAATGACCGTATTCCATATCCGTACGCGGGCGAAAATTGTCAATATTGGAGAATCCAAATCTGCAATAAAAACTGGGGGTTCCTATTTAAGGTTTATTGTTTTTGCCCCCACTCCACCCCCAGGGGATGGAGGAGGGGGTAAATTTCATTATTACTGGATGCCCCCCTTCGTGTCGAACAACTTTCATCCGACAACTTTTTTGATTCTACGCATAGTTCTCGAGGTATTTCAATGTCTTCGGATAAATTTGGATTTTTATCGATTACAGCGCCACCTGTGAACCAAAATGCAATAGCTCCTAGGTCAAATTCGTGTACTTTTTTCCGGAGAATCCAAATCTGCAATAAAAAATGGGGGTTCCTATTTAAGTTTTATTGTTTTTGCCCCCACTCGACCTCCAGTTGATGGGCGAGGGGGTAAATTTAATTATCACTGGATGCCCCCCTTCGTGTCGAACAACTTTCATCCGACAACTTTTTTGATTCTGTGCATAGTTCTCGAGATATTTCGATGTCTTCAGATAAATCGGCCACCCTGTATATGTCAGGAGTACATATTAAATTTACTATACCTATGAAGTGTTCTTCGTTTTCCATGCTCCTCCGAACTTCGCTTTTTGCACACGCAACAAGTCGCCGGCATCTTCTCATAACAACATATGTACATACGTCGCGGACGCCCGCCATTACACTACACAATGTTATTTATACTCGCGACTGTTCGGGTGTTTCCGGCTTGATAAAATACTGCTTTCGGTGCTTTCTAATCGTATCACGTTTTCGACGCTATGCCCTATCCATGTGTATAGATCAGTGAAATTCGCAATCTAATGACAGCTGCCACAATTTCGATGAGTAGTGCCAGGTTACATGTCAGCTGTCATCCAGATCCCAATGTCCTCCACCTCCAACAGTAGTGAAAAAAAATAAATAAAGTGCCTGATCCAGGAAAAGTCCACGATGAAAAGAATGGCACGTCCGCAGGTTTAAATCGAAGTCGCCGGTCCGCTGATTGGGTCTTCGTGTCGAAGTTCAGGCGCGTGACGTCACCATGAGACAGTAACACGAGGATACCTTGTAACCGTCACTACGAGTAATTGCAGCTATGCGTTACCTAGTAAAAATCCGGGATGCAGACTCGGATATTCATTAGCTCACATCGAACATCATCCGAGTCGTTCCGGATGGACGAACTAGAGTAAAAAACTCCCGAAAAAGACTAATATTAGGTACAAAATTTCACATATAAAGCAGAGCGATATGTCACACGTCTACTCTACTTAACGCCTTAACCGGAAGTTAACCTAATTACGAATATGACAATAAAAATTGGCTTGTCAGATTGTTTATAGCGACGCAACTGTCTCTTATAGCGAAATTTAGGATGACATTAACGATTCCCTGATTGATGGTCTGCGCAGGTATGATTATTTAAAACCCCGACAACTTCGTGTGATAGACTGCGAAATTGCACAAGACCAAATAAAATTTAAAATAAGTCACATATGGGCAAATCCACGGAACTTTTAATTTTTGGCATTTATTTTGCGGCACAATGTTTTCCTTTTAACCATATCTTCAGTAGGCTGTCGCTCTGAAGTGAAAATCATGCTCATGCACAATTTTTATGACATGGCGTGAGTGTAAAATACAAAATGGCGGATAAAATGTGAAAAATTACTCGATTTTAATGAAATTTGTTTTTTTTTTGGAGGAGAATGTCAGCGATCGCTGCTTACGGTTATGTTGTCAGATTTTCGAAATTCAAAATGGTGGACGCAATATGGTGGATTACAGTACGAAAAATTGTTTAATGTAAATAAAACTCCGTTCCTGTGGAGTTTATAAGCCACTAACTACGAGTCTATCGTCAGATTTTTTTAAATTCAAAATGACGGTCCAATATGGCGAATCAAAATACGAAAAATGGCTTGATTTAAATGAAAATAGGTTCTCAGGGATTTTTGAAGTCGTCGATTACAAATCAGTTGTCGAGATTAAAAATTTTTAAAAAATCGATTGAAAATGTCCATAGTAATAATAATGATGATGATAATAATAATATGTTGATAAATTAACGATTTTTTTAATTGTAACTGTGTATAATGTACATAGATTAACATTATTTTTTTCTTATAATTTCTTAAAATAATAAAAAAAAATAAATTCTGTCAAATTTAAGTCGAATTTGGTAAGTTTGTCCGCCATATTGGATTCAACATTTTGAATTTAAAAATTTTACCTTCAGATTCATAATCAGCGACTGCAAAAACCTCTGATCTTCAATTTTCACCCACTTTAGATTATATTTTGATTGTTTTGTCCGTCATATTGGGTCCGCCATATTGAATTTCAAATTTCTAATTTCAAATTTGTAATCATCAACCTATAAAAATGCAGAATACATTGAAGTAAAGCCATCCGGGACGAGTGGGGCTCACCAATTTGCAAAGTCTAAAGATGCCGTCATAATTTTTTGATAAAGTATGACATTTGAGAACGATCACAGAAAGAAATAATCAAAACTGTTGTTTATTTTAAGTGTGCCGCATTAAAAAAGGCAAATTTGAAAATAATCACGTTTAAAGTGAATGATTAAACCTGTAAAGAATAATTTTTAAAAGGGGCACATAGATGAGTAACAGCGTAATTTGTTCGTTTTTATGTTAGTAAGACATTGGAATCTGAGTTAAAACGATTAATAATATGGCACGGCAATTATAGTAGATAATCTAAATTAATTTTATATTTTTACAAAACTTATCACACAGTTTTAAATCCCTTTAGTTTTTTATCAAAAGCAAGCACATTGATCAGACTGTGACTATTACTTAGTGAATTTACTTGACTACATTTTGTACTTTGAGAAAATAAAATATCTAGCATGGCGTAGATGTAGCATATCATAGTTTTAAATAATTTGTAAGAATCACAATAAGTTAAATTTTTCGGTTTTCAATTCGGAAACGTCTGTAGCAAGTGTCTATGTTTATTAATTGACTCGATATCGTCCAGATATATTATTTAAATGTGTTTAAAACGAAATATCAACATACATTAAATATATTTTAATAGTGAACAAATTTATTTCCGTATATCACTGAATCACAGAAAAGTTAAAAATTCTGTGGATTTTCCCTTATATATTGATAGCGTCCGATGGAAAAATCAATTTTCGTCACGGTAGGCGTGAAGTCGTACTTTACGCGTCTTTTTGAGGACTTAAAGTTGACTTTCACGCCCACTAGGCGTAAAGTGAACCCTATGGCGGACTCGTCAGCCGGACCGAGAATCGTTCCAATCGCCGATGGTTGTAACTTTCCTTCCCCGTATTTATCACTTAACATCCAATCGATGTGAAAGTAAGTTATACTCCTGAAAATCGATGCGCAAAGAGGTATGTCGAATACGCCTACATATGACGAAAAATAATGTTCGCACGTAGGGCGTAAGACTTTCCGCCCTCAGGAGATCGGTGGTACCCTTGGGCCGGCTTCCACTGTTCCACGGGTCAGTTGCCACCGGGCGTAAAGTCGTACTTTACGACCACCATTCGAAAATAACTATTTCGAAATGTATACAATGCGAAAAGCGCATGCGTCGAGCGTATGCGCAGTACATATATGTACTGCGTCCGCCACCGGAAAAGGTGGCAGAGTAGGAGTGCCAATGTGCGAGATGCCATATTTTGTAAGAATTTGACATTTATTAAATTTGATTATAATTAAAGTAAGAATGTAATATGTTGTATCTTTATATTAATTCTTTTTACATTTTTTAGATCACATAATATGTACCCGGTGCTCAGTGAACCTAACAAAAGTGAAATTCATTAACAAAATAACAAAATTCTGCAAAGACATAAGGAATCCGCGCCATAGGCGGAGGAAAAATGTAACTGACAAATGTAGCGAAAATGACAACACTGAAACCATTAACGTAATAAGAGAGAATGAGACTAGTGAGCCCACGAGGATGAATGTAGTGAATGTGCCAGTTTTGAAAGAGATGTGAGAACGTGAAAAAAGAATGAGTGAAGTGAACAAACGGGAATTAATTGATAATGGAATGAATGATTATGTCAGAATGAATGGTAAGCGATTGAAAAAAAGAATGAACAAAAAAAGAGAGAGAATTTAAGAAAAGACATTTTGAGTGAAGACGAGAGAATGGTTATGAATGGAATAGAATGAATGGTAGGAAAAATGAGTCTCGGCGAAGGAAGAGAGAGTATGAAAGGAAAAAGAATGAAAGTGAAAGACAAAACGTGAAGAAATACAAGAAATAAATTTCAATTATATAAACTACTGTTGGCGTGGTGCCTCGCTCGCTTCGCTCGCTCAGAAACTTCGACCCGGTAGAGTCGGCTATTCCTTAATACTCGTTTGTTCACTAACAGATTTCAATTATGTTATAAAATTATATTGATATTTGGGGGTCCAATCATATTTAGGTCCAAGTGGCTTCGATAGATATGTTACAACAATAGTGTTTCTTAAATGTATGAAAATTGAAAATGAGCATTTGCAAAACTTCGACCCGACAACAGGCCAGCCGAACTATTAATAAATAAAAGTTGCAAAACACTTACTTCAAGCACTTGTATTGTAATAGACTATTCGATGCATATTACATGTTTACAGTGTTTTACTAATTACTGTCTGTATCATTATGATCTTATATATACAATATATAACATATAATTTGTCAAAGATATCTTGAATGTGTCGAAAAGATCTCTGACGGATATCTTTTAGATACTATAAGACATCTTTTAGATATATCGAAATAGCAATTTTCGTTTCAAGGGCGTAAAAGAACTTATGCGCCCGTAGATGATCACCGCTCTCGAGGGGCTGGCGAACACTACCCCTGGGGTGTAGGGGGTCGAAACGTCGAAATTTGATGAAAAACTATAGGGTAATTTTTTGCCGAGGTGAACAAATTCAATACTTTTTCAGACAATAGTCATAAGCATTTTAAACCAGTTTTTATGGCATTATCGTTGACTTTAGGAAGAAAATGCATATAACGTTTTTTGTGGAGAATTTCATGCTCTATCTTTTTTGTATGAAATATTTTTTAATAAAATTTGTATTTTTCAAAATAAATGCAAAAAACTATGAAGATTGATAATGGAATGAATGATTATGTCAGAATGAATGGTAAGCGATTGAAAAAAAGAATGAACAAAAAAAGAGAGAGAATTTAAGAAAAGGCATTTTGAGTGAAGACGAGAGAATGGTTATGAATAGAATAGAATGAATGGTAGGAAAAATGAGTCTCGGCGAAGGAAGAGAGAGTATGAAAGGAAAAAGAATGAAAGTGAAAGACAAAATGTGAAGAAATACAAGAAATAAATTTCAATTATATAAACTACTGTTGGCGTGGTGCCTCGCTCGCTTCGCTCGAAACTTAATTGGGGCTAATGTTTTTTAGTAATGGACGGATGAATCTGCGCCAAAATCTAATCAGATCTAAGTTATGCCAAGACGCGTATTTAAAAAAAAAAAATTATGTCAATACGCTTATCCGTTCTCGAGTTATCGCGAGACAAAAAACGGGACGTACGGACGTACGTGCGTACAAAATCACGGACAAAAATTTTTTTATTGTTGATTTGGGCTCCTTTAGGGTCTGAAACTTCGACAGTGGATGAAAAACTATAGGGTAATTTTTACGAAGTGACCAAATTCAGTACTTCGTCCAGACTTGTTCTGGGTCGAAGTAATTAAATTGAAATAACTGTCAAACCCCGTAAAAACAATGCTCGTTAAATTAAGATTTTTTAAACATTCCAAATTAAACTATATACACGTGTATTATTATTATTATTATTATAATTTATTCATCTAAGCGTATATGAAGTAGATTTTTTTAAATGAAATGATAGTATCATTTACACAATTTAAGCAGATAATCATTTTCATTTAAGTAAATCGTAGCCCGTTGAAGGGTCATTACCGAACATATTCGAACACGTCCGACCACTTAAACGGAATTCAATTCCAGCCATTCTAATTGGTTGCACGACAAACCTCGGTGATTGGACAAGAAGCCCGATGACAGGAACAAATTAAGGCCCGAAATCCTTCATTCCAACTTGGGCAATTGAAGAATAAGGACTCCAGCGTAGGATCACCAGCCAGCGTCACAATTGTAATGGCATCCATGAGTTCACGTCAAGGAGTGGAAGAGGAGAATAAGGATAAAATAATTCAACGAGGGATGAACACCCTTATCACTTGGAAGCTCCACATTTTCGAGGCAGGGCCAGTTCAAAAAACGGTGAGGGGGCAAACGGGGATATCTGCTAGGGATCCACGGCTTATCCGTTCCTTTAAACGGTATAACGAAGCACCATCATCTCAACAAATGGAGTAGGGCCCGGTTGTGCCCAATCGACCAAATCGTCGAGCAGAAGCAAAAGTTTCAAGAATCAAAGAAGTCTCTGATTGTCCGGCTCTAAAACCATCAAATCGTCGAGCAGAAGGAAATATATCAAGAATAGAAGAACTCTTTG
The DNA here is from genome assembly GCA_030407085.1 of Trichopria drosophilae. Lineage (NCBI taxonomy): Eukaryota > Metazoa > Arthropoda > Insecta > Hymenoptera > Diapriidae > Trichopria > Trichopria drosophilae. The sequence continues at coordinate 19,234,467 of CM059583.1, read as the reverse complement.
ATTGTCCGGCTCAAGAACCACCGGAATATTACGGCATCACAAAGACTCCAGTTTAAGGAAGTTCTCTCCCTACGTCTCTACACGGAAACAGAAGTTCAAAAATAACCTCCGCAATTTCTGTATTGACACTTCGCGGAGATTGTATATAACATGTATATATGGCCAGAAATGGTGTTTAATTTTTATATATACATATCGCCGAATACCCTATATGTAATAAACGAACAAAAGTATTGTATCGAATAAGATGTTTAATCGGTGTGAAATGAAAAGTTAGTTCCGTTGTTATTTTATATAAAGTTTATATAACAATTAAATACTTACTATGTATAATGAAAATGCGATGATAATAAAGAAAATTCTTACCGCAGAAAACCTATTTGCACGATTTATTTACATGTATATGTATACCACTTTCATTACAATTTTCAGGTAGAAATGTCTACTCGCTTTTAGATTTAAAAGTCGTACTAGCTAATATCTTTATTAATCCCTAAACTTCTAAAGTTAATCACCGGTGGCATCATTTATTACTTCGACCCAGACCTTAGGTCTGGCCAAAGTATTGAATTTGGTCACCTCGTGCAAAAAAATTATCCTATAGTTTTTCTTCAAATCTCGCCGTTTTAGATCCTATCACCGCCCGAATCACCAATAAAAAATTCTTATTCTCACCAGAAAGAAGTAAAAGGTCTTTCATATATTTGTTGTTCTTCTTTGCTGTGCTGGGTTTGAATAATCATTTTCCGTGTAATTTTTTTTTGTGGAGTAATACTTGTTATTAATATGGGCAATAGAGCCAGGAAATATTAAAAAAAACCAACCAAGTTTCAACGTGAGGCATGTGAAATGACAGATTCTCCAACCTGACGTAAAATTTAAAATGTAAATCTTTTTTTACCATTATCTTGTAAACATTCTTTCCTTTCTCAAGGAATGGGAATTACATGTAAAGATAATTCCATAGCGGTATTTGCGTACCGCACGTCTGCCGTTTGTGTGCCGTATTTTTGCCGAATGAAATTTTTTTACTTGGGTAGCTATACAATGCTATAGCTGTCCGCAGATGCCCAAGAGAAACATTGTGCATATACAGGGTGGACCTCGGCTTGCGGGTCTTATGCATTCCATGTTAAAGATGTAACTAGATCAGCCGACTAATCACGCGGTATTTAGAGTTTGTCGGCTTTGCTACAATTCTTAATTCTGTTTTGTTATATATTGTGAGCAATTAAAATCCTGTAGCAAACCCTAATTACCACGGGATTAATCGATTGATGATCTAGTTACTTCTTTAACATGGGATGCCTATGACCCGCCAGCCGAGGTTCACTCTGTATAATATGAGCGATGGTGAGGAGCAAATCTGAAGGAAAAAGATTTATATTAATGGAGATCTAGGGGATATTATATAGGTTGTAGGAAAATAAGAAACTAGGTAATATCATTTTATTGAAAGATATATTTCATAAAAATGAAGTAATTATACCTACTAATATTTAATTTGGCAATATTTACAAATGATTACAATCATATCATAACACAATATCCATTTTAATTTTCATGTTATTACTTTCTCGTATTAAAGACACTTTTTGTCTTGCAGTCGAAGCCGTTTCTCTTTCCGAGGGTTCTTCGTGCCAACATTTCTTCATGATTTTACTCAGTTCGTATAAAGTATAATCCGTAGTCCATTTCTTCGGTATGGCTGGTCGTAACTTCAATATCTTCGTGGCAAAATGCATGTCTTCAGATGTTGGATTAGCAGGAGTAACATCCTGATATGGCTTTTCATACGGTGTCTTAGACCATAATCGTGATCCCAGAGCACAACGGTTGCATATTTCCCATAATGTAAGACCGACAGAATACATGTCCGCCATGAGGAATGTTTGAAAAGAGGCCCCATGCGTTGGTGTTCCAAAGCTCTGTGGCCGCATATCTTTTGGTCGTTCCTGACAGACATTACAACTTCATCTTTCCAGTACAATATCGCTGAGCCAAAATAAGTGATAATCTTGATCAAAATATTTTTTATTTTGACATCTCGATAAGCTATTCAAGGTATTCCGACTTCCGTATGCAGATATTCCATACCGAATAACGCTGATTCGCAAAGCTTGAGCAATTGTTCGTGGTCCAACATTTTATCTTGTAAGTAGTCAAATAAAGAACCTCTGGAGTGGTATTCAGTGATCAATACACAGCCGTGCAGATTTTCAGAATTGATTGCTGCAGCCTTTGTAAAACGTACAATGTTGTCGTGGTGCACGGTATTTAAAACTCGCAAAATCTTTCTTTCTCTACGACAGGATTTTTCATCTTTCTTTCTGAAAGTTTTTACAGCAATCTCTGTATTTTTGAATTTACCGAGCCAGACATTGCCGTTTCCACCTCGGCCTATGTATTTTATGATGGTGAGTTTTGGTGATTTCGTAAACGAGAGAGATTCATTCGAATCCTCTTGTTCTCGTGATTTCCAGAGACGATGATACAATCTCATAAATGTTGTTAATGCTGTCACACCCTCAAAATGCCGATGCCAATGGACATTTCGATTTTCATTTTTCTATAAATCAAAAAGAAAACCAATATTAGGAATAGAATTTAGTCCATGAAATTGTTTGATTAGTATGCTTACTACGTTATCAAGACCCTCTAATTACTACTTATTATACTGGAGGGAAGTCGTTTTTAACGATGTCGATGAGAATATTTTAGGTAAAGCTACCGAAAAGAAAGTTATGTATAAGCTAGATTTTGTAATTTTGCCGGCTTCAGAAACTTGGATTTACTGAACTGCTTTTATGTAAATTTAAGGACTGAACTAACAATGGATTCTGTGTTCCTCTAGTGTCAAAATAAATAACTAATGTATTTTGTAGACACACCTTTCTTCCCAGGTTTTCACGTGGACGTCAGAAAGGCGATCCCAAAAACCCTGCCTTTTATGTGATGTTTAGGTATAATAAAGGTGATTTTAAATAAATAAAACAAAGGAGGAATATTTAATTTATTAATAGATATAAATACCCAAATTTATGGCAGCGGGGTGTCGTTACACAGTGTATTTATATGAAGGTTCCTGGATATGAATAAATATTATAAATTATTGACCGTCAGAAAATGTAGATACTTATAAGAATATAATATGCGGTAAATACGGTCGATGGACTAAATAAAAATAAAAACAAACTACAAATTCCGTGGCTTTCATCAGAGCCCCAATATTTACATTTGTAGTTTGTTTTTATTTTTATTCAGTTCATCGGCCGTATTTACCGCATATTATATTCTTATAAGTAAATGTATATAAATTTTAAAAATTGAATATATATATATTTTTTTATAATTGTATTTAATGAATTATTTTTTATTATGAATAAAATTATATTAAATAAAATAATTGAGGATTTCTCAACACAGATAGATTTTTTTTTACAATTTCATTGTGGGCAATTTTCACCGGTAAGGCGAGGAATTTCACTAAAAAACGTCAATTAAAGATGGCTGAATAAAATTCGGACTCTCTAAAGGTAATTACTGTAGAAAATGTCCAAGAAAATACTCAGTAATTGAGAAATGACCGAGAATTTTCAATACATTTCAAGAAACAATTATGTAATGATTCAAATGTATATTAAATAAAAAAAACTGAAATGTCTTGAAAGTGGAAAATATGAAGCCATCGATAAATTAATGCCATACATAATTTTGAATATTTTGTACAATACATTTCAAGCATATCTAATTAGAATTATTATTAATGTTTTTTTAAATATTAATATTAAATAATTACATTCTGCTTAATATATTTTCAGAATATTGGTTTAAAACATTCTTTTTGACATAGTTAAAATTTATACTTACTTTACTAACTAAATAATGTAAATAACGAAAATGACGTCGAAGCCATTGACATTTGCGTGCATGATGTTTTCAAGTGTTTGGAAAGGTAATGATATACTGAAAAATACATTTGAAAATGTTTTATTTAATTAAAGAAAAAGTATGTCCTGTATCGAGTTAAAGAAAACTTGACATCTTTAAATAAATATTTTTTGACATGATTCAACTGCTACTTGAATTTCGGTCGGTTTATTCCAGACCCTTGCGGACTGACCTGCGTTAACTATCTAATAGAACGAACTCGTTAAAATATGTCACTTAAGAATACACAGAAAGTTTTTTTTAAACATACCAAGAAGTGTTTAGGAGAATATTTAGAATGCGAAAGTATTTAGCTTTTATCTAGTTTCTGACTTATTGTTATAGATAAGCAACTTATGAACCCTAATTAAAACCCGTTTATATACATTTCGGACCAGGTCGTTTCCCTTCTAATATGAAACGTTCTTTTATAAATCGAAAACTTGATATTGGGACACATTTTTCACCTGGCTGCCAATTTCCTTATTAAAAAAATCCTCACATAAGAAAAAAAGCAGAACCGTAATTCGGCATTTTTTCTGTCCGATATTTTTGCAAATACGGGGAATTAAAAATTTAAAGTTTTGTAAATTGTGTACTTTCTTAAATTTCAAACTCTGGTTCTACTTATCCGAAAAAAATAAACTGGGACTCATAATAAAAGTAATAAAAAGTACTTAATTAATTGCAATTGCTTTCAGATTTAAAGTATAGTAGTCCTAGTATATACAGGGTGTCCTAGAACTCCCGAATAATATTGCAGGGGGTGAATCCTAACACCATTTTGAGCAAGAAAATTTCATACCAAAATCGGATTTGAAGCTTGAAATTTGAGTGGCGAGCCAAGTTTAAAAAAAATAATAGTTTTTTTGCAATATTGGATTTGGCATTGCTAAAGCGTGTTTTTCGCCTATTTCCTGATTTTTAACGTCTCCCCACGGGCTCAATTTTTGTCAAAACGAAACGTATGAGGGGAGAAATCTTCGCCTTTTCAAGCTCTACAACGCTGTTGTATATGATATTTTGCTAGCATTTTACGGAAATGAGTTAGACGCGAAAAATTGCAAAAACGCCCATTTTTACCCTTTTTTAGGTCGATAACTGACGAAATATTCGTTGCAGGTCATAGGCTAAAAAGGGTAAGTTGTAGCGCTATAAAAAACCTTCAAAATCAGTCATCGTTCGTTAAAGTAACTTTAAAACGAGCCGAGTTACTGCAAAAAAACTATAATTTTTTTTAAACTTCAATGGCTCGCCACTCAAATTCTGAGCTTCAGATCCAATTTTGGTATTTAACTTTTTTGCTCAGAATGACGTCAAGATTCACCCTCTGCAATATTATGTGGGAGTTCTGTGACACCCTGTATATATAATTCTTTAATAAACGTTCATTATATTAAATTTGGTTTAAAAATAGTATAAGGGTACGATGTTAACGTTCTTTGGTAACATTTTCATGTTATCGGGTATGTTGAATTTTTTGTTGCACATAAGCACTGAAAGTATTCAAAATTAATAAATATTATATGAAAGTTTTGTTTTGATGTTTAGTCGTCTCGACAAGACTGGATCATGTGAATACACATTGTACCGAAAAACATCTTTACCAAAAAACGTTTGAACAACGTCTTTTAAATTTAGAAGCCAATATAACTGTGCTTACTTTATAATTTATAGACGATATGTAATTCAAAAAATTAACGTATGAAAACGGTCATGTAACATTTGTACAAAATCTCGAAAATCGTTGTTTAATTAAATAAAATAATAAACAACCTTTAGATCATCATTTTTTTGAGATTCAAAAACAGTACAAGTGCTTGAAACCGTACTGTATTCACTCAAACTTGTACGTTTGATAGAAAAAACTTGTACGTAGGATAGAAAAAGTTATACAATTAGTCTATTCTAATCAATATAAGAGCAGGTGTATGGCATGGCTATCGATTTGGTCATTATGTCGCCGATTTGACCGTATTATCCAAAGGAAGCTGGTGCTAACGACATCATATGCATAGGCTACTTGATGTCATAAAAATGCGATTAGTTGGATGTTATTGAGTATAAATGCGGATATCTGAAGTCCCCATTAGAAGAAGATATAAATTCTTCGTATATTGACTCGTTAAAATAATTTTTGTTATCGTTATGAATACATTGGAAGGACCGAAAAATATTTCAGTTTCTTACCTATGGTCGTTGTGTTCGTCTCTAAGTGTGCATTTGTAGTTCGACTGCTGAAGAAGCTGCATCACTTTCTGTGCTCTCTGGATTCAACATAGTTAAAAAACAGTAAACGTGCAAAGGATTATTTTTTCGTTGGTAGCAAAGGATACACATATATCAGGTAAATACAGTTTTTAGTTATACATAAAATAATTTTAAATTAATTTTGTAGAAGAAACATATTGTCGTACATAAGTAATTTAAAAACAGCTCTATTTGGATAATACGGTCAAATCACGGAAATAATGCAAAGTACGATAGAAAAGACACCTGTTTTCATATTGATTAGAATACACTAAATATACAACTTTCTTTTTCTCCGCGTAGCGTACAATTATGCTTGTGTAAAGTATGGTTTCACGCACTTGTACTGACCAAACTTTGGTCTAAATCTCAAAAAACAGTTGGATCATTTATTTTTCTATAACTTTAATCTGAAAAATGATTTTTGGAAATATAGTTATCAGTTAATTAAGTCGTGAAATGTGTAACCCTGTTTGAGTGCTGAATATTAAGCGTAGAATAACTGCGTAGTTAGGAGTATTCCTATATCACTCATTTAGTTGCTGATAGGAAAGATCAAGATTGAGTAAAATAATTCCAATATATATTTATATTATTTTACAATTTCTAGTGTTTCATTGCGATAATTGAACGCCCGGGAATAAAATAGATTTGTTTTACTTTTAAAATTCCTCAATTTTTGAAGCACTTATTTTTACTTTTTCCTAAAAATTTTAAAGCACATTGGTCATTTATAATAATTTTATTTTTTTGGCGCATAAAACCTTAAAAATGTATTTTTCGTTTTTAATCTAAAAAGAGATCTGTTGCATCATTTCTATGATATTTTCCAAACACAGGAAATTTTGTAAACATAGAATTGACCTCTTTAAGAAAAGAAAAGCACGTTCTTGAAAAATCAAAACCACTTGAAAATAGATGGTCACACATCAAGATTTTGAGTGTACCTTTTTATGAAAAATAAACCAGTGGCACATATGTAACCTCAAAAATGGGTACAAACGGTGTTTTTTGTACATTTCGGTTAGGTTACTTTAAAATCTTTTCTCAAAAGGCTCAAAGACTTGTATTTATGGTAATATTATGTATTAATTAGTGCCGACAATAAAACAAATAACACCTTTTTTAAAATAATTTTATACTCTTTTAATATTTTACCCTTTTGTTAGTATTGTTGCAAATTAGTAGTCATTTTTATACTCTTTTTTTGTTTTTCTTTTGCTGATTCATCGTTTTATGACTTTATTCGTGGAATATTAATTTTCTGCGATGTAACTATTCTTATGGTTATATTTTTCTTTTCAAAATATCCCCTTATTTAAAGGCAAACAATCATTTTTAACGAACTACTTACAACCAGTTCTAGTTTTATTTAAATAATCTAAACGTTTTTAATGCAGTTATTTATATAAAATGAATGGTTTAATATTTTTGTCTTAATGTATTTATAATTACCGCCTAATTCGGCTGCTTGCATTATATCGGTGAAAATATTATTGTAACCTGTACCTCTCTATATTTTGTCTGAAATCGGGTGAACAAAGTCGAAGAAATGTTTACTGGATGGCTTATGTGTTCTTATTTCTGGTACAAACGTACGTTAAGACTCTTGTTTTGAACGTCTAAACTATTGAATACTATCAGGTTGTTATGTTCCTGACATTCGGGGTGCAGGTACGAGAATGTCTAAACATATCCATTTAAAAACCTAAAGAAAAAATAACACTGGTTACAAGACACCCCCCATATTAAAATGTGTAAAAGTATAGTTCTATAATAAACGAATACTTTTACACTGAAAATCAATTCATATTAAGTATAGTAAGTAATTAGGTCTTGATAATGTAGTAAACATACCAATCAAACAATTTCATTGACTAAATTCAATGCCTAATATTGATTTTCTTTTTGATTTACAGGAAAATGAAAATCGAAACGTCTATTGGTATCGGCATGTTGGTGATGCCAGCAATAACAACATTTGTGAGATTGTATTATCATCTCCGGCAATCCCAAGAACAAGAGGATTCGAATGAATCTCTCTCGTCCCCGAAATTGCCAAAACTCTCCATCACCAAGCACATTGGCCAAGGCGGAAACGGCAGCGTCTGGCTTGGAAAATTCAACAATACAGAAGTTGCTATAAAAACTTTCAGAAAGAAAGATAAAAAATCCTGTAGTAGAGAAAGAAAAATTTTACGAGTTTTAAATACCGTGCACCACGACAACATTATACGTTTTATAAAGGCTGCAGCAATCAATTCCGAAAATCTGCACGGTTGTGTATTGATCACTGAATACCACTCCAGAGGTTCATTATTTGACTATCTACAAGATAAACTGTTGGACCACGAACAATTGCTCAAGGTTTGCGAATCAGCGTTATCAGGTATGGAATACCTGCATACGGAAGTCGGAAAACCGTCAATAGCTCATCGAGACGTGAAAACAAAAAATATTTTGATAAAGCACAACGGAGAGTGTGTTATCACTGATTTTGGCTCCGCGATATTGTACTGGAAGGATGAAGTTGTAATGTCTACGTCAGGAACGACCAAAAGGTTGCGGCCCCAGAGCTGTTGGAACATCAACGCATGTTGGCCTCTTTTCAAACATTCCTCATGGCGGACATGTATTCTGTCGGTCTTACATTATGGGAAATATGCAACCGTTGTGCTCTGGGATCACGATTATGGTCTAAGACACCGTATGAAAAGCCATATCAGGATGTTACTCCTGCTAATCCAACATCTGAAGACATGCATTTTGCCACGAAGATATTGAAGTTACGACCAGCCATACCGAAGAAATGGACTACGGATTATACTTTATACGAACTGAGTAAAATCATGAAGAAATGTTGGCACGAAGAACCCTCGGAAAGAGAAACGGCTTCGACTGCAAGGCAAAAAGTATCTTTAATACGAGAAAGCAATAATATGAAAATTAAAATGGACATTGTATTATGATATGGATGTAATCTTTTGTAAATAGTGTAAAATAAACATTTGTATATTCAGTTCAGTTTTATAAAATATATCTCTCAATAAAATGACATTACCTAGTTTCTTATTACCACGTTCTGGGGCCAACCATTACAAAATATACATACAAAAATTATTCATACATAAATATACAAAAGAGATTAAATATAGGTAAGAGTGGAGGTAAAGTGGGTTTAAATGACTATCGCTACGTAGAGCATAAAAGGTATACAAAAATAATAAAAATAACGCAGTGAGTGGACAGTTACATATACATTCCGTGATCGCAGTGGGGAATACAGCGAGTAGTTTCAACTAGCAGTATAAGTTCGTATGTGGTAGTGGAGTGTTATCGCATAGGAGTGATATCGAACAATGGGTTGGAGAACAAGAAAAGTCGAAGTTTTCCCTTAAATGACGTAACATTGGCACTAGAGCGGATGTTGGTTGGCAGGGCATTCCAGAGTCGAGTTGATGTGATGATGAAAGAGCGCGCAAATGACTCATGCTGATGAGGCTGCACACGAAGTTCACTAGTGGAGCACGGTCTTAGTATTCGACTTGTGCTTTCATTACGCCACTGATACCGTTCATATAGATATTTCGGTATCCTTGTTGTGGGGACATTATAGGTGATGATGCCTATAAAGTATAATCGGCGAGATGCGGTTGTAAGCCACTGAAGTTCCTCACGATATGGGGTGATGTAATTGACTCGGCGCAGTCCATAAATAAATCGAATGCCCGCGTTGAGCAGCCTTTCAACCTTGGTTTTCTGCAGGGCGCTGATATCATTATAGACAGCACAACAATAGTCAAGAGAGGGTAGGAGCAGTGTTTTTACTGGAGTTTCACGGAGATCGAGAGATCACAAAGCACGGTTTTGTCTAAGTTGGCGTATAGTGGAAAACACACGCTTAGACATTAGAACAAGGTGTTCTTTCCATGATGGTGTGCTGTCAATAATGAGACCAAGATTTTTTGCTGACTTAACCCAGGGTAAAGTGATGTTGTTAATTATCAATGGATGAAGAGAATCAAAATCAAGGTTTAGATAATATGAGCCACCAATGAGTAGTGCTTTGGTTTTCCTTAGATTAAGCTGAAGTCCATTCTCGTCCGCCCACTGGCAGAAGTTCTCCACATCAGTTGTTACTTTCTGGATCGCCATTGGTAACTCAGAGATACAGTGGTCCCCGTCCTAACGCATATGTTTCGTTCCATCAAAAATGGCCGCCCCCGTCCAAACGCATATCCTCCCTCAACCCCCACTACGGTAAAAGTCTCTTTGCATTTATCACACTGAGCATGCGCGTAGATGTCTCACTAGAAGCGCTAGCAACTAAGAATCGCGTTTTGGGGAGAAGAACAAAGGGGAATCTATGTATCTGGACGGGAAAGAAATATGCGTTTAGACGGGAAAATGCTTTAGGACGGGATGCGTTAGGACGGGGACCACTGTATGGCACTTTAAGAATATTTGGGTATCGTCAGCAAATATCATGTGATTACAGTGCTGGAGGACCGAGGGAAGGTCATTGATGAAGATTAGAATAGAAGTGGTCCAAGAACCGAGCCCTGAGGCACTCCAGCACCAACTGATAGCCATGAGAAACGCTGGCCATCATCAGCTGTAACTGCTTGCTTTCGTCCGGACAAGTATGATGCAAACCATCGTATAGCAGCCACAGAATGATTTACATTTTTCAGCTTATCGATGAGAATAGAATGGAATGACTGACCGTGTCAAATGCTCTACTAAAGTCGAATAACCATAAAGCCAAATTTTCTACGTTCTTTAAATGTTGCTGTGTTATCTGGTAAAATAGATATAATTCTAAAACCACTTGCATATTCTTTTCATTTTGAAACTGCTCTTTTCAGATTGTTTATAAATGTAATAGTTTGAAATCGATTGTAAAATTTGACCTATTAAAATTAAAAAGCAGAAAATAATTAATGAATAAAAAATTCTTTTTAAAAACCACGTTTTTATAAATGGACTAAAAAGGATAAAATAATTTTTCCCATCCACACAGGTCACTAATACCATGCCGAAATAAATACCCAATAATTTTTCATTTTATTAGGAAATAAAATATTTTTAAGACTTAAAATGGAAAACGTGGGGCGTAAGAGAGGTAACAGAAATGACTCCTCCTCGACGAACAATAACAAATTAGAAACTTATGCTGAAATGAACAATATGACACGCCAGTTTAGGCATGATAGTATGCGGTCTGGATGCAAATCATTGAAAAATGTAGCGGCTTCCTCGTAAGACCGACTCAGATTTCCGCACCCTCATGCAATTAATATTTATATTCTCTCACGTTCACATAAATTCATTTTTCCTTTTTCTAATAGATATTTTGTACCAATAATAATATGAATAAAAATATCAGTAGAAAATCGATTCAAACTATGTATACGAGTCAGAACTCACTTGTCTGAATGTAATATTTGGTATAACGAATATGTAAGTAAGTAAGTAAGTAATATTTATTTTGCCATGGGATTGCAATCCCTCCCTCACAATATGTGGCGAAAAGCTTCTTTAATATTCCAAATGGAAATCCATTCTTCTAACGGACGCAAAACGCAGGATAGCGAAAGTCACGCCAGTGACTAGCGGCGAAATGAGGAACTACAAAGCGAGTATTTTCTTGTGGGGATATACAGGGTCATCGAAAAGTACCGGACCCCCCTAATATCTTCAGTTAGAATGCACTTAGGAGAAAATGTCCAATAGCAAAGTTGTATGGTTTCAAGCGGGGAGTAAGATGATGACCTTGACTTTGACCTTGACCATGTCCTTCAAGGTCATTTCAAGGTCAATCTTATTTTTGTAAATAGAACCCCCTACATTTGATTGCATATTCTTATAGCTTATCTCGAGAGCTTTCCAAAACACTATAATAAAATATTTTTTTATTAAGTACTTTTTGAGTTATAAAGGTTTGAAGTTAACAATTTTTTGACACAAAATGTAGAATATCTTGTAAAATATTATTTAGTTTTCAGTAATCATAACCTTAATACTTTTGTGCGCGGAATAATGAGACCAATTAATTGGTTTAAAGAAAATACATTAATCGGATCCCCCTAATATTTTCAGTAAGAATGCACTTCAAACCTTTATAACTCAAAAAGTACTTAATAAAAAAATATTTTATTATAGTGTTTTGGAAAGCTCTCGAGATAAGCTATAAGAATATGCAATCAAATGTAGGGGGTTCTATTTAAAAAAATAAGATTGAGCTTAAAATGACCTTGAAGGACATGGTCAAGGTCAAAGTCAAGGTCATCATCTTACTCCCCGCTTGAAACCATACAACTTTGCTATTGGACATTTTCTCCTAAGTGCATTCTAACTGAAGATATTAGGGGGGTCCGATACTTTTCGATGACCCTGTATAGAAAATAAAACACAAAAAACGAAAGAAAATTTAAAAAAAAAACAAAAAAGAAAAAATGTAAAAAAAAGTAGCAAAACTCTGCCTATGACGGTCCCAAGCCCGTGTAAAAGAGGAGGGTACTTAAGCATTTTTAATCGCTACAAATATTGTGTGGTATGTTGGATCTGAATATTGGTTTCTGAGATTCGAAATTTCAAACGATGAATAATTCGTCGATAAATTATTATAACGCTATCTATGACCAGTATTTTGTATTCGTCTCGAAGAGACTTTCTAATGAGCCCCCAATCAACCTACATTGCCATTTAAGCTATTCATCCCTCCTCGTACCTCACTATCACCTCTTCAGGGGGGGGGGGGGAGGTTGGAACCCCTCAGAGATGATAGCTTTTTCGAAAAGTAGTTTCACGTACTTCAGCGATTTTCGAAATCTTCATTTGTTCAGGAGTAACTAGATTAAAAATTTTAAAAGTCGAACAATTCCGCGAGAAGTGATCGCAGCGTCATCATATATGAAAACAATAAAAATATTTTTATAAATCTTCTTATGACTGACTACAAGCGTAGGCAACTGAATTTTACTTGTAAACAAGCCGTTGAAGATGCTGACACATTGATAGTAAATACTGCTATCGAAGTCGCTACCAAGAAGTCTGTAATAATGGTTGGGCAGGATATCGTCTTGCTTGTGCTTTTAAATCAATTGAAGGATAAAAATTTATTTTTCTTCATACCGGGAGGAAAGGTGCGGCATATCTTCCCTTGTATGAAGAAAAATCGTATACTTCCCTCGGGTAAAAATTACACGCAGTCTGAGGCATTCTTTTTTTTACGTCCCTTGGTGAGTAATATACTATTTATAAAGTTATTTATTTTCTTAAACCAGGTTCAGGTAACATTAAAGATGTTTATTCATCACAATGTTTCAAACATAAATCCCATCGCAACATCATAGGATTGCTCCATTGTATGACGGGATGTGATACAACATCGGGTTTTTCAGGCAAAGGAAAAAAACTGATCTGAAAGTTGTAATGAGCAACCTTAATTTGAACGATTTAGCAAATGAAAATCGAAGACCCCGAGAAGATAGCATCAAGTGGATGTCAACTGATTGTTTCTATTTATAAGTGCCAAGATCAGATCTATCTTTGAATAAATTAAGATTTGAAAATTATCAGCTACTGACGATGAAGTTTTCTTTCGAGTTAGATAAATTACGGCCGACCGAGGGATCAGCTATCCAGCGGTACCAGTACACTTAATCGTAGCCTATTTCATCGCCACCCACTTCACAGTCTTCCGTTTCATCGTCTGGACACTTCATCGTCTACGACACTTCATCGTCTGGACACTTCATCGTCTGGGACATTTCATCGTCCGGGACACTTCATCGTCCGGGACATTTCAGCGCGCTCCATACTTTCTTGTGTTATGAGCTTTTCTACGTGCACCAGGTGTTCAGGATCGCCGATTACGGGGTCTAGGTGGTGCGCTCCGTAGCTTTTTATGATATTAGCTATTCTAGGTGCACTGGGTATTTAGGGTCGCCGATTACGTGGTCTAGATAGTGCGCTCCGTAGCTTTTTATGTTATTAGCTCAAATACGTGCACCAGGTGTTCGGGGTCACCGATTACGGGGTCGAGGTGGTGCGCTTCGTAGCTTTTTATGTTATTAGCTATTCTACGTGCACTGGGTGTTTAGGGTCGCCGATTACGGGGTCTAGGTAGTGCTCTCCGTAGCTTTTTATGTTATTAGCTCAAATACGTGCACCAGGTGTTCAAGGTCGGCGATTACGGTGTCTAGGAATCGCGCTCCGTAGTTTTTCATCTTTTCAACTAAAAAATATGCACCAGGAGTTTGGGGTCGACGATCAAGTGGTCTAGGTATTGACTTCGAGTTAACCAACGATGACCTTGAGGTCAAGGTTGAAGGTCATTTCAAGGTCAAATCAATTTTATCTGATAAACAACGGTAACCTTGTCCTTGACCTTGGGCCAAATTTGAAAAAATTTGAAGGTCATTTCAAGGTCAAATCAAAATATGTTCAAATTTGAAGAAAAATAAGCAAAATTTATGTTGACCTTGAAATGACCTTCAACTTTGACCTCAAGGTCATCGTTGGTTAACTCGAAGTCAATACCTAGACCACTTGATCGTCGACCCCAAACTCCTGGTGCATATTTTTTAGTTGAAAAGATGAAAAACTACGGAGCGCGATTCCTAGACACCGTAATCGCCGACCTTGAACACCTGGTGCACGTATTTGAGCTAATAACATAAAAAGCTACGGAGAGCACTACCTAGACCCCGTAATCGGCGACCCTAAACACCCAGTGCACGTAGAATAGCTAATAACATAAAAAGCTACGAAGCGCACCACCTCGACCCCGTAATCGGTGACCCCGAACACCTGGTGCACGTATTTGAGCTAATAACATAAAAAGCTACGGAGCGCACTATCTAGACCACGTAATCGGCGACCCTAAATACCCAGTGCACCTAGAATAGCTAATATCATAAAAAGCTACGGAGCGCACCACCTAGACCCCGTAATCGGCGATCCTGAACACCTGGTGCACGTAGAAAAGCTCATAACACAAGAAAGTATGGAGCGCGCTGAAATGTCCCGGACGATGAAGTGTCCCGGACGATGAAATGTCCCAGACGATGAAGTGTCCAGACGATGAAGTGTCGTAGACGATTAAGTGTCCAGACGATGAAACGGAAGACTATGAAGTGGGAGACGATGAAATAGGCTACGATGAAGTGTCCATAAATCCTATCCAGCACAGTTTCTGAGTTTATTATCAACTTCAGTCGTGGCTTGGCAATAAAAGAATTCCAGCGAAATAGGGGTGTAAAATGACGTCAAATATCATTCTAATGCCAGAATTGACCGACCATCCTCTTGTTCCAGAAGGTTTATTAAAAAAAATTAGCTGCAGCTGTGGTACTGGTTGCAAATCAAAGCAGTGTGGTTGTTGCAAACATGAGTGTGAGGAAGAAAATCCCGACGAATCAATTACGCAAACTGATTCTGTGGATGCTGAATTAAGTTTGTTTTTTAACTCGTTTAGTGTACATATTAGTGTAATTTTTAAATTATTTCTCTTAAATGGATAAAATAGTTCGTTTAGCTTAATTTTAGACCTTCAGTGCACACAGTATGAATATTTAGTTTTTTCGCATTAAATTGAATAAATATTACTATTTTTCTTTAAATTTAAAAAACATTTCAATGAAAAAAGATTAAAGAAATTAGCTTAACCGTTTTTCGGAGACGAAATTTGAATGATGGCTGAATATTTCAAACTTCTACATAGATTTAATTAACGAGTCAAGCTGTTCAAAACTAAGTAAACAGTACATTTCAATGTGTTTTTTCCAAGTTGGTGTTTGTTATTTTACAAAGTAATCAAAATTAATAATAAATTTTCAAGCTTTAAACAAAAATTTCACGCAAAAAATGCCAATTTTCATTTTTTTTATGTTTATTTGATTTTTTTTCTCTACGAGTACATATATTTTTTATAATTTATCAAAAGTAGACGTTTCAAGCAAAAAAAATGAGCCCTATTAGAAGTATGTAAGTCAATTTTTCATACTCAACTTTTTCGTTGAACATTGCATCTTTTTTTTGGGAAACATTAATAACTTCGAAATAAATCAATATTCAGTATCTGAAAAATAGAGTGTTTTTATAATGAAACAAACTACCTTTCCACCAATTTTCAAAAGAATCGATCGATTTTCATGCGAGATAAAGATCAAATACCGAAATAGTAGTTTTCGATACAAGGGCGTATGCGTAAAGAACTTTACACACACACACGTGTGCCGAAATATTGTTTACGTACGGCTAGTAAACTTTACGCACTCGATTATACTTTACGCACCGAAAAGACGTACATAAAATATGTTTTTTTTTGCATTTTCTTAACAATTTTTCAGGTTAGGTGAAAAAATGATCCAAATAAAAGTTTTAGATTTTTCAATTTTCTATAACTTTTATATTGAATTTATTTTACTCATTAAAGAAGTCAACCAATTTCACTGGCTCAAACAGTGAAATTTCACTGATTCTCAGTGGCGCGTTTTTAACTGTGGCACTCAGTGAATTCTCACTGTTTCAGATTGAGAGAGTACCTTATTTAACGTCATAAAAAGTCTTATTTGGATGTTGTTGAGTATAAAAGCCTATATCTGAGTTCCCCCTCAAAAGAAAGTATAAATTCTTCGAATATTAACTCATGCAAACCATTTTGGTTATCGTTATGAATACGTTTGACGGATGGAAAGGCAGTTCAGTGTCATACCTATGGTTGTTCTATTCCTCTCTACGGAGCTCATTTGTAGTTCGTTGCTGAAGAAGCTGCATTGCTTAGTATTTCAGTAATAGTAAAAGTGCAAAGTATTACATTTTCATTCGAAGCAAAGGATGCACATTTACAGAACACCTTGGACCGCAAATGATTATTAAAAATACGAGTGTCGCTCTTGTCGGGCATGGACTATCTACATATGGATATGTTCGGCAAACCAGCAATCAGTCGTGGTTGCATTAAACCGAGCAAGATCCTTTATATTAATAAAAATGGCGAATGTGTCATCGCTGATTTAGGATCGGCGGTATCGTCTTGGGAGGAATGCAAACTATTGCCTCACACTGGAATCACAGCGAGAAATATATCTCCAGAACTTTTAGATAAGACGAATCTTACTTTCGAAGAAGTCAAAATGGGTGACATGTATTCTGTTGGATTAACATTGTGGGAAATATGCAGGCACTGTCGTTCTCAAAATCCACAAATATTCGCTGATCGATATATGAAAGCCTATCAGCAGTTAACACCTCCCAACCCATCTTTGGAGCATATGCTGGGTATTACAAGGACCCTAAATTTGAGGCCTGAAATACCCGACAAATGGAGAACTGATGCCATTTTGGACTGTTTAAGCAAACTAATAATGGAGCGTTGGCATGATACACCCGCGATGAAGGTTACAGCTTGTCGTGCCAAACAAAATATAATGAAAATTCAAGATGGCCATACGGCGGAGCTTGTGGATATTGTCTAGTTATAACCTTGATGGCGTATGTTTGTAATAGAGATTGCGAAATTTTGTAAATAGTATAAGTCGACTTTTTTACAGTATAAATTATTAAATAAAATTTTTAGTACCCATTAAATAAGACTATTATAGTATTTTTACTTTCCAAGAATCATATCACCTAGAATTATCATCACTGAATCTCAAAAAAAGTTGAATCATTAATTTTTCTTTTACTTTAGTCCAACAAATTAAGTTTCGAAATAGATAGTTATCATTTAATTACATAGCCTTACGTTGCCTACATTTACACTTAATATAGATTTTAAGTAATATTAGATTCTGAAATTGAATTAAATGAAATAAATGCAGCTTATGCCCTGCAAAAAAATAGCATAAGATCTTATATAAATTTGCACAACGTTTCGGCTCCTTATGAGCCCTCTTCATGTGCAAAAATGACGCAATTCTGTTCCCTCTCTATACCTCCTATTTCTTAGCAGGGAGTGGGGTTAATTATATTGTCTTAATATGTTAATCAGAGCAGAACGTTTTTCACGCATTTTTTGAGTGTCTTCTATTTTATTTATTGGAGCTTTTTGAAGAAATTCTGCGGCCCCCACACCTTCCCTCCCCCCCCTAAAAATTAAACTAACCCACGTAGACCGCATAGTGCTCGGCTCTCATTTTGCCTTTAAATTGTGCGTCCCATAAATTCCAATCTATAAATATCAATATTAAATTAAATACGTGAGAAAATTTATTCATTTCGTCAATATAGAACATACACTAACTTTATAAACGATTCGACTTGGTCGACTATAAGATATACGCATGATAATAAACACAGAAATAACTACATGCTACATACAGAGATAAATAGATAAATATAAATAAACACATGCAATAAATACATATTACTTACGTACATCGTACGGATTATTTATTATATATTTTGGTTTTATATATTTTCCACTTGCATATTTTTCTATCATATATTTTTGTATTATATATTTATGATTTAAACATTATGGCACTATTTTTTTGTCGTACATATTTTGTATTACATTTGAATTTGTTCGTTTCTAAAATATTCTGTTTTAAAGTTTTATCTTCATATTTAATATGTGTAGATTTTCTTAACTAATTTTAAAAAATATTAGTAACATACTGTCCGATATTAAAAATAGGGATTTCACAGTTAGTAACTCTTGTGGTTTCCATATTGTGTATAGTGTCCATTATTGAATTTAAATCTATTTGGTTTCGTATGTCGAAACCGGGGCCAAGTTACAAGTATACAAATATTATTGTCTGGGATATTTGCGTTATTGAATTTAACGATCCACTTATTTTTATTTAAATTATTATGGACACTTTGAAGTTGTGGTTGCGAGTGTTTCAGATACAACAATTTTCTGTTTAATTTACGGATAATATTTTATGTGCATTTCTTAATTTTTTCATACTGAAGATGTTCGATAGATGAGAATCTTCAATCTCATCAAATAATCGAAAGAAATTAATCTTATCAAACAATAAAATTCACATAATTGGATAATTGGATTCACAATTGTTATTGTGCATTTAAATTGTATTACTGTCAGAATATATTATAAGTAATGTAATATATTGAAGACTCTGAAAAGCGTCGTAACACGGAGTGTGCCAGAATTTTGTAGATTTGTAACGTTAAGAAAATAAATATTTCAAAAGTTTCTGAAATAAAAAAACCGATATTTGAAAGAAAAAAATTTTGAATCAAGTGGCGCCGCAAAACCACCCGGAGAACCGTTGAACATGAAGGGGGTGAAAATCTTAGAAGGCTATCTTATTATTCATTTGAAAGGTATTTTTGGGAAGGTGGCAAAAACCAGACCTAGATGGCATTGTAGTTACTTTTTTTCGGAATTATTTGACTTACAAATATCTGAAATGGTAGAATTTTGTTTATTATTTTATATAGTAAACAGCGGATCTCACAATTTGATTCAAACACGACCGTTTGCAAACTTTTGTTTTCTGCAATAGATACCGTCTAATAGATATAAAGTAATTGCTTTTATATTGTATTAATTTTAAATGATTTTGTAATAGTATATATTAACAAGTAAGAGGTATCATGCAATGGAGGATAGTAAACACACGTATTATTTCAGTTTTCTCCAATATTATTAATTTTATTTTGATTAGAACCAAAACACGGTTCAAAATTTTGTTTATGTTTATTATTATTCTTTTGTACGATGGTCGTATTTACCAACAATATGAACTTTACTCCTCGACTACGTAATTACTACCTCGAAACGACTAAATATCAAAACAAAACTTACCTACATTTATTCATTTTGAATAATTTTAGTGCCTATGTGCAAAAAATTGAACCCTATAACATGAAAATGTTATCACAAAATGTTAAAATCGTACACTGATACTATTTTGAAAGCACATTTATCTGTAATGAACGTGTATCAAAGGATAGTATTTTTATACAGACTCATAAGACACTTCATATTGTTGGTTGTTCAGTAAAAGTATAATGAGCGATTCAAACGTTTTAAGATTAAACGTGGTTTAAGTTCAACGTTTTTTAAATGTATTTCACAAATCAATATTAAAGTTTTTTAACAGGAGTACTTTTTTTTTAATGTCTACATATATGTTTATATGCAATATTATAACTTTATTTCAAGCATTTTAATATTACGATATTTACGATATTTCATAAACGTTTAAAATACGTTTCGTGTAATATACACGCAGGTAAACATACATAAAATGGCAGTTTAAGAAACGTGATGCTTCTATAAGTCTTATACATAAGCCATTTTAAACGAAACTTACATATAACTTGGATCAAAATACATAAAGAGGCATTTTTTAGAGAATATTATTATTTTATCAGTTTTATTATATAATAAAATTCCGTTGTTCGAAAATGTGGATTGAATGCCCTAACGGAACACTTTTCCAGGAATATTATTTTCAGATGAATATTGATGGAAATAGAAATGTTGTTGTATGAAAATTTAAATAAACCCTCACCGAAGGTACAGGTTTTTGGAAAACATTATTCTTGTATTCACATGGATTTCAAATTACCAGTTCCCAATAATTATTCTTAATAACTAATAAAAAGTAATTCATAGCATGCATGAAAATGGATTAGATTTTCCCAAAATATGAATTCAAAATTTATGCGTTAAAACGTATGCATTTCAATACTTATTTATCTACTTCCGATTGTAGGTATTTTGCGGAGTTGTATAGTATAACATAGCCTAAACATCGTCAGCTAGCCAACAAAGACTTAACCTAAAAATGATAATATTAATGAAAAAAATATCGTAATGTGATAGAATTCATTATAACATAACCAGTCACATATTCAAAATTTTAGACTGCCAGTACTCATTCTACGTCATGAAACCCAGAATAATCTATACAAAAAATTTTTAGGCACCACTACAATATTAGTTTTCATTTTAATTTTAATATATATTTCTCATGTAAGTGTTTAGCCTATACAAGAATTCGTCTTCACCAGCACTCATAATTATTATGTAATCTATATTCTTACATTATTATCATTCTTTTTCACTGATGATGATATTGTTCAAAGGAGAAAGTATTATTGTTCTTTGTAATTATTCTTCCAAACAAAATGGAAACCTGCAAAATAATTTGTTAAATAACTTTTGTTGATAACTCAGACATTGTTCTTAACGATAGTTAAGAATTTCAAAAAAGAATGGATTTTACCAAATGACAGCTTATTTTTCGAGTAAAAGATTCTCTACAACTTAACAAAAATAATTTTTCAACATTTTTACCTGATCACTGATTATTCTGAAATTATTCAGAAATTGTGAAAAGTCATAATTTTGTTTAAAATAAAAAGAGATATTTTACGGTAGCTGAAATGTGCAATAATTGTCCGGTCAAGTTGTAAAGTGTCTTTTTCTATATAAAATAAGCCGTGACCAGTCAAAATCAATTCATTTCTCGCAAATTCGTAACTGACGGGAAAAAGAATATTTGAGCCATTAATAAAAGTTGATCAGAACATTTTTTGCAGGTTTCATTACGTTTAAAGAACAGTAATGTTTATCTCGTCAAAAATATCATTAATAATAAAAATAAAATCTAGGAAACGTTGTTGCGAATGATGCGGAAAATTTACCAGATAATTCTGATGGTGCCACGTTGCTGACAGGGCTAATAACACCGAACACGATACGAAATTTCTCTAAAAAGGATTTAAGACTCCCTCCCACCAACGGAGGCGCCGAAGTGAAACAAATGATAAATGGCAACATGGCTAAATAGAGGCGCATTTGAAAATACGTTTCGAGATAAACACTAGGAGTATATATGCAGCAGTTGTCCCTTTTAACGTTTTTAATTTAGTAACTTTTTAACAAGTGACAATATCGAAAAACGCCAAAACGCGTGAGACGATTTATCAAAGAATCCAATTTTGTCGTGGTCTACAACCCCATCCCTGAGGGGGCAAGTGGTTCAAAGGGTGATAAGTATCTTTAAAGATAACATAGATTGAGTAGGGGCTCATTTTTTTTTTTTTTTTTTTTTAAATTATTTTACGTCGACTTTTGTGAACCCAAATGGGACTAAATCGCGACGGAACCTACCGTTTATGAAGGTGGAATCCGAACCACCCGAGCTTTGGCGTTATTAGACACTTATAAACAAATATAGAGGTGTCCCGATGACAGATTGCAGAGGCCGGGATCGAACCAGGGTTTTCTGATTACGAAGCCGATACTCTACCAACTGAGCCACCGCCGCTCTAGGGGCTCATTTGAAAGACGTCGTCCCTGAAACATCTTTCAAATGAGCCCATTCTCGATCTTATATTTCGGTTTAAAATTTTCTTTCTCTCTTCCATGCCTCAATACGCCACTTTGCTGATGAGAGGTTTTTCCCCACTCAAAAGTCTTTTCACATATTTCGGGGTTTTCCAGCAAATTACTTCGAACCAGACCTTGGGTCTGGATGAAGTATTGAATTTGGTCACCTCGGGCATGAAAATTACCCTATAGTTTTTCATCAAATGTCGACGTTTCAGACCCTAAGGAGCCTAATTCAACAATAAAACTAGTGTTGGCAAGGTGCTTCCCTCGCTCAGAAACTTCGACCCAGTGGAGAGTCGACTATTCCTTAATACTCGTTCGTCTACTAACAGCTTTCAATTATATTATAAAATTATATCGATATTTGGTGGTCCAATCATATTTAGGTCCAAGTGGCTTCGATAGATATGTTGCAGCAATATAGTGTTTCTTGTAGAGGAGACCGGGGAGATGAGTCCACGCTTTTCACATTTTGGTTGATTTCTCGTAATAGAACAGGAGCTAGTGAACAAAAAATGTGACTAATTTCTTCGCGTATGCAAATTAAATGGGGAAGTTGTATGGGTATTTCATGAACTTTAAGCGAATAATTAATCCACATTCGACTCCAGCGGTGTTGCAAACGTAATAAGTGTTTGTAACAAAAACTTGTGTTTTTGAACGATTAGTTAGCGCATGCCAAATTTCATTCTTAAACTTTATCAGAAAGTACCCAGCAAGAACTAAATTGCATACGATTTCCACGAGCAGGAAACTCTGAATAATTTTTTTATCCTGCAAAAAAAAATAAGCATTTTGAACAATGGCTTCGTGTATGCCATTTCGCAATCTTCTGTTTGTGGATATGAAAATCACGAAAAAGAACTTTGCATACGATTTCAGCGTGCACATGTATTTGTGGTGATTTTTTAAACTGCCAAATCTTTTCTAATAACTTGGAATGATTAATTCGTGTATGCCGTTTTCACTGACTCTCGGACATAATATATATGAGAAAGAATTGCATACATTTTGAAAATGTTTAAGTTATTGGCATACGCAAAATGAAATTATAAAAAAGTTAACCATTTCTGAACAATCGATTCATGTATGCAACTTAATTTCTCTTGAAATGTATGATTAAATAACAATGATTTGACAATTTGCATACGTATTAAGCATGCACCAGACTTTATACAACAATAACAAAATTGTACAGAAAAATTATGTTTTTGAAATACCAGTTCGGGTATGCCATACTTACTACTAGTACATTACATGATAATATGACAATACTTTCATTTGCATACTTGTAACAGATGTAGTGCGCTCAGAATTAATTACTATAATCTTCAAAAACATAAATGTTCTTGTCACGTAGCGTTAAGATCTAGCAATCGGATTGCGTATGTAACATACTTATACAGAACTTTTGTGTTAAACATAAGCAGAAAATGATTTGACAACTTGCATACATATTCAGAATGAACAAGATATTATGCAATTACAAAATTGCAAAAATGTATTACACTTTCGATATAATATAATGTTTTCATGTGATTTTGATCTAAATTATTATAGGACATTGCTTATGTGAAGTGATGAATGATGTGTAATGAGGAATTAGGATGTGTAATTTTTTTATTTGCGATATGAATCTAATAGATATGGTTCAATGCAAAAGCTGTATGATAACCCAAAAATAAACGAACATTTTAATACGTAAATTTTATTGAAAGATCAAAACTAAAAATAAAAAATCAAGAACTAAACGAAACAAAGAAAGTATACAATAAACTAAACAATAAATTAAAAAATTTCGTCAGTATCATCATTCTCGTCGCTGTCCTCTTCAAGATATTCATCAATATCTTCTGTAACATCATCCGCCGAATCGTCATCCTGCAAAAAAAATGTGCATTTCGAACAATGGCTTCGTGATGCCATTTCACAATCTTCTGTCTACTGCTATGAAAATCACGAAAAGTAACTTTGCATACGATTTCAGCGTGCACATGTGCTTGTGGTGATTTTTGAAACTGCCACTAAGACAGATGATTTACAAATGGTCACAGATGACAATGTCAAGAAGGTTATTATTAAACTGAAACACAGAATAAAACAAAAAGAATATGAAAGTGAGCAAATAAATAAAAAAGATGACCATACTATAAATACCCTTAAGCAAAAATTGAAACAAAGAGAATATGAATTACAGCTAATGACTGATAGTAATGATAAATTAAAACGACAGTCGAAAAATCTAGAGGAGCAGCTTGAAAAAAGCAATATTGCTGAAAATACCTTTTTAACGGATTATGAAGAGTCAGAAAATAGTAGATTACGAAGTGAAAATACTAAACTAAAAACTAAGCGAAATGAAATTAGAAACAAAAATCTAATGGAACAAACGGATGATGAGGATTCCACTAGCGAAGTAGATCCATTCAACTTGGGAGATAATTTACTCAAAGAAAAGGATAAGTACAATAATAGTAAACAAAAAGATGAATTACTGTCTAGAGAGAAATACAATCACATCAAGGAAAAAAATGAATTACTGGAAACGCTAAATAAGGGAATCATGGATAAAAATAACCTTCTCCAGGATAAAAATACACAATTAGAAAATCAAATTAAATCTCTACAAACACAAACGATACCTAACAAATCTTATGCGTCTGTAAGTAATTGGAGCTCCAAAGCAATAAGCAAACCAACAAATATTCCAAGTATAGTCATTAAACCATGTCAAAAACAAAATTCTAGGAAGACAAGGGAAGATATTTTTAAGAAAGTCAGACCGGACAAGCTTAAGATTGGCATAAACTATTTAAAGGAACGTGAAAATGGAGAAATAATTATAAGATGCAACGGACAAGAAGATACAGAGAAATTGGAAGATATATTGAAGCAAAATGTAGATATGCGTTACCAAATCAAACGAACTGAACTGCGAAAACCTCGACTAAAATTAGTGGGATTATTGGAAACGTATAAGCGAGAAGAATTAACAAGAATGTTAATATCTCAAAATTTACCAAATTACACAACTGATGACATCTCAGTGGTACACGTAAGATCAGTTCAGTGACAGAGTAAATCAGCAGCCATTATCGAAAGCTCACCAGAGGCCTTCAAGATATTAATGGGCATGAAAAAAGTCTACATCGGGTGGCAGAGATGTCCAGTCTATGAAGACTTCAACATAAACAGATGTTTCAAATGCTGTGGATACCGCCATAGCGCAAAAAACTGTACCAGCGAAGAACAAAGGTGTGCTATATGTGCCATGAATGGGCATCAAGATAAAGAATGCCCAGAAAAAGGAAACTTGCAAAATGTTAAATGTATAAATTGTGTCAATTCGAATAAACAGTGGAAATGTGAGTTCAAAACAAACCATGCAGCTTTTGACATTGATAAGTGTGAGACATACAATGCACTTAAACAGATTGTAATAAAAAAAATTAACTATGGCTAATCAACAAAGAAATTGGAATGATCTAGAAACATTTACAGTGCAATTTACAACCTTAACATCCTTTTCAAACTGTAGAGAAATTTTAAAAAGCAAAGATCACATTTCATTAATACACTTTAACATTAGAAGCATCAAGAAAAATTTTAACAAACTAGAAACAGCTCGTTCGTTATACTTCCAGAATACTGACACAATAATATGTTCCGAGACTTGGAATCCTGGTAATTTAGAATTATATTTGAAAAAGTCCAGGTTTTTTTGTTTATTTTAATTAAAATTTCAAAATGGCTATATATTTAAACAATTTTCCTGATTCAGATATTAATACAGAAGAAATACTTACTCAAGACATTGAAACTTTCATTAAACCAGGAATTTTTAATTTCTCTATCTGCCATCTTATTATTCGTAGTATGGACAAACATTTTGATGACTTTCAAATGCTAGTTCAGACACAACTTCACTTAGTAGACGTGATCGTATGCTCAGAAACATGGACGATAAAAAATTTATCTTGCTTTACATTGCCAGGTTACACTATATACCATAATAATAGTCAAAGAAATAAAAGTGATGGTATAATCGTCTATATACGAAAAGATTTGAAACATAACACTAAAATTATAAACTTAAACTCAACTACATTATTGGAAATTGATATTCACCTTCCCACAATAAAAACCTTACGAATCACTACAATATACAGATCGCCAAGTACTGATGTAAATGTGTTTATCACTGACCTATATAATTACCTGGAAAATGCAAAGCAAGAACATATTATTATTGGCGATATAAATATTGATATAAGTAAATCAAATACGAAAACCGAAAACTATATAAATGCATTATACGAAGCTGGATTCATCCAAACAAATGCGCATACAAGGATTACTACCAACTCAAAATCCATAATAGACCACTTATTTGTAAAAACCGAATTTGACATCTCGAACTTAACTACTGCTGTAATTAAGAACACTATAACAGACCATTTTCCGATTTTACTAAATATTAACACAAAAGCGGATGTAGCATCTGGAGTAACTGAAACTGAAACTAACCTTTGTGCAGCGAAACACCTGAATTACAAAAAACTTTACAAAACTGCGTCAAAATATGACTGGAGCCAAATTACCAAAAATCATGACGTAGAGAAATGTGCGACGATGCTCACTAATAAAATCACTGACCTGATGAATAAATCAACATATGTCACATACAACTCTAAATTGAAAATAAGGACTGGATAACAAAAGACCTTATCAACTCCATCAAGAAACGCGACTTTCTTTATCGAAAAGCTATGGCCTCTAAACATCCCGACCATTTTAAACAATTTACTACTTTCCGAAATGAATTGCACAAAAAAATTTTAAACACAAAAAGGGATTACTACAAACAGCTTGTATCAAGAAATTGTAAAAATCCTAGACGAACAACATTTCTGAGATTGTATTATCATCGTATAGCTATGCACTGCCCATACGGTCGAATATTATGCGCTTTTCGCATTATATACATTTCGAAAATTCCATTTTCCATGGGAGGTTATAAATATATGACTCGCAGATATGTGATGTTTTTTAGTAAGTTATAACGTTGTTTTGTCTAATACAATTTAGCAATCTATCAAACGAAGTTGTTGGCTTTTTAAATAGTCAAACCTGCATAGACCGTCAATCAGGCAATCCTTTCCGAGTCTTAAATCCTTTTCTAAGTATTGAATACCGCTTCCTAGATTTTATTTTTTATCATTAATGATATTGTTTATGAGATAAACATTACCGTTCTTTAAACAAATTTAAAACTAAAAAACTGTTTTCTGCACAGGCGACTTGGAGATCGGCGGGCGGTCTGGATGCAAATCATTGAAAAATAAAACAATATGGCGTGGACGGGAAAAGACGCGCGCGATATTCCGCCTGATTGCTCGAGTCATATCTGTCACCGTAATAGGAAAGTTTCTATGGTAGTGTGTATAATTTGTGACGGCGGTTTTTGTAAATCAGAGATTGTCAGAAAAGTGCAGAATGGCAAGGGATTTTTTGTCTCAAGGCACCTAATTGTTTGTCCTGCGCACTCTAACCTAGGTGGAGATATAATTCAGCGCTGTGATCGAAATACGGGTGACATCGAGAAAATTAATATTGAAAAGAAAATCTCTATACTTCAAAAACACCTCGAAAATATGAATAATGGAATGAACAGCACATGTGAGATTGAAAGTGAAGATATGGAGTATGGTGATACAAATGATGTGGATGAAACTTCGTCAGTTATTAGCGAAACGGCATCAATTATTAACGATAGATCGAAGAAACGTAAATTGGAACAAAGCAATGATGTGAGTACCGAAAACGAATTATTAATGGAACTAAACAATGAAATTAAGGAGAATAACGGGTTATTACGTGATAAAATAATATTATTAGAAGAAAAAAATGATTATTTGAGGAAAGAAATTACTCGATTAAAAGAAACAAATACAACGACTTACTCAGACATTACAAAATATTCAACACCGCAATTACCCAAAGTAAACAGAAAGCTACCTACACTGAAAATTAAACCAACAACAACACAAGAGGCAAAACAAACAAAACGAGAAGTTACTAATACAATTAAAATCAATAACACAGACATTGGAATAACTGCAATCAAAGAAAATAAAGATGGTGCTGTAATAATCAAATGCGATAATTTAAAGAGCATTCAGAAAATTAAAGAACAGATAGATTCGACCTTAGAAAATAAATACGAGACTGAATTAGAGAAATTTAGAAATCCGACGGTTAAAGTAGTCGGAATAAATAAAGAAATAGCTAAAGAAGAAATTGAAACGACCCTGAGAAACCAAAACCAATTGAAGGATCCAGAATACTACTTATCTGTCAAGCACACATATATTGTACAAGGTAAAAATACACAAACTGCGATAATTGAAATAAGTGGGAGAACATATAAAAGAATTATGGCCAACAAAAAAGTCTTCATAGGGTGGGAATGCTGCCCTGTGTATGAGGTATTCGACATGAAGAGGTGCTTTAATTGCTGCGGATATGGTCATAGTGCGGCAAAATGTCGAAGTACAAAAAAATGTAAAATGTGCGCTGAGGGTCATGATTGGAGAGAATGCAATAAGGAGCGACATCAATGTACCAATTGCATTACAAGCAATAAAATTTATAGAACTGAAAGAAGTATTGATCATATGGCGGATGAAGAAGAAAAATGTGATACGTATAAATTAAAAAAGCAGTATATTATATCAAGGACTGATTACCAGACATAATGGATCAAGTTGCTCAAATTCTATATGAGAATGACGAGTTAAGACAAACGCGAACCGTTTACACACATGAAGACTGCTATAGCGTGCTTCAAACTAATACAAACCTTAATGTAATACACTTCAACATTCGTAGCTTAAACAAGCACTATGAAGAACTCCAAGCTATTGTTGAAATATACAAGTCAAGCTTAGATGTGATAATTTGCACCGAAACGTGGAACATTGATAATCCCTCTATTTATAATATTAACGGCTACAAAATCATATATAACTCTTCGAAACTAAACCAAAATGATGGAGTAATTGCTTATGTCAAAGAAACTCTTTCAGCTGAATTTCATATTCTTACGAATGGACGTTTAAAAGTAATACAGACTCTAGTACAAATTAACAACGATAGTAATCTCTCCATCCTTGGTGTCTATCGATCATTTGCACTATCAGCTGAGGAATTTGTCTCTTCGTTACAAGCTATCATCTCTGATGTAAAACAAACCGACGTCCTAATAATGGGTGACTGCAATATTGATATTCTTTCCCAAAACAGCAATACAGATATTTACCTCGACACTGTATATAGTTTAGGTTATTTAGCAGCCATCAAAACACACACTAGAATTACCAAAAATACAAGCTCTTGCATAGATCATGCACTCGTTAAAAAACTACGAAACCCTGAAGAAGTGGAGACAATAATTGTAAAATCGGCTACGACTGATCATTTTCCTATAATTGTGCAATGGCCTTGCAAGAAATTGACTAATGAACAACAAGATCAGAATAATCCAAGATATAAGAAACGAATTAATTACAGAATCCTCAAACATACAATTGAAGGCACTGATTGGAATATGATAGAACAATTTCAAGATGTTAATACCGCTACAAATTACTTCGTGAACACATTTTGTAGAGCAATAACGAATGCAACTACTATTACCACCGATCCTGAATTAAACGAGAAACCCCCATGGATTACAGTGGGTATACTCACGTCGATTAAAACTCGAGATAAATTATATAAAAAATATCTAAAAAATGTAAAAAACATTCAACTAGAAAAAATGTTTAAAGCTTATCGAAATAGACTTACTAGGATAATAAAAATAGCTAAAGACAACTTTTATCGGGAACGAATTAAGAACGGAAGTAGCAATACCCGTGCACTATTTGCAATCGTGAAACAGATAATCTCACAACCAACTAAAAAAGAAAGAAAAATAGAGAAAATAGAAACTGATGATAACACGCTAGTATACACGAATAAAGAAATAGCTGACCAGTTCAATAAATACTTTTCAAATATAGGACAACAACTCAGAGCTAGAATGAACATAGATGATTCTGTTGATCGAGTAGAAAACTATCATCAATTTCAGAATACTATGTACTTATCAAATACAACAGAAACAGAAATATTTGGCTACATACATTCGTTGAAGCTGAATAAAGCCCCGGGCGAAGATAACATAACAACAAAGATGTTGAAGGAGACAGCGCAAACCATTTCAAACCCGATTAATTACATCATAAACCTAGCGTTTGAATCTGGGCAATATCCTGTGCACTTTAAAAAAGCCGTAGTTATTCCAATCTACAAAGATGGTGACCGCACGAAAACATCTAATTATAGACCGATATCTTTATTATCTATAATATCAAAGTTAATGGAACGAGCTATTGGAAACAGAATGACGAACTTCCTGCAAGTTAACAAGATTATTAGCAAAACACAATTTGGCTTTCAAGCTAACAAATCAACAAACTCGGCAATCGCAGCGGTCCTATCTCGTATATACGATAATCTTGATACAAATCAACCTTGCCTAGCTATTGCTGGATTTAGCCAAAGCATTTGATACGCTCGATCACCAAATTCTGTTAGAAAAACTATATAGTTATGGATTTAGAGGTAAAATCTATAACTTGTTACAGAGCTATTTGTCAGATAGACAACAAGTCGTGAAAATTGGAACAGATTTCAGTACAACTCAGAAAATCACGTGTGGTGTACCTCAAGGCACAATACTGGGCCCAACTCTGTTTAACATATATATTAATGACCTTCCATCATCGACCGCAGGAGACCCTATCAGCTTTGCAGATGACACAGTTATCATCTACAAAGACGATAATTGGAATAAAGTTGTTGAGAAGGCATCTACAGATTTTACTAACGTTATTGAATGGCTCACTCATAACCGTTTGACGGTTAATATAAATAAAACAAAATGTATAACATTTGGTTCATATGTTGACAGTGTACCAAAGCTGCAAAGCATAAATTTGAATAGTAACCAGTCTATAGGAAAAGTGGAAGATATTAAATACCTTGGTATACAATTGGACTTTCGGCTGAAATGGACAGAGCACATAAATAGAGTTGTAAATAAGCTTCGTTATGTGACCCATGTATTCTATAGACTACGAAAAATATTGAGTATCACCACACTTAAAACTCTTTATTATGCCATGTTCGAATCAATAGCCACGTATGGAATAATCGCTTGGGGAGGTGCCTATGAAAATGCAATCAAGAGAATCCAGAATCTGCAAACGCGAGTTCTGAAAATTATTTATAATAAAGGAAGACTCTACCATACTGTGGACATTTTTAAACTTGCGGATATTATGAACATTAGACAGCATTACTGTCATACTATTTTGAAGATTTGTATTTTAGAAGATTATCTTCAGTTTAAATCGTCTAATATAAACACTAGAAGCTCTGTACGGAAGGTAGCAGCATACCCTACATGGTCAAAAACAGTTAGTAGAAGATCTTTTATTTACATCGCAACGAAATTATTTAACTTTTTGAGTTGCTCAGAAAGTGAAGAGATTTCCATAAATAGAAGCACAATCAGTAAAAAATTGCAACAGTGGATCAAGAAACATCCGAACATTTGGAACATCGTTTTGGAATAATCAAATAAAGGAAAGATACCATATGCAACTGTAAAACAACTTGACTTCACATACATTCTTCGCATAGAAGAATTCTTGAACATCTACACAAGAAGCGGAACATTCTTACTACACTCCTTTTTACCATATGGTGTTGCGGATGAGCACCTAAGCTCTTGCACACCACATACGGCGCTAGTGCGCACCTGCATGTACATATATATATATATATATGTACATAATTGCATATATGATTTTCATATTATTGAATTATCTGCATTAAGTTTATCCATTTTTATTTAACTTTATGTATTGTTATCAATTGTAAGAGTTATATGTATGGAAATATGTGTGTGCAATAAATATTCATTCATTCATTCATTCATTCCTATTTTTAAATCCGGCAATAAAACTAATGTAAGTGATTACAGACCAATCTCGTTAGTACCGATTATC
Source organism: Trichopria drosophilae (assembly GCA_030407085.1). Classification (NCBI taxonomy): domain Eukaryota; kingdom Metazoa; phylum Arthropoda; class Insecta; order Hymenoptera; family Diapriidae; genus Trichopria; species Trichopria drosophilae. The sequence continues at coordinate 19,201,833 of CM059583.1, read as the reverse complement.
ACGAAAGTTATTGAAACAATCATAAAAAATAGACTCATGAATTTTATAAAGAAGTATGACATTTTAAACTCCTCTCAGTTTGGTTTTCGGGAAGGCATGTCGACGACTGACCCGTTAGCCGTATTGCCAAAAACAGTATATGCAGCGCTTGACTCAGGTATCCCGATAATTGCGGTATTTGTTGATTTGGCAAAGGCTTTCGACACCTTAGACCATAAAATTTTACTAAATAAACTCTATAATTATGGAATCAGAGGCATAGCGTTAAAACTGTTCGAAAGCTATTTAAAAAAATCGCAAACAAAGTGTACGTTTAGGTAATATTAACAGCGATTCTCTTATAGTAAAATATGGAGTTCCACAAGGTACTATACTTGGACCGATATTATTTATTTTATATATAAATGATCTATTTGAAATTAAAATTAAAGGATCAATACTGTCTTTTGCTGATGACACTGTCATAATATTTAAGGATCTAACATGGCCATCTCTTACAAATAATATAAAACTCGAATTACCTATTGTCTTTAATTGGTTTAGAGCAAATTCATTAACAGTAAACGATAAAAAGACGGTTTTTAGTCCTTTTGGTTGCTACACGGATAGCATACCAAACTTAGTAAACTTAACAATACAAATTAACGATAAAAATATTGAAATAGCTCGAGCAACAAGCACAAAATACTTAGGTGTAACGATTGATAGCCATTTGAGATGGAACATACACGTACAAGGAATCCTAAAAAAATTGCGCCATATCCCTTACTTTTTTTACAAGTTGAGATCGTTTTTGAATATCAAACAGCTTCTAATAATTTATCATTCGCTATTTCTATCAATTATAAGATATGGTATCATTGCATGGGGTGGTGCATATAATAATGTAATCAATCCCTTACAAACTTTTCAAAATTTGATACTAAAAGTAATGTTTTTCAAACCTCGTTTATTTCCAACAAGTGAGCTCCAGGAACTGTATAAAGTAAATTCACTACTTACGATCAGAAAATTATTTTATCTAAATGCTTCTATATATTGTAGGCTGAACATTAACAGAAATAACACGTACCATTCTTTAAATACCCGAGGAAACATAAACAAAGTAATAACGTTACCAAAAAGGAACAAAACTATTGGTCAGAGAGCTCTTGATTATATAGGCTGTAAATGTAAATTTAATACCGACTTCGTTGCGTGAAAATGATGAAAGCATTGTAAATTTTAAGAAAAAGTTATCTACGTGGCTTGCGATACAACGTTCCGAGGACTTAAATAGGATTTTAGTTCCGACTGAATAGAACCGAACTGCTACACGCGTATTTCTATCATCTGTTTTTATTATTTAGCATATTATTCACTATTTCTATTTTTCTTCTTTTTCTTCCATAGTTTATACCCGTTAATGATTTATTCAGTTTATTGTATGTTTATCCTAATAATCATGTATGTCATTATTATTTAGTTATAATTTAGGTTTAATATTAGTTACAATTTATGTTTAATATTAGTTATAATTTAGGCTTAAACACCTTAATTCGGGCCGCGGACAAGTAGAAATGCTACTTTTGCGAACGTATGTAGTGGGTAACCCACAGACATATGTATACACCTGAATAAAGATTACATTACATTACATTATCATTTAATCTATAAGTAGTAGAAATGGCATACGTGAATTAATCGTTCAAAAATGTACTTTTTTTTTACAACGTTTAAATTATTTTTTAGATGGTTCTGCAATTTGAAATCTCGGGTAAAAATTACACGCAGTCTGAGACATTCTTTATTTTACCTCCCTCGTTGAGTAATATACTATTTCAAGCAATATTTTCGCGCTCACGTGAAACGTTGATTTGACAGCGATGCTCAGATGTTACTTCGAGAAGCATGCAAAAATCAAAACTAATTTTAAAGTACATGCTATAAATTACAAAAAAATATAACATTTGTAATTTTAAGAAATCTGTAATTTATATTTTTAAACAAGAAATTCCTATATTCAAATGCAATTATAAGGTTATTTTGAAATTGAATTTAGGTTATAAATGGCACTTCTAATCGACTATGAAATATTCTAGTCAAATGTGACATTTATGTTTATTTAAAAGTTATTATATTAACTTTTATGATTGTGCCTTTTACATATAAAGTTTTATAATAGTACATTATGCACCAAGGCCGAAATTGTCGAAGATCGATATTTCGGCAATGGTACATACTATATTTTTTGACCCGAGGGGTCCGTAGTCCGTAAATCGAGTCCGAAAAATTTCGCACTGTGTCTGTTGAAATATCACACTCGTCGAAAATCGAAAATTTCGGCCTTGGTGAATAATGTACTATTTCGCCCAAGTTGCATACATAAATTTTATAAATTATGTCGAATCAAATTTTCTGAATAATTAACAATATTTATTTATCTCGTGCTTGCCTTATTCCGTAGGGTAAGAACTACCGTAAATTCTGTGTTTCGAAATCTCAAAAATTTCAAAATTTGTGTTATTATAATTATGGACATGACATTATCGTAATAAATCTAAAAATAACTAAGAACGATACCATCATATCGACGAGTGAGTTTTAAATAATAAAAACAAAAACGAGATAACATCTACTTTACTCCCCAAAACTCATTTCGAAATGAAACCGAGATAGGACCTTCTTTCTGCAAAACCGGCGTAGGTAATGTTACCAACCTAAATTGGCGTCAAAAACATTTCCTCTCGAGATCGGACCTTCTTCGGTGCTGAAACGAGATAGGACCTTCTCTATTGCTAAGGCGAATTAGGACCTTGTTGCTCCCAAGGGACGTTATATCATTTATATATAATAATACATGTAATTCGTCAAAGATATCTTGAAAGTGTCCAAAGGAACTGTGATGGATATCTTTCAGATATATGGAAATAGTTATTTTCGTATCAAGGGCGCAAAAGAACTTATGCGCTCGTAGATGATCACCGCGCCCGATGGGCTGTCGAAGCTACGCCCCTGGGGGGGGGGGGGGGGGGGGGGGGTCGAAACGTCGAAATTTGATGAAAAACTATAGGGTAATTTTTCTCGAAAAACCTTCAATAGCTGATCGAGATGTCAAAACAAAAAATATTTTGATCAACAGCTTCAGAATTATTTACCGTCCGTAATTATTTTGTTAATTTTTTAATGATTTACTAATAAAAATTACGTAGAAAACGAGTATCCTTGCTCCGCCGATTTTCATTTCAATGAATTTTGGTATAATTTGCGGTTGCAAATGAAACCCCTTTGACACTGTCGTCATTTTTGTGAAACGTTCCGGAAGCTGAGGACAAGTTTGTGGAACCATAGCGAGATATCTTTTAGACCAGACAAACGTTACTCTTGAAAAAGTTAAAATGGGAGATATGTATTATGTTGGACTGACATTATGAGAAATACGCAGGCGCAGTGGTTTTGAATACCCAAAAATATCTGCCGATCCGTATATGAAAGAATATCAATACTTAACACTCCCCAATCCATCTTTGGACCATATGATGCACATTACAAGGAACTAAGGGATATGCAGGATTTGTAGCAAAAACGGTCATTAGAATATTTTGATATGAGACCGGCAATGAAGAATATGCATCATCTGGTATTCAGGAAATTATTCTAACGTGAATTATTTTTTTTATAGGCGACGAATGTATCTTAGGGAAAAAAATGTAAGGAAGATATTGTCACGTCTAGATAACTCGGAAGAATTATCTAGGGACAGGACCCAAGAAGGCTCAAGAACCTTCTTAGACCCTTAATTTAAGTTGCCCAATTTGGTTTTTTTAGAACCAGGAAGGGCGGTCGAAATGCTAGAGAAGGATCAATTAAATAAATTTAAAAATTCTTGTTACACAAATTAATATATTTGATAAAAATATAATACGTTAACTTCTAATTAATTTTATATCCACAACCCCTGTCGCAATATTATTTAAGAAATATTATTCTGAAGGTCTCAGTTAATTAGTTCTCTACAGAACTGAATTAACTGGAAAAGGGGATAAATCTCAGTTAATCCGTTCTCTACAGAACTGAATTAAGTGGAAAAGGGGATAAATCTCAGGTAATCAGTTCTCTGCAGAACTGAATTAACTGGAAAAGGGATTCAGTTTTTATTTCTCGGTTATAAACTGGGTTTTTTTTCTATATTGAAGAAAAGAGATACTCACTTTTCTTCTTCTAATGTTCCTTGTTGGCTGATGGAATCGAAAGAGAGTTTGTATCTCTTTTCGCGCTGTTTTATATTGGAAACTCCTGCCTTACAATTAAACAGAAATTGAGAAGCTCTTGGTTTTTGACCAATCAGAGCTCTCAGCCCTCGTTGGGGACTGGGGAATCTTGTCTCAAGAAATAAAGGGGTCGTTTTACCGATGCATTGAAGTCTCGAATATCTCGTTATTATTAATTATTAAATTCTTAGCTTATAGGAGAAATGCAACGAGCGGAGACAAACGATACAATTTTATTGGACGCCAAAGTGTCTGCGTCGGTTTGAAATTTCAAATTAAGACATGCGGTTATTGAACTTGTGAGAGTGCATAATTTCTTCTTGTCCGTTTCTGTGCGGCACGTTACACCCCTCCCTTTTAAGATGAAATTTTAAATAATTTTCATCTTGAGATACGCAATATCAATTTTGCGAAAATTTTGAAGAATTTCCATTGTAAGATACATACTGATATTATTCTAATTTGTCGCTACAATAAATTTTATTATTCTATCTTATCGTTACAACTGAAAGAATTTCCGTTTTATGATACGAACTATTATTATTCTATTTATTGTTATAATTTTGAACAGTTCATCTTAAAACAAGCACTATCATTGTTTTATTTCATCACTACAGTTCTGGTCGTGTTAGTCCTTATTTTAAGAGTGTTACGTCCAGCGTCGAACACAACGGAGTACAAATAATAAAAGAAAGAAGTTTAAAAAATTATTATTCGTCCCTCTTACCTTGGGACGACCGGGATGGTGGAGAAATGGTGAAATAAATATACAATTATTATTATCATTATTATAATTTATATTTTAGGTAGACATTACAAAATAGTGGAAGATAGTATAATTTTTGGAAAGGATACTAGGGAATAATTGATTTGGGGTTCAATTAATAAAAAAAACGTGGTTAGATTGATACCTTAAAGTTGGTACCTTAACGAGGAAGCATCCAACTTCAAGTATTTGTTTCTAATCCAAAAAAAAAAGGAATAAGAAAAGAAGATCCTTTTTGTTTCAATACCTCGAGGTTGGTACCTTGACGACGAAGCGTCCAACCTCAAGTCTTTGAATTAAGATGAATAAAATTTGTTTAAATAATTAATTCAATACCTCGAAGTTGGTACCTTGACTAGAAGCATCCAACCTCAAGCTTTTGAATTAATTTGTATTGTTTTATGGAATAAGGAAAATAGGAACAAGAAAAAGGAATTATCCTGGAAGTCGAAAATTGTAAAGAAAATTGTATAAGTATATAAAAGAGATTAAAATAAAACAAGCCTTACAAATTGCTTACAAGTCGGAAATAATCCCTGAAATTTTTGGGTCCAGTCTTCGACTCCTCAAATGCTTTTCTCAACTGTCGACTCCCTCACTGTCGATTCTCGGACTGATTTTTGAAAATAGGTTTTCCTAAATCGTCACCTCGGTTAGAGATCTAGGACTTCTCCCTCTCTATGCTTATGAGATGAGAGTCCAAATTTGGACGATAGAGAAAAAGGGGCAGGGATTATACCAGGAAAAGTGGGGAAAAGTGGATATGATGTATACGATCTTCCCTTACAATATAATATTATAAACTTATATCTATGCGCAATAATAATTAGCAGTTAATATACAATAATAATATTACGTGGATTACATATTCGCAATTGATGATATATGCATCGCGCAATACTCCGATTACTTATTACTTATAATCATAACTGTTATTAAATTAATACCGTTAAAAAGGTATTAAATTGAATAAGATATACTTCTAAACTTATTGACATAAATCTAATTGTACGCTGACAATGAATTTTATTAGTAACGCTTCTATATATAATTAATGGTTAATTGAGGGACACAGAACCCATTTATATGTAAATCAATTTAAATACAGATATGAATATTCCAAAGTTAAGGTTTTGTCGCGATTATCAGACAAAATCCGGCGATGTTCATCTTTTTACCATCTTCGTGTTTTCAATCGAAAACCAAAAAATTATGTTAATTTAAAAAGAATTTTTATATTATTAGTCCGTATGGTCGAGATACAGATGTGGATGTCGAAGGTTTGCTGTTGATGATGTCTGACGTATTTGTTCCTATATCTTTCAGTTCTTCAACGGGATACGTTGTTAACCTTGGTGATTGGTATTCTGGGTTATCCGTCCGAGGTTCTGCAGTTGATTTTGAAGTTGAAGTTTTAGCTCGATTACTGTGCGTTCGTAGGTGAAGTAATGCATTGGTTACAGAATCCATAATCCAAAAGCACGTTGTAACGTGAAAAAATGAATTGTCGTGTCAATACAAAATTTTATGAGTCTTGCTATAATCACTATCCCGAGCACTCCCGCACTTGCTAGTCCGAAATTACTAAATCCACTCCAAATCTTATTCCAGGTTGATTGCGCAATTTTCTCCAATGTCTTGGGATCCAGGAACCCGTTTATAGAAAGTCCATTAGTATCTTCTATTTCTCCTGCAGCTACTCGCACAATGTGATTTATGATCGCGGGTTGTTCTGATGGCATCATAATAAAGTCTCTCAAGTTGTCAAGATCTTCGGTAGTATATATTCATTGCGTAGCCAAGTTCCCTGGGCTAACGTATGTCCATGTTGGATTAGTTTGAGGTGTCATGATATGCGGCGGCTTACTTTCTGCTAATGCAGGAAAGGTTTTATACCAAAGACCTTCCAGTTCGTACATTTGAGGGACGATGGTATTGTACGGAATTTCAAATCCTATTGTCTTCAGAATATGCGTCCTTGAAGTTCGAAACATTAATTTCTCTCGTTTAAAAACTGGTAGTTCTTTGCAACATTTTTGTGAAACAGCTCGTTTAACTTCCACAGGTATGCATTTGACAAGCCTGATGGTTTCTCCAGTGATGATGGCTGTATAACCGGGTCCCTTCTTGTAGGTATATGCGAATTCTTCGGATTTAATGATTGCTGATGTTTGTGCATGACGTAGGATTTCTTATTTCAAATAACAGCGTTGCAACATAACATCTCGATATAAATAGTTGATTTGATTTCGTATGTATTTTTCTACGTATACGAATTTACTATTTATGTAGGTGAAAAGATCAAGACTTTCAGTTTTCGGCCTTGTGGATGATTGAAAAATTTAAGAGTCTGAACGGGATCCTGGGACGAAATGTATATTATTTACAATAGGCACTTGTTTCTACGATAGTCGCTAGAGGGGCGCAAAACCCATTTATATGTAAATCAATTTAAATACAGATATGAATATTCCAAAGTTAATTGTATACTTCCTTGATTTTTCTATATCTAAAGGAATGTTAACTTCTTGAGGAAGACTAGGACGCTTGGTAGGTCACACCTCCTCGTGGAGTGCTGCCTCAATTCCTCCCCCTTGTGCGGATGCTGCAGTCTTAAGTATCTAGGCCGATTTTATCAGTCTTCTCGCGGCTGCCGAGCCGTCCATCTTGTCGAGAGTCACCTTAAACTCATTAACCAGAGCTATGCCTACGTGTCTGGCATCTCCGTCTGTGACGGCGGAAGTTTTGACCCACTCAGCTTCCCAGACCCCGGACCCCTGTGGGACACCAAGAGCTGCAGTTAAAATCGTTGCCAAGAAAGGGTGATCTTTTGGGCTTAATCGTTTAAGGAATCCATGGTCGATTATCCGGGCCCAATTATAACAGACCTCGGTTCTTCTTTTATCGTGGTAAGTGTCGTAAAACTTCTCAATTACGTCCCATGAGAAGACGGTCGCATTGAGCAGAGCGTAATCTGCTATCTGAGTCCAACCTGTCCCTAAGAAGGAACAAACGGACTCTAGCATATGAATCATTCCTAACCCGTTTCTGGCCGTATGGGTTAGGACGGAAGCCGCGAGGAAAGCGGCAGTCGGGGGATTGGGATCAGCCACAATGGCTGTTTCTAGGAAACTATCTGACAAAAGGTGGAATATCTTACTGACCAGTTGGGTTCCCTTTGTCAGGTCCTTCTTGCAGGCGGAAATGCACTCTGTGCATGGAGGGGAGAAGGGATCCGTTCCTGCCCATCCTGTCATATTTGTAAGGTTGGTTAGGTACTGATTCTTCAAGAATGAGTTACCGAATTGATTTTCGTCTTTCGTGGCGCATCTTAATAGTGTGAGGGCTAAAAAGCCGGTTACCCTCCTTCTTAGCACCATCTCGTCTTCCTTCGCTGCCCCTGTCACTTCTATCGCTTCTACGGTCGCAGCCACCCGTCTTCGAAAAGTGTCAATTGTGGTTGTATTATCATACTTCTTGGTTAATGTCTCGACCGCGTCAGCTGTGAGCCTATTACTCATGTTGTAATACGTTGGTAAGGCCCTTGCTCTTCCTAAGTCGATTCGAGAGGTGGAGATTGCTCCCGGTTTGAAGAACCCTTCATCCGCATATTGATCAGTTTTCCATAGACTCCCGTCTGACGTAACGGCCTAGCCGATTGCTTCCAACACTATGATCCCTGCCTTGTCCCCCGCCTCGGCGATCCCGCTAAAATAGAGATTGTAAAACCTAATAAAAACACTTCTTATATTCGGCCTTGTAGTCAAAACGGCTGGCCATTTTAGTTTGCTTGCTTCTGCCGTCACATGCACGTCGTTGAATCCTCTCTTTTCCGGTCCCGTAGCCTTAGCAATTCGGGGATGAGTCGTCTCAGCTTTGGCACGAAGCCGTTGAGATACTGCAGCGTAATCCGTCATGATCACCTGTTTTGACAAATAAAACACAAAAATCAGTTGACTATAGCGAGATGAAATTATCAGAAGGTCTAATAAGGTATTTTTCCTTGCTTTTTCTAAATCCGTCCTACACTCCTTCTGGAGCCTAGCAGTGAGGTGTTGTGGTAGTTTTTCTCCATTTTCTTCATCATTACCTAATTTAAATATTATTTTTCGCAAAATGACATTTCGCGCCCGTGGGTGAGAAGTGTTACGCCATGGGGCGAACAACTTTTTTTGTCGCAGCAGGTCACAAAATGCAATGAGCGCCCGTTGACCTCGACCATACATCTCTATGGTTACAATGCGGGCGCAAAATCTCAAAACCGGACGCAAAATCGCATTTTGCGGCCGACGGCGACAAAAAAATTATTTTCTTCGCTATACACAAATTTAATAATATTTATGGTCAACTGCTTGTACTATACACTATACTATATGAATATTTTTATCACTTTTATAATCGGGTTTGAAAAAATGTGTTTCAAGGGACCGACCTCTCCCCTACATTTAGTCTATTCTAACTAATAGATTTGACCGTATAATCTAAATGAAGCTGATGCTAACATCATATACATACCTTCTCAATTTAAAAGGGTGACAAGTTTACTTTTTGAATCAGTGAATGACTATTCACTGCTGAATCAGTGCTTTACAACGTCTTCACTGCATAAATAGTAAAATTAACAAATTCCTATTTTTTATCGCTGAGGAAACAGTGAAACTTTTTATATTTGCGTTCACTGCTTTACCAGTGACTTACAGTATTATATTGCAAGGACAAACGCGGTCAAGGATATTTAATAATTTTTCATTTCTATTTAGTCGCATCACAGAAGGTACGTACAATAAATATCGTAAGGATTTGTCCAAAAGAACTTACGGTTTACTGAAAACACTGCTCAGATTTCAGTAAACTAATTTGTAATTTCGGATAGTCGTTTCAGTAGAGATCAACAGCATGGCATCATTATCCATCTCCGTGTGTTAGAAAAAGATGCAATACTGTTGAGAACTCTACTGAAACGACTATCGGAACACACCACACCCTCGTTTAGAAAGGAGAACGACGCGCGTAAACTAACCTAAAACTGGCTGTAGAAGCTCTCAATTAAAGACTGCTCCTGTGTGAAAACTTTTAAATTGTTTATTATTTTAGATTAAACTTTTTCTATAAGAGAAATATCGGTAGCTGAGGAGATGACAGATTTATCTATTGATGAACTGTTTAGCGTCTTGAAGAACTTTAATGTTGGTTTGGAAACTCTGCAAATCTTATGTGATATATGGTTAAAAGACTATGAATTAGAAATGGAGCGTATCCCTGGTAAAGATGGAAGTGTACACGAAGAGTACAGTAAGAGTGAAATTAAAGGTACATGAAAAGTACGTACGCTTCGTGTACATTACGATAAAAGTACACGAAAAGTACGTACCTTTAAATGCCGCTTCCCGAAGTGTACAATAAGAGTACAATAAGCGTTCAGCAACAGTGATTTTGGACATTAAGAGCGAACGTACGTACACTTAAATACCGCTTCCCAAAATGTACAATAAGAGATTTTAATAAAAAATGGTATTTTTGACTTTTTTCTTATTTTTAGTTTATTATTTAATTTTAATAATTTTTAAACTTTTTTTAAGATAAATAAAGTATGAGATCTCAAGCAGTCACCGATCTAAGTATTGTTCCTCAACACAGATGCTTTACGCGATCAACGACCGCGTGCGAAACGGACCACTGGTCTATCACTGTCTATCACTATATTTATAACGTCAAATGATATTTGTGTTAAAATTTAAGACAATTCTTAATTTTATTGTTTGCATTGTTCCGTACGGATGTTCTGGAGATTAATGCTATGAGTTCTGAGTAAAATATAAATATGATTGTAAATATAAGTATGCCACACTGCGCCTATACACATATATAAATATATATAACGTAATTGTTTTTAAATATTGTTAAATAGAATATTTAATTCAAACTTGTACTTGTATAAAAATTGACAAACGACACTCTATTGCACGCTTTATTTCATCTCGAAGAACGCCTCATTAAGTACACTCCCGTATGCCTTGTTTCATTCCTAATAAGAATATGGTATACTTAAATATGAATCAAAAGTGTACTCTTAAAAATCTACGTGTACCTTTCATTCACTCTCGAAGTACTTTTCCATAAGTAGTACGCGAGTACTCTTAAAATGTCCAAATTCACTCTCGTACTCTCGGCAAGCGAAAGGTAACTTAAAAGTACATGAAAGGTATGTACGCTTCGTTGAAGAATACGTACCCCTCGTGTGCGTTTCCCGTACATTTAATTTGTACGCTTCATTTTTACCAGGGATTAGATATGGTAACCCAGTCAGTGGTGGAATAAGTGGGTTGTCGAGACATTTTATATGGGTAATTTATTTCACTGATTAAAGCAGTGAACCAATTTCACTGGCTCAAACAGTGAAATTTCACTGATTCTCAGTGGCGCCTTTTTTACTGTGGCACTCAATGTGACTATTCACTGAGAATCAGTGAATTTTCACTATTTCGAATCGAGAGAGTACCTTATTTGAAGTCATAAAAAAGTCTTAGATGGATGTTGTTGATTATAAATGCCTATATCTGAGTTCAGGGGCGTCGATATACTAATAAAGTAAACCTATGAATCTTGACGTATATATTATACTATATAATATTGACGTATAATATTATTTTTTAATGTTAGGTTTTTGCTAATAAGAATGCAGCGAGAGCGGCGGTGGCTCAGTTGGTAGAGTATCGGCTTCGTAATCAGAAAACCCTGGTTCGATCCCAGCCTCTGCAATCTGTCATCGGGACACCTCTATATTTGTTTATAAGTGTCTAATAACGCCAAAGCTCGGGTGGTTCGGATTCCACCTTCATAAACGGTAGGTCCCGTCGCGATTTAGTCCCATTTGGGTTCACAAAAGTCGACGTAAAATAATATAAAAAAAAAAAAGAATGCAGCGAATTTTTGTACAAAAAATTTATTTTTTCGTATTTATAGAAACCACCGGATATTATAGTATCATTTTTAGTTACTTTCATTATTTATTGATACAAAAAGAATGCAGAATACAACAAAGTCTGATTATTACTACAAAATATCTGTATTCTATTTATCAATTTTTTCGTAATTATACGGCCAATATATCTCAGAGATGATGCGTTTTTCGCATAAATCTTTTAAATCCTTTTTTTTATTATATCTATTTCTAAATTTGTTTGATAACAAGGAGTTAGAATATGTTCTTCCCAAACTTTTTTCTCAATATTAATTTCTTCCGCATCATCGCTGAGATCATATTTGACAAATACATTTTTATTTGAAGGTTCGAACTTAATTTCTTGCAGTTCAGATATATGTATTTTTGCCACATTTTTTTTTGTGCTAAAGTGGAAAGTCAAGAAATTCAGATTGTTGAATTCGGTATACAGTAAACGGGTTTTTAACGCTTGATTCAACTATTAATAATAATAATATTTATTTGCATTCACATATTGTGCTTACAAGACTTCCTAATTAATTACAAACTACTAACCTAATTACAAAACGTCACATTTCCCCAATTGTACATGCAACAGACGGGAATCATAACAAAATTCTGCTCTTTACTATAGAACAAATGTTTGAAAAGCGGCGCAAGCTAAACTACTCATTCTGTCTCACACTGTCTTTGCCTCTCTCTCTCTCTCTCTCTCTCTCTCTCGCTTTTCTCGGACACTATCCTTTGCATCCGATTCCTCTCCCATCCTCATTCAAAACATCCGTACCCCTTTCTTCAATCTCCTTCGCATACTCACACTCTCTCTTCAGGTGTTCAACATTCTCTCTCTCCCTTCCACACAATCTACACTTTCTCTCTTCCTCATTCCTCCAGTACCTATTTCCCATTTCCTCATTTCCACATCTCCACCTCGCTATTCTCACCAGTCTTTTCCCTTCATTCTTCTTACACCTTCTTATGTATGCTGGTATCCCATTTACTCCTATGTATCTCCCACATGATTTTGACGTTCTTATCTTTTCCCCTCTCTCTTGTTCGTCTACTTCTTTCACAGTTTGTCTCAGACACTCCCATTTATTCTCTCCCAGTGCATTCAAGGAAAACTCACTCATTCCTCCTCTCCATAAATAGTTCCCCCTATCTACATTCTCTCTTGTCCATTCACTCCTATCCTTCTCCATTTCCTCCATTCTACTCTCCAACATACATTCCTTCCCAATTTCTCCTCCCACTCCTTTCTCCAATCTCTCCTCAAACCTCCCTGCCCTCCGCCTTGATTCAACTATTAATTTACACCATCCATTAACTGTATATATTTGATCATACCGGCATCTCCTTTCAATGCAACTATGCATTAAATCACCGTCCGATTGTGTGTGTCCCTTAATCAAATACCTAAAATGAGTAATAATTTATGAAAAATAAATGCATTCTAAACTTCTTTATTTTTATAATCCGATTACTAACCTGTGAATTATTTGTACACGTAACCTATCAGCGGCCATGCGGTACACAGCAATTATCCGAATACATTATAAAGATCTTTGTTTCCTTAGATTTCATATTAATACATTTCCATAATAAACTATAGCTATTTCATTTCCTCCTCTTTTGGCAGTTGTTTCATCCCAAATATTGCATACGCCTTCGTGCGTGGCCATATCGTATATCGTTAAATTATATACCGACAACTTACGTTTGTAATATAATATTGACTCCTGTGAATGTGGAAAACCCATAACCTTTTGAAGGTCAACATTAAGACCACACATTGATCGGTCTTTGAATGCATCATTTTTGTCACTTTGCATTACAGATCTCGCAAAATCTTTGTTCAGAATATGCTGTTGAAAATCTTGTTCAAAATTAATTTTTTCAGGACTTGTCATGGAATTATATGCAGTACACTCATCGCATTGATATTTTTTTGGTTTAAAAAAAGAAATATTATAATTATTGTTGAATGTTCTTGTGTAATGGTCTACAGATGCTTTCTTGATTTCAGGAAATCGACTCATGTGTTCGACGTATAATCTGCACATTGTTTGTACGTTCAAATCTTGAGACAAATATTTTCTTGTGGATTTTTCCCTGCAGTAATGACTCTCAATTGTTGCAAATGACCGAATATGGTCATGTACCAAATTTGTAGTTTCATCAGAAATTTTGTGTCATATATTGCCATGTTTTCCACGATAGTCATCTAAGCATGTTGACTTTTCTAATTTCTTATCGATTGTTTGTATAACTTTCTAGGAAACACCTATTTAAATTATTGAAAAAAAATATGTTTAAAAATTCTTATACAATTACCGTAATAATTACTCTGTGTATGATGGGCGTAAAATAGAGTTTTACGCATCAGATGGTGATTAGGCCTGAGAGCGTGAAATGGCCATTTTATGTGTGAAGGATGAGGTGTAAAGTGACGTTTTTTTTTATGCGTACGAATCGAAATAGCTATTTTCGTCATACGTTGACACTTATGACGAAAAATCTTGTTCGATCCTTAGCCGTAATTTTTTTCGGCCTCGTAACAGGGATTGTACACACAGTCTCTCCACTCGGGCCGAAATAGTATATTACTCAACGAGGGAGGTAAAATAAAGAATGTCTCAGACTGCGTGTAATTTTTACCCGAGGTGAAGCCGAGGTTTGAACATTCATTGAAAATATGTTTAAACATTCTTATACCATTACCATAATAATTACTTTGTGTATGATAGGCGTAAAATAGAGTTTTACGCATCAGATGGTGATTATGGTTGAGAGCGTGAAATGGCCATTTTATGTGTGAACTTATGCACCCGTAGGTGATCATCGCGCCCGAGTGGCTGTCGAAGACTACCCCTGGGCGGTAGGAGGTCGAAACATCGAAATTTGATGATAAACTATAGGGTAATTTTTCAGCGTTATCCGGTATAGAATATCTGCACACGGAACTCGGAAAACCATCAATAGCTGATCGAGATGTCAAAACAAAAAATATTTTGATCAACAGCTTCAGAATTATTTACCGTCCGTAATTATTTTGTTAATTTTTTAATGATTTACTAATAAAAATTACGTAGAAAACGAGTATCCTTGCTCCGCCGATTTTTATTTCAATGAATTTTGGTATAATTTGTGGTTGCAAATGAAACCCCTTTGCCACAGTTTGTTGTCATTTCTGTCAAACGTTCTGGAAGCTGAGAACAAGTGTGTGGAACCATAGCGAGATATCTTTTAGACCAGACGAACGTTACTCTTGAAAAAGTTAAAATGGGAGATATGTATTCTGTTGGACTGACATTGTGAGAAATATGCAGGCGCAGTGGTTTTGAATATCGATATTATCATTAAATGCGATATACCCTCGATGCCTCGATATTGCGATTCAGGGGTTGAAATACGTACAATAAGCCTGGGCAGCACTGCCAACCTCAATCGGCCACGAACCCTTATATGTAGCCCCAGGGGTACTTAGTTCTTCTGGGTACCACGCATTGCATAACAAAAAAAAACAATAACAATTTATTTTTATAATGCGGGACTAACTATACAAAAATATTACGTCCGCGCTGTAGATTTTGAGAAGTCGGAACAATTCTATAAAAAAAGGTAGCACGACCTCTCCCGACTCGATAGACAAGTCGTAATTTGTTTTGAAATATTCGTCCGTATATAAATAAAAAAAATTGCATTTCCAGCATGGATATCGCCGGCCATCTAGTTTTCACATATGTAACTACATATGTAACTATATGCCTAGTAAATTTAACCATTTCAAGTTAATTAAAGATTTTCAAAATTTGTATATTGCATATATGAATATTTCTCTCTTTTTTTAAACAATTTCTCTTATCACGATTACCGTTTCTGAATACTATTGAGCACTTCTGGAGGCAAGTTTGCATTTAAGCAATTCAAGTGGTTATGAAAATTAATTAACGATCTTATTTGTGATACATAAAATAGTGTTTCAGTTTTTGGTCCGGACGCAAAGATGACATTTTAATGGCAATTATCCATATACGGGAGATAAAATTAAAAATAGTAATTTTGGTTACTAGGAAATTTAGCAATGATGATTTCCGTATTTCTTAATTGAATTGAAATAATATATTTGTAGACCAAACTAACAAAAAAATAGGAGGCACTAACTTAGAGAATACAGAAAAAAAACAATGGTACATATTTTAACTAGTGCGGAAAGTACGATTTTACTCGATGACCGAGATTAACTAGTCATCGAAGGAATTGTCAACATATAATGAAAATGTTATTCTATTAAAATTAATTTTATTCCATTTTCCATTTTCCTTTTTATATATATTTTTTTATAACGCAAGTTAATCTTGAAGGTTATTATGCAAATATGCATACTGACCGATAAATATCAAAACCAAATTAAAAGATATAATTTATAAAAAGGTTGAGAAAAATAATAAAATGAATATGATATAATGAAAATACTCATTTGGCCGGTGAAAATCAAATTAATAATAAAGTGGATACGAACACTGAACTAGTGTGAAAATAAACAAACAAATAAATAACAGGAATAATACAGAAAAATCGATATTAAATCACAAATAATAATATACTAATTATAAATAAGAAAAAATAATTAGTAATTTATAAGAAAGAAAAAATATAAGAGAAGAGAACAAATTTAATTTTCAATCATAGATTATGACCCTCTTGAAGGAAAATTGAGAATTATTTCATTAAATGTACTAAGACTGCAATAAATAAATATTTGAAACGTGTAAATTACCTCCAGCTCATAGCATTTTAATGAAAAATTTAAGAATACGTTTTCTATTATTTACATTGTTTTTCATCAATGTTTCTTTTGTGTTTATGTATATAGGTGGCTAATTATATAAATCTTTCCGTTATAGAAATCAACTAAACAAATGTATATATATCTATAGATTTAAGAATTATTCTTCACATATTTACTCTTATTCATACATTTTTGATGATCTGAAGATGGTCATAATCCATGATCGAAAATCAAAGTTTTTCTCTCTCATATAAATTACTGATTATTTTATCTTATTTATAATCAGTTTATTATTAATTGTGATTTAATATCGAATTTTCTGTATCATTTGTTTATTTATTATCACACTACTTCAGTGGCCGTGTCACTTTATTATTAATTTGATAGTCAACATAGATATATTTTCGTTTACAATTTCATTCTATCTAATGACCGTTCTAGATATTTGTTTTGGTTTCTATTCTAATACGTGATGATAATTTCAAGTTCTGTTGCTCTATGAAAGGGAAAACACTGCAGTCTTATATAATTGGTACTAAACATTTTATTTAACAATTTATACAGTAAAAAAGTTAACTTATACGATTTACAAAACTTCGCAGTCTCTATTGCAATCAATCTCAAGATATTCCAGAATTTTTCCACTTTTCTGGTATCTCAGGCCTCGAATTAAATTTCCTCGTAATATGCAGCATATGATCCAAAGTTGGGCTGGGGGTGCTAGTGTTGATAGGCTTCATTTATATTTGGATCGGCGGAATTTTACAGATTTTGAGAACCACAGCGTTTGCATACTTCCCACAAAGTCAGTCCAACAGAATACATATCACCATTTTAACTGTTTCAAAAAGCAATGTTTGGCTTATCTAAATAAAGTTCTGGAGCTACATATCTCGCTATGTTTCAGCGTGAGGAAATAGTGAGGCAATGCTGTGCATCAACAAGCCGACCTAAATTCAGCGATAATGCGTTCGCCATTTTCATTAATCAGGATATTACTCGCATTGATGTAGCACATCCATATGCAGATAGTCCACGTCTGATAAGAATGACAGGCATAAGTTTAATAATCCTGCATTTTCCAACAATGTGTTCTGTAAATGTTCAAACAGCGAACCCTTTGGGTGGTATTCCGTGATCAATGCGTAACCATGCAATGTTTTTGGGTCGATTAAAAAATTTTTGATAATGCGAATAATGTTGGTGTGTTTGACGGTAGTTAGAGCCCGCAAAACCACCGATTCCTTTGCCCTTTGATTCTTTGTGGTTGTATTTACACAACCAAACAGCACCATAACTTTGTCGATGCGTTTTATGAAGGTGATGTCCGGTGGATTTTGATAATGACACGGGTATCCTCTCTTTCCGTTTTGATTTGTGTAGATGGTAATACTAATGCACTGTGTTGGTAACACACAAGGATTATAGACAGAAGTAACAGCACCAGGGGATGATGTAAAGTACTTTATTTTTCTGTAACAAAAAAGGAAAAACACGTGTAAGAATAAAATATAATTAATATAAGTTGAATATAAATTTATTTGGAGTTTGGTTTCACGCTCCCACTACAATTGAATTTGGATATGCTCATCGCTAAACCAACCATTAAGTCCCGTCGATATATTTATTCATACCTACAAAATTGTAACATACGGGTTTGGAAATTGTCAACTAAAATGTACTTATTTCATGTGTAGCTGAATAAACCTAAAAAGGTTTAAAAATGCTTAAATAACAAAATAAATAAATTTATTTTTGCCAAATTCTTTATAAGATGCACCAGTGAGTAATTATTATTGATAGAAAAAAGTCGATCACATAATTAAAAAGAAAAGTATCTGTCTTAATTCAATTTTTTTAAAAGTTTTTTTTTACCTTTTAAAAATGAAATTGCAACGCTTTATATTTTTAATAATTAATTTGGAATTATTTTACTTATAACTAAAATATATTATAAAATAAAGTTCAATTTGAATGATTACAGACAAAATTAAATTAGTTTTAAACTGGGCTTATGACCTACCAGCATGTTTATCAAAATTGCATTAGATGTTAAAATGCTGTAGTTTGAAAATCTCTATAAATTTCAAACAACTTGCGTGTAATCACTTGGATTCCCCAACGCTAGGCTTTGTTAAAACATTTATAATCTCAACTAGTAATAATATTAATAAAAAAATAAAAATAGGTAAAAGAAAAAATAAAAAAAAAAAATTAAAAACGACATTACAAGACTAACAAAATTATATTATACTACAATTTCGATTTAACAGTTATTTGGAACAAACTGGTATATGAATATGATTGGTTAGCATGCAATTGTAATAAATCTGAAGAAAAACAAATGACATTAATACAAAAATATAATATGAAGATAAAATATATACAAACATGCAAAAATTTATATGATCATGCAAATTTATATATATATATATATAAACATGCAAAAAAATTGTATGGGCATGCAAATTATACAATTATACAAATAATTAAAAAGATACATGCGTGGCGTTTCGTTCAATCCCCTCAGCATTTGAACTCTTCAGCGAGGCTTGGCGGAAGGAGTCAGCCTCAAACGCCCTAACTACAAACTGAAACTGAATTCTGATACCCACATGCATGCTATTTATGGAGAACCAAGGTAAAAAATTTCCAAATGATTGAAGGGATATTTAATTAGGAAAGGAAAAAGGAAAACTAAATCTATGCTGACTCATCTTGATCATTATTTATTGCTTAAATGTAATTAATTAATAAAAAACGAACCAAATTAATGAATAGAAAATTTAGTTATCCTTTTTCCCCTCAATCATTTGGGAATGTTTTACCTGGGTTCTCCATAAATATCAGATTTCAGTTTCAGTTTGCCATTTTTCTTTCTTGGATTTATTATATTATATATATTATATATTGCATGCTAACCAATCGTATTCATATACCAGTTTAATTCCAAATAACTGTTAAATTGAAATTTTAGTACAATATAATTTTATTAGTCTTATCATTATGAATTTCGTTTTTAATTTTGTTATTTTTTTATCTTTCACCTTTTTTCTTTTTTGTTGTTAATATTATTACTAGTTGAGATTATAAATGTTTTAACAAAGCCTAGCGTTTGGGAATCCAAGTGACTATACGCATGGTGTTTGAAATGTTTAGAGATCTTCAAACTATAGCATTTTAATATCTAATGAAATTTCGATAAACATCCTGGTAGGTTTAAAACCAATTTAATTTTGTTAAAATACAGTTTAGTTATATGTAAATACGATATGTGTGTTGCCTTTGCTTCGAACGAAAATATAATACTTTGCACTTTTACTATTGCTGAACTACTATGCCGAATCCAGAGAGCACAGAGAGCGATGCAGCTTCTTCAGCAGTCGAACTACAAATGCACACTATAGAGAGGAACACTACAACCATATACGATATCTAATGTAACTGTTTTTATATTGGTTAGGGTAGACTAAATGTACAACTTTTTCTATCCTCCGCGTAACGTATATTTGCGTTAAATTACGGATTCACGCACTTGTACTAACCGAACTTTTAACCAAAGCTCAAAAAAAGTTGGATGATTTATTTTTCTTGCACTGTGCAATAGGTATCACAAGTAACGCATTTTACGGCGGTTTCCAAATTCTGTATGGGAAATTTTCCGTCACCACAAATACCACAATAAATTATTTTTTGTTCTAATGTGTTACCAGGCATGGCTCAGACCGAAATTGTGAGGTTAGGTTCCACTTGATATAAATTGATGGAATTTTTACAATAAATAACTCAAAAGTTGAGAAAATTATCCAATTAGGTAGAACTCCGGACTATTGCACAAAAGAACTCGCAATATTCGATTAATGAAATAGAAATATATTATCAAATAATAATCACAAATAGTTTAAACTAAAATTTTGGCAGTTGCTTGGTAGGCGCCATCTCCTTTCTCATGGTTATTTGGTAATAAAATGGACGTTTCGAAATAGATAAAGTTATCAGTTAATTATATCGACCACGATGACTATAAGTGCACGTAATATAATTAGATTCACATTTTGAATTGCACATTTAAACTGTAATCGAAATATACTAAAGTAACTGCTAATATAATAATGAAAAACATAAATATATTTATTTATTTTTTTCGTAAACCATAAATTTATTTATTTATTTATTATACGGGTCAAAGACCCTTAACAAAATATACAATATAATGGCACTATAGCCCAACAAAACATAGAATATAAAATAACTCACATTCCTATTAACGTAGATTTTGGTAGCTGCTGGTTTTTATTATTCTACTTATCATACCGCAAAATGTATTTACAGTGGTTTATAAGTTCATTGATATTTCCACTTTGCCTTGTCGTACGGGGGAGTAAATTGTAAACACGGGTCACTCTTGGTATTGTCGCATAATAGCTCCAATTTTGGGAGTAGCTTGATTCAATGACGGTATGTGGGTTCCTGGTGTTGTAGGTTAGGTTCCTTTCCACCATTAAATCGTTCAGTTCTGGGGAATCCAATTTATGAGATATCAAATTATATGCAAATTTTGCGTCATTTAGTTCTCTACAAGATCGTAGGGAGTACAAATTATGAGTTGTTGAAATTGGTACATAGTTGTGGTCTAGATAACTCATTGAAGTGTTATGTATAAACGCCAAATAACGGAGAAATTTACGGTTGGCAGATTCCAATTTAGCCTGTTCATAGCCTAAGTAAGGTGACCAAATAGGAGAGGCGTAGTTTAAAATAGTATAGTAGTAGTATAGTTTATTTACCCATATAAATTTTTAAGGGTGGAGTACACAATTTACCATAAGTACATAGAAAGTATAAATAACAACAACAAAAATAAGGTACGTTGCTCACACGCAACCGGCACACTATAGTGTAACATTAAACCAAATACACACAAACTTACGCACACACACTCTTCAGTAGTGCTATACAATAATTTACATAAAATAGAAAGTAAAAAACAGTTCAGAGATAATTGAATTCTTGAAATATTTCAGACCCGTTACATATTTAAAATCGAGCTGACTCAAAATTCTAAGACAAATTGTCTTCTGGTGAAGCACGAACTCACAAAGCCAAAAAGAATCTTGAGCACGCGAGGGTCAGCAGAATTAATCAGAAAGGCCACTATATTTTCATCAGTACAATTTGACAATAGAGTGTTACGGCGGAGTAAGGATCTTGATGGGTTAGAAAGAGGGCAGTCACATAGAATATGTATTAAAGTCTCTCTACAGCCCATGTTACAAACCGAGCACGGTTCATTAGGATTGTAGGCATAAAAAGTATCTCCAATACGGAATGAACGCGAAAATATAGTGGCCGTTCTTAATTGAACTTTAAGGCGCAAATGGGAAAGCTGGCACCGCTCTGGGGCAAGAGAGGCAAGGCCATCCGAGAATTGCCTGTATATGGGGATCTGGATCGAGTCTGACTCAAAATAGCGATGAAGATCACGGTTGCGATGGAGAGTGGCAAAAGCTTCGCAAGCCGATGCTATGTTAAATTCCCAATTTTCAGCCGTAAACGCGGCCCATAAATTGTCGTAAGTAGGTGAGTCCAAACCAACTTCAACTGGGTGATCCAGTTGAGAGCCAACTCGTCCGAGTCACCAGAATTGAGCTCGTATAACCTAATTAAACCGACCCGCGCTAAGCTATTCGGAGCATGTTGCAAATATTTAACGATTAGGGTTAGCGCTCTACGTATAATTTCTACTGATATGTGGTAGAGACCTAATTCGAGGCGCAAAAGGTAAGCCGGCGTAGATTTAGGAAGCTTAAACCATTTTTTTTAAAAATCAACCTGTATTGAGTCCAGACAACGAAGATGACTAAGGGCCCAACAGGGGGCAGCATACAAAAGGGTAGCTAAAATAGAAGCATCATATAATTTTAAGGCAGTAATGCTTGAGTCACATCGAGCTGAAGACATTATGGACAAAACAGACGCCGTAGCTTGGCGGGTCTTGGCAATAGCGTTTTTAGTTCCCTTCAACCCACTCGCCGATGAGGAGACGATTGTTTCCAGATAGGGATACATAGCCACAACTTCCAAAATTGACACGACCAAAGCTTTATAGAGATTTTAATAGAACTTGGTGACCGAAAGTCCACCGTTACCTGTCGTATGAACCCAACATATTAAAAGCTCTGGATGTTATTGCATCAATATGATTGTTGAATGATAAAGTCGACTCGAATGTAATACCCAGATCTTTGTGAAAGGTTACTGAACTTAACGTAGTTCTGAAAATGGAGTAACTCGGATCAGATAGAGGGCAGACTCGATAAAAGGATATACTGACGCACTTACCAGGGTTTAACTTTAATCCATTTACAATACATCAATCGGAGATATTGTCCACATCAATTTGCAGTTGGGTTACATTGTCGTAGGTTGATATTGGCCGGTAAAGTTTTACATCGTCAACAAAGATTGAAAACTTGGAAAAGGTGATGGTAGTGCCAATGTCATTGATATAAAGGACAAAGAGCAATGGTCCTAAATGCGACCCTTGCGGAACTCCACGAGGAGCACAGGACATGTTGCGACTCGAAGTTCTTGATCTTTACTGATTGTGTACGATCTGTGAGAAAGGATTTAGTCCAACCTAATAGCGAGCCTCTAATTCCATAATAATACAACTTTTTAAAAAGTCGAGCATGGTTCAGGGTGTCAAATGCTTTAGAAAAATCTGTATAAATCGCATCTAGTCGTGTTTTTTATATAAACGACTGCATAATATGATGTGAAAAAATAGCCAAGTTAGACACAGTTGATCGGTTTCTTACAAACCCATGCTGTTCAGGTATCAATAAGATCTTTAATAAAGCATATAACTTATCTATAACGATACTGTCAAGCATTTTTGCTATACAGCAAATTACGGAAATAGGCCTATAGTTGAGGACAGAGTTACGGTCCCCATTTTTATAAACAGGTGTGATAAAACTGTTTTCCAAAGCGATAGGAAAACGCCTATCATAAGTGAGTAGTTGAAAATAGTTAATAGTGGTGGTACCAAGGAATCCATAAGTGGAACAAGAAAGGAGCCAGATATTTCATCAGGGCCTGGACCTGTATCAGTATTAACCTTTTTGAACGATGTAATGATATCGTTCTTACTAATTTGTAAGGACTGAGCAATCTCTGGCATCAGATCCATGTTGGAAACACATGGAAGAGTTTACTATATCAGGCCCGGTGTGAGCATTTTGCTCTTCAAGAGTGACACAATGTGGAATTATTTTTGTTTTCCGTTTAGCGTTGACACATGACCAAAGACTTAATATTAGAATTAACACCTGCTTCCGTCACTGAAATATACTGTCTATAACACTGATCACGGAGTTTTACACACTGGGCACGTAGTTTATTGAAATTCTCACGATCACTAGTACCCAACGAGGCATTGTAGATTTTTTGGGTGACTTTCTTGTGGTGTATAAGCTGTCTAAGATCCTTACTGAACCATGTAGGGAATTGACTAGATGTGGCCCGCTTCCTGGGTACGTACTTGCTGATGGCTGCATGAATGATTTTATAGAATGATGACACCATTTCATCAACATGTAGAGTATCGTCTAGGCCCCAGCTTACACCCATCAAATATTGAGAAAGGCCAGCAAAGTCTGATTGACAAAAGTCATAATAACTAATTTCATAAGCAAGATCTGTATTGTGGGAGTACTCGATATTAAAAGTGGCAGGTGGGTGGTGCCTGTCAATTTTCGTCAAAGTTTCTAAAGGATAATGATATTCCAGACGTTGTGTATTTGAGAAAAGGAGGTCAAGTGTATATCCCTTATCATGATGTACTGGGAAGAATTGATATAAACCTAGAAAAGAGAAACTGTTCCCAATTACAGATGCTGCTTCAAGGATGTTTAATGGAGTACCAGGTAAGAATCTTGGAGTAAGTGCCGGAGAACAGTCCCATGTAACTCCACTAAGGTTGTAGTCACCGAACAGAACAATGATGAGATCGACTGATGTTCTCTAACATTGAAGCATGGTTAATATATGTTTCTAGTGGAGACTACGGAGGAATGTATGTACATCCAAATATAAATTTCTTGCTTCCAATCCATACTTTGGTGAACGAGTGATCTATAGATGTTACATCAGATAGGATTTGGGCACTGCATATACTGTTCTTGACTGCGATGAGGAAGCCGCCTCCTTTCTGATGAGTACTACTATTTGGTGATCGGTCTTGTCTATATATCGAGTAGTCATTTAAACCTAGTTCAGAGTTGAGAAATTCTGGCGCAAGACTGGTTTCAGTTAGTAGAATGATGTCTGGCTTGTGTGTCATTGAGAGTAAATTGAGTTTCAGGCTGGTAAGCTTGAGGCGTAGTCCGTTTACATCTTGGTAGTAAGTGATAAAGTAAGAATGCGAGTTCACAAGTTTTTTAATTGATGTGGTTTGTTATCGACGCCCACAATTGTAGGGATTCCAATCAAGACTTTTACCTTAAGTAGCTCATTGGGATTCGACTCATTAAAGTTGTAAATTTCTTTATAAAGAAGACTTATGAGTTTGCGTTGATTAGGTGTTTTTGTCCATACCAACTTTAATAGGTGCAGGAAGCGATTTAGATTTACCAAAGATCTTGAAAACGTCGAATTCAGTGCGGTAAGAGGTATGTAGAGGCCAACTTGTGTTGACTGCAGGTTTACCTAAACGAAAGAGAGCTACTGGTACTACATCTAGACTAAGTTGTTTAGTTAGTAATTCCTTGACCTTGGTCCAGTCAGCGTTGTCCTTTTCCTGCGGTGCTCCTTTTGCTTCGGGTATGTTATAAAATATGACATTTCGCGATCGACGTTCAACATTCCTACTTTCCGAGACGTATTTGGCATGAGTGAGAAGACTATTTAGTTCGTTCGGAGGATTTAAGTCACGGAGAGTCTCTTTAATGGTCGTAATCTCTTCTTGAAAATTGACTATACACGGTTGATCTTGTAAATCCTGTATTGACGAAATTTTTTGTTCTACAGCCATTAACCGAGTATCCAGTTGCGTATAGTTGTCCTCCATACGGATTAGACGTGAGCACGCATCACTTAGCGTTATATTTAATAACATTGAGAGATTCCTGGGTGTTAGTTACTAAAGTGGTTAAATTTTGTATCTCTTCCGAAAAGCCCTTGATTTGCTTACTGTTGGAACGCTCGATTGCACTTTCAAGGTCTGTGAGCGAGAACCCTTTCCCATCTGGTGGTTGTGGAGAAGTCGATCTAGATGGTGGCCTTAAATCGTCGGTTCTTTTGCAACATCTAACGAAACTTCCATCGGATCGCTGTTTAACCCGATCGGCACAACCGGGGTGGTAATAGGTATCACAAGTAACGCATTTTACGGCGGTTTCCAAATTCTGTATGGGAGATTTTCCGTCACCACAAATACCACAATAAATTATTTTTTGTTCTAATGTGTTACCAGGCATGGCTCAGACCGAAATTGTGAGGCTAGGTTCCACTTGATATAAATTGATGGAATTTTTACAATATATAACTCAAAAGTTGAGAAAATTATCCAATTAGGTAGAACTCCGGACTATTGCACAAAAGAACTCGCAATATTCGATTAATGAAATAGAAATATATTATCAAATAATAATCACAAATAGTTTAAACTAAAATTTTGGCAGTGGCTTGGTAGGCGCCATCTCCTTTCTCATGGTTATTTGGTAATAAAATGGACGTTTCGAAATAGATAAAGTTATCAGTTAATTATATCGACCACGATGACTATAAGTGCACGTAATATAATTAGATTCACATTTTGAATTGCACATTTAAACTGTATTCGAAATATACTAAAGTAACTGCTAATATAATAATGAAAAATGTAAATATATGTTGTCTTTCAATGCCCTGTCTACGGCACTAAGAGGGAGAGAAAGAGATTCTGATCAAATTTACTGTAGATTATCCTTCCAATCACCCTTATTATCCAAACAATAAAAACATCTCCGAATATAAAGGCATGTGAGTACAAATGTTAATCTTTGTGTGTAACTTTTCGGTGTAATTGTAATAGTTCTTAATTATTCTTCATTCTCTACATCTTACTGTGTAGCTAACTATAAGACTTGAATAATTACAAGATACGCATTAAATTGAAAAAAAAAACAATCAGTTTGATCCGTGAATATAGCATATCATAAAGATCAATATCGAAAGTATTGTGAAGTCAAATAACAAGAATTGTCACCCTAAGATTGCCAAGACCCTGTCAGCCATTATTTATTTATTTATCTGTATACGAAGGTACATATCTTTATAAATATATACACATAAGAAACTCATCAAATATATGTCGAAAACTAATAAATTTGGATCAAAATAAAACAAAAAGAAGAGAGATTACAAATATAAATGTGCTGACCAACTAGACAATCAATTATCAATGCCACATCATGCGTTCCTAGGATGTTTTTTCTTCTAAAAAATTAATAGTAACATCTGATAATTGGTTCCGCGATTATGTAAGGATTTCTGAAAGAATAGTGGCTAAAAGGTGTGAGAAATAACACGGATAATTGTTGTTTTTATTAGTACAAGAGGAAATTTGTTTTCTTATCTAATATTATTATTAATAAAGCTTTCTATTGTTTTATCGATTTGATTGTTATCTAATATGGTCGCATTATCTTATAAACTTCGCCCAAAGGATTGAAATATCCAATAGGTTATATGTCAAGTAACACAATAACATATTTTTGAATGAATTATTTACGTAATAAATGTTTACAAATTGTTCAATTTTAACACTATAAATAACTAAAAAATATTAAATAAACCTCAAAATATTTACTACGTGTTAGTTAATATCGAAAACAGTTTTCAGATATTAGGAGAGAATGTGAAACAGGTTTTGTCTTTGAAAGTTGAGTGTCTATTATTTAAAACCGTAATTTTGTTTTTTAAAGACGTTTAAATCCAATTTTACTTACGTTAGTCGAAAAAGCACCGAAAATCGAAGAAGCTCGAAAATCAACGAAAAATGTATACCATTAATATAAGTTCGCAAGAACCGAAAACAGAAATTAAAGGCCAACAATAGATGAAGATTTATGGAAATCAATTGAATTTATCACTCGGAAATCTCGATTATTGATTTTAGCAAACCTACTAAGTCTCAATTCATTTCTGTGATGCAATGAACGTTTCTTTCTTGGATATGCATGAATACTTAACAAATCTGTTTTATGTTAAGTTTATTTGAATAATATCAAGCAGTCTGTAGATTTCAAGATCCTCATATTTTTCAATCGATTTTGGCTTACACGGTTATTAATCTAATGCACATAATATACATAACATAAATATCCAATTCTTAAATAATTTCAATATTATATATAAGAAAATGTTTTATTAGTGATTCGTTACAAAGTTAATAATCCAACAAACTATAAAGTATGACAACCCATAAAAAACGGAAAAAATCACGTGGACAGCGATGCATTCACAATATCGCTGCATGGGCTGATTTCTTCTTAAAATTTAGACTCCTTAGACACGTGATCTTCTTCAATGTCACTTGCATTTTCTCCAAAAATTTCGCACTCATTTTCATACACTTGTTTGCGAATAAAACGCTCGCGTAACTTATACAAATTCAACTAAATTAAATAAATTCAACCAAAATTAATTATCAATTAGATTGAATACTTACTCGCTTTTGTACGCTCAAATACCAAAAAACAAAAAAAAATAAATAAAATTTGTTTTTTCCCAAAAATAACGACTATTCTATATGGGGTCTGCTGGACCCCAGCGATTATTTGACTCTACTTTCGACTACCGCAAGCTAAGCGATATAAAGTATATAATGTAGGTGGGGCGAATGAACGTCAGATGGCGCTACAAGCCCCATTTTAGACATTGACATAGTTAAATCGAAGTGTGAACTAAGTCTGGGGGTCCAGGGGACCCCCAGTGGAATGGAAGGGTTAAGCAACATCGATTTTCGGAGAAGAAAACGTAAATTAAACAATCTTTATAATATGGATTTGAATAGTGTGTACAATAATATGAAAGGTGGGCTATTCCCCCTCCAGTGCATTGATTACAGGCGAATTTCTACAAGTAACCAGGGAGCCAGTTGGCTCGAGATCGCGCGACGAAATTAATGTAAAATAGATAATTGAAAAAATAAATGGTAGAATTGAGAAGTGCGGAAATTGTGTTTCAATTTTATTTATTGTTTATTTGGTTGTGTCGTATCCAGAAGGGATCACACCTTTTGTGTTTTACACTTACATCTATTAAATTAACGTAATAAGGTCGAAAATCAGGAGATTGGGTGATCGTCGCGCACGTGTAACAGGAAGACGAAAATTCCTTCACTTACGCGAATACGAAATTCCTTAAATCGATACCTAAAGGAAGGAGTTTCTGCATTTTCTACATGGTCCTTCGAGCCGGATTTAGTGATTTATTTGTGATATAAATTCGGCACTTCTCAAATCTTATCCGGGTTTATGTAAAACAGTCAAACATAAAATTAAATTTGGAATTTCGCGTGTGCGTTGTAAAATCGTTATTAATTATTTTTTTTTTGTGACGAGCCAACTCATACAATTTTTAATTTAAATAAAATTTGTAATTTGAAAAATTTGATATATTGAAAATGTAACGGAATTTACTTATAAGAAATCATAAACGAAAAATTATCTAGTGTTATTGTAAAGGAAGTTATTGTATATCGATTGGAACAATAGAGGTAATTAGCGTTTCACATTCTTCTAAGTGTAAACATCGGACTTGTAAGTAAATGTATGCTATTATATTTGAGCATCTATTTTCAATTTAAAATTTATTCAAACTGTCAATTATCGTACTATCGAAAACAAATTAGTTTACTTTCTTAATAAATACATCATTAAAATCTTTCAATTATATTATTATTTATTTCTGCATTAAACTAAATTGATAAAATCATTTAACGATAAATTACAAAAGTTATTTGATTAATTATTATAAATAAATAGGGTAATAATTGAAGAGATATGGCGGAATTAGTGAATTTGAGAAAGAAACGAGGGACCCTAAAATCTTCATTAACAAGATTTACGACATTTTTAGAGAATTATGAAGCTAATGAAACGAATACGAATAATGACAAAAATAGAGAAATGTTATCAATTAGATTAGAAAACACGAAAAAGTTGCTGAATGATTTTAATGATGTACAGTTAGATATTGAATTACTTGAAAATGACGAAACAGAATCAACTGATAGAGAAGATTTTGAAACGTTATTTTACGAAGCGATTGCAAAGGCAAATTTAATATTAAAAAAAGATTCATATAGCGAGACAAATTCGAATGAAAGATCTTTGACAAATTCTGGAGTAATATCAGAAGCATCACATATTTCTAATTCTAGTATTAAACTTCCCGTTATTGACTTGCCTAAATTTTCGGGTAGATATGAAGACTGGCTCGGTTTTTCCGATGCCTTTAATGCAATTATCGATGAAAATAATCAGCTTAAACCAGTACAAAAATTGTATTATTTAAAAGCATGCTTGGAAGGTGAAGCTGCACATGTTATTCACTCTCTTGAAACCTCCGATATAAATTATAAAATTGCGTTAGAACTATTACGTAAGAGATATAATAATATGCGTATAATAGTACAGAATCACATGCAATTATTATTTGGAATGAGCCCGATGACCGCTGAATCTTCTTCAGAATTACGTCGCGTAATTGATACAACTCTTAGACACACTCGCGCGTTAGAAGCGTTAAAACAGCCTACGAATTATTGGGATACTGTAATATTATATTTAGTATCTAGTAAATTAGATCGTATGACGCGACGAGAGTGGGAACGGTCGTTAGATGGTTCAAATCATCCATCCCTAAATGATTTTTGGAAATTCTTGGATGCACGTTGTCAAGTTTTAGAGACCATGAAACACACACATGTTTCTGGGCCAAAGATAAATACTTCGAATGCTTCAAAGGCTAAACATGCGTGTGTTGGGGCTGTCAGCGTTGTAAAATGCCCCGTATGCAAAGAACAGCATAATTTGTTAAATTGCGGGAAATTTAATAAATTTGCTTACGCCGAAAGGGTTGAAGCCATAAAAAAGGCCGGGCTTTGCTTCAACTGTTTGCGATCGGGTCATTTAATAGGCGCTTGTCAAGCTAGCAGCTGTCGAAAATGTGGCCGGAAACATCATACAATGTTACATCGGGAAAAAGATAATAATGATAACACTGCGCTTATGGATACCAATAGAGTAGTATTAAATTCGTCTTTAATGCATGCTTCGCAAGTCATTTTATCGACTGTCATGATTGATGTTTATGATGCTTCCGGAATTGCCCACTCTTGTCGTGCTATACTTGATGCAGGATCACAATCTAATTTTATGACAAGCCAATTCTTTAATAGGTTAAACCTTGCAAAATACTCAGTGAACATTCCAATTGTCGGCGTAGGAGAAATTATGTCAAATTTGAAGTTTGCCACTCAAGTAAAATTGAAATCAAAGATCAATAATTATTCATTGAATCTCAGATGTCTACTTATTTCGACAATTACTGGAATGTTACCTTCTAGCACTATTGATAAAAGAGCCTTAGAGATACCAAAAAATATTAAATTAGCAGATCCTACTTTTCATTGTCCAGGTGTTGCTGATATTCTTATAGGAGCTGAGCACTTTTATCAATTGCTAAGTGTAGGTCAAATAGCACTGAATAATCACACGGCAATCTTGCAAAAAACGAAACTCGGCTGGATCGTTGCCGGCGGGTTAGCGCGCGATAGAATTAATTCAGTATCATTTTGTAATATTTCGAAAGAATCTCTAGATAAAAGCGTAGAAAAATTTTGGCGTGTAGAAGAAGTGACGACAGTGCAGCTATTTTCACCAGAAGAGAAATATTGTGAAAAGCATTACATTCAGCATACAACTAGGGATTCATCAGGGCGATACTGTGTCGCGTTACCCTTTAACCACAAATTGAATGATATAGGTGAATCATATTCTCAGGCATGTAGACGATTTCAAGGACTTGAACGACGTTTTCAGAGAGATCCTCAGTTAAAAAATTCTTATATCGAATTTATGAAGGAATATTATTTATTAGGACACATGACGGAAATTAAAAACTGTGATGTGCTGACCGGTTTCTTTATCCCTCATCATGCAATTAAGAAAGAAACTAGTCTAACTACGAAACTCGTGCAATTATTAAAAGGTGGCGGTTTTACATTGCGCAAGTGGGCATCCAATGTTCCAGATCTGGTGCAAGTATTGGACGATCGATCAATGGATCCGCATCTCAATCTAGATATGACGAAATCACAGAAAACTTTAGGAGTCTTCTGGAATCCTACGCTAGATGTGATAAATTATCGCCTGCAACTAAGTCAGCAATCATCACGAATTTCTAAACGAATGATACTTTCTCAAGTTTCAACATTATTCGATCCGCTCGGATTAATTGCTCCAGTTATTATTATAGGCAAGATCATGATTCAAGCTTTGTGGAAATTGCAGCTCTCCTGGGATGAAAGCGTTCCGCAGGATGTTGCTACTGCGTGGATTCGGTTTCGTGAAGCTCTGCCTGGTTTAGAAGCTCTATCTATACCAAGGAATTTGTTAATCTTAGATCCTGTACAGATACAAATCCATGGATTTTCCGATGCTAGTGAGAAAGCATATGGAGCTTGTTTATACGTTCGTTCGCAAAATGAAGATGGAGCAATTTTAACTAGACTGGTAGCGGCGAAGACCAGAGTAGCCCCGTTAAAAAATATGACTCTGCCGAGGTTAGAATTGTCAGCCGCTGCATTGCTTGCAGAGCTATACTCGTCTATCGCAAGTTCTATTCTTTTAAATGTAGAAAAGGTCTTTCTATGGTCCGATTCAACCATCACTTTACAATGGATTCATACTCCATCGTATCAGCTTAAGACATTTGTGGCTAATCGTGTTGCAAGAGTGCAGGAATTAACAGATAAGTGCGAGTGGAGACATGTTCCTTCATCAGACAATCCTGCCGACTTAGCATCAAGAGGAACAGCGCCGGAAGAACTACTTCATTCGAAAATGTGGTTTGAGGGTCCAGCATGGTTGCGCTCGAAACCAGGAAATTGGCCAATAAAGCTGAATTTTGATAAAGATGCTGACACTACGGAGATGAAGGTGATGACGGTATTGACAACAACGGAAACTTGGATTGCACTATATAAATATTCGTCGATACAAAAGCTTGTACGTATTATTGCGATGTGTATGCGTTTTGCGAATAATGCTCTAAAGGGAGATAAGAGAACTGGAGTATTGTCAGTTGAAGAATTAATTCAGGCGAAAAAACGAATAATAAAATTGCTTCAGGGGGAATGTTTTTCAGCCGAAATTCAGGCGTTGAATAAAGATGGTAAATTATACCCTTCTAGCAAATTATTATCGTTACGCCCCTTTTTAGACTCAGATGGATTGCTGCGAGTAGGAGGCCGTCTGAAACACGCACCTCTAAGTTATGATGAGAAATTTCCTATTATTTTACCGAATAAAAACTTAATTTCTGATCTCATTCTTCGCCGAGCACATGAGACGCAACATCACGCAGGAGTGCAGGCAACTCTGTGTTTCATACGACAGAGATTTTGGCCCATAAATGGACGAAGTCGTCTGCGTAAGATAATACATAGTTGCAATATTTGTTTTAAACATAACCCGAGATTTTCGGAATATATTATGGGTGATTTGCCAGAAATTCGGTTCGAAATGTCTCGGCCTTTCGCGAATACTGGCATTGATTTTTGTGGCCCTTTTTATATTAAGGAAAAACGGTTTAGAAATCGAAATAAGATAAAAGCATATGTTTGTGTTTTCGTGTGCCTGGCAACTAAAGGAATCCACCTTGAGCTAACATCTGATTTGTCTACGAATAGTTTTATAGCTGCTCTGAGAAGATTCATCGGTCGTCGGGGCAAGTGCTCCAGAATTTGCAGCGACAATGCAAAAAATTTCATCGGCGCAAATAACGAACTTAGTAAGGCGTTTCAAACATTGATTATTGATGATAAAGAGGTTGAAGGTTTTCTTGCTAACGAGGGAATTCGGTGGAGTTTCATTCCACCGCGGTCACCAAATTTCGGGGGTATTTGGGAGGCTGCTGTTAAATCCTTTAAGTTCCACTTAGAGCGTGTTGCTGGTAACGCTCTGTTAACATTTGAAGAGTTCAATACACTAATAATAGAAATTGAGGCGATTCTTAATTCGCGTCCATTAACCTCCTTATCATCAGATGCAATGGATTTAGCGGCATTAACTCTTAGTCATTTTTTGATTGGTGGTACCATGTTCAATATTCCTGAACGAGATCTCACAGAAATAGCTAATAATCGATTAACATCATTTGAAATTGTACAAAAAATCAAATCACATTTTTGGAAAAGATGGCGTAAGGAGTATTTGAATGAATTAAACCAGAGAACTAAATGGAACAAGACCTCTAGTGCAAAAATTGACAAGGATGTTTTAGTCGTTCTAAAGGATGAAATGGGTCCGCCATATACATGGCTATTAGGCAGAATCGTAGAAGTTCATCCAGGGTTAGACAATGAAATTCGTGTAGTTACGGTGCGAACGAAAACAGGATTGTATAAACGCTCAGTACGAAACGTAGCAGTGCTACCTAGTCAATAAGACACATTATTATGTTATTTTTTATTCTTTGTTTATGTTATATTTGTGTTGAACTTATTAATTCAAGGGGGCCGATATGTACAATAATATGAAAGGTGGGCTATTCCCCCTCCAGTGCATTGATTACAGGCGAATTTCTACAAGTAACCAGGGAGCCAGTTGGCTCGAGATCGCGCGACGAAATTAATGTAAAATAGATAATTGAAAAAATAAATGGTAGAATTGAGAAGTGCGGAAATTGTGTTTCAATTTTATTTATTGTTTATTTGGTCGTGTCGTATCCAGAAGGGATCACACCTTTTGTGTTTTACACTTACATCTATTAAATTAACGTAATAAGGTCGAAAATCAGGAGATTGGGTGATCGTCGCGCACGTGTAACAGGAAGACGAAAATTCCTTCACTTACGCGAATACGAAATTCCTTAAATCGATACCTAAAGGAAGGAGTTTCTGCATTTTCTACATAGTGTATTACATAGATTACCGATCACGTCAATTAAACACAAGTTTACAAATTAATATTTTGCGATATACTTCAAATATTTTGATATATATCATTTTTTAGTTATGACTCAATTAGTTAAAGTCACAATTTTTTTACATGTCGGTAATTAAGACTCCCAACGAAATAATTTTGACCGCGTTTACTTTTAGCTCAATTTTACACTGATTTATAGATTTAATTTATATTTCATAATTATAAATAAAGAAAAAACTATTTTCCTAATTACTAAAACTTTTTTATTTATAACTCTATGTGCATAGATTACATTCCTATTCTGCAGTATTGGTAAAAAATGAGAACTTGTAATACGACAAGAGCAAAGAAATGAAGCAAATTCAATTTTTGTGGTCGAAATTTAGAAGGAGAGAATAATGAAACAAAAACAAGAATTACAATAAAATAAACATACTAACGATACTATTAACAGGCTAAGTCGATACAAATCAAAATAAAGCGGTTGTGACCCTTAGCGAGTCGAAACAATAACTTCCCGATCAATCTCTCGTATTTTATTCCGGTTTATTTAACGGACTGGCTATAGTCACGTACGTTTTCCATATTTTGCGTTATATAGAGAGGTTCTATTTTCGAAATCTACCCATTATTTCTTAAAAAAACCGACAAATAAAAAAACCGACTATTAAAAAATCGGCATATTGTAAAGAGACTAATACTTTTACCGTGTCGGCTTTTTAATATGTCGGTTTTTTACTTGTCGGCTTTTTGATATGTCGGATTTTTTATTTCTCAGTTTTTTGACGCGCATCAACAGTTTCCTCACGAAAAATGACGGAATTTGTTAAATAATATCATTTTTTCACGTTATTTGTACTATTTTTACTACTTTTTTTTGGAATAACTCGAAAACCGCTCAGCCGATCATGTTCAAAATCTAATCAGCACGAAGTTAGGTCAGGACGCAGCGATTAAAAAAAAAATTAATCAATTCGCTTCATCCGTTGAAGAGAAATCGTTGGACAAAATTTGGTTTTCATCCGTACACACACACACACACATACACACACACACACACACACACGCACGCACGCACGCATGCACGCACGCACGCACGCACGCACGCACAGACATCTCTCTAAAAATGTGTCAGTACGTGGAGATATCATGAAATTAGCATTTTCCATTTTCAAGGTCATTTCAATAACTTCCCTGTAGACCGGGAAGTTAATAAGAAATATATAACTGCTTAGGCCCTACGGTTGATCGCTGTTCAATTGGTATTGCAAGCTCACTTTTTCGGGTAAATTTTCAAACTAATATTCTAAGCAACTTACTTCACAAAAATTGAAATAGTTTTCAATTTAGATAATAGGGCAACTTTGCTTTGTAGACTGTATTTAAGAAAGAAAATGTAAAGAAAGTTAGGCAATATTTACTAGATAATAGTTATCCGGTTAATTTGATAGCAAAATACATAAGTAGCAGAAAAAAAAATAATAATAATCATGATTCCGCAATGAAATTCACTGGCTGTTTACTAATTCCATGCAAACAAAGCAAATATAAGCCCATTAACCGCTCTTTAAGACCGATATGGGTGTAAAGTTGTTCGTCTCTACAATATACTTCTCAAAATATATTATGTAAAGAGAAAAGGTAAATTTCAAAAAATGACAACGAACAATACAGTATATTATAGACCGATTCCATTTTAAATCGGGCAGGGGTGAAATGTTGACCCCTCGAAAATTGTTTTTCATACAATATGATGTTCTTTAGGGCAAATAAGAAGACCCGTAACTTTTTTGTTTTATGAAAAAAATTTTTTTTACTTAGTTATGCGGCGTTTAAAATCAGGAACGAAAATCCAAAAAATTGGGTATAAAACTTTTTAAAAATGGTGTATTTTCTAAAGTTTTTAATATTTGACTATTATTCCTCATGCATATGACTGTGTTATTATTACTTTACCGATATCCAATAATAAAATTGACAACAATTGAAAAATAACAAAATGGCGGCCATTTTTCGAAAAAACTAAAAAGTCAATTTTCTCAAAAACATCATCTTTTTTCCTTTATATTACTGGTAATATTAGTCACAATATCTGCGTAGTGTCATATGCGCTGAAAGACGCACTCAGCTGCAGAATTTTGTTTTGTTTTTAATTTAAATTAGAAATTTTGTCACGAATGGACATATTTGGTTTTATCTAAATTATTACAAAAAGGGATTACGTCAAAAACGGGACATGCAATAACCCGACACTTTAAAAAACCGACATTTTCATGACTTTTGACGTATCGGTTTCTTTCAAATTATTTTTCACATATTGGCGAGTTTTTGAATTGTCAGGTTGTTGAAATGTCAGATTTTTGAGGAGTCCAATTTTGCACCTCAGGTTTTTAGACAAATTAACTACATAAAGAAAAACGTATGACGTGAATTGCGTTAAATTTCAAATTAAAAAGTTACTAGTGAATTGAAAAATATTATATTAAAAACATATTCGAAACAAAGATAACGTACAAATATATTAAAGGCAGCATACCAAAAGCCCGATGCGCCAAAAACCCAATATGTTCTTTATTCATTTTTCTAATTTCATTGTTCTTTTCAACTTTATTATTAAATGGCAATGTCATAAAATTTACAGATGTTCTAAGGGATCTTGGGGTCTTCATTACATCACCTGTCCTGGAATCTACATGTTTCCTCAATATCATCAAAAGTTCATTATATTCTTTACCGACTACGATATAGTGGCAGATTATTATATACTAAGATTAAGTTAATGTTGGTCAGTGCTTTAGTCATTCCTCATTTCGATTACGCTTGCTTAGTTTATTCAGGTCTTTCTGGCTACTTAAACACTAAACTTTGTCGCATTCAAAATAGTGCATTGCGTTTCATATACCATCTTCGCCGGGAACAAAATCTGTCACCTTATTATATATCAGCACAATGGCTTTCTTGTCCAGTTCGTCGGAAATATTTCTTGGATACCCTTATGTATACCAAGTCTTAGCAACTTCACAGCCCTCATACTTACGTTCTAGATTTGTAAATCTGCCTGGTTTACGTAGATCATCGCGTTTATCTTCTTCTTCTTCTTTTATTTTACCCTTTTTCCGCACAAATTATTATTCGGACTCCTTTTGGATTACAGCTATCTATTTCTGGAATTTCCTTCCTTTTACATTAAAGGAATCCCGCAGTATAGCTGTCTTTCGATGTCGTCTTGTAAATTATCTCTTTTCCGATTTGTAAAACTTATGTTACTGGGTTTTGATTGTATCACCAGTTTATTTTATTTTGTTTAGTTTATATATAAATATATTTGTAATTTTACCTTGTATCGTAACAACGCGTCGCGTCTATATGTGATATTTAATTTTGTTATATAGTTTATTCTTTTTTTTATATTGTATATTTCTTGTTTTATATTTATATTGTAAACTATTGTATTATATGTCTAATGTATATCTAAGGACTTCTCGTCCAAAATATTAATTAATACTATACTACTACATGTTCAAACATAGCACTTCGAAAACTTGACAAAATATAACAAAAAACTGAAGAGAAACTGATGCGGCAAAAGACATGGAAATGTCGGTTTGTTGAAGTGTCGGGTT
Organism: Trichopria drosophilae; assembly: GCA_030407085.1. Taxonomy (NCBI): domain Eukaryota; kingdom Metazoa; phylum Arthropoda; class Insecta; order Hymenoptera; family Diapriidae; genus Trichopria; species Trichopria drosophilae. The sequence continues at coordinate 19,163,256 of CM059583.1, read as the reverse complement.
ATTGCATGTCACGTTTTTGACGTATTTCCTTTTTGAAATAATTTAGATAAAATGAAATATGACAGCATGTTGAAGTTTTGATCGATCATTGATCGAAATTTTTTTTTTTTTTCATAGTGCTCTAAATAGGTAGAAAATAACATCTAATCACGAATAAAGTCGTTCTGACGCGCAAAAAAATATTCACAATCGATTAAATAGCGATAAAAGTAATTTAAGAGTTATGAAAGAAAGGGTATATGGAGTGTATCAGAAAAATCGATACGGGTGAATTTCACACACTTTCTTTTTTCATGAGCTACTAATGTATCCCTAACGAAGAGATCTGCACTCCGATCTAGTCCCCCGGATCCTCGGAAAAAATTCTGGAGAGGTTCGAATATACGCAAAAATCGATAAACGTTGTACGTATATGGGGCAAAATTCAAGACCCCATATCTCGGGCTGTGGGTATTTCGCCCAACTTTTTTTTTCATGAGCTATTTATGTGTCCCTAAGGAAGACATCCACACTTCGATCTAGTCCCCCGGATCCTCGGAAAAAATTCTGGAGAGGTTCGAACATACGCAAAAATCGATCAACGTTGTACGTATATGGGGCAAAATTCAAGACCCCATATCTCGGACTATGAGAATTTCGCCCAACTTTTTTTTTCATGAGCTATTTATGTGTCCCTAAGGAAGACATCTACACTTCGAACTAGCCCCCGGATCCTCGGCAAAAATTCTGGAGCGGTTCGAACATACGCAAAAATCGATCAACGGGAATGATGTTGAAGTTTTGATGATGAAACATTTTTTTTGGCCGAATCAATTTTTTTTCCATCCTTGTCATATATAAACCCAATTCATGCTGAAAAAAGCTTTCTAACCCCTAAGGGACGGGTAGGGGGAGGGGTAAAAGACGTAAAACACGCATAGCGCTCCATAAAAGTTGCAATTTTAGTTGGCCCACTCGTTTTATTTTTCGAATAGTTAATAATGAATGCAATAAGTATTACTGTCGATTTTTAAAAAAATTGGATGACAGGAAGGCATCGCTGGAGGGGAAAGATTTTTTTCAAAATCGACAGTAATACTCATTGCCATCATTGTTAACGATTCGAAAAATAAAACGAGTGGGCTAACTAAATTTGCAACTTTTATGGAACGCTAATCGTATTTTACGTCTTTTACCCCTTCCCTCTACCCGTCCCTTAGGGGTTAGAAAGCTTTTTTTAGCATGAATTGGGTTTATATATGACAAGGATGGAAAAAAAATTGATTCGGCCAAAAAAAAAATGTTTCATCATCAAAACTTCAACATCATTCCCGTTGATCGATTTTTGCGTATGTTCGATCCGCTCCAGAATTTTTTCCGAGGATCCGGAGGACTAGATCGAAGTGTAGATGTCTTCCTTAGGGACACATAAATAGCTCATGAAAAAAAAAGTTGGGCGAAATTCTCATAGCCCGAGATATGGGGTCTTGAATTTTGCCCCATATACGTACAACGTTGATCGATTTTTGCGTATGTTCGAACCTCTCCAGAATTTTTTCCGAGGATCCGGGGGACTAGATCGAAGTGCAGATGTCTTCCTTAGGGATACATAAATAGCTCATGGAAAAAGAAGTTGGGCGAAATTCTCATAGCCCGAGATATGGGGTCTTGAATTTTGCCCCATATACGTACAACGTTGATCGATTTTTGCGTATGTTCGAACCTCTCCAGAATTTTTTCCGAGGATCCGGGGGACTAGATCGAAGTGCAGATGTCTTCCTTAGGGATACATAAATAGCTCATGAAAAAAGAAAGTGTGTGAAATTCACCTGCATCGATTTTTCTCATACACTCCATATACCCTCTCTTTCATAATTCTTAAATCACTTTTATCGCTATTTAATCGCTTGTAAATATTTTTTGCGCGTCAGAACGACTTTTTTCGTGATTAGATGTTATTTTCTACCTATTTAGGGAACTATGAAAAACAAAAAAATAATTTCGATCAATGATCGATCAAAACTTCAACATGCTCCTATCTTGACAAAATTTCTACTTTAAATTAAAAAAGTGATATTTGTAGTCAATAAACTGTGGTTTAAAATTATGTAAGTAAGGTTCCTTAAAAATAGCCAACACAGTTCTAACAGGAAAAAAACGACAATTTCCTCCGTTGATAACAAATCTGAACAGATATTTCGTGCCCAACGTTTCGACCTCTCTTGGAGGTCCTCTTCAGGGGCTTCTATTAAATAGAAAATAAAAAATATACAAAATATATACAAAAAACTAAATAATAAAATAACACACATACAATGTGACAATATGCAATTAAAAAATTGCTAAAAATAAAACGAAGAAATTTATAAATTATAATCAACGCGCCATACACTAGTAACTAACCGAGTATACTAAACATTTAAATACGGAATCATAACGTTGTAAACATACACCCACGCGCACATACACACTTAGAATACACGACTCAGGTTAAATGTTTAAAGTCTAAATACCGTTTTTATTACATTCTGTACGAAACATTATTTATAAATCATTGATCCTAATATTATAGCTATTACTTAATTTTTCTGTGTCTGTTCTAAAGTTTATACTACATTTTTCTTTTTTAATATGTATCATCTCTTTGATATTTCTTTTCTTCCAATGTTGTTCGTTTTTAAGAATTTTGACGTCTGAAAATTTAAATCTATGTCCCGTTGTCAACATATGTAATGTTAATGCAGTATGACCAGTTTCTCTTTTCCACCCTGTACTATGTTCGTAAATCCTTTTTTTTTCAAATATCTGCTCGTCTGTCCAACATATGTAGCGGTGCATTCATCACAGTCGATCTTATAAATTACATTGGATCTATTTAGTGAATCAATTTCATCAATTTTGGTTTTAAATAACGATTCTAAAGAATTGAATCATTTATTCACTATCCTGATGTCAAACTTTGCAAAAATCTTCTTGATTCTTTCATTAAAGTTTCGGATGTATGGTATAACTATGCTCTTCGAAAAATCAAAAGTCTCTTCCTCCACGTTAATATCTTGTGGTTTTTGTATATCGTTTAGAATTTTAATTCTGTTATTTATTGTCTTCTGTAGAAATTGAAATCCATAACCGTTTTTTTTTGTAAAAAAGTGTAAATATAGTTAATATTGTTCAAATGATATTTTTTGTTGATAAGTAAAATTGCTCTATCAACAAGCATTGTTACTATATCACGTTTCATATGACTGGGATGATGCGAATTGAAATTCACATATCTACTCGAGCAAGTTGGTTTTCTATACCAATTTGTCAATAATTTGTTTCCTTCTTTAATGAAAAGTATATCCAAAAATGGTAATATATTATCCCAGCAAACGAAAATGGATTAAAATAAATTGAAAATTTGAATTTTTTTGAATCCGGATTCTTAATTCCGTGTAAAGAATTTAAATAAATTAGAATCGGCTTCGTGGCTCAGGCGGTTAACGCACTGGACTACGGAGTCGTAGGTCGTGAGTTCGATCCCCGTCCGGTGAACAATTTTTCGATTTCGTTTTCAAGCAGCAGCTCGCTGTTCGTAAGACGAGCCACGTTGTTTGTTTACGTTTCGAAAATATTGTTTATCTAGCGGAAATCGACTCATGACCGCTGCTGTACTTGGTGTAGGTTTCTGCAGTCCTACATTTCATACACAAATGTGAAGTATGGCGCCATCTTCGTAAGTCGATCTGCAGCTCTCGCAAAATTCTCAAGATTAAAAAACAATATGGCAAAAATTAAGTAAAAAGGGCGATTCCGCCCGTTAATTAATAAATTAATTGAGAATTGACCGAGCATTTTCGGATATAAATGATTTTTACTTATGTATTTCCGAAAGTACTCGGTCAATTCTTAATTAATATCTTTGCTATGGTTTTTAAGAGATCTTAAGAGTAGATTACTATCTTATCAAGTGACGATTTTAAAACCCCCTTAAAATAAATTTAAAAAGCAGGGTTTTAATTTAAAATAAAGGAAAGTGGGTCATAAATAATTGAAAAATTATCATACAATTAAACTTAACTTTCTAACGAAACCCGGAAAAAACATTTTCTCATAATATTAATATTTTTAAATAATTGGTTATTTATCATATTTTATGTGTTATGCGTATTAAAGTGATAATCGCCTACTTAGAAAAAAATTATATCCATTATTTAATAACAAAGAATAATTAAAATGACCAAGCTCGCATTATTAAACATTAAAAGAATTGTCGTGAATAGATTCTCGTATCGAGGAATTCCCTTCCACACATTTATTTCATTCGGTATTGATTTCAATACATACAAAAATCGGCAATTCCGCACACTAAACTGAAATGAATTCCTCTACAATATTTCTGCTAATAATTGGATTATATACAGGAGAAGGTTGCCTATTCTGTTAAAAGAATAAAAAGTAATCTGATTTTGAAAGAAATACACAATTATTGAAAGATTGCCTTTCCAATTCTACATCCTGAATTAAAATAAATTGACATAACCTCTCATTTCACGAAGGATTCAATTGAATCTCAAATAACATTGGCGAATTCTATTTATTGGAATTGAAATCAATAGACTACAACTTCCATCTTGTAATTGATTTCACTTTATGAAAATCGAAGCAGGGCAATCCATGTACAGGAGTACAAACGAATTCAGAATTGAAATAGATTTGCTAAAATCAACAATCCGGATTGGCGAGTAAAAATTTCAATTAATTTCAATAAATTTCTATCCATTTTCGTTTACTGTGATTCTTCTCCAATTCAAATGTGAATTGCAGATCTGGATGGTAATTATTAAATATCTGTACAAGAGATTCAACATCCTTTTTTGAATAAATCAAGAATATATCGTCTACATATCTTTTATAGAACACAGGTTTTTGTCTTAGATTCAGCAAAAGTTCAGTTTCCAGGTCTATCATAGATCTGGATAAAGATTGATTGATATTTTGAAACATGTTCCACATCTCATGGGATCCTTCCATATAAAAATTGCACACTAACGGGATCGAACAGGAAATATTGTTACACCACGCACATATTTTCACATATCGAATTCCCGCTCGTTTTGTCGTACCGGCCGGCTGTTTCTAGGGCCCTGACCTTTTGTCGCCGACACAAAATACAAGCGCACACTGTCCTACACATGTAGAAATAACTGTTGCTGCAATCGGAGGGAAAAAAAGTCGATCGAAGATCTAAAAAAACAACGTCAATCTCCCAACGAACCGGCAACACTGTAACTTAACACTGACAACAATGTTGAAAAAAAAATGGCAGAATAGAAATGAGCATCGAAGATCGAAATCACTTTTATAAATGTCGATAATTCCCTGACGATGGCCGGAAAAGTTTATTTACTTTCGGCAAATTAATTCGTTAGTTAATCGCGGTGCCGCACTAGGTGCACAGGTCGCCACCGTCGCCGTACATGTGACGTAGCGGAGGAGGGCGTTCCGAAAGCTCGTCCAGGCGACCGACAGAGACGACGTATACAAAATCAACGAGCGGAAGAAAGATAGAAGATCGTTCAGGCTGGTACGGACAATCGGGGATTCAGAACGCAATTCCAGTGTTTGCCGCAGCATCGGTGGTGTCTGGTGGTGTAGGGTAGGTGCTGTTGCAAAAGCGGTTACGAGACGTCAAGGAACTTGTCACTGGGTATCAGCCCCAACCATGGCCATGCCCGAGGAGGGCTACTACGACGGCTTCCGGACCTTCTCCTGGCTCTCGGAGCTCACCGGTCTACCTGTTGACCAGGTAAGTTCGGTAACATAACCTAAAAAACCTCCAGGAAGATGATTTATTTAAAATCTACTTGTACTTTTATGCGCGAACATTTTTTACCTAATCCAAGGACTACCGCACGTAATTAGATCTTCATCTAGATCATCAGACCATGACTGGCCACTGTAAACATTACTCATTTACTCCTTAATCGGATTCTTCCATTGTATTCAATGAAAATTATATGTAATTTGTTATCCTCGAGTAGCGTGACACTATTTGTGAGGTGCGAGTTAAAAGTGTCAAGATCTGTCAGATTATCCGATATACTTTGTAGCTTTACTCGATTCTATATGTTATTGACAGGAATGTAAACAATTGTGTATGTCACCTGTAAGAGATATCTTTATCTTTCTTGACGGTAGTGATGCAATTCGATATAAACAGTTGTAATCATGTGTCACCGGATTTCTTGATTAGGAGTCTAGATTTGCATTTGGTTTTTGGCCTTGTTTTAGATTACCTTCTTGTTTTAAATGTCACTTATTTTCTAAAGGAAAGTAAAAAAGAAATGACACCAAAATGTCAATTTCTCCTTTCATTTTTCAACTGTTTATTAATAATAATTACAATCAAGACATGAAGTTAAAAACTAAATATAAAAACATTGATATTCTTTTTTTCCTTATCTAGTAATGGTTTAAGTATAAGGCAAAGTATAACAATAAATCACAGATTACAAGCAGATAATGTGTATATTATATGCATGACTTACGCATTTTTAACAATTTTCACAAGTTTCGTTTCACAATGAACAATAGATCTCTTAAGTCATCATTGTGCATTATTCATACGTATATTTTAACGCAGGAAACATTAATGAGTGAAATGGATTCCTGTCTTAAGTGTGACATAATTAGTGTCGAACATACAATGGATTTGTCAAAATAGATAATTATTCACTATTGTCGATATTCATTTTAACCACTTGTGTTCATTCTAACTTGAGAAAAATGTAGATATTTTCTATTGCATTATCAGTAATATAATAAAACAAACAAAAAGATCGAATTTTCTCAATCTTATCGCTATTACGAAATACTAGCGATATGAAAAATGCAAGTAAATGAAACGTTGAACTTCATAGTTCTTATGTTTTGAACTTTCTTATCAGACCTTATAATGTGGAAGAATATTCAACAGTATGAAATTAGTTATGATTTTATATTGTTCTGACTTTTTATTTTTAATTTTCTTTGTATGGGAACGTTAAGTTATCACTTAGGAATTCAGATTTTAAAAAGTAGTTCTAACCATTTCCTTATCACGATATTATTATTATTAAATTGTTGTCCTTGTAATTTTTTATGATCTTGATCTATATATCAGTCTATTCATGTTTTATGTACAATCCAATTTATTGTGTGATATCTTGTTAATTATTACATTTGCAATTTAATTTGGCCTTGTTTCTAATTTTACTATGTATTGTATTGTAAATTTATGTAGATATGCAATTTCAGAATTTATCTCTGTATTGTAATAAAAGTTACATTTTATAATTATTTTTTTAATTGATATTGGATGTTTTGTGTAATTAATGATATTATGTAATTTACTTATTATTCTTTTCTAATTTACATTTTGTGGGATACTCAGAATATTTGTAATTAGATTGAAATTGTAAAAATGATATTTGCTGTGTTAAGTTACTCTGGTGGCGAAAATTGAAACTACTGAGATGGGTTTCACATATAGTACACAAATTAAGTTTTCATCAATGTGTACTGGATGTGAAACACATCACAGTAGTTCAAATCTGGCCACCAGAGTAAATTAACATGGCGAATAATTAATTTTTTTTATGTTTTGGGTCAGACTGTAAAATGACTTCATGGTGTCCTTTACTTCTATGTGATTTAATGACGCTGAAGCTAACAGCAGATTCGCAGCAGTGGATTCAAGGAAACTGTAGAAATGGATAATTTCTTATTAAAAATTACTTGCATTTAAACACTTTTAGACAAATTTTATACAAATAATCTGTTTTTGGCAATTTTAATGGCTAGTTTTTTCGAATCTGCTGCTTCGAATCTGCTGCTAGCGTCATTGTGATTTATATAATGTAATTATAACAATGAGTCTGTCTTTTTGAAAAAAATAAAAAAATACTTTTCTTGAAAAAAAAAAAAATATTTACTTTCTACGTTTCGGCCACCTTTAGGACTGATACACACAATTAGACAGTCCACAAGAAGCCAAAATGTAGAAGTAAATACTTTTTTTTTTCAAGAAAAGTGTTTTTTTTTTTTTATATTTTTCAAAAAGAGCGACACACTTTGACATATTTACATTATATATTTTAATCTGCGGTTGAAGAAACCTCCCATCTTAAATGTGATTGCTGTATACTATCTACGTTTTATAAAGTTTACCAGTATTATAAGTAATATATGCAATTATTACTACTATTATTATTGTATAGTTATATAATAATAAATATAAATAGTTAAAAAAAAATATTTCAAGTTACACATTCAGAAAATACCAAAAAAAAATGATGAATCCATTACAGATATCAAGTCTTTTGAAAACTTGTATTTAACTATTTTTCTTATAATATAAATGACTTTAAAAAAGAAGAATGTAAAACAAAATTACTTAAAAACTTAACATATGTAGGTCGGTTAGAATATCGTTTCTCTTTAAATGCTTTCGTTTGCATTGGTAATATAAAATATCTGCATAAAGAATTGGATCATTGCAATCAGTTCATTGTTTTTTTGTGTTGGAGGTAATGAAGTCGACAAAGTAATTTCTCATTTTTAATTCACTGAAATTTCTTTGGTATTCAGAAAAACTGTAATTAGATTAAAATTGCATAAATGATATAAAAAAGATACGTCATTCCATGCGATGTTATAAAGTAAGATGAAAATGAATTTGTTAAAGTTAGTTAAATATTAGTAAGTTCATAAACATGTAATAATAACTAACATAGTAGTCGAAACTATGAACAAAATTTATAAAATCATTTAATTTCATAAAAATATGTACAATTTAATAAATGAAATAGCAATTTAAATATTTAAAAATTTCGAAATTTAAAAAATATTACATGTTTTTTATTTTTAATGTATTAATTATATTAATTACAATATAATAATATCATTTTTTTAATTGTGTTTTATTTGAACTGAAAAATTGCTTTTTTGCAGCAACTACAAAATTCAAAATGATTCTATTTTTCTTTTTTTAAATTTATATAATAAACTTTATAAGAAAATACTTTTAAAAGAAAACTGTCATGTAGGGCAAAACTTGTCATACTGATTCATAATCAATTAAAAAATATTTTAATGAAAAGGTTCACAGTTAATATTAATACTTTAATTTGTAAATATTCAGAAGTTTTTAAATTCTGCCCTCTAAAAATTGATGTACATTTTTAATAACACGACTTTGTTAAAATGTAATATGTTGAAGAAATTATGTTTATTTTAATTCTTTATATAATGTTTCCTGGAAAAAAAATTGGAGAAATTAGTAATGTTGACGCAGCGAATAGTCTGTTAAAATTTAGTGTATATTGTACTATTTACAACAATTATTGTAAATGATACAAGACAAATTATAATCGAATATATGCTTCCTGGTAATAATTTATTACTGTATCTGTTTTCAATATCCACAATTTTTACTTCATTCCAATTGGATTTGGAGAAGAATGTATAAGATTTACAATCGATATTGTAATATTTATAATGTGTGTTGTAAATTTTACAATATACATAGTAAACCTTCACATAGGAACATTTCTTCGTAGTCATCTGCAATGTACATTTTGCAATGGCTGTATCTTTCGTGAAATTTGTTTGCATAATTGATTTTCCTTTTGTTATTTATGTAGGCTCCATCGAAGCAAATATCGACTTCACAGTTACATCCACTCTGTGATAGATGCTAATTACATATTTATATCATTTTTTTTTTTTTTTTTTTTTAGGAAGTTTATCATATGCTATTGATTTATATGTATTTATTATTATTTTTATTACTATTGCTATTATTTATTTTATTTAAATTGTGATCTTGAAGGCTGCTTTAATTTTAGAACTTTTTAAAGTTTTTATTTATTTGTTTTACACCTACCACAGCCTATAACACGAATTCATCTTTATAAATGTGAAGATTCACAGTTCTGCACTCTATTACAAAAAAGTGTTGTTTCTTTTTTCAAATTTCAAACTACATCTTTACCTTTGATTACGATGTTACGTGACCCATTAACGCTCAATTTGCAATATGGTGTAAATTCTATGCCACAGCACATCGTAAAAACGGCAACAAAAATTGAACATAACCCGGTCAGTTATTTTTGAAGATGAAATTCGCATGTTTTTAGTAGAATTTCTACATTTAAACAATGAACAATATGCGGATGAAAAACACTATAAAAAATATTCATTTCGTCTGGATATAAAATTGTCTCCAAATACGCCGCCATTTTGAATATTCGTTTTCATGCAAATAAACCAATTTTAATTTATTTAAATACAGTCCCGGTATATTTGCTCGCTCGGTTCCTCGCCTTCCCCTCCCGTCTCCTTATATTTGTCAAAAGAGGGGGAGCGCCGCTTCTTCCACTCTCACCCTCAGTTTCTTCAGTCAAGGTGGGGGAAAAAGAGAGCGGCGACAGACAAATATAACGAGACGGAACCGGGCAAATATGGTGGGACGTAAATATACCGGACTCTAACTGTACTTTTTTTGTACGCTTACCACACCATACTAAGGCCGGGGAACAAAATTCCGAAAATCAACATACCGAAAGGCCAAAATTTCGATATAGCATGGCTCCAGCGTTATTTTCTTAATTTTGTCTTTGACAATTTGGAAAAAAGAAAGCAAATTAAAATACCTGGGACTCGTGCAATATCAAAATTTTAACATTTCGGGATTTCGATTTTCGGAACTTTGTAACTTATCACATGATCTATACAACGAAGAAAGGAAAATCAGTAACAAATTCTGTGTCGTATACGTTAAGAATGAACATTTTATGAGCTTTTTATTAATTTTCATTCCGATAAAAATTGTATTCTCGTGTCCATAATTTCACAGTAAAAAAAATAAATAATGCATATTTTAAATTTAAATTTTCTCATATTCTGAGTGCAAATTACTATTTTGCTCCCTGTAACGCGGGCGCAAAATAGCGCCTTCTCTCCCTCGGGACCAAAATCAGGATTTCCAGAAGCAAAAATATGTACAACACAACAGCAGATAGTCTTTCTTTGACTTCTGCGCTTTGGCGTTCTCCAAATGAATTGGTGCATGCAAAAAGTGCATTAAGTCTGCCTAGAGTAAATTGAGATAATTATAAAATCTTGCTTTTAAAATCCAGATCATTTGATACATTTTAAAATTATTAATTTTTATATTGTGTTCGATGCGTGTTCATGTTTATTTCTGTGTGTGCAATTGGCCAATTTCTGATAAAAAAAGTAAAAACTGAATATCTAAAAAAATATTGCCTTACATGCCAGATAAATCATTTTTATAATTTCCTGATCGAATGGACCACTGTCACTAACAAGGGAGAACAGGACAATTTATTTTAAAACATCGAGCATGTAATTTATACATTTCATTATATTTATGTAAATAATTAGTTACATATATATCATAAGATGCTCTTTTATTTCGATTTACTCGTAATTTATGCAAAGATATTGAGTTCATTACTATTTTATACAATTATTTAAAACAGCAATTAACGCTAAGCATTAAATCATGTTTGCATTATAAATGCACAACAGTAACATTTTTGCTGAATTATATTTCTGTATTTATTCGGTGAAAAAGTATACAATTTTTTTTGCGTTTTTCAAAAAATGATGTCTACTGACTTAATATCTTTTTGCGTGGTTCGATTCATATCACAATGTTTTCTTTAATTAAATTTTTCATTGTAACGTTTTTTCCCGCCATTTTCTAAAAATGTATAAAACTGTAAAATGTTTGACTGTACAAAAAACATTTTATTTTTCACTCTCGTATGGGAAAATACTAATTGTAAGTGTACAACAAGGGAGAATAAATGCGCGAATCGCCTTGAAACTCGCACTGTCGTCGTTAAACATCTATTTTGCTCCCTAGTTACACAATGTCCAATTTTTTCAAGTTTTAACTACGTTGTTCAAAAGATCATCTTTTAAATTTGTTGACATGTTTCTTTTAGATTTTTATTCCACTTATTTTGCAATTTTTTACGGAATTGAAATCGCATCTTGCAGATAATGAATTTCGGGTGTTAATTGGTCGACATCCACGGGATAGATTTTTATGTGACCTTTGGATTATAAAACTATATTATTTTTATTCAATTATGATTAATATAGTTGATAGACTGTATGCTACTTTTAGTAATGTCGAAGTTTAATAACTGTTAGTCATAATTGTCACGGAAACAAATGCATGTTGCGAATTGCAATATATATGGTAATATTTGCAATAATTATTGTAAATGATACAACACAAATTGTAAATATTACAAACGCATACTGCAAATCTTAGGATTTTTCAAAATGAATGTCAAGTATAAAAATTAGATTTGTCTCGATAATCATTGACAGATGCTTTAATCCAATCCGGAATGATCGAGTTCACGTGATAGATGGCATCATTCGCATCCCTCGCATTATTCGCGTCTCTCGCGTTGCGCAGTATTCACGATTTAGACAATATCGCGCCACCTTTTACGATGACACGAACATGCACTAGATACGATTAAAATGTGCATTATATATAGCAACGTGACTAGATAACATTTTGTTATTGCCAAGTGTCATTTGAATTCAGAAACGACTTTGATTTGTATTGTATTTTTTGTCACTTTGCTCGTCGTCCGGCCTCGGTGTCACGGCCTACAAACTATCTAGATTTTTATGTAAAACAAAACTTTCCGCAGTGTTGGAGAGATTGAAAGTGTACTATTACTCATTTCACAACGTTGTATTATTTACGTCAGTACTATAATTTGCTTCTGTCATACTCCGCTGTATGTATATTGCAGATAGCACATTTCATCAGAAGGACAAAGACCCCAGGTGTAGATATGTTTTTTTTTATTTCAGACGAAAATGTCATCTGCCAAAGAAAAATAGAATCAAGAAAACGCAAGAGAGAAAAAAATTCATCGTATTTAGGCTATCAAGAAATATTTATTCTGATATTGTGCAAGAGTAGTACGATAAAATATCACAGACGAACAATCACAGAAATATCACACTGAATTATTGCAATAAAACACTGTTGAAAAACTATTAAAATATCAATATTGTCAAAAAGCCGACAAATAAAAAATCCGACAGGTCAAAAAACCGACAGAAATATATATATATATATAGAGAAGCGGCCAGTCATTTTTTGGCTGTCGGTATTTTGACATGTCGGTTTTTCGACCAGCACTCAAATGAGCGCAACATTTTTTTCCACTACTGAAATACTTCTCACTTTATACATATGTACAGACAGAAGACTAGGTTGGAGAATTTTTATCATCTCTATTCTTATTGTTTCAAAATTAATTAAAAAAAACCTTAAGATAGTTTGTGTTGATTTGATGTATTCGCTTCGTGCATGGCGATGGAGGGGATATCGAAATCGACGGCAGCGCTCAGCGTGGAGATTTCTGACAACTCGCATCTGCAACGTCAGAGCTTTTCCATTAAAGTCAATGTAAAAATGCTCTTATTTATTTGTTAATTTGAGATATTTTAAAGTTTATTTCGATCTGGGTTAAGTGTTGCAAGTAAGTTTTATGGTTTAAAGAACCATTTGAAAGGGTTCATTTTATTATACTGTGCAAAAAAAATGAATACTCCGAGTTCGAAATTGTATAGACTACAATTCATTATTCAGCTGAAATATATTTATATTTATGTATATATTGCAATTTTCCATTATTAGTAATTTAGTTAATACATAAACATGGTATTTTTCTTATTTCCAATGTAACTTTGTACGGTGGAAGAGTCACTGACGTTTGCCGAATTACACTGGAACGAATTAATTTATGCTCTGTATATATTCCAAATACTTCTTCTACACGAACTTACATATCCTACATACAGCCAATTTTTGTCCCTTTTCTATACTTTTACTGGTTTAAAGTTTATTGAGTTTGTGATTGATTCAAACCCAGTTCCGATTATCGTATTCATTTCAGCCCCTTAACCTCGTTTTGTCCAACTCAAAATGATTCGAATTAAAAAAGTATAATATTTTGTCACAAACAAAAATGTACAACATTTGGGCCGAATTTCAACCAATATACTCAAAGTACTAATGCTTTTGAAAACCCGCTGAAAGTTAAAAAAAAAACTAAATATTTCACTTTCTCATATCACTCTCCATACAAATTGCAGATGCGAGTTGTCAAAATTCACCACCAGGCGGCGTGGCTGGCGTCTTGCACTAAGCGAATAAATGGCTTTCTATATTGGCCGCATCTTGGTGGTTAGTGAGTAACCAATAGGCATTTGCTTGGCGGCCAATAATGAACCAATATTGGCTACCAATTATTGGCAACGTCGTGATCATTCCAATGTTTTACCAATCATGCGCCAATATTGGCACATTGGTGGCCAATATTGGGATCCAATTGTTTGTTTTCCATTGGACTGTGATGCATTGTGGCTCCCGTTTAGAAATGAGTTATCATTCCCACAAAAGCATATCAAATAAGAAGGTTAAAGAAAGCGCATAGAATGGCATGTGCGGACAGCTGAAGGTATAATATTATATCAATGGTACTAATATAATGCTATTTTTTTACCGACTGGAGTGTAAACAATCTGATGCCGTATGTAAATAACTTATAAGGGGAATCTCAGGTACGATTCTCACCGATTTTATTGAAACTTTCCCATAATGTAGTGCTTAGCATCCTTTTAATTCTTAGAAAGTCATACGACACAATATTCAGCCGTTTTCGAAAAAAATACGTGTAAAGTTTGTACACTTACCATAGGTAAGTTCTTATATCATAGGTATGTCCACGCACTCCGAAGTCTTAATGGCTCAGGTGGTAGCGAGCTTACTTCATGTTCTGGACATCGTGAGTTCGATCCTTGAGGTCGTAATTTTTTTTTAATCGCATAGTTTGTTAAAAACTATTTAAACATTATAGAAATTTTAATTTTGTTCCTTTTTTGTCATTTTTTAAATTAAGTATGGTCGAAACAATATTTTTTCGTGTTTCTGACTAACAAGTACTTATTAATGTGATAATTTATTAATTTAAAAGTTAATACTTTACAGTAATTAATGAACAATTCAGCAATAATTATCCAAAGTGGGATTATATTGTACAACAATAAACACATTTCATATTTTTTATTTTTATTATATTGTATTTTGAGGACTCTTATATTTATTATATTATAAAAGTCAAATAAATTCGTCTGTCCTCAAATCTCTGACGAAGAATATTAATTTCCAATATTTTTAAAATATCTTCCTCTAAAACTTCTCTCAGTATAGGAAAATTCACGTACTGGGTATTAATACTTTTGATAAGAATTATAACATCATTAAAATGTCGTATTTTGAAGATTCACAAATACAAATAATGAAATGAAATCTGTAACTAGCGGTACGATACAGTAGTTCTGGGTTATTTGTGGGAGGACAATGAACCTTCAAAACAAAAGTGAAATCAGGCGGTGACAGCGCATAGTGAATAACGGTATTGTTTAAAATCAAGCCATCGTACTGAAAAATATGAATATGAAGTAGTTCCACGAGCCGAGAAGCATATCACAGTGAGCTTTGATCACGTTTAAATAAAAATTGCGTGCACTTGGGGGTTTTCTTCAAATATAATTTCTAGGTTCTTTTTGAAAACCCAATACGAAAATAATCGTCAGAGGGATTTGTAATGAACTCACTTTTAATAAGTAAAATATGAATATTTTTACTAAAATAGTTTCAACTTAATTCTGTAATGATATATCTTGTTGATAAGAATAATAAATATGTAAAAAATTACTAATTTTGAATGATTTTAAAAGGAGATCCGTAAGATCTTTAGATTCATATTAGGTTAAAATTAAAACTAAAATTAATATCATTTGTTATCAAGGTTGAATTATACTTTAGTCAAATATTTAGTCAATGCAACTGCACATTAGTACTTTCAACTATACCATGATACTGATTCAACAACCTTTAGTCAATTCAACTAAAATGTAGTTAAAATTACTTAATATTTGGCTGCTAACAGGCACATATTTGACAATATTACTAATTTTTTTCTCAGTGTACTAACTTATGGGTAGTATGTACAGATTCCACGACTTGTTCACTAAAAAATGCAAGATTTTTTCCTCTTTTTTTTCTTGCAGAGCACAGGAACATGAAAGAAATTTACAACTCTTACAGCAATTTTCCCCGTGGGTTTTAGCCTTCTGCATTTTTACTGATATAAAGTTTCACATTTCTTAATTTGTGGTACCTACGCAACAAAATTCGAAATTTCTATCGGTAAAACAGGACACCAAATTTCCATAAAACATATACGTATAGACAAAAAAGTTAATGATATACTTGATTTTAACACCGAGGTTAATGGTTTTTTATTACATCTATCCATCATATCTTACGGTTTTTATTAATAATAAGCAATACTTACACTTAAAGCATTAAATTACAATTAAAAAACTCAAAATATTCGTAATTTGTTTACAAAAATTGACTCTAAAAATCTCCAAGGTGATTAGTTTTGTATTAGGCTTAAAATTTCTACAACCTAGAAATATATCTTTTAGTTATATTTGAAGAAAAACGCAAATTTTATCTAAAGTTGATCGAAGCTCGCCGTGGTATTATACGCACGTGAAGTACATCGGGTATTTTTAGTAATGGAATTGGGGTTAGTTTTGATTTCGAAGAATGTGTCAAAAGTTATGAAAACTAACCAAATACTCTATTTATATGGACGGTTTATAGCGCTGATTTCGAAATAGTTATAAATACGCGCAAAGCCATAAAATCTTATAAACGCTTTATTCAGGCACCATAAATATATACAATTTATGTATTTTATATTAACTCCTTGATGCAAAATGATTATTATTTGTTTTTCGAGAGTGGTTATGTCGAAAATGTTGAAAACTCAAAATTGCTTACTAAAAATGGCACATCAGAGGCTTTCGTAAAAAGAAAAATGATTTTTAATTTGCTATTCGCAGTGAAGTGGATTGAATGTTTTCGTAAAAATCTATCCGTCATATTGGACCGGCCATTTTGGATTTTGAAAATTGTTCTACAGTTTCGTAATCACAGACCTCAAAATTTCTGTTAATTGCAAATTGTCACATATATAGAGTAATAAAGAAGACATGTAAAATGGCTTTTGGTAAAGAAAGTATTTTTATACACTCGTTTATTACATAACATTGTTGTAAAAAACTAAAATAACCACGTTTTTTAGTCACGACTTTTCCCTTCAATTTTAATGCTTTCGAAGTAATATTAAAAACATCTCTTTACAATGGTAGATGCAGCTGTATGTAACGTAATAAAAATTATAATAATTGCAGTTATGCAAAAATATTAAAAATTATAAATAAATAAATTTGAAAAATATCGTTGATTTTTGGAAATAATAATTTTTTAACTAATTATGATGAATTGAAACCATATTTGATACTCGAAGCATGTGGGGTCGCTGATTAAAAATTTGCAGTTGGTTTTGAAAAATTAAAGATGGCGGATACAAACTGGCGGACGAATTTTTAAAAATTCATCAAATTTTAATATAAATGTTTGTTAGTCTTTGTTCAATCTGTTCTGCATTTATGTAGTTTTTAGAATGATATTTACCAATTAAATTTCAATAACATTTTTCTATATTCCATCGTTTTTTTTTTAGCGAATCCCACATTTTGTAAAGTGTTTGTTAGAAAAACTGGTTTTAGTTTAAAAAACTCATCCTGTTGGATTTACTTGTCGAAACATACTTTTTATTTTGAGTGCTGAAATCAAAAGAGTAATAACCTACTTCCGCGAAAGTGGCAAAAGAATGTTTAACATCTGTAAACAAAAAATGTAACAAATGTCGATAGGAAAAATATTATTATTATACGGTACGGCAAAAAATTTGTCGTTTTAAATAAAAAGTTTGTCATACGCATTATTATATTAATTGTACACCACGATGGTATTCGTGAAAAGAAGAGAACAAATGTAGAAACCGGAAACGTCTTGTTATAGAAGCTACAATATATTTATCAAATTGCCGCTTTCTTATTTTCACATGCCTCTTGAAGTTTCTCTTATGTCATACAAATATTTTATTCGTTTTTTTAATGTTTATTTAAGAGAACTTTTTAAAGTTTGGTTCATTATCATAAATATGTAGTGTTAGAATTGTAATTGGGCCGAACAAGAATTTTGAAAAGTAGCTTAAATAATTTTTAACTTCAACACAGATTACTATAACACCTTATTGATGGGCGACTTTAGAATCCCCTTAAATGATAAACTTAAGTTGGCAAATCTTTTTAAAGTGATTGGAGAAAAAAATTATCTGATGATTAAAATAGTTATCTGTAACATATTTATAGGAAGAAAGTTGTTGCTTCTATCTCTTAATAAATTATTCTACCTGTAAAAATTAATAATCCTAGTTTGATGTTAATTTTCTTCCATTCTTTGTGTAGAAAATAATCTTTTCCATATTTCAATACTATTGAAGAATGTTATCTTAAATCTGATGTGTCCTCTGTAAATGAATTAAACAAATTTTAAATAAGTTTCTTAAGTTGAATATAATTTTTCAAGCTCTAATTGGTAAACTTATCTTGATTGCAATTAGAATTAATTAAAATAATTAGTCATGTACTTCGGGAGATCGCTCACATTGACATCATACTCACACATTAGCGCCTAAAATCATGTCATTTATCATAATGGGTAATATATTAAAAATTTGTAAATAACACATATAATTTTTGGCTTAAAATTTTGCGCAATTTGAAAAAATAGTGCTAGAAATATCCGATAGGTATCTTCCGTAATTGTTGAGAAATATGCTACTCCATAAACACGCAAAAAAAAAACATTAGCATATTTTGTCTAAAACTTAAATAAATTTTGTTCGGCCAATAAAGTTAAGTCAACATAATTAATTAGAATTTGCTTAATTTTTTTCATTGATTTTCGACTGCAAAATTGTATTTCTAGTAGTTTTTTCAACATTATTTCTGGATAGTACAACTATTAATTTTTTCCGCAGACTAATAAAATATGTGAGATTTTTTTTCTTTAAGCTGAAATGAATACAACTTCGAACATTCATTTTTGTTACAAGTATTTACGCACCCACGCGTGATAAGAATACGTCCATTATAACGGTTATTTTTACTTGCTTAAAAGACAGTTCATATAGTACACTTCATATATAGTAGAAATCATTACGACTACTTCCCTATTCGCCGCCTTCATATTTAGAAGACTCTTTCAAGTCGTTGACTTTTATGAAGGCACGAGAAATTATTATTTTCTGCAAGTATTTTCAGTGACCAACTAGCAACGTGGTCGAGTTTTTAAGCGAACATTTTCAACTTTGTATTCTTCATATTAATTTGAGCAAATGTTTATTTTTGGATACTCTATATTTGTTTTGTACGGATCACGGCATACGTGTCATCCACATCAAACGTACTTATTAATATAACTAAAGGATATGCTATATATTGTTTGTACATATTACAAGGTTCTACGATTGTTTCTTTTTACGCAGTTAGTGAGGAAGGTTTATTAAACAATGTTTTAAATATTTTTGTAGGTACACTCAAAAACGGATTTCTCAATTTTAGACATTTTCATCTCGATCTTTAAGATATTTCGAATATCTCATAAAGAAACGTTATAAATGACTGTTTGAGACGATAAACCATATTTTTCTTCATATACAGTTTTAACAACTAGTCTTTTTCCATAGCATTGTTCTATTCATTAATTAAATCGTTTACGTCTAATATTTTTTTGTTTTTTTTTTAATTTAATTTCTTATAGCTTTTGTTTATGTAGCAGTAACTTTTTTTTCATACATTATGATAACAAATAATTATGAAGCGACTAACAACAAACATAGACTATAACTTAATCATAACTATAACCATATCCACGAAAAAGAATAGGTTATGATAAATTCGAATCGAGAGTTGCCGAATATTTTCGAAGATGCTCGAAGCAACAATATGTCTTTGATTTCAAGCGTCTTAACATGGAAGCCTATTATTAGCTATAGAACATCTTACAGTCTCCGTTAGACGTAAAAATAGTACTTTTCGGTCCTAGGCCGTAAAATTTTACGGCCGAGGAGCAAACACTATTTTTTGATACACTGTTCACAAAAGTAGGCACTTTACCGACTGTTTTTAGTCCGCCAAGTGCAGAGATCAGTCCATAAAATCACACTTTGCGAACTAAAAGGAGTCCGTAAAGTTTCCACTTTACGGACACGTGTATCAAAAATACATTTACCAGATGGATGTGCAGGAGGCCCTCCTTATTTTGTAAACTGGGCTACAACTAGACTCAAATCATAAAATCAGTATTTGTTACAAAACTCTCTACATAGTTAAAATTAAATGGAATAAAACGACTCACAGATTTGTCATAAAGTCCTACCTAATAATTATTCAGCAAAATTATTGAAAATATGTATGAAATAAATGTGGATTTGAGAAGGGCGCATATGAAATACAGCGAACTGTTTACAATTCGTAACGTGTGTTGTTTACGTTTCATGTTTGTATTCTTCTTGCGGTTCTTGGAAAAAGTGTACCTTGCTAATAAATTAGAGGTCAAAAAATATCTCACGAATATTCGCCTGGTGTGGATCGACTGTTTGCATTGTGTAAGTTTGGTAATAAGATTCTTTCCTGTCGGTTTATAATTATATTGTTTTCTGACGGTAGTAAGCATAAACTCTGGTTAAATTACATTAAGCATTTCAGAAAATATACAAAGAAAACCTATGTGTCTGGGCTGAGCATTAGAGCATATAAACTCCTACGAAGTAACTGATGAAAATGTTAACGAAAATAATAACAATAGTAGTGCTGATGATGATGATGAGGATGATGAAGATGATGAAGATGATGAAGATGATGAAGATGATGAAGATGATGGCGATGAGAATGATGATGATGAGGATTATACTCGTATTAAAGATGCTGAACGAAGTTCAATCTTTTTCCTAATAATAGTCACGCTCAAAACACCTATTCCAAAACTACAAAAAATGGATAAAAACTGAACAGAAATTGCATAAAAAGTGTGCAGACAATTTTTAAGTCATCGTAAAAAAAATATTTACATAATATTACCCAAATTTTCGTCTGGAAACTGGACTAAAAACTAAAAAGTATTTAGGTTGTTTGTGTTAAATATTCTGAGTTCTTTTTTGGAGGAATAGAGCAGAAACTGCCCACAGCTTATCTAAAAAAGGCATCGAAAAACAATCCATGGTTTTGCATAAATGTTTAAAATTTATTTTTACAAAGACTCGGGTTTTTCGTGAATGATATATCCGTATATTTATATAAATAACTTATTTACATCAGAATCACTTAAAAATAACACACACGACAACGTTCGCAATATTTTAACGTTCAATAAATGAAAATTAAAATGTCCCCATCTATCGGAAAATAGTAGCCACGAGAACCCTCCAAAGTTGAAACTCTGCATACATGAACTATCTTAAAAAGACACTAGATTTTTTGTAAATAGCGCTATCCAAAAAATTATATCAGAAAATGATCAGAGATTCGACAGTGTTTCAAAACTTAAATTTGTAATCCTGTAAATTACAAAAAGTTGTGTTTTTGTTGATATAGTTTTAAAATAGAGGACAGAATGTGGCCTTTTAATGAACTAAGTGAAAATAGATTTGTTGCAATATTTTGTTGTTAATTTGTAACTGAATTTCGAATCATTTCTCCTTAATAATCCGCAATCGTACAGATACCATATTTGCTACCATAAAAATATTTGTGGATTTTTCTAACTTTGTTTGCAATACTTCTAATTAATCGTGTTAGCTTATCGCGTTTACAATAATAATATGATTTTTATATTATTCTATTCACTAATATTTAATTAATATTTCAATGAATAGTAAATATTCAACCCGAAAATATTATAAATTTAATGAACACAGTTCTTTTTACTATTTTTGCTAGAATATTAACTATTTTTCAGACAATTAGAACAACTAATCATTTTTTCTGCCACATAAGGCCTCCACTTCTTAAATATGCGAAGATTTAGTAAATTGTTCATTGTTATAAGAACAACACTACTAAGACTGCTCAAAATTGCTTTCATTTTTTAAGCGAAATTGATTACAAAGTATCTTCTTGATAAAAATTAAAGAAGTTGCGTTGTAATGCTGACGACAAAATCACGCTATGCATTTTAAGTTTAAACGATCTTAATTTGGCCCTCATTAATATTGATAAAACAGATAACAACCCAATTGTAATCGTTATTATGCATGAATTGGCCTACATAGACAAAAGTTGATAATGAAGATCGCTCATAACGAAAATGAGTCATAAAGGTTTTTGCTATTCTATTTTGTTTATTGCTAAATTAGAAAATTTACCAAAATAATCACTTTAGCTTAGCACAAATCATATATATAATCGTTGAAGAAGAATTAATAAATTATTGAAGGTTTATGATTAACAATTCAAGACGAGAGAAATCAAGAAGAAAAGTGAGATAAATTCATGTTTGTTATGAGTATGAATAACAATTACAAGGAATCCCAGTAATAAAATTACAATTTTTAAAATATATACCAACGAATCAAGAATTGTAATTAATAGGGTGTATTATTGCAAAATTTTTAAATAGATTGAAAATGAAGATATAAAAC
The DNA here is from genome assembly GCA_030407085.1 of Trichopria drosophilae. NCBI lineage: Eukaryota > Metazoa > Arthropoda > Insecta > Hymenoptera > Diapriidae > Trichopria > Trichopria drosophilae. The sequence goes on along the minus strand of CM059583.1, from coordinate 19,140,553 downwards.
TGCTTTAAGGATATGAATTGGAAGGGAATGAACCAGTTTCGCGTCAATATCTTGAATAAATAACTGTGGAAATTTGTTGTCATGTTCCTTATATTTCGTCAGAAGTTTAAAGAAAACAATAAGAACTATTTAAGGAAAAAATTTTAGCAATTTGTTGTAATAATAATTTTTTTTACATGTCCTATAATGCAATTTCAATCATGGAAAAATTCAAAATACAACAAATATTCCAAAATGTAACTTGATTTGCTCCGATTGCCATCGATGATTACAATTCCGTAAAAAATTGTTATGAGTCATATCGTTTCTCTTCATTAAAGCTGTTTCAATAGTCATTGCTTTTAATCAAGTTGTCTTTGGATTGGCAATATATGTACAAATTTACGAAATTTGGAGTATGTTTTTGTCTTGTCATTTGAAATAAAGACGAAATTTATTAAAAAAAAATTAACACTCCGGTTAGAAATATTAATTAAACATTTGTATGTCGTTTATTTAATTGTATACAAAATGTCCAAACATCGTATGAAACGATTGGTGGATTCTGTTAGAAAGAGGTTTCTTTAATGCTAAGAATATGTTACTATTAACTAAGTCTATTAACAAATACATTTGGCTGAATAGTAGATTTGTTATTTTAATTAAACTTCTTAACATCAGATGAATCTTTTTTTCAATGTAGGAAAAACCAGGTAACTATTGTTTTTTCAATTGATAACCCAAAGATTGAATTTTTTATTCGCAATATTTTAAAATAAGAATTACATTTACACCGCTTAAATCGAAATCTGAAACTTTAAATCGTTTTTCTCGAAAAAAGTGGCCGAGTTCCACCTATCCCAGTTTAAAATTCGAAGCATAAATTTGAATTTTACGTAATTTGTTAGTATTAAAGACTTCACTGTCCTTCAGGTATGCGCAATCGTCTTCGGGCATATAACTTTATTTTGGGCCCTTAAGGGGTTCTAAAGTGCTCTCCCGGTAAGGTAGAAAATTTCATTAAAAAACGTAAATAACAGATAACTGAATAACATTTTTAAAATTCGACCTATATAAGGGCAATTCTAAGCATTATAAACAGTCTCCTCGAAAATTCCAATGATATTAATTGAGAACTGACCGAGAAATTTCGGAATTTTTATTTTTTCCTGAAAATTCTCGGTTTGTTCTGAATTAATTTCTTTGGTATTTTCTAAGATACCGTCTATAGTAATTAAAATTGCCCTTACTGAGACCTAATTTTGAAAAATCGATTTAGTAGTTTATTATTTGCGGTTTTTAGTGCAAATTTCTTCCTTATCGGTCGAGCACTTTAGAACCTCCTTAATGCGAAAAGTACTATTACTTCTTTTAATACAATTTCTTGCCTCTCATGCAAAGATACGGAATTTAAAATGATTAATATTTAAAGCATTTGTGTACATTGTTTATTCCTTAAATCTATGGATCATACCTTTTATTCCATAAAATTCTTCTTTAAACCCTATTACTTCGACCCAGACCATAGGTCTGGCGAAGTATTGAATTTGGTCAGTTCCCGCCAAAAAATTACCCTATAGTTTTTCATCAAATATCGACGTTTCAGTCCCTAAGGAACTCAAAGCAACAATAAAAAAATTGGTGTCCGTTAGGTTGTACGTCCGTCCGTCCGTCCGTCCGTCCGTCCGTGGGCAAAATTTTGTATACGCGATATCTCGCGACTGGAATGACGAATTTAAAAAGTACAAACGGATTTGGGTTTCTCTTGGCCAAATTTAGATCTGATTAGTTTTTGGAGACAATGCATACTAGATTATGGGGAGGTTTAACAAAAAAACGCTCAAAAAACACGTTTTTCCATTTTTTAACAAAAAATACAAATCGTACAAAAAAATGTTTCAAACAAAAAATATAGAACATCGAATTCTCTACAAAAAAGTTTTTATTCATTTCTTCGTAAAATCAACGATAATGCCGTAAAAAGCAAACATGAAATTAACATAAATTGTACATACACATATACAATGCATATGTATGTATATTATATACATTACATGAAAAACAGAGACACAGAGGAAGCAGGGGAGTGAGGCGGGTATCAGGGCGTGGGGGGGGGGGGGGGGAAAACAAAATATTCACTGTAAGTCGAAATTTTGAAAATGCTCATTTTCAATTTTACTATAGGGTGATTATGCCAATGAATGGGCGACTACCAATGAATGGACGATTTTCTACATATTTCTATTTCTTATGAATGTATGATGCACAACATGCAACAAAATACATATTTTTATGTTCTTTGAGCATTCAAAACAATATTTACAGTACTATTGATCTTCCAGTGTTTATTATTTTGTAAAATCAAAGCAAAGTTTTAAAGCCATCCAAAACTGGTACTGAAAACGTCCCATTTGATTTAACCCGTCTATTCATTGGGGTTTAGCGGATTTTTTTACAAACGTATGAAGACGAGGTTAATAATTAAATAAAATCAAAGGTTGAACTACACGGCCATAAAGAGCATAGTCTAACGATTCTAATGGTGGTATCATAATTAAATTTTCATAAAAGAATTCAAAAGTTACAATCGATCAAAGTGTGAAAAATGCTTAACCGTCCATTCATTGGCATATTCACCCTATTTAAGGAACAAGATATTGTTACAATATATGTATAGAAACTACTCGAAACTAACGGTGCTAGAACTACCCTCTGCCGCCTTCTTTCCTGGCAGTGTTAAAATGGGAATATTCCCGGAAGCATCAGCCTTTCGTCAGGGAACTGCAATACGAATTTAGCCAAAATTGTAGGCACCCGGGTCGAAGGCATCTAGTTTATATATTTAAATAGGTTTCACTAATTGTTTGTAATATGCGCTTTTATAACAAAAAGAATATTTGTATATTTTTTTAGATGCAATGTTTAGATGGACAAATGAAGGGGGATCGTTAAACATCTTTCGGTGGTCCAAGATTAGAAAAATTGCATACGTGGAACACATTCGAGGACAGTTCCTAGTCTCGAATTCTAATTGGGAAATTTAGTGCAATTAACACTATTTTTTATAAATATGTAACTTAATAAATAATATATTTACTAGTTCAATAGTGTTTGAAGATGAGACTCGACAAATTCATTGTTATTTTATTTACTTATCGATTATTTAATATCTTTTCAAACTGTCGTAGGTTGTCATCTCAATTGTTTACCCAGACTATCGTCAAAATCCAAGAAAAAATTTTTATAATGTATTTGATATTTAGGTTAATTTTAAAATCAATGTAATTTTTTCGATTTTAAAGATTATAATTAATTTCTTCTAGGTAAACTTCCTCATAACACAATTTACGGCCCTGATATTGGCAGGATGGCTGAAGTCTTCCTTTAGTCCAAAGGTGTCGTCACCAGGAACACGGCATGCCTTTGGTCTCGTCATAGGTCTTTGCCTTGGATACTTCAGTTTTGGCAAGTAAGCTCATACTTTCTTTTCGATACAATAGAAAACTTACATTAAATACTTATTGGACCGATGATCTAAAATTAGATATGCGTCGTCAAACTATTCTCAAAAATCGTTTTAGAATCTTCTGATATAACCAAATTATTGAATTATGGTGCTTTAAATTTTGGCGTTGTTAATTAGGATCAGGAAAAATTCTCATTGTGATATAAAAACATTCAAAATTTTCATAAAACCGTCTTGTGCTTTGAAAACAAAATCTCTGATCTTGTTAGAAGTACGAATTCACCAGATAAAGTTACTATAGCTGGTTTTAACAATTTTGGAAAAATAGAAATACCAAATCACATTTTACTATGCGACTAATTTATTTGATTGATACTTTATTTGCTAAAGTTTATTATGGATAACTATCAAGTCAACAGAGATTTGAATTTTTATTTTGGAATTTTTGATAAATATTACTTTTCATGATAATTATTTTTCTAAAATATCTTTATTTTTTTAATTTTTATTTGTAGAAAAGAAGTCATTCAATTATAAATCCGCGTGGAAAAAATGATAAGGTAAGACCTGATTATTTATCGAACGACATTGAGAGGAATCAGATGGCTTATGTGTAAGTTCGTTTGATTTTAGATGTTGTTTTTATTTTTATATGACTTTTAAAACAAATTTCAACGAAATCCATTTTAAATTTGGGACAGAAATTACCTAAAAGAATACAATACAATGTGTTGGACAAAGCAATTCATTGTACTTGTACAATTTTAGGAAATACCTTTTTGTATAAGATTAGCATATACTTGTCATATAACATAAGTATATTGACAAAAATTAATCGATTCTTTGGCATTGGATTGCTTATCTGTCTTAATTAACTAAATTACTCTAATCGCTAAAAATATAATTTTTTAATAAATTACTTAATGTAAATTGTTAATTAAATAATTTTCCATTTTGGATTAATAAAATATGACTGTTGGTAAATATTGTACTACAATTTCTATAATATATTAGTAAATTTAGGGTATAATACTCATTTGTTTTAATGAATCGCGAATTAAATCTTGGCTTTAATAATTGGATTCACTAATTCGAAGAAAAAACTAATAAAGATGATGTGAAAACAAATTGTACCTCTTACGCTAAGCATCAGACTGCAGAAAACTAATAATACAATGTGCTAATCGATAAAAAATACGCTTTTTTTAATGACCTATTTTAATAATAATTTTAATGTTGCTATGAAATGAGTGTAAAATTATTTCGAATATCTATTTACGGCTTATAGGTATTAGTATCGGTAAGCAATATTTTCTTCTTGTTTCACTCCATCGATAAAACAATTTGATGGATGCAAAAAACGAGTCAACGTTATTTTATTTCGGAAGACCGTATCCATTTTCAAAAATTTGATTTAAATGCAAATGTCATGTGTACAGTTAATACCAAATTTAAATTCAGTATATTTCCCAAACCACAATGAATGTAAAGTAAAACCAACTTTAATCACGGCTTCAATAAAAATAGTGTTTCGAATTAATATTTTTTCGTATGAAATTGCAGTTTTTATATGACGAGTATGTTAAAGTTTTAAAGTAAAGAGCAACAGCAATTTCATTGTAGCTCTTATATTGTGTGTATATTTACAACTACACAAATGTTTATATTAAATACACTCAGAAAAATATTTAGTAAATGTAACTAAATATAGAGTTACCGCGTGGGGACTAATTATTTTGTAGTTTTTATATCTATATATAGTTCAGATGACCAGTGATTGTTTAATTAATAATGTAGTTACAAAAAATACTAAAATTAATTTCGCATTAAGTAACTCACCATTTAGCTAAATTCGTTAAATATTATTCTCAGTATACTATTTATTTGTTTACGTTATCTGACAATAATCATAAAAATGTTTAAAATAATAATAGACATAATAATATCTAAAAAATACTCGATTTTATATCATCTTCTTAAATATAGTTCTTACGTGTGTTCTTAACACATAATCTTATCTTTTTATTAGTGGATATTACATTTAACTTCATTCGTCACTTAAGAACAATAACGTCCTAAGATTTCACGGATGGATATTTATGAAGATTGAATAAGTAGTTGTACAAAAATTGAAATCTCTTTGTGTATCACATCGTCATTTTTGTTATTTAAAATATTATAAAAACTATCAATGAAATAATTATATCATCCATTTTTTTTAATCGCCTGAACTGAAACATGGCTGCGGAAATGCTGGACATTTTAGTAGATTCAAACAATTAACGTTGACATAAACTATTGGCCCATAAAGTGTAAACAAAATTTTATAAAACTAGATAATGTTTCTATTAACTTTCTGATTAAATAAATGATTTGCGAATCTTGTTTGGTTATTTTGTTGTTAAAATTGGAGTGTGAACAATCAATTTTTTTGTTCAACTGAATCAAATTAAATTTAGCAAACAGAAATATTAACTTGGGTAAATTAATTGTTAACTAGTCACAACATTAAGTAAATAACACATTATTGGATGCAATTCGATTGAAAAGTTCAAATATTTCGTTAACTTTAGCAGCGCGTTAAAGTTGACATTATATTTTCATTACATAAATTAAAAAATACATAGTTTGTATACTACATTTTGTTTACATTGGGTTCTATCTTACAATGGAAAAAATACGCTTTATTGTATACCGGAAAGCCAGACGTAGCTGCGCAAAAGTTGCGTTCGCACCTAGCGGCGGTAAAAGAAACTATATCAATTGATTATAAAAATAATAATTTTATATAAAAGTTAATAGCGCGTTCTTTATGTGATTAACAGTATATTATATTAATATTGCACTTTAAGGTTCGTTATAGTTAACCTATATTTAAAATCATGACGTGTCATTGAAAGGTTAAAGGTTGTAACCTCTCAGTAATCATGTCTTAGTATTTTGTTTTATGAAGGTTAATTTTTATCTTATAAATAAATTTCAGCGTGCAATTTACAAGAGTTATTTACAAGAAATATTTTTAAAAATATTTTAGGTGTTAACAATATTCTGGACAATTAACGGTTTTGACAAATTCGACGTTGTTAACCCAAAATTAAAAAATACAGAACAGAAAAGTTCATTATCAATTATTAATAACGACATTATTAGATAAAAGATTGTAAAAAGTATCGCATATTTGAAAAATTAGTCGACTGATAAAAATAGATCTAACTGAAAAAGAAACAATAGTGAATCATGTATCTGTGAATATTCTTGAGTGAGATAATTGAAGTCTATCCGTATTAGAAATATCCATGCAAAAATTATAGATGACGGAATAATAGGGGCATCTATACACAGCTTACGCGAGCGCTTTTTATAGTAGCCGGAAATTATCGGCGACTATCCTGATCTTTATTGCGTTCGCCTATCGGAATAAAATAAAGGTGTGGTTTTGCACGAGCACGTAAGACACAAACAGGTGATTTATCGCACTTTCTTACGGCGATCAAATTTAAGATAAATATTTTATGTCACTTTCGAAAATTGAAAATGAAAATTTGAAAATGTACTCTCTAAATCTCAAACAGTAGTTTTTCGACTTCCAGGTTAAATTGTACAACTTTCAAAATGAGAAATGTGAGTTACTAATATTTAGTAAAAAATTATTAATTTTATAACTACAAATGTAAATCACTAAACGAATCGTGCCGTTTTTATCCTGCATTTAAAAATAAAAGAAAAAATCATATGTTCATTATGTACGCTTTATTACAACAGTATGTCAAAGACGATAAAAGGATTAATACCAACACGGAATTGTAAAATTATATACTAAATTGAAACTAATTTCTTTAACGGGTGAGAATTTCATCGAGAATTGAATCACGGCGGCGACTAGCGTCAGTACAAGTAACTACATTGATTGCATTAAGATATTTTTTCCTAATAAAAATATAATTCATATATTATAAATATAAAACATATATTCAAATAAATTCCCTATTAATTGAAATTAAAAAATTAAACTAGTTAAATAAAAGTACTATTACGAATTCCATAAACAATCAGATTTACAGAGTAATTTAGACAAAATATACTTTAAATTACTACAGTTATTGAATGAATTAAAAATTTTAACTCCTTAGGTTTAGGTCGTCTTCTATTACGTCATAATTTTGCTTTTTATTCAATTAAAAAAGTGGGATTTATTTGAATTTTATCTGTGCAGACAGGCAGTTCACCTTGCCGGGCTTCCAGCATTATGCTACGTCGCTATGAGAACGCAAGACCCTCACCACATGCAAAGGTAATTTGTTACCCATATTTATTCATCATTCTATAGACACTAAATTATGTCGTAAAATGTTAATTTCATCTTGTCATGGAACATCGGATGACAAATTTTTTGATTCATTATTTAACGCCGTTAATATTAACGGTTATAAGGAATTTTTTATTACAATTTTTAACCGGAAATAATAAGAATGAATTAGCCTTAAGAACCATTAGTTTTAAAATTGAAAAAATACTTTTATAGTTTTCGCCCTGAATTTATACCCTCTTCAGAAAATTAATTGATGTTGTAAAACGTCTGAAAGGTGAAAGCAAAGAGAATCATCGTCGTCAACAAATTGCTTGTTGCATCTAATTATATTTTTGTTCGCATGCGAACTGCAAACATTCCATTGTGCAAAACAATTTAATGTGGGTGATTTTCAAATAACTCATTTTTCATGTCTTCAACACCGAGAAAAGTACTTTGCATATCTTTGGCTGTTAACACTTACTTAATCCTATGACGACCTATCAATATTGTAAGTAGTAATGCAGTTATAATAATTATATGGGATATTTTACTGAGACGTTTGATCATGCATCATCAGACTTATTCAAAGTAGATATATATGGTAATAGTTACCCAATGATTTAGTTGACTTGCCCAAATATTGGGTATTGTTAAATCATAATGTCATTAACTGTGGACACAGTTTGATTAACCAGATCACATTTAATATTGTCGTTAATCACATTGTGTAATAAGTATAGTCAAATATTGAATTGCCAACCATGAAATTCCTCAACTTTTACCAAATATTTGGTAAATATAACCAAACACCTTCTTTATTAGTTATATCAGAAACCAATTAATGGTAGTATTTTCAAAAAAATATAAAATTTAGACCACGAAGTAATCATTATCCTAAGTAATGATTTTAACATAATTATAGCTCGAAAAGTATAACAGCTTACTTATTTGAAAATCACCCACATGATAAATTCAAGAGTACATAAACCAACATCGATAACTTCGTCAATCTTTTCATTCTGGAAAGTACGCGTGATGTAGAGCATTATTTAATGAGTAAAACAGTTTCATATATAGCTATAACTTCTTTTCCCCTACACTATGTACGGATGGATAATACTACTTATGTATTCAAATTACACTTGACAAGCGGTGTAATATGATAAGTGTATGTAATAACGCAATAATAAATTGTGTTGAAGAATTCAATTATCATTATATGTTGAAAAGTTTAAATAAATTGATATACATATTTTGTAACTAATTACACAGGACCACAAGTGGTTCAAATTGGACAACGAATTCGTTTTTGATTCAAGTTATCTTCCAAAAAAATTATTTTACAGTACTGCGTAATTGACCACAGAATGTACTTGTCGAAAAAAATAACATAAGACAACAACATTTTTTTGGACATAACTTGAAATAGAGATTTTTGTCGCTGAAAACGAATTTGTTGTCCAATTCGAGCCATTAAGTTATCTCCTAAACATTTTTTTCGTGGTCCTGTGTTATTCGTTATTTGTAAAATAATTATAACGATAGAGAAGGGATCGGATTAAAATTCAAAATTTGTTACAAAATTCTTAGAATTTTCAACCTCTGTATCATTGTGATTAAGTTAAAAAAAACTATTTCTTGGAAATGTAGGTGATTCCTAGGACCAATTAAAGTAATGAATGATGTTATTTTTATTTATTTCTTGGCGTAGGTTTTTGGTCTTTTGCTTTTTATAAAAAATTAGTTACTTTTCTTTAAGCTAACAATCATTACCAAACCTTGCGTCAAGCTAAATCGAAATTAACGTAAGTCTGCTTTTAATAATTCCCAGCACTGAATAGTACGAGAGAAATTGGGATAGATATGCTTTTATGAATCCTGCAAAAACGACTCATGTCTATTTTTTTTAAGGTTCGCTGAAACTCTGATTATTTTGTCGTCGAAATACAAAAGATTTCGGCATCTTTTTTAAGAAAAAGCTTATGCAAGTGTTATTCCACACGGCTTACAAATATACAACGTTGTAAATCCGTTTTTGTATAATAGCACCAAACTATTAGAAATATTTTTTGATCGATTTTTTAAATCGTATATTTTTGGGTGTCTTTGGTTATGTGTTGTTCTATTTCAACCTCGTGATATTTCAAATATGTCGAAAACCTGCCCTTGAAGTAATTACTAACCTACTTTTTGATTGGTAATTACGAGATCGAGGAAAACCAGAAGATAATTTGTCAATGCAATCTTGAACCACGTTAATCCATTTCAACATGGAAAAATGCAATACTAACCAATGTAAAATGTACTAATTACGTTTTTATGCTCATCTATTCCTATGCTGGATTCTTTTCGAAAATCGGCGGCTTCGAAATGGTCTCTCCATGTTATAATTTTGTATTTTTTGCATTTTATCGGTGCAAATTTAATCGAGTACCGTGAAAAGTAATTAGCATCATTTGTGAATACCTAATCTCATTATTGTTCGTGCATAACCTTAAATTATTTGTATATAATAGGTTTTCCTCGATTTCCACACATTTTTACTGAATTTTCTATGTTTCCTTGACGTTACGTTCGCGTGAAACTGAAACTGATCATTTACACTTGCTAACCTGTAAATATCCGGTTTATAACCTAACAATTGAGTGCAGTACAACAATTTACTTATCAGAGCGTTAGAAGCTTTTACTTTGTGGATTGTAAGCTCAATAAATAAATTTCAAAATGTTATACAGCTACGTATATTGCATTCCTTAGCTGCAAAATTACGACTTACTGACGCTATCTTGAAACCGCCATTTTTTTCTTTTTGCCAAAAAAAAAAGAGAAAATAAAAGAGCTGAGACAAAAAAAACGCTATTAATACCTTTTGTGAAGGTTAGTGTTATTTGTTTCAATGTCAAAAAACGCGAATTTGCGAAGAAACATCGACAAAATCGCTATTTTTTTGAGAAATGACCACAACTTTTTGTTTTATATCTCCGGCTAATTCTGACCGCAGGATTTTAAAGAGAAGGTCCAAAACTGTCTGGTTTTTTACTTTGTTTGGAATAAAAGTTTCAGAGCTGAAAGTTGCTTCCAAATTTCGGATTTTCTAGATGAAAAGGGTTAAGCGACTACCAAAGTAGATACTTATACAAATTGTTAATTTTAACTAAAAACTATTGAGAAGGTTATTAAAAATAGCATTATTAGCTAACAAGACCGATTTATCACTGAAATTTGTCTCGAAATGCAGAAAATAAGTCGGGTTTCTTTCTTTTCAACGATTCCATTGTTGTAATATTTTCTGTGTAATCGAATTTCTTAACCATTACGTTACAATCGGCATTGTTGGTAGATTAACAACGTTGAATTTATTTTGGGCATATAAGTTCTGACCTAAAATTTATCCTACTTCCTGATTCTGATCTTTACGAAAAATGCGATCCAAACAAGATTCATTCCGGAAAAAACGAATTTGTTTACACAGTTTTTTCTTCTGATCAATGATATTACATCATAGTCGACGCAGATTTTATGTCTACAAGATTCAAATTTTGAAACCTACGGGCGAAAAAAAATTAAATTTCAAAATGGCGACACTGATGAACGGCTACTTAATGGCCCACATTTGATGGTGTTTTTTTTTATTTATACGTGTATAATGTATTAATAGGTCGAGTTTTGTCTAAACATCCATTTTCTGCAATCTTTCGGTGTTGATCGCGAATCTATTGGCAGTTTTGAAATTTCCCAAAATTCAAAATGGGGCATAAAATTAGGCTTTGGAAAAATAATTTAACTTGCACGTACAACTGGAACATACGAATTACAATTATTAAACGGTCAGTCCGTAAATCATCGATTTTTTTTTAAATGCAAAGAGTTTCTTAGTATTCATCGTAGAATATACGGGAATTTTTTCAGATTTCAATTATTTGTTTAAATTAAAATATTTACGAAAAATTCTGAAAAAAATTGTTTGCAATTTCCTTTAAAGGTTCATAGTTGTCGAGGAAAGTAATTTAAATTAGTATCGTTTAGGATTTATTTCCTCGAAAACTATGAATTTTGTAAGAAAATTACAATGAACAAAAATTTTTTTCTAAATATTTGGAATTTTGTTAAGAAATACAAAATTTCTCAAAATACAGTTTCCATTTCTAGAATATTGCTCGATGAATTCGAAGAACATTTCGTTGGTAGCATTTTTTAAAGAAAGTTCGCAGTTTTTTAGTTATAGCGTCCATTTTTTCAAATAAATTATTGTGGGCGCCATTTTGACGTCGTTTAAATTAAGTAGGGTATATAAGAATTATTATATATATAATTGTCTTCGCTCTGTATTAAAATTTAAATAGAATCTCAATATTATGAAATTTATACAAAACTTGTTAACAATGAAAAAAAATCACGTAAAACTAGCAAATCATACAGATTTGCGGCTTCAAGCAACAGCATTGAATTTCGTTTTTAAATTTAATTAATGACCTTAACCCTTTAATGCCGGGAAGGACACTTTCTTCCAACAAATTTTCAACGTTAATTTTCTGCACTAATATGGATGTAAAATAAAATCGAAAGAACTTATGTATTTGGGATCGAATTTTCAAAAAGTAGCGTACATTTTTATGAAGAAATAGGTATTTTTGACAATTTTGTTTTCACAATTCTCAGCAAATTTGATTGTAAATTCTTTTGCACTAAATTTGTTTCCTTTCTGCTGAATGTTAGAATTGAATTAATCTCATGAGATCAGGCCAGGTCCGTTTTTCACTTCGCAAGGGTGGTAAAACGTTACTACAGTACTGCTCGTGTATCACAATAAAACAGTTTCAATATCGTCCGCCATATTGCATCCGCCGTTTTGAATTTTTCAAATTTTACTTCAGATTCGGTGACCCAAAAAAAATGTTTAGATACGAAGTGTCATTAACAGAAAAAAATGTTTAAAGACTGAATATCACCATTTGTGGAAAAAAATTCTTTCGTTCCTATTTTGGTTCCGCTATCTTGAAATTTTCAAAAGTACTTTTCACCATTTTGAAGCTTAGACAATTATTAATAGAAGATTAGAAAATATTACGAACGCGATATTTTCATGTGAAACAGTGTTCGGGTTACTTGCCGTATGAAAAAAAAGACATTTTTGAAAAATATTGTCAATAATTCCTGTTTTTTTTTTAAATAAAAATGGCCGCTACTTTTTGAAAATTCATTTTTGTGTAATTTTATTGGTAGATTCTGAAAGAACGATCCCCAATATGTAAGAAATGGTTCTTCCAATTTTATTTTACATTCACATCAGTAGAGAAAATTAACGTTGAAAATAGTTGGAAGAAAGTGCCCTTCCCGTCGTTAAAGGGTTAAAGGATTTTACTGTTTACAAATATTGTGTTATATTAGTGCAATTCTTCATAGTGTATATGATTCTCTTTCTTTGTTCATCATCATCCAAGATCTTAATCCCATGCTTATGACACTACTTTAAGCCAAAATATCAAACAATACATATTTTTATTAATCAATTGACACGGTTAACATTTTTTAGTATTTACATTTCGTAATGTTATTAATAACACTTAAACTTTTGAAGTGTTTAATTGTCAATTGGTTTTCAGGGTGGTCCTTGCAGTGGCATTAATCTACCTGTCATGTATCCACTGCCATCGGCAACTGTACGATTTCGGGTCTTACACGCTTGACATCACCGGTACATATTAAAGATTGTTATTTATTTTTACTGCGTTCAAATTAATACTAACATAATGTTTGCTCGATCGTTTTTACTTCAATCGCTTAGTTTACCATGAAAAAAACAATGACATTTACGTTATTTACGATTACCAGGTCCTCTAATGGTGATTACACAGAAAGTAACGAGTCTAGCGTACAGTATTCACGATGGATTAACTCGGAAAGAAGACGAATTAACGCCGTCTCAGCGACTATTCGCTGTAAAGTAAGTTATTTAATACATTTCTAATAATGCGGGAGTAGAACTCAATTTTGCGCCCTGCAGTGAAATATTGGGGCGCAAATTATCGAATCCCACGTCCGTCGTATTAAAAAATCTCGTATGCGAAATATCGATCTCCGATTAGTGCGAAGTTTTTCGCACGAACGAAGCGAAATTGCGCCCTTGTTACATAATATACTATTTTAAGTCAGTTGTTGGACTGCAATTTCTATTTTTAAATTTTAGAAAAATGCCTACGGCACTGGAGTATTTCAGCTACGTCTTCCACTTCCAGGCACTAATGGCAGGGCCAATAATCTTTTACCATGATTATATTGAGTTCATCCATGGCCGATGCATGAAGAAACAAAAATTGTTGAATGTAATAAAAATTTGACACTTTAAGTTCTTATATCTTCTTTCTTTTTTTAAGTAGGACTTTTTAAAAGTTTCTAACTATTTAATATCCTATATTTTAGGGTTCGTACGAAGAACAAAATAATCATCTTAATGAAATAGTACTGGAACCATCTCCGAAGTTAGTAGTCGTGAAGAAAGTGATAGCTAGCCTGATATGTGCGATAATCTTCGTTACTTTGATTCCTTCATATTCCATAAAAGCTCTAGAAGGTGATTACAACTAACTCCTTTTTTGTTTACTTTAAAAATATTTATATAAGTAACATGTTATTGTTTATTTTAGACGACGACTTCCTGAATAAAACATCAATCTTCTATAAATTCTGGTACCTGATAATAGCGACAATGTTAGTTCGTTTCAAATATTATCACGCATGGCTCTTTGCCGACGCGATTTGCAACAATTCGGGAATGGGCTTTAACGGCTACGACGAAGAGGGCAACGCGCGCTGGGATCTCGTATCAAACGTTAACGTTCTTGATTTCGAGGTTAGCACTTCTTCTATAATTCATAAGTAATTAAAATAATAGAGTAATTAAATGGATTTTGAATTTTACAGACGGCACTGAGCATGAAAGATGCCATAGACGCTTGGAATAAGGGGACCAATAGGTGGTTACGTATGATAGTTTATGAAAGAGCTGGAAAGTACAAAATGATTTATACTTACGCCCTTTCTGCCCTTTGGCACGGATTTTATCCCGGTTATTACCTCACATTCGCGAATGGAGCCTTCTTCACTTTAGCCTCTCGAAATGTAAGTTATAATAATTATACAATGTACTTCGGTTATGGAAATTATGAGTTTATTTATATCTTTTGGGTATTTTAGGTGCGCAAAGTGATAAGGCCATATTTTTTGACTACAAAGACTAAGAAAATGTTTTACGATGGTCTTACCATGGTGACAACGCGTGTTTTTCTAGCATACATCACAATGAGCTTCATCGCTCTCGATTTCAAGCCAAGTATTAACATGTACCTGTAAGTACTATTTTGTATTTATATATTTAATTCGTAGTAAAAGTTTTCATAAATTTCGTAGAATTTGTTGGAGAATTTACATATATTAATATAATAGTAATTTTAATTGTATTATTCGTATTAAATACCGCCAAACGAATGGTGAAACAATGTGATTATATTTTATAGTTCGAATAGGTTTTTTTTGTTTGTAATGTATTTGAATTTGGGGTTTAGTCTTGTAGTGATTTAGTAAACAAGTTTTGCAATGCAAGTACACTGTCCTGATACTTTTATGTTACCGAAGTAACAGAATTTTACTAAAACCTGTGATAGACAGACAAATTGTGCAACAGTATGAGAAAGTTACTAAACTTGTAACAAAAATATGAATAGGAATCAGCGAGTGAAGGTGCTCTCTAAATTTAATGGAGTGAAATTTTCATCCAAGCCTGGAGTGAGAGCCATTCGCGCTCTAATTAGAGTGAAAATGCACTCTAAAAATAAAAGACAAATCAGTTCTTTAGGTTATTACAAGCTTAATAATCAATTTGTATCTTTGTTAATAAATAATAATGAAATTGTGACACGTTCTGGATTTAAAAAATGTATTCAAATTGAAGCGATATTTCACTACAGTTGAAGCGAAATAATCAAATTAACTGGGGCGAATATGTCACTCTATGGCTGGGCCGGGGAACAAAACCCCGAAAGGCTAAAATTTCGATATTGCGTGAGTCCAAAGTATTTTAATTTGCTGGAGTAAAAATTCACTCTAAAGAAGTGCAGAAATTCGCTTTATAGGTAATGGCTCAATTTTCACTCTTACTTGGAGTGAAAACAGGGCCAAATTTCACTCTAAGGAATTTAGAGAGTGAGGATGGTTTCATTTGTCGCCGCCATCTGACGCGGCCAAAAACGTGCCCCCAAAATTGTGTAGGAAGCTGAATTTAGGATGAAATTTAGGATGTAGATAGGAAATGCTTAATAATTCGTTCAAATAACTATTAAATGCATAATAACTTCATACGTTTTCAAAGTTCACGTTATTGAATATGAATGTAGTGCATCGTTTTCAAAATATGCAGAGATGGCGCCAGTATCGCCAAATGAAACGTGAAATATTAAGACATATAACTATGTCAGTAACACAATGCTTAATACCTCTTGCAAATAATTATTAAATTCATCATACCGATTTCGAGGTTAATGATTACGAATCTAATTTCTGATTTTGAAAATTCAAAACGGCGGATTTAAGATGTCCCACCGAAAATGTATAAAAGATTTCGATCTACATAAAACTGGATACTCGAAGGTTTTTAGGGTCGCTGATTACGAATTTGATTTCAAATTTTTAAAATTCAGAATGGCGGATTCAAGATCTCCGACAAAAATCTATAAAACATTTCAAATAATGAATTTAATAATTATTTGCAAGAGGTATTGAGCATTGTGTTACTGATATAGTTATATTTCTTCATATTTCACGTTTCAGTTGGCGATACTGGCGCCATCTCTGCATATTTTGAAAACGATGCACTACATTCATATTCAATAACGTGAACTTTGAAAACGTATGAAGTTATTATGAATTTAATAGTTATTTGTACGAATTATTAAGCATTTCCTTATCTACGTCGGCACTGTTTCTCCGAATTTCATGTTTCAGTCAGCGACAATGGCGCCATCTATAACAATTTTCAAAATGATGCAGTAGATCCATAAGCAGCATCATCAAATCTATCTATCCACCAAATTTGAAACAATTTCATCCTAAATTCAGCTTCCTACACAATTTTGGCGGCACGTTTTACAGCAGAACACTACCGTGCGACGTTGATAAATCTGAGCATATAATATATGAATAATATTTTATTATATGTTGGTTAAATAAATTTGATATGTTTTATATAATTTATTTAAGTAATTAACAAAACATCAACTTAAATTACTAGGAATTTACGTACATTATTTTATGTAACATGTTGATAAATTATTTAATGAATCCAATAAAACTTTTTATTCACCTTACAAACGACTAATTCAGCGATACTTTTAATATTTGATCTATAACAAAAATTTTGTGTTGTTCAAAAAATGTTGTTAAATTAATCGAATTTGCTTGAAACGCGGTTGAAGAAGTTTTTGATGTCGCTGATCAGGAATCTGACGTTAGTTTTTCCAAATTCAAAATCAAGGATCAAATAATGGGCGGGAAATTTTTCAAATTTGATCGCATTTTCTTGTCACTTGGGTTTTTTTTTTGGCTTTGCCGGTTAAGAATCTGGTGTTGTCAATTTTTTAAATTGGTCGATTTTAGTATATTGTGACATCTAGGAGTTTTTATGGTCGCTGATTACGAATTTGAAGTCACTTTTCGCAAATTTTAAATGAGGATTCCAATATAGTGAACGAAATATTTTGAAAATCTTTAGATTTTAATGCAAGTTTGTATGTAAGAGTTTTTGAGATCTTAAATTACGAATTTGACAATAAGTACTTACACAATTTGAGCTCAAAAAAAATATGACATAAAAGAAAAAAAAATAGAAACTGAAAAATTGCGAAATTGAACTTTATGATAAGGTGTTACATTTGCGTTTTTCTTTTGTGTTGGATTTGTTCAATCAAATGATTACGTCTGAATATTAGCCTCATTGAATTTTTGTATTCCTCACTCACGGTGCTCCGGAGCAAAGTTTAAACGAAAATTGCGTGTCATTTCAAAATTATTTAATTTCATGTTTCGGCATTGCTTTCTGATCATTCTAATGAAAAAATCAAAAAAATTCGTTGAGCGGATTTTGTAAAAATTAGACCAATATTTTTTTCTTTTCATCTGAAAAATTCCGTTTCCTATTTTATTAAATTCTAACGAATGTAAAAAGTAAAATAAATATTCATAGATTGTTATTTTAAAATAACAATAGTACATTATGTGCCAATGGCGCAATTATCGATCTACGACGATTGCGAAGTTTGTCGCCCGAGCGAAGTGTGAGTATCAATCACACTCGTCGTAGATCGATATTTCGCCCGTGACCAAAAACGTATTTTTTGATCCGATTGTCGTAGGACTCGATAATTCACGGCCGAAGGTTTCGCCCTAGCGCGAGAAATTGAATTTTACTGCCGAAGGGTCAAAAAATAATGTTTTTTTTTTAATAATTGTAGGTTCTGTGTAATCAAATATGTGTAATGTCGAAAATACAAATATACATCCATGGTAAATATTCGTTTCCTGCATCATAACAAATAATATAATGTGTAACAATTTAGTAATTTGATTCTCATGATCACAACTAGCTTGTGTTTTTATATTTAGTGCCGTAAAGAAAACGTTTTGATGACGTTGTGTGCAAATACTGATATCGTTTTTTCCTAAAAATGTTTTATCCTAATTAGAAAATATCTGAAAATCATGAAGCAAATCGGCGTAAAATCTGTTTATTGTGTTTACAAAAATCGAAACAGATGTTTCTAATTAGTTAATTATAATTTTTTCACTACAATGATCAGAATGTAGAAACATGAAATTAAAAAATTTTCATATGACACGCATCTTTCATTTAATTGAATCTTGATTCCTAAATTTGCTTCGTACCGATTGTACATCCTCGGACCAGCCTCGCAAAGAAATCCTTAGAGTTTGAAATTTCAACTTCAGATTCGTAATCAGCGACCAAAAACTCCACATATCAATTTTTTATGAAAATTCAATCATTATTAAACAATTAGCCCTTATTGACCCAATTTGTCCGTTTTCGTCCGTCAACTTTAAGCTCGGACAACATTGTTATTTATGCTTAAAAAAAAATCCGAACCTTTGATGGCGGGTATTTTCGAGGGTGCTCTTTCAGAATCCGGATCGAAAATTTTGAAAAAACTAATTTTCAATTTAAAAAAAAAACACTATTTTTTAAGGTATTTTTTTTTAATCGTATTTTCGGTGCGAAAGAGGTCTTGGCGATAGCTGAAACCACAAAAACTCCGGCTCAAAATGTCGAAATAATAAAGTTATACACATAAAAAATTAATTTTTCATCATGAAGGGATTGTGTGACCACCCCTAAAATAAAATATTTACAAAAAATCGCTATTTTACGGATTTTTCTGAAAAAAAATTGTTTCAGCTTTTGAAAGCAGGTAAAAATGGGGGAAAACAGATCACAGTATTGTTATATAAACGATATATGATGAATGCCATGTGATTTCTGGTCTTTATCCCTAAAACTATCAATAATGGATAGACATTATTTTATAACTTTATCATAGGCATTATCTTTAGTATGAAAGAGTATAAAAGCTGCTCTTATTTATTTCTAGAAATAAATTTATTTGAATTTTTTTCGTAACGAAAATAGTATTTTGGAGAAACTGCCGATTTTCAGCCCTCTGGGATATTTTATGGGGTGGTAACGAAATGTAACCTTACATAACAAAAGAAAAGATGTTTTCTACTATCTGTGATATGTTTTCCCCCATTTTTACCTGTTTTCAAAAGCCAAAACAATTTTTGTTTAGAAAAATCCGTGAAATAGCGATTTTTTGTAAACATTTTATTTTAGGGGTGGTCACACAACCCCTTCATGATGAAAAATGAATTTTTTATGTGCATAACTTTATTATTTCGACATTTTGAGCCGGAGTTTTTATGGTTTCAGCTATCGCCCAGACCTCTTTCGCACTGAAAATGCGATTCAAACAAAAAAAAAATACCTTAAAAAATCGTGTTTTTTTAAAATTGAAAATTAGGGTAGGAAGGGCGGTTTTTTCAAAATTTTCGATCTGGATTCTGAAAGAGCACTCTCGAAAATACCCGCCTACAAAGGTTCCGATTTTTTTTAAGCATAAATAACAAAGTTTTCCGAGCTTAAAATTGACGGACAAACATTGACAAATTGGGTCAATAAGGGTTAGTCCGCCGTATTAGAATTGTAATTTTGAATGTTGAAATTTTAACTTCAGATTCGTAATCAGCAACTCCTAACACCCTAATAAACCAACGCATACTAAAATCTAGCAATATGAAAAATGTATGCATTTGGAAACCGCTGTTGTGGAAAGAAACTCTTGCGCAGATGGGTTAACAACCCAACGGGCACGAAGAAACCAAATGTTTCTAAAACGTTTTTAGAATGTTCCAGAAACGTTCCTAAAACGTTCTGTAAAAGTTGCAGACATATAACCTTTTAGGAACGTTTCTGGAACATTCTAAAAACGTTTTAGAAACATTTGGGTTCTTCGTGCCCGTTGGGAAGGGGTAAAAATGAGTTACGCGAGTTATTTTTTATTATCTGGACAATACCGAAGTCAACAGAATTAGTTTTAACAATTTGCCTTAAAAGAAAATTGTAGTTTTCCAATACCTGCAAATTTAAAAGTTCTAGAGATATAATATTCGTTGCGAAAGCAACGTTTATTGTTTTTCTCGACCGCTTATAACTAAATATTAAGAATTAGATTAATTTCTTGGTATGTACGGTCCTTTTACTTAAATAAACAAATAATAAATCATAAATCAAATATTATATTTTGATAATGGATCCTCATATCTACTGCAGTGTGTAACGAAATCACGTTACCATTATCATGCATAGATATCTTTTCAAATTTTTCTAGCATTCCTCCTCTGCTAGATTAATTTTAAAATATCTCTTATAAATAAAACCGGATATACGTATAAGACAGGTTTTTTCACGGTCTTACTGACGAGTCCACGTGAAAAAACTGGGACGAAACGTATATTTTCTAAAATAGACAATTGTTCCCTGTATCACCGCTAGAGGGACACAGAACCTATTAATAGTCAAGTCATTAAAATTCCTTATATTCCGAACAGTAAAATCAAAAGGTCTGAGCGGTTATACTACAAATCCCGGCAATGCTCACTTCAGTTACTTTACGACATATTTAGTGGTTGAAATCGTCAACCCATGTATTTGATTTATGATTTATGATTTATTATTTGTTTATTTAAGTAAAAGGACCGTACATACCAAGAAATTAATCTAATTCTAGAGATATGTCCATATACCCTTAATATTAACCTTAAATTTAACGAATAAAATGCCTTTTCATTCAACGATATCTAAATAAACAAAAATTTCTATTCCAGGTACCACTTGTATCTTATACCGCACTTGTTAGGACTAGCTGCGATTTGTCTGCTGCCTCTCCTCAAACAGAAGCAACAGACGAAGTTAGTCGCAAGTACGGATAAAACCGAGAAACGAGAAGCCGCGAACGGACATTCTGCAAAAGTCGACTAATCGACACGGTGATAGAAGGCAGCACAAATGTCTACGCAGGTTTCAAAAATCGCGAGAATGCACATAATTTAATGCACAGAGGCTGAAAAAACTGTAGGACGCAAAAGAAAAAAAAAATCCCGCGGTAATTTGTTGCGCCTTTTTTCAAAACCGTAAATTCAATCGAATCGTCGACCATTTATCGATCCCGTTGTGAAAACATTTATATATACATTCATAGGAATATACATATATGTTCAGATTTGATGTTTATATATGCTAAGTGAGAACGAGAATTCGCGTGGATGAGAAATGGAGGGAGGTCGAGCGGCAAAATTTCCAGGTTGCGTTTCGGACACTTTTGCGACAACCTTCGGGCGGAATTCGAAGCAGATGGTAATACGGAATAGGTCTGTAAGAATGATCGGAATATGGCTGTGTTAAGGCTGTTGTCCATGGTGCTAAGCTTTCCTTATTTCAGAGTTCCCCAACTTTTATTCCCTCGTTTCGCCAAGGACGTTTAACGTCAAATCGTCATTCTGGAAACTATTGTTACTGACTTTTTTTTATTACCGTTTTACACAAGAAAGTCGAAGACAATCCGTATTACCATCTGCCAATCGTTAGAGACATCGACAGAAAATGTAAGTTTACGAATTTTTGACAGGATTTCGATACATTTTTTAAGTGACATTGTGCAACTTTGAGGTTTTTAATGGTTGTACAAAGTTTTACATAATGATTGTGTACTCAACGTGCAGACATTCATCATTTTGAGTGGATGAGAGCGTGCATGAGATTTTTTTTATAAACGAAGTTATTCATATTTTTTAAAGTCTTCCAACTGTGTTAACCACGTCTACATCACAATGGTCGTAACTTTCGACCGAACTGAAAACAAAAACACGATCAACCTGGAATTTTGCGTATCCATATAATAATTGTTATATTACTATAACGATTAATTTTATACCTATATATTTTTCGATGTATAAGAAAACGACAGATTCGCGTGAGAAAAAAAAAAGTATCGGTAGCAGCTAATGACAAGTCGTTCTTCGACTCGTGACGCACAACGTGACAATACAACGGCGTAAAGTATAACGTGTGGTATATCGTTCGATCAACAAAGAGGCGCATGTGTGGCCTCATCGAATTTAGGCTTAACAAATTTTCCGGAAATGCGTGTCTGCCTGTTTTGAAACTTTCCCAAGACTTAGTTCCGTTAAATCGTACGTATTCATCGATTTGATTGAAATGCATCTTTTTTTATGAGTGTTCAAACTTAATAAAGCGATTATTTATTAATAAACAATGTGTTTTTTTCTAATAATGCTGATTTAATTAAATATTTATATGTCGTAAGGTTTGAATTCATCAGGAACAGCAAGAAGATTCCCCCATTTAAACCTTTTAGCCTGGAATGTTCCACGAATGGTAATTATTTTACATTTGATATATATTCTATTACAATAATCTACCTCGCCTTTTTTCTAAAAGTTTTCCTTTTTGCTTTGTTCCATTGATTCGATCGATCTCCATTTCACCCTTCCCTTGCATTGTTGTTGCTATTCATTTTCCTTGTATCGTTTACCGTTCTTATATAAGGTGTTTTCCCATTTGATTTCATTCTCCAGCTGGTATTCTGGATAACTGGACAGGAATTCCCGGTCACTTGATCCAGACTCTCCGCAGATATTTTGGCAAAAAACATTACAGAGATCAGGGAAGAAGTACGAAATTTCTATTTCAGTCATATTTAATTAGTGTAATTTATATTGAATTATATTGTTGCAAGTGCTTTGCCTAAGCCTTCGATGTTTGACCCCTCTACTAACAATAGGCATGTTACGAAAGGTACAGAAAGGGAGCAACTTGCCGACGGAAATAAAGAATGTTTGAAATTTAAAGGAGATTGTTGTATAAATGTATACAATAAGCAAAGAAATAAGCAGGGGCTCGGGTGTCCTGAGCGAGCGTTAGCGAGTGAAGATATAAAGCTAGTTTTAATAATATTACAGCTTCGAGATGGTCATGTGGGCTAAGGCGTCACTTAGCTCGCACGAACTGATCTTCGCGAAGTTTTCGAATTCGAATCTATGTTCGTGCATTTGTCTCTGCTCACGTTCAGTCTCCGTAGGGGGTTTGTGTTTGGGGTAGTAACTTATTGGGTTGGCCTCTGACGTGTCGTGGTGACGTTGGAATGGTTCCTCTGAACCAGCAGAGAATGCAATGCAGGCATTGAATTCAATAATGAATTCAGCGTTGGATTGAATTCAATAATGTCGTAATTGTTGGCACCATGCGGCACAAGCAGCAGTGTTGGTACGTACATTCCAAACAGTACCCGTCCCGAAGAGGGAGTGTCTTTATACTACACAGGTCGGTAAGGTACCCAAAATTCAAACACTGTCTTCCTGCTAATGTACAGTATTTCGAATAGCCGAGAAATTTGGTACTCTTGTGGACCTCCTTCGGCAGTTTTTGGTACCTTCAGCGTCATTTCCGTGGTCGGCGCATAGTGGGATTTATCTAGGATAAACATGAAATAATCCTCGCGATGGCGACCTTCTTCTCTTATTCTAATTTTCCCCTCTCTCCCACTAAACGTTTGCTGTCTCGCTTTTCCTCTCTTTTTCTTTTTCGCAGAGCATGCGCAGTTATATGACATATGTGCTTCTAAGCAAAGTAGAAGGTGCGGTGGGGAGAACGCGTGAGGTTAAATATTAGAATAGGAGAAGAGAAAAAAATTAGAATAAGGGGAGGACTACTGTACCTGCTCCTGACAGATTGCCGAATTTGCTGGCGGGATCGATATTTGAGTAGGAAGGACTAGCTCTGAGTGGGCTGTATTTTTGTTGTCCTTAATTTCAATCGAGAGCCGATCCACGAATAGACAATATCTTCTTCTATTATATTAAACGACATAAGTCATAAAACTACCTAGAAATCTTTCTATCTTTCCTAGAAATGACGTATCCTGAAATTCGTGATTAAAAGGATTTGCGAGGTTCGACTGTATATTGTTGCTAGAATATATTTAATTAGCAAATAAATACTTCCTCAAGAATTCCCCAATCATTTCCCAGAAATGACGTATGAGATATTCTCAGTACCGAAGGCCTCCGAGCGTTTTATTTTCAACTCCTTTCGAATAATTTCGGGAGTCGGGGACTCTGATGTCCTGAGCGAGAGTTAGCGAGTGAATATATAAAGCTAGTTCGTAATTAAAGCGGAGGAAGATATCTGGCCTTTTTTCCTTTTCCTTATAATAATAGTGGCTATTGCACCAAATATAAACGGTTCAGAAAAAGAGACACTAGTTCACCCTAAACCGAACCTTACGACAAGGTTAAATAAGGTTGTCACGATGTTAATAAGCTTCCAGCAAAGTTATTTAACCTTGTAAGGTTCGGTTCTGTTTGGGCATAGCAATCAAAGCGCTAACACGGAAGAATGGATGAAGAAGATATATTGTTTGATAATCTTAATTATTAAATAAAATAAATAATCTGCAAATTGTTTTGTTGTTTTAAAAGGAATGGAGGACATTCTGAGCATTCAGTCTCCAATTGCTTTTGACGAATGTGTTACACATTATGAGATTCACGTTCAACAGCCACATATTTGTGGTTTTCTAGTTTTTGTTTATTTTGCCATTCTTGTATTTCGTTTTCTTTATGTCGAATTTACATACTGTTACATGTTAAACTTACGTTTAACTGTTTGCGGCAGAATCAATCCATCTCTTATTTGGATTTTTCTCGTGGATATTCATCTTATTTCTAGAATAAACCTCTCCAATATTTCGCCAGGAGTCATTATTAACAAAACTTGACCCCTTCAAAATGCACTGTAAACCATTATGATGCAAACAATCGTGCTCGGTTTCGACCCACCATTGTAAGAGATCAGTTACGGTTACCCTGGTATTTTTCACATAACGTCATTCAATGATAGTAGCAGAAGCGATGTAATTTTAATTGCAGATGTTAAAACTGAAGCCACGGGTAATTAAAAAAAAAGTACCTTTTGATGTTTTCGCAATCAAATATATATATACTACCATAATCGAAGAAATGCATTGTCGAGTTGTCAAGATGTAATGGCATGTGATAATTACCAAATAAATAAGAAGGGTAACAGAACTTAGGATCAAATTGGCAGCATAATGGCAGCGTTGCAATTATACTGCTATTAGTTCAGAGGACAGCGCCATCTATTCAAAACGCGTGGAGGTCGACATGGTACGACCATACGACATGAGGAGTATGTAGGAACCACTTTCCCCTCTATAATACATACGTAATACGCCCGCGCTATGTTGCTCGCTCATTACTGGTTAGAAAAAAGTAATTTATGTTCTGTTATACTGGTCGAAGCCATCGACTATTGGTTTGAAAAGCTACTGGCTTATGTGGCTTTTTAATAGAATCAGAAGTTCTTTTATTCCTTCTCTAAAATCGCTTGAAACGTCTACATATCGAAGGAGAGTCTTGGCAATACATAATATTAATCTATCACTGAAAAAGGGAAAACAAGCATATAGGTAGCATCACTTATGCAGCAGTGGTATGGAAAGACTAAACCCTGCAAATAACCTGCGTGTCGGTTGATAACTGGAGCCTTAAACTCAATTCCAATAATCGCCCTAGAAGCTCTACTAAATATGCCACCACTCCATTTGGAAGTGAGAAATGAGACTAGAAGTGTGATGTATAGAGTGCACAATGGAGAGAAGAAAATCTGGTTATCAACGAGATATAACAACCTCTAAAGGGAAACCTTTCGGGATCTGATCTTGGAGATGCCAACTGACGTTGGAGAAATCAGACTCTTTAAAGTCAAACCACCATCTAGTGAGCGACCAATGACGGAAGAGACCGATCTGACAAGAAGCTCACTGATGTGGTACATCGAGGCTCAAAAATGACAAGCGGAACCGGGTATTGTATATTTCGTGCCCGCCGACAAGTCAAAATGTCAGGAAGTCTCGGACGCAATGCAAGCATCTTTCAGGCAGGATTAATGGCTGTCAGGGAAATCATACAAACTAATTTGGATAAAGGGCACAAAAATTGTGCTATCAACATTCTAACAGGTAGTCAAGCTTTGCTAATGGTTCTGGAGGCATTACAAGTAAGCTCCAGACTAGTAAAAAACTGCATATATATCTGCCCTAAATAACCTGGCTCAGATCAACAACAGGGTTATTTTAAAATGGATAAAGGATTATGTAGGAACCATGGGCAACGAAGAAGCCGATAAACTTGCCAAGATAGGTGCCAGTAATAAGTTTATTGGCCCTGAGCCAGCTTTGGGAACAACTACTAAAGTTGTGAAAAAACTACATAAAAAGTCAATAATCAGTGAGGCAAGGAAAACTTGGGGCACTTTAGAAATCCCAAGACATGCAAGATCAATAATAGAAGGCTACAACCAAATTAAGGCCATAGAAATCAACACCAACAGACATACTGCTAAAGCAATAATAAGGCTACTAATAAGGCAATGTCGAGTTAACAAACACTCACTCAGGATGGGGCTAACTAATACCGCATCCTATAGATTCTGCCTTATGGAGAACGAAACTCTTTTACTCTTGTAGACCTTCTGACATATTGCATAGCAACTTGTCAGGAAAGACACACGACTTTCGGAAAGGACTTTGTAATACCTGAAAAAATAAAAAATTACTCATTCAGTAGCATCGTAGCTTACATAGGGAAACTGATACTACTAGATGAACTCTAATTTAGTTAAGGTTGCCACAATAGAATCACGTGGATCCGCAGTGGCCAGGCTCAGTAGCCTAACAGTTTATGAATAATAATATAACCGGTCTGCTCCGAGGCTTGGCGTTTTAATTAAATCGTTGATCCGTATTTCAATTTGAGATTCAGCTATTGTAATATTGTGCAACTTGATGTAGCCCAATTTCTGAACTCTGAAGGTCAAATCCAATGCTAATAGCATAACTAATTTTCTTGACAGATTCTTCAAGGTTGGGGTTCTCTGAAGGACCCCAGACTTCTTCGATATCCCATGTAGTATGGTATTTCAGAGTTGTTGGCCTTAATTTATACACCTCTTTAAAAAATCTGTCTAACAATAATTTTATTTATAAATTGGAGTAATTGATGATGGAAGTTGCAGAGCGAAGTGCTACATTCAAGCTACCGTACGCTGCGCCTTCTACAAATCGTTTACCTAAAAAGGTAAGTATTTCTTGCACGCCAGCAGAATAAGGGTTTGCTCATATTGATACAAAAAATTTTCACCAGATCTTTAATGACACTTCGTATTGTTTGACTGCACTTGATGTTATTGATGAAATCATTATGTTAATGTTTTCTTCGTTCAGTCCTTTTCTCTCAAATACATCGATACAACTCCTGCAACCTGGGAAAGGCTGGTTGATAAAGGCGTTGGATGGTTCTGCAAGGTGAATTCAGCATATGAGGTGATGATGTTGGGCATCATTAAAATGATGTTTTATATTCCGTATTCAGAAGGTTAAAACTCGTAGTGTTTTCTTGGAGAAAATGAAGTTACTGTATTTCTTAACTATTTAGGCATGGTAACCATAAAACTAATTAATATTAATTGTGAATAGTTATCACCCTAATAATTAACCTTAACCTATCAATCGAAAATAGTTTGAAAGGGGATTGAAAAAGAAACAGAATCATGATTCAAATTGTACACAAAAGGATTTAAATTTTTTATAGATTTAATAGATTTATGCACTGGCTGCAATTTTCTGCATTAAGCTTACACTTTTCTGCTTGTCGAGTATTAATGGATTTAAGTTAGCTAAAATTATATCAAAAATTAATTCCACAGGTGCGTATACTGATTATCTTTCGGAAATTTTGCTTTTATTGGAACAGCAGAACTTCGTAATGAATGGAAGAATGCTATTGCCCGACTAATTCCTATGTAAGACATAAATAATCAGACATAAATAAATAAGTAAATAATAAGTCGGCTGTCTCTAGTTTTGAAGATATTTGAAGAAGTATATTATGAGTAAATTCTACAGTATTGTAATAAATATAATCCATTTCCTAAATGTCAATATCGATTCACTCGTTTTTTTATTACGAAATGCTCTTTTTCGATTTTTGCAATGGCATAATACTGTTTATATTACTTATTTGTTTGATTGCATTTTTCTTAAGCTTTCGATACAATTTATCATGATCCGAGAACAGCTAAATTATGTTTTTACAGATTTTTTTATCTTTATTTTCAACATATCTGACAGATCACAGTCTATTATAATCAATTGAGGAAATATTGAATTAAAATCTACTGAAAGTGCACTTTTATTCATTATCTACAAGTTTAAATACTTAGTTTACATTACCTTTGTTCGATTTAAGTAATGTGAATTAATTTAAGTAAGTGTATTCTTAAATAGTGGTTTATTCAAATACTTTTAAATTACTTCGAAAATTGAACAGTAATGTATTTGTATATTATTATTGATAACGAAGAATTGAGAAGAATTGAAATTATAATGCGTCTGATTTTTTTTTCTTACTCCACTTCAACATGAATTGAAAATCCTAAATAAAATATTCGAAGTAAACGAGAAATTATTGAGTAGTATTGAAAATTGAATCTTTCTTAATACTTCTTGGCAGATTAAAATACTTATTTTGAAGTATGTGAAACCAGAGCAGTTTATTGTTGAATGAAAATTTAAAATGCTTGAATATATGAAATTATTAACGGAGGCCATCGAATGGAATTCAAACCTATAAAACTGAATACTTTTGAATAATTTTGAATAATTTTGACTCATGTTTCGTTTGTTGAGAAGGCAAGCCAAATACTTACCTCTGGATCGTTGTGAATAATTTTTGAAGCATTCATAAGTGTTGTTCACACTGTATGCAATCTCTACTTCTAAATCATTTTAAATTCTTCGAGGTCAAAAAATAGGATTCCGAATTATTAAAAATGATTGAATTTTTAATGCTTGTTAAATATTGTTTATATCTTTTATCCTGAATTTTTAAGAAACAAGCTATTCAATTATTCTAATAGAAGTTAGAATTGTTGACAATTGGGATTATGGTATTTTTATTTTATTTTCAGAAAATGAAAATTTTTTAATATCTATTAAAATTAGTTGAGTAAAAATAGAAAGAAACCTGAACATTATCATACGAAAGAAAATAAAATAAATTTCAATGAACCAATTCTGAAACAAACACCGATTTGAACATATCTCCTACGGGTGTAGCAAAACCACGAACAATTGACGAATTCCGTGGTTAGCTTTCACGTCGGGTTTTTGTTGGAATACAAATTTTTTTTACGGTCAAAAATCGGGTGAATGTAAATTATGAATTGCTCTTTATCGCCCAATGCTATAGGCAAATATTCGGTCGCTCGCAGTAAAATCGTCCAAAATGGGTTCGGTGAACATCATAACCTAGTTAAGGAATTCAAGTACGAAGCTAGGATAAATTCTACTGAAACGAAGATACCGGTAAATTTTTAAATTGAAATTTTATAGGATTAAAAACATTTTAAAATTAATAAATATTAATAAATACAAATATACAGCATGGCGAAATACAGACCGGGAACTTGATTAAAAATGTCGAATGTTTCGAAAAAAAACATGAAAAAGAAGTTACTGAGCATGAATTATCTGATCCTGATGAGGATGAGGCAGAAATCAGTGACCAAAATAACACGAATGACGACACAATCGAAAGTAAGGAAAAAGTAACTCAAGAGCTTGATGTCACCTTAAATGAATCTAAACTAGAATTAACTCCAACTTGTATGGATTGGAAGTTTAAAAATGTGTACAGTTTATCAAATAACATTAATCGCAGAAGTTTTAATTGGAAATCTAAACTTGCGGAGATACAGTCAGGTAAGGGATTCCATTACAATTACTAATCATATCATAATAAATGAATTTCGGAAAAGTTGTAACAGAAAATCACCATTTCTTTATAGAATCCGACAATGAAAACGAAGGCGTGGTACCGTCTGAGGATTCTCTTTTGAATAAAGTTCGCGAATATTTAGCTGATTATCAAGAAAGTCGTGGAATTCCACGTGCAGAATACACTTTTTCATCATTGGCTACAGTCATGTTTCAAGCGACTGGCAATTGTTTGCTCGCTTTGTTTTATGTCATTTTGTATATTACACCAATTGCAGAGGTAAATTTTTATTTACTTATATTTTCTAAAATATTCGGAATCATTTCTTATGTTTAAAAAAATGAAAATATAAATATCTGTAAACAGACGGTGAGATTTGGAACGAAAAATATTGTTACAGTTGATGAAAATTTCGAAATGAACTGCTCCATTGTTTTTAATATATTTTGACATATTTTTGGAACTTTGGTCGTTTTGGTAGACGATCGGTTATGAGATCAGTCTTATTTGTTGTCTATTTTGATAGAAGATGTTTCGAACGCCTTTTTAATTTTTTTTAAATAAGACAGTAATTTCTGAGATTCAGGAAAACCAACTAAAATTTCGTAAAACGATGACGAATTATTTATTTCAATAAAACGTCCTGTAAAAGTTAATTGATATATTTTCCCCTTTTTCAGATTTTTCTTCATATTTCAAGATTCATTATTGACAAGGTGATTAACATAAAAAACACAACGGACGCCAGACAAATTGTGATGAAATGTATTCTGTTCTTCATTGAGCTTCTTAGCGTCGGTGTCTGCATACTTTTCATATTCGGTTATCTTGTTTTACCAGTTATAAAGGCGACATATTCGATCATCGCCAAAATAATGTTGTGCGATTGAATCCAACAATATTGAAAAAAGCGTTAGTGAAAAGTTCAAAGCGTTTATTCTTATCTTTTATTGTTAAAACTAGTTATCGATAACAATAAATTACAATGTCTGTTAATCGGTTTGATTTTTTTATCGCAGTTTTCTTGATTTTCGTACAAACAATACTTTAAGCAATATCTTGTTTAATAAGTTATTACATTTTAAAATATCGTGAGAGTGTACTTAGTACCCATACGTACGTGCACACCGAAAAAGTATTTACAAAATGCCAACAAACATGTGTTAGGCAAAAAACGCTTGATTTTCGAGTCCACTTAAATGCTCGGTACGAAACGGAGTACTTATAACGTTTCAACTTTTTTTTAGTGTACTGTTATAAATATTTATCGAGTGCTCGCATTAAACGATTAAAATTAATTGTCATAATATTTTAAAAAACTATTTATTTTATTATCGTGTATAATAGATAGCATGTCGACTTTTCGCCCAAATTATACTTTTAACGATTAATTACAAAACTGGTAGTTGACAGAATCGGCATAGGGTATGTACTATACTTTATAATTAAAATGTTAGAAACTATTTGGAAATAAAACCATTGTTTAACATTGTTAAATTTTGTTGCAAATTGATGACTGAATGCATTTCAAATCGGAAACAGTAATAATTAAATAGAATTCAGAGTACGTTGAATATTTAGTAATGTAAGGCATCTTACGAATAAGTATCATTTATTTTTATGACGCCAGATAAGCAATAATATTCACAATTTACTAAATGTTTTATTGGACATATTAGTGTAAATTACGCGTATATTCTGTTAGTTACGATAGATGGCAGTGTTCTCCAATAAAAGGAAATGTTGCCCGCCAACGGCTTGATATAACCGCTAAGAAAAGAAAAATTTATACTTTTTATTTATAAAAGAAAGTTGTGGGTTTGGATGGGTATAAAAAAATAGTTTATGTTGTGAATATGTCCTATTCTACTGCTCGTTTCCGTGACTAGACAATTTTGGTTTTCATATTTTTTTTATCGTATTACACGTTTTTAATTTTTACATGAACGATAGAAGAAGTGCAATAAAAATAATACATTTAAATTAAATAAATGGGATGGGATTTCAATAACTTATTATCTAACAATATTATACTATATAATTAATCTACTATTGGACATGGTAAATATTCAGAGTATTTTATAATCGTTGTTACAATACATTTCATTATGCAGTCGAGTATCCTGACTAAACTGGTTTTGGTAAATCGTGTGTTTATTGAACAATTTTTCTACAAAATTCCTCAATTTTTACATCTTTGAATGGAGATCATGACCACCACGAGTCAATGAGCTTCTGAACAACGTTAAAAAATAGATAAGTGAAGGCTTTATTTGATATATTCATTCTTGTACACTTTATTTGCTTGTAAAATATGGTACCGGTTTGAAAGCCTCAAATGACAATAATTTGGTGGAAAAATAAGTGACACAAATTAATACACATCCTATTGCAAGCAGGAAAACAAGAGCATTAGTTGTTGACTGTTTTTTAAAAATATTTTCTATGCATACAAATCCACATTATGAAACTTATTAAAAAACTTTAGCTGCTATAGGTGTGAAATAAGGACAATGGAATGTGTAGTAAGTTACGCCACAATCGTCTCAGTAATTAGTAAGTGGGGGAATCCCCTTCGTACTGGACAACTACTTGCGCAATCCGGGGATTCCCACTTATATTTATCTCTCATTTTGTACGAGTTTATGAACATCGTTGAACAGTCTGAATGAGGTGTCTCGAAATCCGAGCCATAAAATTGAACTCTGCATTCGCATTGGTCGTCGAAATCCGGATTGTACGTTTGTAAAATGTTTGCACATAATTGCAGACAATTCCGGTATATCGATTCACCTCCTAACTAGAAGTCTTCGAATACAACTCTGCTTCATTTTGATTGAAAACTATGTTACAATCCTCTGAATTTCAAAAACTGTTTACTTTAGAGAAATACGGTTTTTGATATCCAGCTGCTAATTTCCTGCTTTCGCTTTCGTTAAGTGAAAATGTCTTAATTGTATCACGTGAGCATTTTTTTTAAGTAGTCAACATTGAATGTCGTTTCGAGCGTCGTTGAGTACGTTAGAGCCACGATATCTAAGAAAAGTTCATTTTTTAAAAGAAAAACGGTTCATTCCATACTTAAAAACAAAATCTGTGTACCCGCCGGCATAGTCCATTCTAAATCGTGTATACAGAATGTTTCAGACGCCCTTAAAGTGGACTCTTGTGCTTGAAATTATACATATAGTGTACAATATTGCACCCAAATTCTGGGACATCCTGTATACGCCAATTTGAAAATTCATGCAACCGTAGAAAAGTAAAAAAACTGAACGCCCGCGTAAAAAATTAAGAAAACCTAACTTGCGTAAAATTAGAAAACTCTAACGGATGAAGAGATCTTCTATTGTTTAATAAATTTCAATTGTGACTAGAGTGAATGAAACTAAAATAAGAACGGTGGACATGGGTGTCGAACTTGCTTTACCCCATCCACATTCAAGATCAGTTTTTAAGGCGTAGGATACGGATTTATTGTTTTTGTTTACGCAATAGCTTTCACGTAAATCATCGTCCCATCCGTTGTCCCAGCATTCAAACTCGCGTCCTTCTTCTCTGTGGTAATTGTCCAATTCATTGTGGCTACTACATCGATCTTCTTGATATTGTCTGTGTTTCCGCTGCCACATCTCGATCCACCTTCAAAAATGAATCACATCAAAGCGTTTTAAAAAATTTGCCAAATTCATGCTATTTTAAATGATTACATAAAAATCGTGAAAGGTTATAGCAGAATAAGAATGGTAAAAGTGCCCCCTCGCAAATTGCCTACTTGATTTCGACTATCCGAAACGTAACCGAAAGTATTCGTGAAGCCAAAATTAGAACCCCTGAAACCCAGCATAAAGGTAGCAAGGAAATCATTTTCTTCTGACACGTCTTTACACCAGAAAGCCTTGTGACAAACCTTTGAGGTTTTCTTTTACAAATTACTGAAATTTTTAAAGAACGTCTTATACCCTGGATTTGAAATAGGATTTTTTGCTCGTTTTTTTCCCGCTCTTTAGGATAACAATACTGGTTTTTGAGAAGAAATGGTACGCCATTAGAATTTCAGTTTTTTTGGGCTTTTGGCTGTGTTTAATAGAGCGTACTATATTTAGGTGACTTAAAATATTATTGTTTTGTGTTTTTTGTTCGGATCTTTACGATACCCTTACTAGTTTAAAAAAAAAATAATGCGCCACGGGATCAGGATTTTTTCTTTAGTATTTATGAGCGTTCAATATTTATAATTTAAGTATGCATTTATATTAAATAAAACTGAAAGAATGTGTGAAAATATCAAAATTTGTTGTCTTAATTTAAAATTTTTTAATTATTTTTTCAGTCTTTTACTTCGTCATTTTCCCGCAATTTGTCCATTATTTGTGCATGGTTTGTACATTGTTGGTCCATTTTTGTTCCAATATTTGTCCAAATTTGGCCTGTAAAACATCGGAAATTGGTTCATAATTCGTCTACACTTAGAAAACTTGTCTATTTTACATCCATTCTTCGTCCAAATAACATTAACTATATATGTCCGAGTTTGGTGTATTTCATGTCCATGGACATTTTCATCGGATCGAAAATTGTCGCTAAAAAATTGTTCGGAACATCCAGGTACGGACATAGTTTGTAAACAAAAAAACAAACAGTTTTGGTAACATACTGAGTCGGAGAACAAAAAATCGGAAATCTGACTTCCTAAGAAACGTAAAAATACGACAAAACTGTTATTTTGAGGCACTCAAATATATATATATTCTCCATAAAAATCACAAAAATGCAGTTTTTGGCCGAAATTCCGCATGGCACATTTTTTTTCGAAAACTAGTATCGTTATCGTAAAGAAAGGGAAAAAAATTTGGAAACATTTTCATTTTCACAGATGTAACTTTAAACGCGTTATCTCAGAAACGCCTCGATGGATTTGAAAAAATCCAACCGTATTTAAATGAGCAGATAAAATACTAAATCCCTGTGTGCTAGAGAATATTTTTTAACACTTATTAGCTACATTGTTTTATCAATGACAGTTTTTAATTTATACGAACTTTTTATTTCTAATCAATCGCTGTAACTTTTTATAAAATTGATAAAAACTAAAAATTCCAACGCAATTGAAAAGTAGAGTAAATTTCTTAACAGATACGACTATATTTTTATATTTCTTGTCCTCCTTGCAGCATGGAATATCTATAAAATTATTTTACAGAAAAATTTACATTTTCCATTATTTGGGAAATACAGTTTTGATTCGTCGAAAGTCCTATCTATCATCACAATTACGGCTTGATTTAAATAGAATGTGGATTTGTTATTCAGAAAAATGTTAGTATACGCTATAAAACCAATAAAACGGCTACATGACTAAATAACTTTGCAAAAATAACTTTACCAAAATAACTTCAGAAAAAATAACTTTAATAATAATAACAACTTCAAATATCTCTTCAACTCAACACAACATTTACGAATTATACATATCTCAACGCGTCTGTACATGCATTAACAAAAATTATAAAAAAGTATTTTTCGAAATATCTCTCCTAACCTAACCTAACCTAACAAATTACTAACGAATATTAAATTAAAATCGATATTCATAATGATTGATGTAGAAAGTATGAACTTATCAAAATGTAAAAATATATTCATGTTCACTCATTTCCATGAATTGCTTCAATAACTGATGAATAGAGGTTAAGAATGTAATGAACATTGTTCGAACAATGTTCTGTTATATACGCATTCAGAAATATTTGAATTTATTCTTGTTAAAGTTATTTTTCCTAAATTTATTTTTGT
Organism: Trichopria drosophilae; assembly: GCA_030407085.1. Classification (NCBI taxonomy): domain Eukaryota; kingdom Metazoa; phylum Arthropoda; class Insecta; order Hymenoptera; family Diapriidae; genus Trichopria; species Trichopria drosophilae. The sequence goes on along the minus strand of CM059583.1, from coordinate 19,104,524 downwards.
CAAAGTTATTTTTGTTAAAGTTATTTTTCAGAGGTTATTATTGCAAAATCATTTTGCAAAGTTATTTAGTCGTGACACCAATAAAACAACTCCTTTGAGTCGGCCGGGGAACAAAGTTCCGAAAATCATAACCCCGAAAGGCTAAAATTTCGATATCGCGTGGGTCCAATGTAATTTAATTTGCTTTCTTTTTGCCAAATTTCAAAGACAAAGTCAAGAAAATCACGCTGGAGCCTTGCTATATCAAAATTTTGGCCTTTCAGTGTGTTGATTTTCGGAACTTTGTTCCCCGGCCTCTGAGTCATAAGTTACTATGTCTATGGTTTCAATCGTAAAAACTGCGTCGAGAAAATAGAAAATTTACCGGGCACCTTTTTTAGAATATTTTCTCTACTATTCAATAGGGTCGAAATTTGTAGATTTTATCAATTACAACAAAAATTTGTTTTCGACTGTCGGTTTTTTTGACCTGTTGGCTGTTTGATTTGTCGGTTTTTGGACGCACACCCAAAAAGCACAGTTTTTTTGCCGTAATTAGGGTGAAAAAAATGTCCGTAATGGTTAAATCGCTTTGAAAACATGACAATTTTTTCAAAAATTAGGAGCTTACGGAAGATATTACGGAACATAAAATGTATAATATCACGTCCTCTGCTTATACCAAAGTAAGTACCATTCCTCTACTTAGTCCAAAGATTAATATAAAAGACAAAAATAATGTTATTGATTGAATCAACTTTTAATTGTTGATAAATATATGTGATGAAAGTAGTACATACCCAATATCACAGTCGCAGTTCATGTGACTTCCAGCTAATCTAAGCCTCATCAGGAATCGTTTTCCAGGTACCCCAGGTTTGTATGAGTTCGATGGGTTTTCTAACGTTTTCAGTTCATTTCTATTGAGGTACACTGTTACATTTCTTACGGAATGAGCATGTGAAAACACATCTTTTGATACGGTGGTGACACTAGTATTTTGTAATCCAAAATGTAAATGTGGATTCCTCATGCCCTGTACATAAGTAAAGAAAAACAATATTTTTATACTTGCTCAATGAATCACTTATAATAGTTTCTTATGCTGTAAAAAATGAGTTAAACTAAAAGATGTAACTGAAGTTTTATGCAGTTATTGTCACTGAACATTTAAAAAAAAACGATACAGTAATATTCACAGATGGGTTAACTTTCAGAAGCCATCTTTCAAATTCTTCTTATATTTAACATTAATGAAAATTATATAAATTGCATGACATGTGTGAATTTGTCAATTCTTCGACTGGTTAGTAGATTATTAGTAGACATTAAGATTTGAGGTTATAATCTGTCAAATCAGAGAGATTATCCCTGAAATTTAAGGCAGTTCAGAAGTTTCAGTTAGTTTTGGTCTATTTTAGATATGATTTATTAAAATAAAAATAAACAAGTAATTTCTCGGTTAGATGACATTGTACTTAATGTAAATAAAGGAAAAGAAATTCTATAATATATTTCTTTTCCTTTATTTACATTAAGTACAATGTCGTCTAACCGAGAAATTACTTGTTTATTTTTATTTTATACATATATATATATATGGTTTCTTAAATTTCGTATAAAAGGGTCGTAATCATCATTTTTATAACAACTATTTGGAAAATTGCTATATTTTTCTGAAAAATTTGTGCATCGTATTTTTTACATTGTTATGTGTAATTGTACAAGTGGAATGATTTGAATCCATTGAAACGAAAAAGAATTCGATTTGAGGTGAGCATACTTACACTAAGTACATCTCTGTGTATTGATCGCAATGGTTTTCCACTAAATGTGAAATTATAGAGCTTTATAGGAAAACGTCCTCTCATCTCTTTCTCTAGATTAGTATCATTTTGTACCTGAATGAAGATCAAATGTTACAAAAAACATGCTAGTACTGTACAGAAGTAAATTACATAATACTTACATGAATGAACAAATCTCTTAAACCATGGTTGTATTCCAAAATGTTTGGTAAATTAAATTTCTTTATACCAGTGTATGCAGTGATTAGCAGAGTGCGTAATTTCGATGCCTTGCAGAGAGCACCAGTCTAGTTAAAAACAATATTAATTTAGAATAAATGTAACGAAATGAATATGGATTAAGTATGTTTTCATATAATTTAATCAATTCTTCGTATCATTGTAATTGCCACATAGTGGATCGAAGAAATAGGGACACTAGGACGTCATTCATAATACAAAAAGTAGTTTATACAACTAGTGCGATAGTAAACGATACCATGACATTATTTCGAATACTATTTTTCGATCTTTAAATGTGAGGTAGTGCACTTGACCTCAAATGCCCAATAAGTTTGGCACCTTTCTGCAAATCTATCGCTATTTTATAATTCAATAGTTACTTTATATATTCCTCGGTAGTAACGTAGAACCAACAAAATTGAGTAAACGAAAGTAACCTCTTATTGCAGTAAAAATATTTATTGTATTGTATCTTTTACAATATTTTGAATCTGTATAAGTAATGTACTGTCAATGACAAATTTGATGTTAAATGAATTCTACTATTATTATATGTTAAATCCATTTCTACCTTTCTTTTATTAGCAGTTTCTATCAACCGAATAAAATATAAGAATGTCATCCAGAAGTTCCAGAACAATGTCCGATAAGTTTGGCAACTTATTCCGGCAATTTTTTTAGTAAGACGTTCAACTTTGAATTTACTAACGGCACTCTTTCTCGTTTTTTCTTTGTTTTAGAACAATCTAACATTTCCATTGTTACCATCATTAAAAAGAAAGTTGGGGATTTTCCTAGTAAATTTCGCTTTATTTAGACGAGTTTCTGTCATCAGAAAATATTAGATAGAAAAATTAAGTATGCATCGCAAAAACATCTTGATTTGCTGGTCAAAGACTTACAACAAATTTCATTTACGTTTTCATAATTACGAGCATAAAAATATATTCAGTCCCATATTTTTTATACATTTTTGTTTGTTTGTGATACTCGATAATTAACACTAAAGTATTATCACATGCGAAACAGCACAAGCCCGTCCCAGGACGTCCTTAGGAGTCCCTGAGGAGCGACCGAGGACCAAAACCAGACATTTGGACGTCCTCGGGAGTTCTCCAGGATTGTGCTATTCGGGATGATTGCCGGTAATATAAATTATATTGCTTTGTCAGCATCACTATCAAAATGTTGTGATTGATAAATAACAAAGCAATGTAGAGACCTTTAACGAATTATTATAGCTTAAAATTTGAATGGTTTTTATCTGTTATCTCAAGAACTACAAATGGTACAAAAAAGTTTGTAGGAAAGAATTTGTTACAAATTGCTGCTATTTAAATAAAACACCAGTGCATGGATTCTGACACTGAGAGAAATGTTTACAGTTAATATAATTGGTATCATTACGTGACATATTTGTGTGTTTATAGTTTCACCGAAACAGAGATAAACGAACATACAAAACGACAGAATTTGATGTAAGATTTACTAACAATTAACGAACGATCCTCGAATGTTAATTTATATGAGTTAATATATAATAACAATGCTGACGAACAGGAAAGTGCTGGTATTTTCATCTCAAAGTTACCTGTCGTTTTTGACTATACAATTACTGTTATAATTTTACAGTTAATGTAAGAACCTTGAAATTAGCTTACATAAACTATTAGTAAATCTTTTCTTTCAATCTACGCTACTAATAATTATTTTATTTCGTTTTTTTCTCTTTTACTATTGCTTATTTTAGATTACAACAAGTTTGTCTTTCAGGCTCAAGCACTTCAATTCGGTTCTTTACAAGCTGTCATTTTCATAATAGTTATATCTTTCTATCACAAATTATCTTCAATTGTTTCTTCGCCGTTTCTATTTCGGTCGCAATCTGAATGTACACTGTAAAAAATAGAAATGAATTTCACCACGTTGAACGTGGGCTCAAATATTACCCACGTTCAACATGGTAAATTACCCATGTTCAGCATGGTAAATTTCACTTTTAACGTTGTAAATTGTCTTGTTGGGTATTGTATTTTTACAAATTTTGTCGCTTTTTCCCATTGATCAGTAAAATTACCAGGTTTGACGTGGGCTCAAATATTACCAATGTGTAGCATTGTCAAATTACAACCAACACGTTGTATTTTCCCTATGCTTGATGTAGTAAATCCACAGTGCCGTCTGGTAAATTTACAAAAATATTGTAAAAATCGTAACCTCAAATAGTAAAAATACTATTTCACACGTAGGAATATTACCAAATTTATATAAATGAAAATTACAATGAGTTTGTAAAATTCATTTGTAATTTTTACAGTGTACTGCTTAATAGTTGATACGTAATAATACGTAACCTAAAACATGGATCAACATTCGTGTACTGTTTGCAATTTTCGGGTTAATTGCTTTGAAGTTTTAATTAACCATGTGATTAGATACCTCAAGAACGAACCAAATTTTAAAATAACATGAAAGTTTCGTGGCTGCGGTGCTACCATCATAAAATGGGGGTCATTTAAAAAACACGTGTGGAGAAATCATCCTCGCCATTCCAATACTGTATTTTATCACCACCGTGAAGCCCGCCCGGTAGGGGAAATTCTTCCAGATGTCACAATTTTTGTTAGACATGGCATTCTTTGACGCGAGAGGGTCAAAAAAAAAATGCTCCCAATTTGCTCCGCCCTACAAACCACCTTTGACATATCTAGCTTAATCCATAACCGATGGGTTAAAAATTAAGTTAGTTTGTTAAAAAAAAAGAAAATTTGACATTTTTGGTCGGAGTAAATTCGGAGCATTTCGGAGCACGACGAGAAAATCAAATGAGAAAATCATTTGGAAATTAGTTAAATCTTAAAAGAATTAAATTTACTGCAAATTTACTAATCACCCGTTTACTATATCATATCAATATTTTACCTTCTAATAAAGTAGTAACTCGAACGCGTTTATTTTTGTCGTATAGTTTGTAAGTAAAAGGGGGCAAAATTAACAAATAGTAAATGTAATAAAATAACTATATATAAATAAAACAGATATTTTGATATCATTTAAGAAGCTTTTGATTTGAATATTTGATCAGGACTTGTCATCAGGTATTAGTCATTGCCTGAAGATGTATACTAAAAAAATAACCCTATCTCAACGCTCAATCTTTTTAAAAATATTCTTATTAAATATTGTTATTAATTTCCGAAAATAATTAAATAGTTATTAAAATTGCTTCCAAATTAAGTTATAGTAAATTCATTATTTGACTATGAGTGTTAAAAATGAAATAGTTATACCTTTGTGTAATTATTTTCATACTAATTTATTAGTCACTTATAGAGGTGGGTGATTTTTTAATTTGTTATGTGGGAGACAAAGCATAGTAAAGACAATATTTATTGCGTCCTTAAAAGCATATTACTAGAACATTTGTTAAGTAACCCTGAGGGTAGAAGCCACAAAATTCAGCGATTGAGCTTACGACTTGTACGGCTAAAAGATGAAAATGTGACAATCTTGCATTGAGTTGAAGGAAATGCTTCGCCCATGACATAAGTACGGCTTATTCCTAGTTGTCCTTGTGGATATTAATCGAATACATGTCTTTTGTGTGATGCTGTGTCGTTAAGCTTTTTAATTAATATTTAGGAAGCTTAGCCCGGAACCATTCGTTACATCCAGAACTATATTATTATATATATTATTTTATATATATTATATTTCAAAAATGTTTTTGACATTCAGACTTTGTTCTTAGACTTATAAAATAGGTATCAATAGTTAAATATGCATAATTGGCATTTAGTATTACTTGTGTGACTAAAAACGTATGTCAAGACACTGACTTTTAAATATGAATAGTTAATGTTTTCGACACTGCTAAATTCTTTAGGAGAATTTATGGAAAATAATTTGAAACCTTATCAAACAATAAGAGTTGTCCCCTCAAATAAGCTAAAATAAAAATATCCGAATAAAGTAAAATATACCACTTTTTGACTGTAATCGTTTTAAAAAAAGTAGACAATTACACTTGCAAAAAAATTAAAATTTGAGATTCTTTTTATTTTCCCTCACCCTTCAGAGCATTGATGTAAGATTATAATAACAAGTGCAAGCTTGTAGCATTACATGGAGATTAAGAAACCTTCACATAACATTATGTTAACATGTCAATCATCGACTAAACTTATGACATGGAGGTTACAGGATAATGTTAAATTAATGTTAGGGACTTTCCCTACAAGATGTTTATAATGTACTTTTAAGGTTAACATTTTACATGCATGCGAGGGTATTATTATATAGAGTTTAAGCGGTTAATGGAACCAAACAAAAAATATTGGTAACAACTAACAACCTGACAAGTTGTCATTGATACTAAGTTACTTTCACAATTCAGAATATTATGAAATAACTACTTTTACTATGAGAATTCTCATTACGAAATTATTTTCGTTCAATCAATTTCATTACATCTATGTTACTACTGAGGAATATTTAAAGTGACCATTGAGGTTATGTTTGCGGTAGATTTGAAGTTATGTACTGTACTGCATATTTAACGACTGGAAAATAGTAAACGAAACCACGTCATAGTCTTGTTTACTAGAGAAAAAAATAATTTAACTATTTTTTGTTTTACCGCGCTTTAACTACGGTAATGTTTCGATTAACTATGTTTTTTTCTCTGTGTATATTTAAAATATATTTATCGCATTATCTTTCTATAATTTTGCATTTATATATAGAGTTATTAAGCTCTCACAAGTAATTAGAGTAATAGTGTTGTAAAATTCTCTATAAATCGTACAATAATTAATTGTACCTTTTCTTACGATAGCAAAAATTAGCCTTGTCGCTTAATACGCCATAATATATAGGAATTCTAAACTACTTCTATACCGGGAGCCGAACAGAGGTGTAAAAGTTGCGAGGACACCTGGTGGTGATAAAAATAAACATGTCGGTCAGTTTATACGGTTGGTAATTAAGGGTAACATAACGTAACATTACATTTTCAATTTTCTATAACATCATCACCATCTTACATTAAGAATACATTTTAAAGTACGTTACAAGAAACATTATTTTGACACCATAACAATCATTCGTTTGAATATTAAGGCTGTGATCATTCTGTAATCCTATTACAATGTTGTGTTCTGTGAGGGCACTTTGTCAGATCAACATTCTGATTAATCATTACAATTTATGACTGTTTGGCAAATACAAATCATATAAATAATATATAATTGTTTTTTAATGTGCCATATATATATATATATATCCATTAAATAATTTCGATTTTTAAAACAGTTCGGTATTCATTATATATCGAAATCCTGTTTCCAAGTTTTCTTAATTTCTAAAAGTACAAGAATAAATTGAAAAATATATAAATGTTAATAAAAACGAATGGATTTAAAAAAAACTGGTAAAAGATGACTGATCTTCATTGTTACCGTTTTACGACTAAAAAATTAATTAAAGGAACTCGAAATTGCGACATGGTCCAAAAATTACGTTTTTTTCGATTGCACATGTGCATTGCGACATGAATTCAGATGAAAACAAAAACTGGAAAAATATAGAAGAAATTTTAAATAAAAAATTTATGTAAAAACTAGTTTTTACTATCGATATTTGAAATACTGGTAGAAAATGATATAAATTACTGAAGGTCATAAAAATATAATTTTGCCATAATTTATTGAGTTATTGATTATGTAATGTGTAACTAAAAATATCAATTGTAATTTTCATAATAAAGATATGTATGGGTAATTCTATGAGTAATTTTTTTTTATATTACTTAAGTTTCTCCTTGTAAATTATTTTGTACGTTTGTTATTCGTAATCAAACACTTAAAAGTTGACCTAATTTTTTCATAAAAACATTATAGTGCATTTTATTAAAAAGTATTTAACAGTACAAATAATCATGTTCACCAGAGTAATCATATGTTTTAAATATACGAATCATTTTACACCTCGTAAAATTGTCATAGTTTAATATTCTGTAGTTTTATTTAAGCGTCTCAAAGTTTATATTTCTTGGCGAGTAAAAATTAGTACAATTTCCGAAGCCTCAGTTTTCGATTAACAAAAAAATAATTTTAAGTATTTCCTCCCTGTTACGTTATTCCTATTATTAACGATTTTATGTAAACAAATTCTAGATTCAATTAGTCGCGTCGTCATCTCTAGAAAAAATTAAAACTTTGTCATTTCCTAAGCCTGTCATATAATTTCTTGACACACTTTGTTTTCCTGACATATGATTTAATTGCAATTTATTATACAGCTATTTCTGAGGTAGCTGATTACGAATTTGAGTATAAATATAATTGTGAGTGTAAAAGAAAAATGCAAAAATTAACATATTTTCATTTAGCTGTCTTCTAATATAAAGGCACAGCAGATATTTTTATACAAAAATAACAAACTAGGCCGCTTTTATTTCAGTCCGTAATTTCGGATCCGTTATTTCTACTTTGAAGAATTCGAAAATAAGTGACCACTAAAACTCCCCTAGTTCCAAATTTCTACTTACAATTAAGCAGGTACATTTTTGGGAGTTTGGAACACCATTTGGCTCCACAAATTTGAAATTGAATCTCAAAAATATAACAACAGATTTATAATCCGCGACCTCGAAAACATCCGAGTAATAAATTTCAAGTTAATCGAATTATCGAAGAAATAGAAAAAAATGAGAGAAGGATACATTTTTAAAAGAAAAAGCATAAAACCAAAAGTCCTCAAAATTAGCTTTGTTGGCAAAAATCTAATAAGGCTAACAACTTCAATAAATATATATTTGTTTGTGTGTAAATACAATATATAAAAAAAGTAAAAGCAAAAGTCGAAAAAGTTAAAAAATATAATAAAAAAGAAGTTTCTGACTTACCTCAAACGTAGACAGAGATAATCCACGGATATCGAGTTCTTCTAAACTATCAGCGACTCCAAGAAAACTAGTATTCGTAATCAAGACAATCGGATTATACGCAAGACTAAAAATGCGTAATTCGTGTAATGCATGGGTAATAAGAGGCACAACTGTCAAGTCATTGTAGCTCAAATCTAGGTGATGAAGCGAAGTCAAATTTGATGCCATTTCAGGAGGAATGGAAGCGAGTTCATTATGCGCCAAGTGTAGTGTCCGTAAACGTCTAAATGGTAGTTCAGGTACCTGCAAAATCAACGTAACAAATTATTATGTATCTTTGATTTGTTTACTTTTAAAAACGTCGGATATTCAGTAACATTCTGAATTTTCATAAAAATGATTTTGTTACACTTAGAAGCGATATGTTGCTCAGTCCCAGATACAATAACGTATCTTCCAGTCCATAAAAGGTTCTTCCTCGAGTTTCTAAGACGAGTTGCTTATTGTGGCTCAAATCGAGGTGAGTAAGAGAATCTAAATCCGAAAAGACTCCATCGTCGAGCCTGACCAACCTATTGTACGAAAGATCCAGCCAGGTCAAACCCTGTAAACGAATTATAATAATTTAATTATTTCCTAGCTCTCATTTCTCATACATCGATAGACTTCGTATTGGAATTCAAATAAATATTGAGATGCCAAACGCTTAACAATTCAACCGCATGTTATTTTAATATATTGAGAGATTAGCGGGTAATGCAAATCGGGCTTCGCAATTAACTCTCGATCCCAAACGAGATCGTAGACGAAGCAGAATTTATGAGGTCAATCGGTTTATTGAATTAGAAGTACTTGAACTTATTAACTGGAGGTAAATCGGCCCATACGTGGAATATTGGAATGGAAAATAGTGGATTAAAAACTAATTCGTCGAAGATCGAATACTTGGTAATTACGTGGAAATTTTACTATTTCAGATGGAAAATTTTTGACAGACTTGTACAATGGAGACAATTTTATGTTTTACGAATGTCATTCGTTATAAAAGAGTTGTTAGCGAAGTTTAGTACTTACCCTTAGTCTGAAGATAGCATCAGTGCTGTGTACACCGGAAATCAGGTTCCAAGATAGGTCAAACGTTGAAAGACTGGCAGCGGCAGGCATCGACAGGGTTTTACTTGGCAATCTCATAAACTGATTATGAGATAAGTCGAGATTTTCAATGTTCGCGTCCAAGAAGAGATTATCCGCTAACGAACGCAGTTTATTATGTGATAAATCTACGATTCGAAGCTTTTTGAGGATTCGGAAGGATTCGGCAGGAATATCCATAATGTTGTTCCATGAGAATTGAATGACCTGGATATTTTTAGTATTACGGAAGCAGTCGAAGTCGATTTCGACGAGGTCATTGTGACTGAGATCTAGCCACTGAAGATGAGGCATGTTACCGAAAACAGCTTGAGTGACATTAGTGATCTCGTTGTGCGCAAGATACAAATGTGTCAATGAATATTCAGCTGGTTTAAAGTAGAATCTCATGATGTCCGTGATGTTATTGTAGCTTAAATCCAAGACTTTGATGTTTGACTGCATTGTCCCACCAGCTGTGGAATAAGTAATACATATTTTACCATTTTTAGTATTCAAGGAATATCAATGAAAGGTTACACTCACCAGTTGAGGATGTTTGGAAAGATGTATTATTTGCCCATAGACGGGGAATTTCATTGTGACTGGCATTGACTTTAAACGACGCTAAAGTACCAACTTGATCGAAAGATGCGAAGTCGAATTCTCTCAAGTCGTTGTACGCTAAGTCCAAGAATTCGAGATCCGGCAAATTCTAGAAATTCAGAATTGTCAACTTAATGTATCAACCGTTAGACGTATTTCTGTTACCTGGAATGCCTCGTCAACAATATTTCTTATTTTGTTTCCCCTTAAATTTATGTACTTCAGTTTATTCATGTTCATGAATGTACGTCTTTCGATGGAATCAATTGCATTGTCCTCTAGATTAATGGTCATCATCGACGCTAAATCTACAAAAGTGTGGGTTTGTAGACTTTTGATCTGGTTAAATGAAAGATGCACTTCTTCCAGTCTTGAATGTATGTCACCCTATTTGGGAGGTTTAAATAAGAAAAATATCAATCTAAACTATCTGTTGATGAATATAATAGTAGTTTTAAAAACACTGGAATCATTTGATAACCTGGAAAGTTCCCTTGCGAATTCCATCAATTTCATTATCCTGGAGTTCGATTCGTTTGATCATCCTTAAGAAATGAAATGAGGTATCTGGCATTGAGCGGATTCTATTGTTGCTGAAGTCCAAATGTATCAAATTTGTTAAAAATTTGAATGGTTTATACGGTAACTCGCTCATGGAACCGGAAAGGCCATGTGCAATCCGTAATTTTAAAAGCGAGTGTCCAACCTAATTTTAAACCAAAAAATATTTTTGTATTCGTTACAATAACATTTCCAAAAATAGCAAAGAGCTTACCTCGGCAAAAGCATCGCTATCGATAGTAGAAATGGAGTTTTCCGAAAAATCCATGTATTTGATTCCCCTAACATGTTGGAATGCGTGGCCTTTAATGGTGTTCAGATTACTTTGGACGATGCGTAACTCCTTTATGTCCATCCCGAATTCGGAGAAGTCATTGGGGGTCAATGTGGACTGTGGCATTCTAGATATCGACAAGAATCGGAGATTTCTCATTTGTCGAAGATCCTGGAGCGAAACCATTCCGTTCATGCGACCGCTCAAATCGAGATTATATAAAGAATACTGGAAACCGGTGAATATCTCAGCTGAAAATAGAAATATTGTGTTAATCCTTGATATTCATACATTTAAATTAGGTCAGTACTTACTTGGAGAAAAAGAGTGGATGCGATTTTCATGAAAGACGAGAGTACGCAAAAAGTCGTACTGCTGAAAGATGTGACTAGATAGCCCCGTAATGTTGTTTCCGGAAACGTCCAATAATTCGAGCGATGATTCTAGTCCAGCAAAGTCGGCAGACTCAACGTGATCAAGTTCACAGTCGGTGAAGTAAAGCTCCCGTATTCTCGAATCTCTGAATGCACCTTCCTGGGGATGAAATACAATTCATGATTAATCATAGTCTTCAACTGTATATCAACAATTAGAAAAGGATGTTGTACCTCGACGTATGTCAGTGGATTGCCATTCAGATAAGTCTTGTTAACTTTGTGGAAATGATGGAATGAACCAGGTTTCAACGATTCGATCTGATTGTAGTCTAACCGAAGTATATCCAATGACATCTTTACTCCCCGTATTTCGGCCTCCGCTTGAGGTTGGACCAGTCGTGAAATTCTATTGTAGCTCAGGTCCAAAATTTTCATGTGTTTCAATGAAGCTAACTGACCGTAGGGTATTGCGGTCAGCTGATTATCATTTAAGTACAGATGTGTCAAGTGTGCCATACCGTCTCGAAACACGGACGGGTCTATATCTTTCAGACTATTTTGCCGAAGATCCAGCAGTTCGAGATAAGTAAGGCCTGAGAAAGCATCTGCTGGAAGCCTATCGATTGAATTTCTACCTAATCGTAGTGTCAAAAGTGAATTTTCTAATCCTCGCCAGTTGTCAGGAGCGATTCGGGATATTTGATTTCCTGCGAAAATTGTTTAAAAAATAACTTTTGAAACATTCTCGAATCACTGAAGCCATTTGCATTTTGTCAGACAAACCTAAGCGATTGTCAATTAGGTTGGATGTATTTTGGGCATACCTGTTAAATCGAGTAGTCGCAACTTTTGTAAGTGGCGGAACGATTTGTTGGGTACTCTCACAAGGCGGTTGAAGGGTAGCTCAAGCTCCCACAACGATCTTTCAAGCCCTACGAACGCCTCGTCGGGTATATCCGATAGGGGATTATGTTTGATTTGCAGCCTGTACAAACCTACGACACACCGTAAGACACCGTTTTGTAAGCGATAAACGTTGTTCCTTATAATTCTGGTACATCAATTTTACACTGATCTCTATTTAATACAATTTACACGTATTAAAAATGATTTTAGAATTAAATTCAATGATTGCAATCTCACCAGTATTCACAAGGAATTGTGGCTCTATGGACCGTAAGCCGTTGTTCTCCAGCTGCAACATGAATACCTTAGACGAGTTGATCTGATGAGGTATTCGTGGCATTGGCACGTTATAGCAGGATACTATTCCCAAATCGGGAATGGCCTTGGAGCAAGTACACAGAGGATTGAAGTAACAGGGAGGATACTGCACAGGCATTTCATGCATTCTGACCATTGATGTCCAAAACATCAGAATAAGCGTCACGATCATCATTGCGTATCCGATCTTAATGAAGGTTGTTAAGTTCTGCAACCAAAATCGAATATTGGCTGTCTTAATCAGACGTTAAATCATTTGATGCATTAACTTTTCCCGTTTCACTCTAAGAATTTGGTGTCAATTAATGATGGGTATAGTTTAAAATATAAGATTTAATTACATTATACACCTTCAGTCCAAATTAGTTTATGTTTTCACGATCAAATTTTAGGATTATTTTTTAAACTGTTTAATGAAAGTGGTCATAACGAAGGAGCGGTGCGAAGGCGAACTCATGTTTAGTAAACGTTGTGGAAGAGGGTCCCTGAATAATTGGCAATAAGCGAAGAGTAAACACGCGTAATCATCCAATTCCACACAGCATTAAACCAGTAGACTGCCAAGTGTAATAATCACTGATTAATGGGATATCCCGCCAGTTGGATATTGATAAGTGAAGATTCCCAATCGCTGTATTCCATGTTTGGCACTCGGACACGTTGAAAAATAAAATTATGTTGTTTTTTTTATAGATATGTAATGTTTGGATTTACCATTCTTTTTTATCGGACAATTTTTTTGTTGGACGAAACCATTCGCGTGCGTCTGGAGAACGACAGTCTGGCGCAGCGACTGACTCGCCAGATACACACCGTCAGAAGTCAAGCCGCTCTACGGACTCATATACGTAGGACTCTGATCCGAGGGCCTGCCACGTATAATAAGGCTTCCGGAGTTCGCAGACAGTTCGAGTGCTTCTCTTTACCCGATTATGCTGGCGATATTCTATTAGGTCGCCGATGAAAATAGTTTCGTAAAAAAGCATATATGCGCGCGCTTTTTATGGATACAGCCTCCTTTAGAAAATATGTTTTTTTCCGAAGAAAATACCTGGCCCTGGACAGAGCAGATGATGTTTCTACGATACTTGCCAGCTTATTTCGAAAATCCTTGTAGGGTAATACTGGGGGAAATGTTTAAATGGTTTGCTCGAGTATTTTCGTTTGTGGCCAATATTAGCGTACTCTGATTTTAGTCAGTAATCAGAAGCAGGCAGAAGAATTTAGAAAATCCTGATCAGAGATTACTAAGTATGATTTTCTATTAAACAACCCCTATTTTAATGCATTCTTGGATTGGTCGAAAGTATGAGCAAATCTCAGAATCCTTTAAACTTAACAAAAGGGTAAACAAAAGGCTTACCGCTCAGGGAAATTAATTTATTTGACATTTCTTTTTTTACCGAAACATGCTTTTGAGGTTCTGCAGCTGAATGCCATGTTTACTTTGAAAATGCATTATTTTGAGAATTAAAATTCACATTCTGTTTCAAAACGGTCGCCAGTTCGTTCCAAATTATTTTATTAGGACGTTATTTCTTTAAAAATGTTTGAAATTTCATCAGCTTGAACAGATTTTGAATCGCTCATCAAGATAGGAATAACTAAAAATAATAATTTTTTTCAAAATGTAATTTCCCAAATACGCACCAATAAATTTGAATTTATTTTTAAACGGATGAAAAAGTTTCTGAAATTTCCTAAGATCAAATAATTTTTGCCAAATCGAAATTGTTTGGAAGCATATCGACATACATGAGAAGAAACATAATATTGCTTTTCTTGATTGAGCAGATAAAAAACATGCGACAGTTTGAGAATTTGAGGACACGTGGAACAGAAATACTCTGTAAAGTATGTGTTAGGATTCTAGTTACTTAAATTATCGTAATTTTCAATAAATCTTCAGATTTCATTATTGGATATTCAAACAGAGTGGCATTTCTGCCCTCCCACGGTGAGCTTGAAACAACTACACCCAAAAGTTCTTGCACACCCAATTTTTTTCCAGTATTGTTACACTGATGCCACATGATTATTTTAAGATCCAAGAGAAAATTTTTTTTGTTGGAGCTCACACCGTTTTATTCAAATAAAAAAAACGCCTAAAAGCTTCAGTTTGACTTATCTTCCTATTTACATGGAGGAAGATGTTTTGTCATAAAGTGTCTGATAATTATTTTAAAACTCTACAAAATTTTAGAATGGATGTAATAATAATCGTTTGCCATCAATTTTTCCAAAATTTATTTAAAAAAACCTCTAAAAAAGTATTTTTTTCTTCTTAATCCGTATTTACTTAAAATAAGTATATGTAGTTTAATTTATTGATGAAATATAACGGTCATTTATTCTACACCCTCTTCAGAAAAAAAGATCTTAATAAATGAATTTGCAATAATACAAATAATTTTATACATACTAACTTTTTATATAAAAAAGTGAAAACTGAAAATTGAAAATCAAATTTGACTTCGAAATATTGCTAGTATGAAAAAATGTCTGGTAAAACACTGATTTTTTTAATGCAAATAACAAGGGTCTAAACAAAATCAAATTTTACATGGATGATTATGCCCTTGGTTTGAAATACTTTTTGTGAAAATTTCAAAACTCTATCTGCCATATTACAACAGCAATTGCAGTTTACCTGATTTTCGTTTTTTGGCTTTTATGACGAAACAAATCATCGAAAAATTTCTAAAAAAGCACAGATCTTCTTTTTATTATTGATTAACTGTGATTTTTTACAGAATTTTTAGGCCAAAAATGTCGCGAACAAATTTTTTTGTTATCCCGAATGTCGGTGACTTCCCTGGCGAGTACTATATCAAGTTTTTCACCATAAATTCCTAGTAAAGTGCCACATTTTCTTCAGATTTTTTGGAGCGGAGCCCAATAGTTAAAATAATATTTCTGCCTTTGAAATGGTTTTTAAATGTCTGTTTTTAAATCTCTAGTTTTTAAATGTCTTTTTTTATAAATGTCTGTTTTTTTAATGTTTGTTTTTTTTAAATAACAGGTTTTTTAAAGTCTATTTCTTAAATCTCTAATTTTTAAATGTGTTTTTTTAAAATGTCTGGTTTTTTAATATCTGTTTTTTTTTAATGTCAGGTTTTTTAATGTCAGATTTTTAAAGCGCCAGTTTTGTGATTTGTTGGGCTTTTGATGCGCAATATGATCTTCGTAATCATCCAATAAAAAACCTGAATAACCAAGAACAACATTCTCAAATAATCATGAAATATTTGTTCAATTGTTTTGTTTTTTTTTTAGTATTATTTATAGTATGATGTCCGAAATCAACAGGTGTTCAGGTCAAGGTGACAAAAAATGATTATGAGATGCACATATCTATTCAACATTCATAGGAGGGGTATGTTTAATGAATGAAAGTAAGATCAGCATGTTTTTACACAAATATTAAGAAAACGATAAGGTGAATACCATAAGCACTGACGAAGGGGAAAATATCATTGATGTCAACAACGCTGTAGATCGTTGGGTTGAACTGACCCTAGGAGCTGTTTTCACCTCGAGTGTACATGTAAGGGTTCTGTATTCTCCTCCGTGCACACTTGATCATTAAACAGAAAGAAATGAGTCAAATGCGTGAAGATGAGAAGCTAACATTTTCACGTTAGTTATACTTCAATAAAATAAAAAAGTTGAAGTATAAATTTAGTAGCATTGTCGAGTAATGTTGATTGTTATAATAAAATTTATCCTAAAGTTTAATTCAGTAAAGGATGTCGCAGTTTTTCAATTGATTTTTTGAAGACCTGTCCAAAACACCCAATTTAACCAATTTTCTGTTGGGATAAGTGATAGTTATGATCGATTGCTAAATGGAAAGTATAACTTTATTCTATAACATCTTTAAGAACAAAAGAATTTCCAAACTCGTTTCTATACAGCTTAAGGGGTCGCTGATCACGAATCAGATACCAATTTAAAAAATTCATTACTGAAGATACAAGATGACTGACAAATTTTTCAAAATCAATCTAATTCCATTTGCTACTCGGATGTCCATAACATAGCCGACTATGAATTAAACATGACACTGTACAAATCAACTACATAAAAAAAGATGCTCTGAATATACAAGAAATTGGTTAGGACAAGGTTGGTCTAGTATACTGAAGTTACGGTTTTAAAATAAACAATTAAAAAGTTTTGACAGAACGCATATGATACTATTTTTATACACATTTATTTAACTTTGACTTACAGATTTTAAGTTATAACCTACATATGGGTAGAAAAATCCTAAATTTTACAAAACCATAAAACTAATTTAAACAAACACTTTAACAAATATAAATCAATAAAGAGATAATTTTAATAATTCTTGATGATTTAGAAAATCCGATGTGTTAAACAGATGCTGTCTTAAAAAGTGTACATCCACAAGTTTTCTTCGCCTTTCCAGTCATAAAAATTCCTAAACGCCGACATCAAAAAAAGGTACACACGCACGTGAACTCACACACAAATAACCTTTAAAAATTGACAGAACGTGAGCTGTATTTTTTTAATTTAAACAAAACTTAATAAAAAATATTCATATAAAATATCACACCGTGATTCTACAAAATTGTCTGCATATTCTGGCATAAACAATATATATTTAAACCATAATTCACTATGCAAATCTAATAAATAAATCCATAATTGAACTGAATTAGTATAAACAAATTAACTTTTTACTACTGACTTAAAGTAAAGCTAATGTCATTTTCAGAAATCTACATGAAAATTTATAAATAAATAAAATGTTTTTCATATACTTACTTATATGCACATACATATAGACACACATACAACTACTCACCCGAGCCACGTCCAAGTTTTTTTAATTCTTTTCAATTTTATACAAAATAATAAATAAAAAAATCACGAAAGAAAATGTTATCACTCATAATCAATTTCTCCATATTTGAGAACAAAAAATTCGTGGAATTATCAAGAAAATCCCGAGAAAATAATAAAATAATATTAACCAGCACAAACCAATTTTAACGCTTAATTAACAAATTCTGCATGCATTATTACCAACAATAAGTTACCTAAGTATCTAGTCATATTATCAACAAATATATTTTTATATATATGTATGTATTTCTTAAAAAAGACCCGGATATTATTTTCAAACGTAATAAATAGATTATTTAGTGATATAAAAGAATTAATGACAATTTTTAATATCTTTTCTTTTACAAAAATGACATAGGTTAAATTTTAAAATAGTAACATCCAACCTTATTTGAATATTGTTAATTTTTACAAATAACTAACGAACAACATAGCTTTGTGCAAAGCAAATTACTTAATAATTAATGTCAACCAATAATTCATTATCTAGATATTTATTAAACCAGTATTCCAACCTTTTATTTAGTCCTTAAAAATATATAAAATTTGAGCACATAAAATATATTTTTACTAACATTAAAATTGATTTGACAAATTACTCCACTTCTAAACACGCTACTAAGTTCGTTCATGTTTGTGCAGACAGAGAAATATATTTTGTAAAAAAATCATTTATCGGAAAAATCATTTTTGCAACATTTCAATGTTTTTAACAATTTTTGGAAAAACGAGCATCTAAAACAATCGTAAAATCTCCTTTCACTTCTCTACCCTTCGCCCTCTCCACGTTACCAAAAACGCAGGCCAACGAAAATAATATAAGGGGCTTCGACGGGAACACCAAATTTTAATCTGAAGTATCTTCGAGTCGGGAACAGCTCCAGCCCATTCCGCAGCCAGAACAGCTCCGTACCAGATCCGCCAGAATAGTAAGTAACTTTACCAACTCCATTCCTCTATTTCTCGCAAAATAGGATCAACACGAGATATAGCATGTCCGATCAGTAAATCATTAAAAAAAAAAGATCAAAGATCATTGATCACGGTGAACTGTTCCGACGCGAGGACTCGGGTTGATCCGCCAAATGCTAGACTTTGAAAACTGTCAGTGTAGTGAAGTGTTTTCCTAGGGATCGAGACGAAAACTAGCTTCCGAGTGGTAAACGGTGATCTTCGATCAAGGTTAAATTCTCCGACGCGAAATCTCAAATCGATCCATCTCCTTGGTTAATCCTGGGATTGGATCCAAACTGCTTCGATGCATGATCGATTTTCCCCCTCAGTATTAGCGACCTTCTCGTGTATTTACTAACCTATTCTTTACTTACCTCACCTATCCTTTTCTATTGACACCCCGATCCACTCCCGAATACAATTTTTAGTGGAGTAAAATTAGATTTTGGCTTGAAAAAATGTTCCTATCGACTATTTTGGGCACTTATTAAGGGAAGTGAGTGCTACTTTTTTTATTTAATAATTTGGTGCAGAAATATGGTTTTTTATAAATAAATTTTTAAATTCAATTACACTGAGTAACAAAAAAAAGTCGATTCTTGTTTATTTTAAAATTTTTATGTTTATTGAATCTTTAGGTCTCAGTGAACAAAAAAAGAGGTTACAAACCTTTTTTCATTCGGTCAGTTCCATGCAAATCGAGATAAAAGTGCGAAAAAAATTGCTTTTTTACCATTTTCTTAATCCTTATGTGTCAAAACTGCAACATCGTGCAAATTTCTAGTAGGGCTTAAATTGAAACCTTAAAACATGAACTTTTCGACGAAAAATTAAAAAATCACTATTAAAAGTGGAGGACCTATAATCGTCGTTTTTGTAAATTTTAATAACTGGGCGTTATAATTGTATCTGTAGCAAATTTCAGAGGCAAATTTCGTGTTGTATTTTATATAAATGTTTCTCAAATACTACAGCTTTAATGTAATAATATCATTGATGTTAATAAAACTACATCCTTCTTAATTTTTACCTGTATCGAAAAATAAATGTTAGATTTGTAATCAGAGACATCGAAATCCTTTGGGTAACAAAATCGTAAAGAAATTCGAGTAAATTACAAATATTTCGGTCACCATATTGGATCTGCCATTTTGAATTTTGAATAGTCATTAGCAACCTCAAAAATATCCGAGTAACAAGTTTCAAGCGAATTCGCGTAATATTTTTCATTTAATCCGCCATATTGTGTTCGCCATTTTGAATTTCTTAAGTCTAACTTTGCATTCATCATCAACAACTACAAAAATCATAATGTGACCATTTAAAAAAAAATCGGATCATGGAAAATCGTTTTCTACCAGTTCTTGTCACGAGAGCTATTTTTTTCTTCAGGTGCTTCATAAATTAAGTCCTCCCACTATTAAAGTGATTTTTCAATTTTTCGTTTAAAAGTTCATGTTTAATCTTTCATTTAAGCCCTACTAGAAATTTGTATCACGTCGCATTTTTACTCATAGGGATTAAAAAAATGCTAAAAAAGCAATTTTTTCGGACTTTCATCTCGTTTTGCATGGATCTGACCGAATGAAAAAAGGTTTGTAACCTTTTTTTTGTTCACTGGGCCTAAACATTCAATAAACTTCAGAATTTTAAGATAAACAAGAATAGACATTTTTTTTTATCTAGTGTTATTATTAAAAAAGTAATGATGCCATTCAAGAGAGGAGGAAATTTCACAAAAAAATGTCGGGCAGTCGGCTCGTTCGAGTGCGCGTGCCGCTCAGAAGTGGTTGTATTTTTTAAAAGAACTAAAAAAAATTACAACAGACCACTTGGATGTTATAAAGGATTCATTTTAGAAAGTATTAGAGTATTTAAGTATTTTTTTGAACGCTGTACGTATTACATGTATCCCCTTGAAATGAAGCATTGTACGAACTTTTTATTATTTCGTAAAATTCGATGAAATGTGATAAAAAGTAGGGGAAAAAATAAACAAATCATGGACCTTAGATCTAAAAGGATTATCTAAAATATGTATTGTTGCAAAAATAATAGAAAAATTTATTTTACAAAATATAAGTTGGTCAATTTTTCTAAACTGCATTTTCTACTTTGTGTTTCTTACTTAGATCATTAATAATTCAGCCTTAAAAAAATATTATAACCCATTTTATCTTGTCTCACATTTTCTTCGGCCATTTGGGATCCACCATTGTAAATATTTGAAGATATCAAATTTGTAATTGAAGCACCCAAAAAACCTAAAAGCATTAATTTATTCGGTTAATTTTGCAATGTTTCTGATTTCCATCGGCCATTTTAAATCCGCCATTTTGAATTTCTAATATCTGACATCAAATTCGTATTCAGCAAACTCGAAAACCTCTGGAAAATTACTTTCAACGTTTTTCAACGGATTATACTCGATATATTTAATTTTCCAACTAATTTCACGTACTTGTTGTTATTAAATAAATAAACAATTAGCACCCAACTTCAAGAGGATGCATTTTTTCTTGATATTATTACAAACGATTCCAAAAGGTTCCATGACAAAATATGAATCGGAGAATTTTTTTCAAGTTACAGCCATTTTTTATCTATTTTGACTCCACTATTCTGAATTTACATAACACCCCCATCTCGGCTTAGCAATATTTATAACCCCACTCTTTTTTTATTTTTGCAGTGAAGGGTGCTCAACAGCGGCGTCGAAAGAGACGGGCTCGCCTCGCCCTGGCCGCCCAAGAGGCCGTGCGGATCGCCCACTACCAGAGGTCTCTCGACCCTGACCTCTCCTCAAATCCGGTTGTATTAACCGAGCTGGCTAAAGTGCGCAATTTTAAAAAGACCCCACCTTCCGCTACACCTCCCCCTCCTCCGTCCGACTCAAATCCAGTACCCTCACCACCTTCTGAAAAAGATCAACCAACAATAATTGAAGAAGAAAAAAAATTGATTGATAAATAAATTATATTTTTACGAAACTACCGATCTACGAATTTCTATATCCTCTCATCCCTCCACATCCAGCAGCTTCCGGTCGTCTACGAACCTCGATACCTTTCTAGCGACTGAACTTCAAAATGTCGGAATCAATGTCGAAAACGAAATTGACTCAAATTATTTGATTTTTCTTGAACTGTGACTCTCTGATTGCAAATCTATAATTCGTTACAAGAAATTCAAAATATCAGATTAGTCGTGTTATATTTCTAAAAATGGCTACCCAATAAATTCGTAATCAGCAACAGTTAATGTAAGTTTCTGTAGTTTCCGACATTCTGGACAAATGTGGAGTGTGGCGCCATCTGGGAAGCCGACCTACAGCACTTGTACACCCAAGAGCAACGATTGTTTCCCTATCGATATCTTTTATCTTTATTTTCCCCTATGTCTCTGTACTTGAAAAACAAAGACGAAAAATATCGATAGGAAAGCAGTCGTTGCTCTTGGGTGTACATCATGTGATTACCGACGGGCACCACAACTGTGCCTCTGCGCATGTGCAAAGGGCGATCGAGCATATATTAGTCTCAGTTAATCAGTTCTCTACAGAGGGAGCTGCCCACGAATTTCCATACAGGTGTGACAAAAAATAATGTACAATAGTGACTCTCGATGGTAAAAAATCTGCTACTCATCACCCTCGTTGAAATGACTTCGTTTCCGCCCTAGATACGTAATACACTATTGCTGAGATCTCCAAAAGCAATTAAACTTATTTATTAAATTTGCAGGAAACACTTTGGGATATAAGAATGAAAATAAATGAAAACACATTTTAGATGACATTTTCATATATTTATTATATGAATATAACTCAATACAATGCATATTACCGATGATAAAATTGTCGAGCATTCAATACTTATTTTAGCATTGCGGCATAAACGCGTAGAAAATATGTTGAGCTCTATGGACGTACCTTCGCGTACCAGACCCAGCTGGAAAATACCAGTTCTCGATAAATCGAAAACCTCATACACCGTTCCAAAAAGTTCTTCAAGTCTAATGGTTTCATTTGTACGTTGTCGTTTCTGACTAAATATAAAGTTCGTAAAATACTCGTAGAAATTAAATTCTGCACGAGTTTCAAAACACCTTTATCCCCATTTCACTACTTTTTATCTCATACAGTTTAATAAATTACTCGAGAAAATAAAATTTTTACTGCCGAGGTACTATTCCAGCGGGCCGAAAACGGCTGATAATAAATAAACTCTGCATCTCGTCAATCAAGATCGTTGATTTTTTTTTATATATCTGTAAAAAAATACGATCTACGTCCATAAAACAGATACACATAAACACTTTTTTCTCGCAGAAAAATATACTTGTAATAATCAAAATACATATCACGATTTTCATCACTTTTGAATCGTATATCACTTTTCTATTTGCACGTCAACAGTCTCCGTAATGTCGAAACCCGAGTTTCCGTTTTTTTAAGAAAAACAGTCGGAAAATGGGTTCGATTCCATACTTTCTCCTTGCGCTCTACCGAGTGGTATATAAGATTTACTTTCCCTCAACCGTTATTAACTTTAATAGACATTCTTTAAAAGTTAAATGCTAAATACTCTGACAAAATATATAAGTGTACGCCGACCGGCAAGAATTCGAAAAAAACTCGGATATTCATAAAAGTTTCAGGATTTCCTGAATTTCGAAATAGTGTCGATAGCTTTCCATTCTATCTTGGGGTTTTTCGAATTCTTTTAGAGTGGTAGTCACCGGTTGGCTGGTATCTTCTTGATTTTCGCATTTAGGCATGAAGTTCTTACTCGATATACTCGGAATGATGTCTGTTTTCGTTTTTCGCTAATTACGAATCTTCTGTCCGCGATCATACTTCCAGAAGAGTTTAGACAGGAACGTACTTGAGCATCGAGACATAATATCCCGTACTACTCACATTCATCGAAAACACCAAATGGAAAATTAATTTCTCAGCTTTTTATCATTTTGTTTACTACTTCAATAGTTCTTTCGCAAGTCGCCAACACGAAAAATGAATCACTGAGGAAACAAACGATTAAGAAATTCATGTAGTTTGTGCTTTCTCACAATGTTTTGTAAAAGCCGCACACGTGATTAAATCCCTTCTCTGTATAAGCGTGTTTCTTCCTACGTAAATCAAATACGACGTAATCTGCAATACTTGGTTACTAATTCAGTCGTGAATCCACTAAGTTCCGTTGCGATGATTACAGAACACTCGAGCTCTTTCAAGTGTCGACCAACATATTGGTAAAAAAAGAAAAACTGCATTTTAAAAGCAACACGTTCAATTCCGTTTCGACTTGTTGACACCCCTGTTTAGAGCTGATTTCAGAAGCGCGTTGCGCATAGACGTCACAAGTTTTTCCAGTTCTTCCACCTTCATTTTCAAAATTCGATTGTCTTTCTCCAACTCACTCGCTTTGTTGCCCATCTCCAGTTCTTTCGCTTTCTTGTTCATTCTGGACTTCCTGGACGCTTCGTTGTTCTTAACTCGTGACTCGCGGTATCCGTCGTCGTCATCGTCATCGACGTCTTCGGAGTCACTGTCCAGGTAGCGTTTCCTTTTGGACCTTTTTGAGGTGGTGTAGCTTCTCTTCGTCCACGAGCTTTTGCGCGGTGGCGATTCCGGTGTATCCGGAGCTTCCTCCTTGATGGTCTTCGTGTACATGCCACCTGACCTAGTTGGATACCTAGGTTGAGCTTCTTGTTTTTGATTATCGATCGCGGGATTGGTTTCCGGCAGGTCGATGATGGTCGAAGCTTTTTGCGCTGGCTCAAGGATCGCTGACGTGCTAACAGATGAAGCTGAGACTGTTTTTCCAGACTCCGTTGACACGTTGCTTACGGACGATGGCATTTCCTGCAATTACGGAATGAAATTTTAACACTGCATGTTAACATTTTTCATTTGAATAAGTCTAAGCTTGGTATTGGACTTGAGTTCGTTTCTTAAATTTATATTTTAAGGGGGGTATGGTACGTAGAGTAAAGTGCTGTTTTCACTGAATTACATTACCGTTCAGACGTAAAATAATGGCTACTAACCTGTACGAAAATGAACATTTCAATTAATTTCTCTTGCATAGCATGACCAATCGATCTAATTTCTTCTGCCGAACATTTATTATATATTTTTCATTAATCGACATTAATTTTGAGTAAACCTGTTTGTTAATTATGTGCAAATCACGCACACAAATAATTGAAAATGCCATTTTACATAAGACACCATGTTAACCCTCCCTGATCACGAGTTTTTCTTTTCCCATATAGAAACAATGTCATTTGGACGAGTATACTCGTCCTTGTGCACAGGAGGGTTAATAGGCACAGAATGTTTTTCATAATTTCTCAACACTGTAATACACAAATGACACAATGAGGGAATTCATTTTATATTCACACATTAACGTTTAGTAATTTTGTTATCAAAATCTGTTTGTTAATTCTTAACCATACCAATCTCCTTAAAATTAAAGTTAGATAGCACCTCATACATGGAAAGAAAAATTGTTACCCCTTAGCGGCTACATGGAGTAACTAATTAATTAGAGGTAGCTAGTGAAATTAGAGGTATAAACCCTTTGAAAGTGATGCAAGCAAGAAAGTTTTAGCCCTTAATATTGAAAATGGAGGGAGGAGGATTGAATTTTTTTTCTGACCCAAGCCATTTTTGCTGACTCACGTATATAACCCGTGTTTAGAACGTCTTCTACTAATTGACCGGTAAAAATCGTTAGAAATGTTGATTACGATATCATGTATATATTAATGTTATTATAAAACAATAGATAAGATGTTTTTCAGCGTGTTGTAATGAGTTACCAGGATTAAGAAATTAAACTTATGGGAAATCTTTGGGCTCCACTTTCGTTGTTTTTCGACTCAAGATTGGGATTGCCAGAACCCAACTCGACGTCATGCATGCTCGACTCTTATACGCACTTAACACACCGAGAATAAGAGTATGTTAAAAAACTGTGAGTAAATGTGAAATAACTTTTTAAACTTGGAAATTAGATGAACATCGCCAGCAAACATGAGTAGCATATCATTCTCTACACTGACAGAAATG
This sequence comes from Trichopria drosophilae, assembly GCA_030407085.1. Lineage (NCBI taxonomy): Eukaryota > Metazoa > Arthropoda > Insecta > Hymenoptera > Diapriidae > Trichopria > Trichopria drosophilae. Next base: position 19,078,537 of record CM059583.1, on the reverse strand, counting down.
TCCTTTACCCAGTATCAGAATTGTTATAACCATTAAAAGAGATTCTTGTAGATATAGGGACAGTGGCATTTCTTTTACCGGTTTAAAAACGGTAGGTTATAGCGAAATCGATAATAAACCATCTTTTTAAAGTATGTCTTGACATATTGGCATACTCTCTTGCAAAGGAGTATACCAAATGTTTGAATAAAAATATGTTTGGGCCGTTAATAATTAGAACTGTTTGTTTATATACTTGGGTTCTGATTTATAAGATTAGGATAAGTTGGCTGTCGTCCTCTTCAGCCCACTTTCTCCTCATCGTAATTTACTTAACCTATAAAATAAATGAATCTATAGAGGAGGTATATTCATTTAATAGAATTTCTGTTAACCCTCGATAAAAGTGACCATTTTAATAGGCAATTCTCATAGTGTATCAGCGAAAAAAGGACTAAAGTAATTGCGGAAGAATAAAGCAATAACATGTGTAATTAATTGAAGGTAGTTCACCTGAAAATCAGTTTTCTTTTAACTTTTAGAATATATTAATTGGAATATTATTTACATACTGAAAATTTTATAAGACCCAGCGGTGCCGACTCGAAAATAATCGCCGTCAAAGTTTCAACTTTTTATTTGCAATCCTTACATAAAACCTCCCCCCACCGTACATTTTTTGTTATAACATCATTTTCTTCAGATTTAAAAAAAACTAACATGTGATGTAGAATTTCACAACAATTCTAGCAGAATAAAGAACAGTAAAGTTAGTGGTGTCGTTTAGGATATTTCGTTCATTGAAATAGGGTGCTTTTTATCATTTTCGAAATTCTCTGCTGTAAAATTTGTATACCTAGGAGTGGTATGCTGGTCTGCCACAATATTTTCTATCAAAGGTTACATGTGCGGTATGTATTTTAAAGATACGAGCGCGCTGAACTTTTAAGCGTGACGCTAGGAGGTGAACTACCTTAAAATTTAGCATGGCAAGTTCACTACACTGCAAAAAAATCGATGTAATTTCACTACGTGTTGCGTTGAAAATAAATCGATTTACGTTTGACGTAGGACAAATACAAGCCGTGTGTAAAATAACTTCGTGATACGTCGTAAATTTACAAAAGGTGTATAAAAATACCACGTCCGGCAATAACGGAAGCAGCCATTCCTGATATTGTTTTATACGCGCCAGTGACTCTGATGAGAGCAAATCTCTGAGCCATCATGAGTTTTCTCTTGTTGTCTGCTAGAAGTCTATCCTGCTAACCGGATGCCGCATAGGCAGCGATCGGCACGAATAACCCTCCGTAAATCCTTCTCAGAGCCTCAAATCTGAGGCCCCAATCGCTTTTAGCTACTTGGACTAGGGAGTTGAACAGTTGTCTAGTTTTTGTTGCGATATTGTTTACATGTGTATGCAATTTCAAGTTAATCTGAAAGGTTACTCCTAGGTATTTATATTCTTTGACTATTTTAAGGACTTTATTGTTTAATTTGACCGTGGGCTTTAATGAAACTACTCCTATTGTTGCTTGTGTATTTTATATGAAGAGCAGCCCTGCAGAAAATCTAAGTGACGCGCGCGTGTAAGAGAGGCAACTGTCCGAAATGTATATGCTACTATATCAATATATTTTTTGAACAATAAATTATATTAGGGTGCGCTGAAACTTCTCTAATCTTTCGGTATTCCGTACTACTTTGAATCTATGCCAATACCCAACAAACTACGAAATATACGGATTTGACATTTTGCATTCTACTTCTTTCATTGGTGTATTGATAGTCAGAGTTGCGGCATAGAATGGCTTAAACCCTCCTGAGCCCCAGTTTTTTTTTCCCATACAGAAAAAATGTAGTTTAGACGAATATATTCATTCGTATGTTGCAACTATTGACAAACCATAGTCAGATTTCGGCACCTTATTTCTAATATGATTGTTAAAGGCATGTTGATTATTCAGGAATGTCTGCAGTTGATTTGTTTCACAAAATTAAAAAGTAACCTCGTAATAGCGAGATCCTCTATCCGGATTTAATTTTTTTCAGGAACGTAAGTATTAATTGCAAAAGCTGTTATCGGTACCCCAACCAACAAGTGTCTGAGTTTCAAATTTCGCGTGACAAGATTTTATAAGCCAATCGCGCGAAATTTGAATGTCAGACACTTGTTGATTCGGGTCACGGATAAATTCATTTAATAATCTATTAATTCTAAAAGTAGTTTAGTATTTCAACTTTCCAAAGGAGTTGGTATAGTAGTTTCCACTCGAGTTTTTTCATAACTGAAGCAACAGGTTGCAGGTGCTTTCATTGTTTTAGTTTTTAACGAACTCAGTTACAACGACCAAGAATAGTACGGAAAATTAGTGAATAAAATGTATACTTACATCGCACACGTAAGACAGAAGATCGAAATTGTCAATCCCATTAGGTTCCAAAATGGGAAACACGTCGCAAGTGTCGGTCGGAACATTGACAAAGAGCATTTTATCAGAATCTTGTGAGTCGACATTATTGGACACGATATCGGTATATAATGGAACGTCGGGTTCCAAACCGTTATACATTTCAGGCCACGAAACGTTGCTGGTATACGTCTGATTCGGCACCTCCTTCTTCACTTCTTGCGACATGTCGCTAATTGGTGGACACAACCAGCTGTTTGAAGGAATATCGCTGGTGTTTTTGTTTTCGTTCGAGCTGGTGTGTCCACTTGTATTGTATTCTTGCCCGTCGTGCTTGGCACACGTAGTTGGAACTTGAGCAATTGTTTCCTTGAAAGTCCCCGTTTCAAGAACGTGATTCAACCCCCTCGTGAACCCCTCTTCCGCGGTTGAGACGTCGCTACCCTCGTATCTCATGCCTGTAAAGAGATAGGTGTTGACAAGGTTATTAAAAAATTCCATCGTATTTGAGAACAAGAGCTTTCATTTCCAGAATTTACTTTCCAGGCAAACTTTTCTAGTTCAAGTTATTTTCGAATTTTATATCAAGAATTTATTGCCTTCTGTATGGAGAAACAATTGGAGGTTTTATACCAGGGTTTGGCCAGGGGAGGTTTTATATCATGCTTTTCATTTCATGGCTTTCATATCCTCTAAAGACGTGGACCGTGACTAAAACCACGAAACCACGCTGCCGAAGGATGACCCCATACTCCAGAGGATGGAAAAGCCATTAAACAAAAGCATCACGGAGCAATAACTACAAACTTTTTTCCGTGTACGGAGCGACAAGTATTCAACATTTAAAACAAAATGCCGTTATCACCATTAAAAATAAAACTGCAAACAAAGTGTCATGAAATTTATCTTGATATCTAGAGATGACATCATTGGCATTTTATTAGTAAAATATTTAATAACCCTAATAAAATATTGTTGTAGGGATGTGAATGATAATTAACGTATTGAGTAAATTAAAAAATCGCAATTCGCCAAGCGGCCGGTCTGTAAATTTATGAACTAGATCATTTTCTTGTGTTGTCCGAAAAAGTGGTTACATTTTGCACTATTTTTTGTTTTCGTGACGGACAGCAGCAGCACTTTTTGGGCATATCTGAACTAGCGTGAGATTGGAATAACATGTAACAGAATCAGGAAGAAATCACTGAAGCAAGAAATATACCGAAATTCATTCCGAATAGTTTGCTACGATTACTGTACGAAAAAGAATTGGTTGGGTATGTTTGTAATTTCAGTAGAATTACAGCAACAAAGTGATTTTTTCTGATCATTTCTTAGAATTCCTGTATTTCGTCGAAGAAATCTTGAGGTGAGCGAGGAGCAGCGTCATATTGCTCATAGAACACCGGAATTGTAAACATAATTATGTAAAATTAAAGAAATAGTTTTTTATAATTTTTTCGAAAGTCCAGCAAATGTAAACAGTTCGTTGGGTCGCTGCCAAAGTGTTAGCGAAATCGGTTAGACCGTATAGAGAAAAACCGGAAATAACTTGAGGTGAATAATTCGTTTTTCAAAAAACATGTAATTTTTAAGTATTTGCAGCAAATATAAAGATCATGAGTTATATATTCGAGTGTAAAAAATGTTATTTTTTAAAACCAAAACGTCATCAAAATTAAGATTTACGGCAGGATTAAAGGCGTCATTGGTGGCCTTATCTTATCAAATTAATTTTTTTACTTGCCTTTGCGGCGATAGATAAGGCAGCGGATCTATTCGTTCGCCTTTGATTTGCGGTACGAAGTATGCAAAACATAAAATCAATTACCTGATATTTTAGAGTCCATTATCGATTCACCTACAGGAAAGTCGCATTGTCCTTGGAACATAGCCATACACCAATTGCTGAGATCTTGAAAGTCCTCCTTCCAGACGGGAAGTGTTGCATTGTCTTCGTCGATTGGTCTGAAGTTGTTTGGTGTAATATCGCAAATGTTGTCGAAGGATTTTTTGAGCAGGTTTGTATCCATGTTTGGACTCAGCAGTGGAACCGTCTCCATCTTCATTTGGCCGAAGATCATGTCCTTCGGCAGATATTTCACGCCACGAGAAACAGATGACGGACACACCTCGCTTTTGCATGGTTCCTTAAACTGAAAAATAAAACAATATAATCATTAATATTCGGACTTAAGGCTGTGGTATTTGTAGAATGGGATAATGTTCGCCTTTAATGGACCGAGAAAGTTCGTCAATGGAGTTTTTGAAAGAAGACTGAGAGAAGTTTCAGTCGTTAGGCGTAATCGGTATCGAGAAGCTGAGGTAATATGCTCTAAGATAACCAACGCGCAGCTTTTAAGAGGGCTGTTGTTCCAAACTAAGGTATCCGCCATCTTAATCGACAGACGGCAGCGATTTCTCGTTTTGCACCACAGGTACTCTAATAACACAGCTGTAACTTTAAACTTCTCTCAGTGAATTTGAGGGCCGATTGAATATTGAAACTGAAATTCATGGACCTTTGCAGAACTGAACTTCTAAGAGTTTCTTAAAGTTAAGTTAATTACTTCAGATAGGTCAGCATTGAAATTTTTTAGAATCTTTTTTACACAAAATATAACTACCGAAAACTGCTGTAAAAAAATTAATCGCTTAATTTAGTCGGCTAAATGAATGAATCGATAAACGCATTACGCCACGTCTTTTTAAAATGTAAACAAACGGAGAATTACAAATTATTAGGATCTATTATGAATTCCAGGCTCTTTTCTTTATCAAATTTGTGCATATTCTCTATTTGTTTATGTTTTCAAAGTTTTAAATAGAAATTGTAAAGATTTCAATTATTGTTAACATAAAAATTTATAACATAGTTTTAAAGACATATTTAAATTTACTATTTGTAAATGAGGAAAACCACATATTTAGATTAAATTTTTGTGTTTTAAAATTATTTAATTAATTGGAAGGAAATAATGTAATCGGTTATAAAATGTTCTTACATTGTTAAATGTTCTTTTTATAGTTCGCAATGCTTCATCGTGTGTCATTTATTGATTTACTTCACGAGGTACGTCCTCGATATTCATAACAATATTATAATAGACGATGTTTATCATAATTTTAATAAATTGTATTAGTAAAAATAGAATGTAACTCATGAGCTTGTAAATAGTTGAATTGTAAATAAATATACTGTAAACTGTGTTGTGTACGATTTGTAGTATTTATTAGTAAATAAGTAAATACAGATTTTAATAAAAATAAGTCTTTTACAAACAATAACTTTATGGAAGGAAAGTGAACTATTAGAACAATGGATATAAACAAAGAACCAAAATAATCCTTATTGATAATACGAAGATGAAAACCTGGAGCACCTGTTATTAACTAACATTGGCATTAAAACTCAAATGTATCTACGAAATGTTCGATTAACGCCTGTCGTCTATAATAAATTAAGCAAATTCCATCAATTTTCGTATTGAATAATTATCACAGTTTTCGGTATACATATTTTTAAAATCAACACATGTGTATGAAGAGAAACTTCCAGTGTTTATGCAATGGGTGACCTTCATCAGAAAAGTCACCGATTCTTAAGCACTTCATTCGTTTGTTTTTATACTTTCTGCCATGGCCAATTACTTAGTTTCCCCATACAGCAGTCCCCATCGTAAGTGATACGGTCGGTTCTTACAAAATGTCGGAGGTTTGTCCAAAGTTATAGCCCCTAACGATCCCTTACTTCCGTATTTTTATTTATATCCGTACAATGGTTGCTTCTATGTGGCTCATCGAAACAATGTTGTTGGGGGAAGAGACTAGTATAACTTTGGACAAGGCGAACGTATATCTTGGACGGTAGAACCTAGGGCGGGGTCTACTGTATTAAGATTCACCTTAAGTTGTACAGAGGATAAAAGTTTTCCACGAAATTTTCGAAAAGCATTTTCTAGCACTTTCTTTCTAAGTACTAAGTATTAAACGAAAGCAACAAAAACTAACTACTATTGATATTAATATTAAGTATCTTAATACAAGGGTCTGAATTTTTACACAGAGGGTGATGGACGCGTACACACGACTAGAAATATTTCGCCAACACTGCGTATATGTGCTATTCCAGAAAAGGGTTTATCATAAAGAGCGAATATTTGTCTAGTTTATCGAAATGGTAAAGTCTTTGCCACAGTTAAGATTTTAAATTAGCTAATATAGTAATGTTTTTCTTCTAAGGAGGATCCTTTTGTTGAAATCTTCGAAATATTTGTTTTCGTGTATAATGTTAAAATAAGACATTTATACATGTTTACAATAAAGAAAATTTATTATTAGTCATAAAAGAAGTCATCACTATTTACTTACAATCGACCTTTCCACTTGCTCAATAGAAATGTTGCTGGTAGTCGGGCGCTCGTAAACGGGAGGGATTTTGGTCACCTGAGAACATAAAGAAAATTCCATCATTAATATGTTGTTGGTCGACTAAATCGGCATTTATTTGTTAAACTTTTCGATAAGCGGCTATCGAATTAAATTTAGATATTCAACGTAGTGGAAAATGTAGAATTAAATTTATTTATTCCATAAAAGTAAACAAACGAAATTATCGGAACGTTACTGCTTTTCTCTTCTTTTATCTCAAGCCATGCAAGAGTTCATCGTCAATGCACTCTTTTGTAATCTGTGATAAATATTTAAGAGTTATAGAAACTTTAATAAACTTTTGAAAGAACGCTTAATATATATTCTTAACCGGCGTCGATGAAAAATCGGAATTTTTTGAAGTTACTTCTGGAGTTTAATTAAGGATTCCTATTAAAACATGGTTCACCGTTTAACCCCTTGCATTACAATTTGTCCAATGCATCCAATTAATTCAGCGGTTGGAGAACTTTGAGTTATTGATTGCGAATATATGGTCTGGTGGTCGAAATTTAATAGAGGACACCGTTACACAGAACGAGCCATAAAATATATGGATACGGAAAATACAAAAAAAATCGATGAATATTTAATACTTTCTGATCGCCATATTGTTAATAATATCATAAATGCATTATGTAAATGTCTCAACTATGCGGAAAATCAAACATGACGTGAAATGAATAACAAAAATTATTTTCAAAGCGAGAAAAATCAAAAGATAAAATGGGTTACCAAAATGGCGCCCATGACGTAAAGGGTTTAAGGACAATACTTGAATATTTATCACTGATTCAACATAGTACACACGTGCGAGTTTCGTGTTCCATTATTATATTCTAGTAAAGATCTTGGTTGAAGTTTAGTTCAAAAGAAGAGTCCAACTATAAACAACGTGGAGAATAATGAAGTTTATAAATCACGTACGTAATAAATAATAATTATATTTGCCTTCAAATATAGAAAGGAGAATATGAATTGTTAAAATATTGACTTAGTCATTAAACTTCATTTGCAAGTACAGTTAAGAAATAAAAAGAAATAATGAATAAATATACGCACAGAATGTTATGTTGTTTCTTTTTCAATCTCTTATAACAAAATTAAAGACTAAATAACTATAGAGAAAGTGTACCACAAGTAAAGTAATGTCTTGATAAAAATAACAAAGTGTTTATTAAACCTCTTTAAACCGTACTATTTTTATTTATATCCAGACTTCGATGTCACACCTACAGGGTTCTAGAAACTTGTTTGTTTTTCTCTCCATATTTCAATAATTACTATGGTTTCACACTATATTATCAACACTCGTCAATTTTGCTATTTTTATAATTAATTGACTGAGAAAATCTAACACGATAATAATCTAATTCATTTCTTTGTTAGCTATACTTTGTGAAGTTACGTCAACGGTGATAAAAAGTTATTAAACTCGTTAATTGCTTTATTAAATTGAGTCATTGCCATTAATTTAGTTCCGCATTACAAATATAAATTGGTAATATTAAAAGAAAACGAATCCTCGGTGTATGGAATGTGTTGCGGGCGCCATTTTGTAACGATTAACAAAACATTCTGGCTGTCGGTCGCCGATGAAAAATATATTTTGCATATTCTTGTTTTTAGTCGCAGGCCGAAATGGTTAGCAACAAAAACAAATAAGACAAATTAACGCATTTTTCATATGTAGCAGCGTCGAGTGACCTACCAAGGTGATATTATTACGCCGAAGTCCGACGACCGGCTTGGAATTTTTGTTGAGTCATCCTTACTAGGCGAATCTGCAACTCTTTCACTCGCAAAATGGTTGACAACGAGTTTTCCTTATCTCGGAGTTTTATTTGTTTTTCCTGTTTCGGATCTGATTTCGTAGTCTTTTTTACAAAATTCCATATATCACCGTGTTTAAACGAAGTAGTGTAAATTATCATTAAAATAACGTTCGAGCGAAAACTATGCAAAAATTCAAACATCGATTGAAGTTCCACGAATAAATTGTTATCGAGGAACTTTTTTTCCGGTATGACACCGATCCGACAAGTCTGAACACGCCGAGTCTTATCGGGAGTACATATATCGATCAAAAATTGTTATTGTGGCGTCACGACCGGCATTACGTAATACTCGTTCGTTCGCAAAAGTACAAAAGGTGCTGCTAAATATTTAAAACATTTTCAGCGCTTCTAAATAAAGACTTCTTTCGCATAATTAATATGGTCTTTTTTAGAAGCTTGATATCCAGTGCACAATTTCGGCGAACGAACGCACCCGTTCAGACAAGTGGGTCAAGTGTTTTTTTTTTTTGCAAATGCCGGTCGATGCAGCTCGCGACAATTGTTGTTACGTAAGCCCGAATGTTTTCCCTTGGATGACTCGGATATTTTCGAAAACTTAATTATTGGAACGCATCCACAGTAGATGGTTCTCGAAGGTCATGCGAAAATAATAAGTTCATGTACTTACCCTCCCGAATAACGTGGACGTCTGTAAAGCTTCCGTTTGGGGGAGGAAAGACACCCGAGTGAAGTGACGATCGATTTCTGTGGAAGGTTCTTCCTTGCTCGCGTAGAAGCTTCTAGATTGTTGTGACCTGGTTGGTCGAGCGCACTGTCTTCTTGTTTAAACAGCAAAGATTTGTCAAATAAAAGTTTTGAAACTGTTTAGCAGATGAAAACTTTTGTTTAGTATGTGATAGAAGTTCGTCTAAATAACTTGGCGGTCGTAGTGAAACTGAGGAACTCGCGACTGGGGCGCAACAACGTCACGGTCACGATATCCTACATCCCACCATGATTTCGAGGAAATATACGCCGTGCGCGAACAACGACCAATTGCTGTTAACATGTCGACATCACCAACCAATCAAAGCTACTCGCGGGAAAGACGTCACAACAAATACGTAATCTACAAACACTCCCGCAATGACGTCCGTGTAGAATAACGATCGTCTTTTTCTTTGCTTCTCGTTCACGTGATATACATATACATGTGTGTGTGGGATTTGGAAGATTTTTTGCGCAAACAAAGTCGATCGGTAATGTACACAACATCCTTATCAACCGCGTTGATAAGCACAGGTAAAGTAAACGTTTTCGTTACCGACAAACAGGATTAATCCATTAACCCTGAATAACACAACATTGAACAGCGAATTTGGACTCTAAAATTGTAATGAAAGTGCTGTTAATTTTGTAGGACGTTACCCAGTTAACACCGAGACGTCTGGAAGTTGGGCGCAAAGCGGTCCGCACAATTTTGCGACAATGTTACTTTTTAGTCTTGAAAACAGTTCTACGACGCCTTAAAGACGTGATATGCAATCTCAGAAGACGGTCTTAAAGGCCGCAAATAAGTCGTCTTACTTAAGACATCTAAAAAAGAACAATTATGCCGTCTTTCGCAGTGACGCGACTAATATTATCATCCAGCGTTGGTAATCTATTTTTTCATATAACAGTAATATTTGTATATTTAATATTTATTAATAATTGATGGCGCACCTTATAGATGGTTTTGGGTGTGCTCTACACGATACAACCATTGTAAAAATTAAAAAATAAACATGTCATCTTGTACTCTTTTCTATCAAATTTTGTAAAAAATCTTACAGGATATGCAATGGCGTAGAAAATTAATAACGATTTCATTAACATCTAAGTGTCGAAAGTAAAACGACTTTTAAACGTTTGTTTAAAGGAAGTTTCTGGAAATATTGTAAATGTGTTAATACAATTCTATCTCTTTATTTCGCGACATAATCTCACTGGTACTATTCGATACATTTTCTTGTCGAAATTTGAATTGCGGACATTTTTGGCGGACGCATGGTTGGAAATAATACTTTTAAGACAATCGGATACACTTGGCTTTTGTAGTTCACTTTTTTCTGTTTTTAGAAATTTGTCCACCCATCCGGCTGTGTCATCACTTTCGCTAGATTCTTTATCGTCCTCGTCGTCACTTTCCTCCTCGGATTCCGATACGTGTTTGGCGATATGGTGGGCGCAATATGGCTTTGGTAACTCTTAAAAAAAAATATTTATGAATGTTTGCAGAATCTAGAATACATTTTTAATCATGCAATTTCGTGTGAATCGGAGAACGTTCGGGAAAGTTCTGAGAGTTTCTAGAATGTTCTTATTGATTCTAACATGTTGTGTTTCAAGTAACCTTTCAAGTAACCTCAGTGTTTACCAATAGAACGTTTCGGACATTAAACTCACATTCTGAAACAATCGACTATAGAAGAATGATAAATTTATATTTCATAGTATACACTACTTCCAATAATAGCGCAGTAATATATATAAAATCTGAATGATAAAGAGTTCAGAACCTTCCGCGACATTTATATGTTGCCTGATAGACTGTGCTCCAGATTGTTCTGCTATGAATAATACAGAAGTAACGAGAATGTTCTGGAAAATTATGGAGCTCATGAAAAATTGTTTTTAGACAAATATTTGAATCCTGAAAATTGACTTTCATATAGTAGTGTTGGGATAATCATTGTTGTGTATATTCTTAAAAGAGTGAGTTAAATTCTCTGGATCATCCGTTCAAGAATGAGAACTGAACATGATTAACATGTATACACCATACGTCAATCTCTATAATAGCATTTTTTTAACCACTTCAATGGTAATGGATCATATATGTACAAAAAAAATTATTGACAAACGTGGTAATGGATCATATGTGTACATTTTGCAATAACTTTTACAATTCTTAATGAATTTGCATGAAACTTCGTATACCAAGATATTTTGGGTCACTGAATCCGAGTCTGTCGTCAAAATGGGAAAATTCAAAATGGCGGATCCCATATGGCAGCTGTAAATTTTCTAAATTTATTAAAATGTGCGGCGCACATTTTTCTTTATACGGAAAACAGCTGAAAATTGTTACTCGGGGGTTTTCGGATTCGCTGATTACGAATCTGAAATCAGATTTTGAAAATTCAAAATGTCGGTTCCAAGATGGCCGACATAAATGTAAAAAATTTACTTGATTTTGATGAAAGTTGGTACTCGGGAATTTTTGGGTCGCTGATTACGAATTTGAAGTCAGATTTTGTAAATTCAAAATGATGGATCCAAGATGGCCGATATAAATGTAAAATATTACTTGATTTTTTGAATGATTAATTACATGTTAAATGATATATTTTAGGAAAAAATGGAACCCGTGTTTCACCGTTTTTCGATATCTTAAGTACAGGGCTGTACCACTTCTGGCACTTTTTTTGTTTAACAGCTACCACTGAAGTGGTTAAATGGTTACCATCAAGTCCAAAACGTCAAATTAAAGCAGTTAATTTTTGGTTAACCGACCGTACTAATTTGTAGTTTACTAATTTATTTCTCCACCATTTTTATTTAATAATATGATGGACAGTATTGGTGTTTGTTGATGAAATCTAAATAATACTTTGAGAAAAAGGCAAATGAATAAATAAACTGAAATATCAGTTCACGTCGAAAGCGTTATTTTATGATCCTCTTATAAGCAAAATCTTGGATTCCATAATTATTTGTATTGATTTTAAGAGGGAAAAAAGAAATATCGTCCCTCTAGTGCTTAACATTGGAACTATTTTGAAAATGCGTTTCGCACCAGGATATAATTGAGCACTTGGATGCTAAAACGTGCCGCGTTCTGAAGGGGAAAAGTCCGGTCGCGTAAGACAAATCGGCCGAATTTATTCAATAAACACCGTTTTCACATCGCGATATTTCGGAGAAAAATGCATTAAAAAATCTGAAATTTTCAGGATTCGTTCACTATGCATGACCGAAACTGGTAGACAAATATAAAGTAATAAAATGTTAACAGAATTGTTAATATTAATTTATAAAGTTTACGTTAATATTTAATGTAATCCAATTTATTGTTTATGTCAGTCTCTGACATATTTCCTATCCATATATGAAAGGTTTTTGAAATTTTGTTAATAACTATTTATTTTATTTTAAAACGGTAATTTTCTAGTGATATTATAAAAAAAGTATGTTGCGATTAGCTCTAAGGTCTCTAATACAGTGAATGGTATCATCGATTTCTAAATTTAAAAATATCCATGACATATCTTCTGTAATTTGGCTAAATGCTTGTTTTGTCCTATAACGGTTAAAATTTAAATTTAAGTTTAAATTATGTGAATGTGATGGTGGAAATCTTCGTTTTCCGCATATAAGTAGAAAAATACGTTGACATATCAGTTTTGCTAGAGTTGTCGAAAATTTTATCCATTCCATTAAAAGGGAACAAATGTTGGCTCCAAATCGTGAATAAATGAAAAAATGTATTAGAGACCTTAGAGCTAATCGCAACATACTTTTTTATAATATCACTAGAAAATTACCGTTTTAAAATAAAATAAATAGTTATTAACAAAATTTCAAAAACCTTTCAAATTAGGACCGATGTTACCAAAAATTTCTAATTTGAAAATTCTTCAAAAAGAATATTCAATATTAATTATTACTAGTGGTCAAGAAAATTCATGAATATCATGATGAATAAAAATCCTGGTCATACATTTACCATCGATTGTTGTAAAACTAATTATGATGTAAATGGCCACGATATAATTTACTGTACGCAATTATTTAGGAAACAACTATGTCTAAAAAAGAATCCGCACTTGTGTTGAATATACAATTTGATTTTTTAAGCAGTGTCTGTAAAATGTTTCATGTGTTAAGAATGTGTCATAACTTTATCTCACGCTCTTTTATACACGATTTTGTATATATTTGCGCATTCACGAATATTAAGAGTTGCCATCTACAACGTGATGGGGTATCATAAAAAAGCTACCATATTTATGTTATTATGTGTGCCATCTTATATTCTAAAAAACATACAAAGTGGTAAACAACAACGTCATAATTGTTTTGGAAAAATGATTTGTTTTTAATATTAATCATAATGAAGGAAATGTCTTTTAATGAGCAAGTTATGATGGAATTTTTAACAAACATTCCATCATTTTCGAGAATAAATTCGACAGATCGAACCGATATTTTTGGATATACGGGACTAATATTTATTTATTTGAGATAATTTAATTCGTTAACCAAAATAAGGTTGACAAATGTAACTGTAATTATTATAAGAGAAATACGTATGTACTTATTAGTTATTAATATCTGCCCGATAAAGATGAATCACACCACTAAATTGTTGAAAAAATATATTTATGGAACATTCGAAAAGTATTTCATAATGAATATAAATAACCATCTATGAAAGGTCATTTCATTCCAGTGTTAAGTTGAATTCTTTCAAATGTTTCGAAGAGCATCCACAGGGCAAGATGGAGGAGGGGACAGTTGTTTGTGTAAGTAGAACCTTCTATAACATACGGTGTTTACAAATTAAACGTTTCAGACATTAGTAATGATAAATCAGAGTAATGTTAAATCTTGATTTTGCAGTACATTCTACTTCGAACAGTAGTCCAGAAGTATTATAATATCTGCGAACTGAAGAGTTCAGGACATTCTCATCGAATCAGGAACATATTGTTCGATTTCCGATGGAATCCTCCAGAACATTCTACTACAGAACACAATGCAGGTAACGAGAATGTTCTAGAAGAGTATATAGTTCTGTTTGTGAAAAGAGCCTTTGATGGCAAGTACAATATTTGCAGGATAACGAATTTAGGACCTTTTATGACATTGCCGTTAGTTCGAGAGAACTCCAAATCATTTCTGTTAAAGAATTCTTCAGGAGATTCTTCTGTGAAGAGTAATTCATAATGAATGTGTCAGAAAATTCATGTCATGTACAACTTCCCAAAAATTCCCAAAAACATTTGATAAAGAGGTCTGCTATGATAACAAGAATTGTTTGGCCTTGAACATTTTTTTTTAGGTCAAACAAAAGTCAGTTAATATATTCTATTTTTACTTTTGCAAGTTTTCTGCACAAATTTTCAATAAATTTGTTGTTATAATCTCTTTTAGTAGAAAAAAAAGTGTTGGTGGATCCAACAAATAATGATAGAAACTTGCGTGTGAGCCTACACTACCTGCACTACTTATTTGTTGGGACAGACAACTTTTTTCCGTGGAAAATTTTGTTCTTTTTTTCGCCAGTGATGAACGTTATTGTTTTGATCATTAAAATATTTAAAATTATATATTTTCAGAATCTCTCATCCGCAATATTTTGTAGCATTCCCTGCGCAATATTCTGACATCAGGTTTAGGATGTTTCAAGACATTTCGAATACATCTCCAAAATATTCTAAGAAAAATACATATAGAATATTTCAAATTAAATGTTATCAGAATATGTAATTTCAAACATTTCGTTCGAGACATCTTCAGAATATTTTGGGGAGATTTCAACTGTAACATCTGTGACATTTTGGGTATACATATTTTGAAGATTTTATTTCTGTGTGGAAGGTGTACATCTTGGAGAATATTTGTTTATAATTTCTGTGACTTAATAATTATTTAATTTTCAAATGTTGTTACGAGTAAAAACAGTATTTTTTAAAACTTTTATAGTTCTGTATCCGAAAAGAGTGCAAAATACACCAAAAGTGCACTTTTAGAGTAAAGCACAAAATTTCCGACGAAGATATCCAGGGATGGCTGGATTATGATACAGGTTAAAACTGAACATTTTATAGCCTCTAATACATATTATTTAGTAAATCTTTTTTTTAAATTATTTAGATTGCAGCATTCACTTACTTTTTTGCAGGTTTTTGTTTATTTTGCACTTTTTAATGCAGTGCTTAAAAAGAAATTATTAATCGCTTAATGGGCTAGAAAGTACAAATAAATATTCTTCAAATTATAAGAAAAGTCTACCTCTTTATAAGGATTATCTTTTTTTATATTTTGATTGAAGAAAAATTTGAAAAAAAAACAATAAGAAAAAGAAATAGTTCATTTCTTCCAAGTATGCATTTCAGTCACGAATTTGTTCAGCTCTTGCTTCTTTTCATTTGCCTGACATTATGAATTTTAAACTACTCTGATATCAATTTCGTAATTAGCAACCTCGCAAATCCCTAATAATAGTTCGTAGTCCATCTTGTCATAAGTTTCTTTTAAAATTATGATTCTTTTTTTAAATAATCGGTTTTGAATACTGATCATTTTACAGAATTATGGGATATTATTATTTTTTGACATTTATTGGAATCTTTTGAAAAGTAGTTACATGACACTGGAGTCTCGCTGTGACTAAAAGGGTTAACAACAACGTAATTCTCAAAAAAATACATTTATAGATTAAAGTTATATTTTCATTAATATATAAATATATACAATATTTGCTCACGTACTATTTTACGCATTCAAAATTATCGAATTATGATATTTTTGTTACTCAACAAATGAAGAGGTCAGGAACACATTGTTCGATATCCGATAGAATCCTTTAGAACATTCTACTACGGAACACAATGTAGGTGACGAGAATGTTCTAGAAGAGTATATAGTTCCAGAAAAAATATATTTAGGCAAAAGTTTAATGGTTGTGAAATAGCCTTTGATGGTAAGTACAATATTTGCAGGATAACGAATTTAGGACCTTTCATGACAATATATTGTGTTCCGTAGTAGAATGTTCTGGAGGATTCTATCGGAAATCGAACAATGTGTTCCCGATTCGATGAGAATGTCCTGAACTCTTCAGTTCACTGATATTGTTCTCATCATTAAGGGCGTATATTCATTTGTTGAGTAAGAAATATTTTATACGTGTATATAATGAGGAGTGTACAATTTGCGCAAAATGCAGCAATTTTTGCTGAAACTGAATTAATATACGACATTTATAAATAAAGGCACTTTTAAAGTACACTAACACAATTCCTGTATCTGAAAATTTCGGTATATTTTGCAATGCCATTTAGTGCAAATGCACACAAATTTAAAAACAAATTCTTGAAATGTATTTCACTCAGCAGTGACAAAAAACCCCAATTTTATATGTTTTCCGTTAATATGTATATTACGTAGGACAACTCGTATAATAAATCAAATTACAACGATGATAATAATTTCTTAAATTTGGAGGCTTCATTAAATGTCAAGCACTTTTCTTTTAAACACAGCGGAAAAACTCCAGAATGTATGTTATATTACAAAATAAGAGTAGAATGCCCTCTAGAATGTCTCTGGAATATTCCAAATGTCTGCAGAATATAAAAAAGCGGACATAAGATGCTTTGCAAAAGTCCCTGAAATATTCCCGAGAAGATCTCCAGAATATCAATATCTCAAATGAAATGATGTGGTGATGTCATTGTGAAATTTTTTTGTTCTATGTGGGAAGTACGAAGAAAAGAAGTGCGTTTCTTTTGAACTCATGGTTTCACGTGAGAACGTGAGAACACACATGAATCTAATATTTTGTCAGATTTTTGTTTTTACATAACCCCCAAAATTTGGTCAGATTCTTGTTTTTGGGAATTTTCAGAGATCCCTACTGAAAATTCTCAGCTGAGAATTCACTGTGAGATCTTACATGAGATCTCACATGAGAATATGAGAACTCCACTGAGAATTTCCTTATATACATCCGAACTCATCTAGAAATTCAGAAAAGAAAAATATTCCACAGGCGCAATCACGGAGAAGGAAAGGATTTACACAAAATAATGCTTTTTGTGTTTCTTGGGGTTCTTGAGATACTTCAAGCTGGAGGTTTTTCAAAATCTCAATTTAAGTTCAAATTAATTATATAATCACCAACCTTTTGAGAGATTTTTGTTTTTACATAACCCCCAACATTTTGTCAGATTTTGGTATTTAGGAATTTTCACACATATCAACGGAGTTTTCACCTGATTTTTCATGTGAGTTCTTATGGTCTCGCGTGCGATCTCATGTGAGATCTCACAGTGAACTCTCAGTTGAGTTCTCAAGTGAGTTCTCAGCTAACAATTTTCAGTGGGGTAGTGTAACCCGACTAGCTTCCGGTCAGAGTCCGGTTGAACATTCTACTCGAGGTGATTTACCGAGTGATTTAATTAGTTTTCTGTTTTTCAAATTAAAGATAGAGAATGACTACAATGTATAAATAGAATTGTACGATTGCGAAAAAAACATAGTTAATTCTATGTAAGTCGCCAAAACCCAATAATGTACCTTTACAAATTGCGGGTGTTATCTTGGCAAGAAATATTTAACAGTAAATAAAAGTACAAAAAAGTAGGTTTCAACCCGTTTTTAAGTAATAGCACTTGCTAAAAACTGCTTAAAAAACTTATGTGCAATTTTTTAATTTGATGTTCAATTTTCAGTTAGTTATTGTTGCATTCACCGATAAGTTGTTCAAGCTTTACAGCTTCCGATACGATGAAAATATGAATATGAAAATATTTACCGGGTTTCATTATCTTCTTCACGTTGGTGAGATATTGCCGTAATTTTGTATTATTATCGTTAAGTGCATCCTGTTTTAAAACTGAAATAAACGTTTTGTCAGACTTAACTCTTTTTGTTCTTTATAATGCGTCAATCGTTAAAAATTCTAGAATGTAATATAAGATTATGCATGTGTCAATTCAATGGGGGTTGAGAATCTTACGTAATCTTCCTAGGCGTACAGCTTTGGTTTGATCTCCTGTCATGGCAGCCACTAGAAACTACAATATAATCACTTTTATCTTTTTAATATTTCCAATATCATCGTATCACGTATTCTCATAATCAATTTTGTCGCATCTCGCATGAAACACTTATGACTCATATGTGCCAACATAAATTAATTATAAACATATACATTAGGGTGCTGAAAAATTCAAATGTTGCGAATTAAAAATCGTAACCAATAATTAAAAAACAGACCTACAGATACAATCAAAATTTGGTTATTTGTTCAATATATTTTAACTTTGTATTTAGGCCCTGCATTATTTCTTATAGTGATTTTTATTAAGTCTTACATCCTTAGTACACTAGTAGCCTTATGGTTTTTTTTAATACTATAATTTTAGACATTTTTGGCAAAGAAACAAAAAGATTCTGTTTTTTCTTCTTTGATTCAGGCTGGATTTTTAATGTTGAATTTTCATTTTTTTGAAGCACCTTAATATATTATTAATAGTGTTTCTCGGTATTAAGGGTCAATTTACAAATAATATAAAAATAAACAAATGAAATAATTTTTTGGTTTTCGATGGAAAACACGAAAATGGTAGAAAGATGAACTTCGCCGGATTTTGTATGATATATATATCTATATAATAACTCTATCACTTCCTCCTCTGATAGTTTTATTTAAAAATTGCACACTAAATGAAGAAACCACATATACATCTAGGGCAGGGATTCCCGTGATTGCCCTACTGAAGAGTCTACACGGGATCCTGGGACGAAATGTATATTATTTACAATAGGCACTTGTTTCTACGATAGTCGCTAGAGGGACACAAAACCCATTTATATGTAAATCAATTTAAATACAGATATGAATATTCCAAAGTCAAGGTTTTGTCGCGATTATCATACAAAATCCGGCGAAGTTCATCTTTCTACCATTTTCGTGTTTTCCATCGAAAACCAAAAAATTATTTCATTTGTTTATTTTTATATTATTTGTAAGTTGACCCTTAATACCGAGAAACACTATTAATTATACTTAATTTTAAATTAGAACGGTCGAGAAGAAACCCTTTCGTTGCTAATTGCAACAACTATTTTGACCTTAATATATTCATCTATCCATAAATCTAAACATCTTTTCGTAATGTCTACTGAAATATATAACCATCTGAGGCAAATATTTTCAACACTTCCTCTGCGATCAATTTCTACTTCTTTTATACAATAATCTGCTCTTAATTCAGTTGTATTGTTGTTTTACATGTTGCTTTGTATGAAATATATTTATTTTTAATTTGTACTCTTTAATTAAATTGGCAATATTCTGCATTTATGATTATGCATCAATAAATCTATCGAATTTAGTTAATCACATAAAAGTTAAGTAGAATGCAAATTATAGAAAAGTGGTATCTTATTCATTTCCTACATCATCATTTGTAAAAAGTTTATATTGAAATAAAAATTAATTCTTTAATATTTAATTTTCAAAATGTGAAAATAGTAAATAAAATAATAAAAACTGGAACATTAATTATACGTAACGTAATTTTATTAATTGTAAAAAATGGTAGATATCCATCAAAATAAAATTGATCGATGACGAGATTATCGAAAGTTAGCAAATAAACAGAAAAATTGCACAAGTTTCGGAAACATGAACGTATCGATAAAAGTCAATGAAATCACGTAACACAATCTAAATTATTGATAAGAACATGTCGAGAAATATTTCGGAATTTCGCTTGTATTTAGTCTTTAATTTCCAGCCAATCAATAAATACTCCCTAACGTAATTAATTGTACTCTAAGAGTTAGAAAATGCATTAAAATATAAAATGATTAAAACAGTTCAAAAAAACTATTAATGTTTCTTTACCTGCATTCGATTTTCGACCGGTCCATCAATCTTCAAACTCATATTTAGTGAACTTCCTGCCATTTTCGTTTACGGAGATTTTCAGGTTATATCAACGTTGGAATATTGTAAAATTGATTTTGTTATCAACAATAATATTTGAACTTTATAATTTATATTCGCTGTATTTTAGTATTTTCTCTATTTTATTATTTTTTTGCGTTTATAATTTGGTTACATGTAGTTTTGAGATATACGAGAGAATAGAACCTGTTGTGCAACTTGGCACATTTTAATTGTCATTTGTCGATATGAAAATCAAATGCCCCTACAGTCCATACACCTAAAGACGCCGTAATGTGTCTCTTAAGGCGTCAAAACATTTTTTCGTCATATTAACTTGTTCAAAGATCTGTAAATGGAATTTTTGGTTTTACCAGAGACAACTGGTAAACTGTGCAGCTTCTTTTGCAAGGTTGTCAATTATTTCGTTCATCTTAATTCCTGAATGTGACGGTATGCAGAAAAAATTGATGGTGTTTGAGTTGTAGAACGATAAATAAGGATGGATTTTTTTCTCCAATCTTTATGATATAAATTTGATGTCAATTTTAGGATCTTCTAAAACTTTTATCCCACTTAACGAATCAGAAAATATGTATATACTTTTATTAATATGGTTTAAGGTCAGATCCATTGCTGAGTTGATTGCTATGCACTCTGCTGTATAAATATATGCTTGAAGATAGTAATTTTGTTTTGACTGCTTTAATGAGACGGAAGACCGTTTTTTCGAAATTCGAAGATCACGTAATTTACACAGAGAGAAAAAAAGGTTAATGAAACCATGAAGAAAACGTAGAAATGATTATAATATTTCACAATATGTAGTACAGTAAACATCATGAAAAGTTGTAGTTGTCATTATCTTATTTTTATAATTCATAATATTGGAAAATATAACATACAATAATTGCTTTTTATGATGATACGTAGTTATTTTCATTTAATCATTTTTACTAAATCTATTTTTCTAGTCAAGAATTTTTCGGGTGAATACTTAACTGTAAAGCTACGGTATAGTTGACGTTACGTGCTGTGCTGCATATTTAAGTATCAATGTTTCAACAATGTTTTTGTTTCGTTTTACTATGAAATGATTAATTTAACCATTTTTTATAGGTAGCACGTCTTTCTTTCAAAGGAATTTGTCTTAGGACAAATAATCACACGAGAAAATATCACAGTCATTTGATCACATGTCAATTGTCACAAAGATAAAATGTCTCGCATAAAAATATCACAATGACAAAATATCACATCGACAAAATATCACACAATTAAAAATTTCCCGTACAGCCATATTCATTTATGCATTATCAGAAGTAAGCGGAGTTCTGACTGATTAGGTTAGGTTAGTTTTAGGACACGCATATGCTTTTAGACATTATTAGGGGTGGGCAGAATTCTGAGTAGTTAGGTTAGGTTAGTTTCATGACGTTGCCATTTCTCTGTCTCTCCCATTTTAGTATACGAATTTTTATCTAACATAATTCGCGACAATAACCAGGGTCAAATAGTCTGATGCCAAAAACGGCGGAACCAAAATATCCGGGGCCAAAGTAGGGGGACCAAAATGTCGTAACGTCAAAATGACGGCGACAAACGACTAACATGAATTTCCGTGTGTAAAGTTCAAATTTGTTTGGACTGGTTTTTTGCCGCAGTGATATTTTTGTTTATTGTTATTTGTCCATGTGATATTTTGTCGTGCGATCAATTCTATTCTATCGTGTGATTAGTTGTCATGTGAAATAAAGACGTGGAGCCTTTTTATAATACCATATGTTACTTTTCTAAAATGGTTCCATTAATCTTTCTCGTACTCCCTGTATGGCAGTGACCAAAATTATAAAAATCAAACCGGATGAAAATGTTAAGAGACCTCAGAATATTACAACTCTATACACCACATAAAATGAGCACCAACCTCACTATTTCAAACGTCACAGAACTTTTGATAATCATGATGCATTTGCGTTTTTATTAACTATTTTTGAAATTATAAATTTCATAATAAAAGTGGCGTATTTTTAGATAACATTTACTGCCTTAAATTAACTAGGTGATAATCTAGAAGGGGAATAATGACTCTATTTAAATATGTTTATCGCCATAAACGCAAAAATAATTTGTAATAACTAATGTAATTTACTATATTATTGTGTAATTCGTTTTGAGTACAAAAAAATTTTCAGCCGAAGTAGGAAATTACATTTTTTGTAATATAAAGTCCACTAATATTCGAAATAAGGCATACCACCTTATAATCAGCATGAAAATAACAATTTTCTAAATGAAAATTAAATTATTAAAACATTAAATATCAGGAATTTTGTAATTATTGCATTTTGGGGTAGTGGAGAACACGAAAATGGGGTATTAGCGAACATGTACATAGTAAAAGGTGAGTTCATATTTATTAACAGTTTCAATGTTTCAATATCCTCAAACCAATACGACGAAAAAGTAAATAAAATCAAATTTCAAATGAAATTTTCCTCCATTTTATTATGCCTCTAGGTCCGATGAAGATGGATTAAAATCCATTTATGTACACACGATTAATTTTTTTTAAATGATCTAATATTTAGTATACTAACTCTATATACTAGAAGAAGTATTTTTAGTTATTTAAGTTAATAAATTATTGATTAATTTAGGAGAGTGCAAAGATAGTTTTGAGGTTATCCTCGACAATACACCCTGCATCTGATTTTCTTCCTGCTTCGTTGCCGATGGATATGGGCAAAAATGAAAGCTTCTCGTTATCGGCAGAAGCTGTTCGTCAGATGCGTGCTAAGCTTTTGAAACATGATCGTTTTTTCCTGAATTTTATTTCTACGTCTAAAGACACGGTAGCATCCAAAACGGCAATTCAAGATTGCTTTCTCGCCTATCAAACTGCTTTTAATTCCATCACCAGCGCGTACATGGAGACTCTCCAGTATATATCCACTATGGAAAATTGCAATACGTCAATAATTCAAATATGTAAAGACATCACAACAAATTGCACTATTGATGCACAGGAGGTAGCAGAAAAAGTTGCGTATAAAGTTTCACCCGTCACTTTTGCCGACAAATAAAAATCGACGCCTGTTGTGAAAGTTTCTCGTGGACCAACGGTTCCTGTATGTTCTAGCACATCATTTATTGTGGCTCCCTGTCCGAGTGCTTCTGCAAAATTTGAAAACTCGAACAGCACAAAAGAGGCATTATTTAAGGCATTAAATCCAGCTACGGTAAATTTAAAAGTTGACCGATTGACCAAAACAGGCGGAAACGAGGTAAGGATCGCGGCAAGTTCGGTAGATTTAGAAAAACTTCGCTCTCTTGACTCGTTAACTGCTGCAGGACTCTACATTAAAGGTGACACGAAATTGAATCCGCGCTTATTGATCTCTGGGATACCAAAGGACATGACAAAGGAAACCATCCGTGAAGACTTCATCAACCAAAATTTAGGAGGTATTGATGTGCCAGATGTTAAGGTTGTTTATGTCTTTCCACCTTATCAAAATTCCCCTGTCACTAGGTGTGTTTTAGAAGTGCCTCCCGAGATACGTTCCAAACTTCTTGGTCAAAATAAAACCTACCTTGGTTTTGCTTCGTGTTCGTTTAAAGATCATGTTAAAATTAAGCACTGCTATCGATGTTTGGCTTTCGGACATATTGCTAGAGATTGTAATGATGTGGCTCATTTGGTCACTGTGCCGGTGATCACGAGATGAAAAATTGTTCCGACAGAAACAGAAATCCGTGCTGCTATAATTGTAAATTACATAAGTCTCAAGATAGTGCTCACGCAGCATTGGACGGTTCAAAATGCTCAATTTTAAAAAAGAGGTTAACGGATAAAGTTCATCTAACTAATTATGGATAATAACATCAATTTATCCAACCTTAGGATCTGCCATGTAAACTGTCAATCACTTATTCCTCATTTGGATGAATTTCGATCATACTTTACTACTAATCTGTTCCACATCATCTGCCTGTCAGAACATGGCTAAAACCTACAATTTCTGATGAACTTATAGCATTGCAGGGATACATTATTCACCGTCGAGACAGGATTGGGAAGACAGGTGGTGGAGTTGCGATTTACATATCCACCATGCTCAAAAGTAAAATAATTGCCTCGTCGTCTGAAAACTATTGTTATAAACCTGAATTTTTAATTATTCAAGTGACAATATCAAATGTAAAATTACTACTTGCAACAGTTTACAGACCACCAAAGACTGGCTTGTTACGAGAGTTCGCAGATATATTTCTTAGTTTGTCAGCTGATTTTGATAACCTCGTTATTTTTGGGGATTTTAATGCCAACTTATGCGTTCAGTCTTGTGAAAGCACACACTTATTGGAATTTATCGATTCTTCAAATCTTTATTTCGTCCCATACCATCCAACCCATCATCTTCAGAATTCTGTTACTTGGCTTGATATTTGCATTGCGGATACAGAAGATAAAATCACTGGTTATGGACAGGCCGACGTCTCATTTTTATCAGCACATGATCTTATTTACATCGAATATAACATTAAAGTGGTGTCAGATCCTTTCATTCCTATTCTTTATAGGAATTATCGGAATCTCAATGATAATGTTTTCTTAAGCGAACTTAGAGAACAAAATTGGTCTGACATTGCATTATCAAACGATATGGACTCAAAAATAGAAACGTTCAATCATCATTTAATTTCTGTCCTTAATAGGCATGCTCCATTCAAATTTGGTAACAGGAATAAAGTCTCAAATCCTTGGTTCACTATAAATATCAAAGCTCTAATCTCTGCTAGAAATAAAGCCTGGAGAACGTGGAGGCGCAAAAAACAACATCAACTAGACTTGCGTTTATTAATCTTCGAAACACAGTAACGTTAGAGATTGACAAAGCCAAAAGAGAACATTACCGTTCGATTTTTACTAGCTCTCGCTCGAGTAAAGACACATGGTCGCATTTAAAGAGTTTAGGGCTCATTAAGGATAATAGGACTGGATCACCGCTGGTTGTGCCCTTGCAGGATCTTAATTTACACTTTGCAGCTGTATGTACTTCAGTAAGTCCTCTTCCGCCCGTGAATTTTGGCCATCCTCGTTACTCTGATGACAAATTCTACTTCAAGAATCCGACTTTAAATGATCTTCAAGAGGCATTTTCTACATCCACATCAAACTCAACTGGCATTGATGGCATTCCAACAAGAATCCTCAAGAAGGTTCTACCGTATCTAAGTAATGTTATCTTGCATTTATTCACTTATTCATTTATAAACGAAGTTTTCCCAAGTTTATGGAAATCAGCAATTATAAGCCCTATACCGAAAATTAAAAATCCAATATCATGTCTGGATTATCGACCTATTTCGCTACTTTGTTCATTGTCGAAAATTTTTGAGAAAATAGTTGCAAAACAAATTATTGACTATTTGATAGCAACAAATAAAATGGATCCGTTTCAATCGGCGTATAAAAAAAGTCACAGCACGCAAACAGCACTCCTCAAGATACTCGATGAAGCTAAAAATGCTGCCGACAACCGCATGATAACCATCATGGTTTTTTTCGATTTCTCTAAGGCTTTCGATAAAGTTATACATGCTAAACTCATTTCAATTCTCAAAGATCTTGGTTTCTCTTATTCCGCCTTAAGATGGATATATTCTTACCTTTGTGCTCGAAATCACGCCGTTAAAAACCCAGAAGGTCACCTTTCTGCGTGGGCGGAAATCAACATTGGTGTACCTCAAGGGTCGGTACTTGGACCTCTTCTTTTTTCTCTGTATGTTACAGGACTTAGTAAAGTCCTAAAATTCTGTAAATATCATATCTTTGCAGATGATATCCAAATTTATATGTCTTGCAAACCGTCACAATTAAATTGTACCATAAAGTACATTAACGAAGATGTTCTGGGAATTGTTGAATGGGCAGAAGATCTTGGCCTTACATTGAACGGTTCGAAAACAAACGCCATCATCGTTGGCACATCCAGGCTTGTTAACTCCGTTGATTATAACCGCACACCTAAAATCTTCGTAAGGGAAACTGACATCGTATTCACGAATGAGGTTAAATATCTAGGTGTTTCTGTAACAAACAACCTCTTTTGGTCATCTGAGGCTAGGCGACGCAGTAAAAAAATCTTCGCCACCTTACACAAATTAAAGGTCGTTAAGCGTCTACTTCCTTCTACGATACGTCAGCATTTGATTGCGTCACTCATTGTTCCTATCATCGATTACTGCTGCGTAACTATGTTAGATATTACAAATGAGTCTGATTTCTTAATTCAAAGAGCTCTTAACACCTGTGTAAGATTCATATGTAATTCAAGTCGTTTTGAACATATCACTCCATACTACGGAAAACATAAATGGCTTAAAGTCCATACCCGTAGGTTGTTTTTCGAAGGCTGTCTATTACACCGTATAATCTGGATACAACGACCAAGTTACCTGGCAAATGGTTTAACCTTCAGGACATCCATATCTGCAGTTACCACAAGATCTAATTTCTTAAAACTCAGTGTTCCGGCGTGCAAAACTGAGGTTTACAATAAATCGTTCCTGAGCCATGGACCTTTATTGTGGAACAAGTTACCTCTTGACATTCGAAACTCATCTTCTGCATGGAAATTTAAAGAACTGCTCTTCAAACATCTGCAGCGATCAGTGGAAAATAACTAGGCGCAAACCTACTTACGTTGTTATTTATTTTTATTATTTATTTTTATTATTTATTTTAATTGTGTTGGATGCTCCATTTTATTTTATAACTGACAAGGCTGGTCTACTATTTTATTTATACTGTTATTGTTTTAACGTTTTAAGAAACATACAATAAATACCTGTACAGTAATGTAGCTACCGCGCTTAAAGGGTTTTAAACCCAAAGCGTAAAATAAATATCTATCTATCTATCTATCTATCTATCTAATCAGTGATGTTAGAACACCCTAAGAACCCACTTTCATGAAAAATTGGTGCCGAAAAGGATTCTATATTATACTTTATACTAAGATAGTAGCAAGTAAGTAATTATTATAAGTACGTTACACATTTTTAACCATTTTCACGAAAGGTTACAGTTCACAATAGAAAAATAAAACAATAATAAAATAAACTTCCTGGATTTGACTTTAATTAATTTTAACACTAAACTTATTTTTAATTGGTATAGAAAACCACCTTTTTTTGGACGAATTCTTAATTTTCATTCCGAACACCCACAGAATCTAAAAATCGCGATGGTTTATAATATGGTAGATAAAGCGGTTAAACTAACGGACCAGAAATTTCATTACAATAACATAATAACGGCTAAGAAAATTCTAAATAACAATAATTACCCTAAATTATTTATTAATAAATATGTTAAAGAGAGAATGATGGCACGCAAGAATGGTTCTGTAATTAATGATGAATCTCATAATAATAATAATAATAAACAGTTTTTGAAAATCCCATATATTAAAAATTTGTTTTATACTGTGAAAAAGAAGTTAAGACATAAGAATATTAATTTAGTACCTTATAATACTAATAATTTAATGCCAATATGGTTCTGAAGATGATCGCTGGACAAAAACGTTGGTTTTAAAACATATAGTATTTAAATCATTTTCACTCGTTTCGACACGAAAGTTTTATGTTAATAAATAAACCTACACTATTTTCTAAAATATATTATAAGTAAGAATATAAGTAAGTATAAATAATTGCAGGTTTGTTCGCGGAGTCCTATAGGACAGTCAGAATAGAAAATTCTTATACATTTTCTCTCAGTGTATATTGGTAAATTATGTTTTGTCTAGCTGCCACTGACTTCTTTATTATGTTTTTAACAATCATAAAATATCATTGATATATTTTTACATCTGAAAATTGGTGTGTAACAAAAGTAAAATTAATATTTTACCGTTTATCAAATCCACTGGTGTTAACATCACTATTATATGATTATTTTTGAGGAATTTTATTATCTAAACATATCAGTTTTTGTATTTATTGAACTTGTGATTTCATACCAATGATTCAGTGATACTGGAAAATGATTCAATATTTGCAAATTTATCGCATAACGTGAAAAACACATTGGAATAGTCGAATAATAAAGCCAATAATAATAAAATTGCAGATCCATCTGTAAGCAAAATGAATTTATGATATTTTGGATCTAGTTCATGAAATAAAATATTGCAACTTATATTTGAACATATTTTAGATATTTAATGAAGTATTAAAATTAGCAAATTTGGGATAGGGCTAATCAGTCATCAATAATTAGTAACTACTGATCAATAATTCTTAGTGCAGGTAACGAACGGTTTGGCCTGGAACAAATGACACTACGACCGATTTTTAGGAGATGATAAATAGAAAACAAAATTACCATAATTTTATAAACAAATGGTTGGTGGATGTTAATTACACAGACCTGCAAATAACAGAATCTTGTCAGTTGTTGGAAAGTGGAGTTCATTTCGGAAGTAATTTTTTGCATAGAACCGGAGTCCGAGGTCGGAATTGATCCATCTCGTCGGGATTTTGAGATATTTGAAATTATGCACCAAAAAATACAGTTTTTGGCTAATTTTAAGTTTATGTACAGAAAGCACAACGTTTTAATATGGGTTTCCATTGGTTGGATCATATTGTACTACTTTTTCGCTTTTATTTGATAGTCACAAGGTTTAAGTACGATTTTTTCCGCACCAAGTTGCGTCATTTTGAAATTACGAGATATATCCCATTATTATCATGGGAATTTGCATTAAATACTTTGAGGCAAATATTTTTTTACTGGGTAATGTGTTTGGCGTTGCCGAATACAAATTTGATGTCGAGATATAAACATTTTTTAATTTAAGATGGCGGATTCAAAATGGCGTATAAACAAGTTTTCAAAAAACATTCACAATATTGAAAGATGTTTTTAGTTATAAATATCCAAATTGTCTATAGTTGCTTATATTTATGCAGGTATCGTGACATTGAATTTGATCTTGAGTTAGTCTTTCAAGGACATTGAAAGGAAAATTTTGTTACATGTACATCGTAATTTTAAGAAAGATGATCCAACTAAAAGAAAATCCCTAAAAATATTGTGTATTGTATACATAACCTCAAAAGTAGCTAAAACCGGCATTCTTTGGGTACATAACCTTAAATATCTCAAAATCCTGACGTGATGGGGCTGTTCTGACCGCGGATTCGGCTCTATGCAAAAAATAACTTCGGAAATTACCCTATACTTTCGATCAACAAAACCATGTATGTGTATTACAGCAGAAACTGCGTGAAAGAAAAGTTGCAGGAATTGAAAAAATGAAAAAATAGGTAAGTCGGATACTTTCTCTTCACCTATTTTCCTTATAGTTTAATAGTATGGTCAGTAAAAATCAATATCAAATTTTCAACATTAAAAATGCATCGTAAATTGTGTATGCCTTCCTAAAAATAGTATACTGCAATAAGTGGTAACTTCCCACGGCTGTATCTGAAAAATGGCTAGAATTAGAAGAAATATCTTTTTACCTTTTTAATTTTCCACAACTTTTGTTTAACATATTTTGCTGTGTAATCCATCTTTGAATAGTTACTTCCGTTTGTTTATAAAATTAGTGCTGTTTTGTAACTTTCCTCCTTTCCTATTTTTTGATATGGTTTTAACTCATTATTATAGTAAATATCACGATAAATTCGTTCTTATTATTGTTATTTCTTCCAGGTTACCACATTCTTTTTCGTTCGTTTCTAGGACTGTCTTTACTCAAAATTATTTTAGTTGTACGTGTGATTTTGTATTTTTTATTGGACCTGCAATTAAGTCGTCAATTTTATTCGTTTCTATTTACGAAAATCTCAAAATGTCTTATATGTAAAATACAAAA
Organism: Trichopria drosophilae; assembly: GCA_030407085.1. Classification (NCBI taxonomy): domain Eukaryota; kingdom Metazoa; phylum Arthropoda; class Insecta; order Hymenoptera; family Diapriidae; genus Trichopria; species Trichopria drosophilae. Next base: position 19,048,305 of record CM059583.1, on the reverse strand, counting down.
CTTGTTAAACTTATAGATTTCATTTATAAACGTAATCTTTCTCTGGATCATCATAAATCGATACTCGAAAAATATTATTGAAATATAGACCAGAATACAATTAAATAATGATAAAAAAGTGTTCGAGTAATCAACGATAGTGACGTGGCGTGTATCAAAATTTTGAGGTTAATTTGTTTTAAATGGGTAACTCATGGCCCTCAGATTATGTAATAAGACGTTTTATGAAAAAAATAAATAAAAATACTGCATTGAAAAAAAAGTAATAAAAATTGACATAATCTCATTTAGCACAGAAAAAAATCTCGTTATCATTCAAAATAGATTTATTAATTGCAAACATGTTGCTTTTTAGTTGTGCATTTTCAAATTTAATGTCATTAGGGCGAGAATTACATGTTACTAACTCTCCGCAAGATGGCGTTAGAACTTGAATTTTCATCTATCCTATGGCGTTGCTAGCGTCTAAAAAGTACATGATATTGCTGTACTATTCTTTAATGATGCTACAAATTCATAATGCAAGTCGTGAATACGTTAGGACTGACTATTGATCAACAAATTATTTTTTATCCATTTTATGATTTATACTAACCTAAAAAAGGAATTAAAAATACATCCCTTCACTTTCTTCCAATAAATTGTCAATACTAGTCTTGAATTTATCGCCACAAAGGCACATTGCCTCTCAAGTATAAAAAAAATCAAATTAGTTTTCAATTATTTTCTCAGTATGCAGTGAAAAGCAGAAATACATTAAATTATAAATAAAAACATATGCGTGTTATGTTGTTAACCGATTTTTATTAAAAACAAGTGCTCGTCAAAGCTTTTTACAGTGTCGCTGGAAACTCTTCCTCATCCGAATATATAAAACTGCGAAAGTTGCTCGGATTAACGTTGAGAAAACATCTCTTCCTTACAGACTATTGAAATCCGTTCGCAGTTCACAATGTTAGATTATACATGCTAGTGCATAGTAAGAAAGATTCTTCGATACATTTTTCTTGCGTAGTTCGGATGATGATTAACGTAAATTATTGTACAAAATAGATACATATTTATAACAAGATATACCTATATAAAATAAAAAATTCGCTTATCTTCGAACTTATCTAAAATTTTTGTAATATTAATTACACACGGCACACACGTGCTTTTTTGCACTGTCGATGAAAACTGTTAAAACAGAAAATAATGTCTTTTCATAGTATTGTCCAGAGTATAGTGTTAACAGGCAATGACGAATCGCAATGATTCGTGTCAACGATGATTTGTTAAGATTGGCGGGAAAAAAATCGACGTGGTGTGAAAAGTGAAAAACAGCATACAAACATTCGCTAATTGTAAATCTAACGCACTTTTGCGCGGTCGCGGTCATACGTTCAGTCATTCTTGTAAATAAAGATACCGTTTCATGCGACTCTAAATTTGAGCTAAACTAGAGGCACTTGATTATTTGTACCTGAATTGTCCCCCCAAATCAAGTGTCGCATGAGAACGCAATTTAAAGATACATAATTGCTGCCTCGTCGCTCATTCTTATTGATCGATACTCGATTAACAAGTTTTATCGATTAGTTCGGCGAGTTAGCACGCTGAAAATGCGAAGGAACGTGCCGAAGCGGCGATTACCCAATTGAAGCACATTTTAGCGAATTCAAAAAGAACTCAAAAGTTTTATAAATTCTTGAAGAAAAACTCGGAAGCACTAATATTCGTGATGAATCCTTTTCGAACTCTCATGCTGACTGGGTATGGATTTGAATCGCCGCTCCAGGACTCATTTTTATCGGGTTTCGTCATGTGCGGTCGATCATCTTGACGAAAGATCCGTAGGAATAAAAGTTTCAATAAATAATGAATTCTTGAAGACCATTGGTGTCGATTTTCAGGACCGCACTCACGGTAGTCATTGTCCTTCACTGTCACTGTCGCTCTTATCTGTAGAAACAGGAAAAACACATTAGAATTAAGAATATAAGGCAGATAAGTTCAAATTTTCATATATTTGTTTATTCCAATAATTATTCATTTATAAAAGGTGTACATCAACGAACCTTTCTTGCCTGGATACGCGTGGCGCTTCAGTCTGTCATAAAGGTCATCTTTTGTGCCGTAAATACTCGCGTTTGATCGAGCGAGGCTGTTCATTTTTCCATTGTGTAGGCTCTCTGCAAAAATAACATTTACTAATGATGTAATCTATACCAATTAGAGATTATGTTTTCTAGGTTAAACATCCTTACCTTTCATGTATGTTTCGTTATAGAAGTTGGGCATTTCCCAACCATCTTCTTCGTCATCATAATAATGAGCGTACGTGCTATGATGTGATGGTGCAATCGATTCGGCATAAGGAGTTGGTGCTCCGTAATAGAAGTTGACTTGCGAACCGTTTTGATCAGTAGCAGGTGTCATCATCTTCTTGGGTTCCTTCTTCCTCGAAGACCTGTAAATTTCATTAAAATAGTGTTAAAAATAACTGATGATAATTCAAAATCCAAGCAAGTAAAATATTTATCAATGAAAATGTGTCTTTACCTAACACAGATCATCCAAACAAGCAGGACGATGAAGATGATCAGAATAACTCCACCAGCAATACCACCGGTGATGTAGAAGAATTCAGATTTTTCAGCACATCGCTTGCCTGTAAAGCTACCGCTACATCTGCAAGACGGTTGTCCTCTTGTATCTTTCATACATATGCCTTCGTTGTCACAGTAACCGATGCAAACGTCGACACATTCCTTGCCAGTGCCATTGTATCCTGGTTTACATTCGCACTTGAAGTCGCTGGTTTCTGGGACGAGTAAGCATTGCGCATTTGGATGACAATGCTGCTCGTGGCTCTTCATCTCACAAGGATTTGTACATTCATCTTTGGATGTCTATAAATTATAATGTATTAATATAAGCGTTGGGAAAAAATAATTTGAATACTTTGGTTTCGCTATACTTACAGCTCCGGGCTTTTTCGTGCTTGTATTTGGTAGACAAGGTATGCAGAAAGTTTGTTGAGATTCGGGTTGATATGTGCCTTTTTTGCATTCGAGACATTCGTTGAGAGTTGCATTGTAATGACTACCTGGGTCGCAAACAGGAAGAGAACATTCTTCCACGGCAGCAGAACCAAGGTTAGGTGTGGTTCTTCCAAGTGGACAAGCTTGGCAAGCAGCCTGGACACCTTGAGTTCTGTAGGTACCTCTTGGACATGGCTCACATTTTCCTTCAACGGCGAGTTGTTGTCCGGAACCACATTCATCTCGACATTCTTCACGGGAAACTGCTTCGGCAGTTCTGGTTGTTTTTCCTAGTCCGCACAGAAGACAGGAGAAGCTTCCCTCGCTGGGTTGGTAGAAACCATGGCCGCAGCTACGGCAAAGACCAGCAACATCGTCGTAGAATTTGCCAGCTGGACAACGTTCTTTGCAATCCGCTGCACTCCTTGCACCTGGTCCAATGGTCACACTAGGACGTCCAGCAATTACCGGACACGAACTGCATTTCAGTTGTCCTGATTCGCTTTGATATGTGCCCACTGGACATGACTCGCATTTTTTGTTGGTTTCATCGAAATATGTTCCAACGGCACATGGAACTGTAATGTAAATTTGGTATGAATTAGTGTCTGCATTTTTGGAGTATGAGTAATTGCCACTATATGAATCTTTTACTTACCACAATCCGGTGCCATAACTACTTCTCCAACAGGACAGGCGTAGTCGGACTCAAGAATTAAAGAAGCTGGATCAGGAACAGTATTGGGAAGAATGTCCTGGACGGCGAATTGATCTTCCTCCAGAATTAATCTTTCCAGCAATGCCTGGACGGTGGCCCTCTCGTTGGAATTTGCATTCAAGATTGGATCACTGAAACAAATATTAGAAATTAGAAATGGAAATAGGAGAGTGTTATGCCCAGTGTTACCCGCTCATCCAAGGCCAGATGCTAATATATACAGCACTCTTTAAACCCATGTGATACAGATATGTATCAGAATTATTTTTAAGATTATGAATCTGAAATGCCCTAGTTGCTTGACCGTGCTACACATTTACCTTGTCTCAAAGAATTCGATAATAGACACCGGTAATAATGCTTTCCATTCGAACATTAGATTTATTTAGTAGGCTTTTATTAGTTATAATATGAGCGAAGTATTTATTAATAACTAGTTGCTGCAAAATAATCAGCCAAGAAGAAAATTAATTATTAGGTTAATTAAATATAGAATTGCGTAGGCAATAGCAAAGTAAATCGGTAAATTCAGCATGGACTGGTTTCTAAAATGTTAAGAGAAACTAATATGTCAGTTCGTGCATTTATGAAAGAGGATTAAAATTAAAGGGTTTCATAAGGCAACCATTAAATAATTACCGAGAATATTGGTAATATTTTTGGTTATATTGTTATGTAAATGACACCGGTAGCTGTTTTTATATGATATCTAGTGATTAAGTTTCCGTGATCCCATTAATGGCGGTTAGACCTGCAAATTCCACATTTGTAAATGATTTACGCGCGAAAGCAATATCTTACTTTATCGCTGGGAACGATATCTCCATCTCGTAGGTGTCGCTGCCATGGCGGGCTTGTCTTGTTCTATGACGCAAAATACGCAACATAAACTAATTTTTCTATTGTGATCAAAACATGTAAAAAAGCATAAATTGCTTTTAGTGCTCTTTTGACAATATGGTAAGCGTTATTTTAACATTATTTAGCGTAACGTAAGTATTGGTAAGGCAAAACAAAAATTAAATTTTCCTAATATCCAAATCGAAACTTACGGTTCTGAAAGGATCTCAGCAGAAATAGTGTAAGTGCCAGGTTCATCCCTATCAGCTACATCTCTTGTGGTGCGAGTGCGATGGTCACATTGTACGTCGATCTTAAGATCTCTGCATTCCCGAGTTCCTATAATAAAACGGAAATCAAGAATTTTAGCATTATGCAATACGCTTAAGAACGTAAATTAAAAGTTTTTAGATTAAAAATTTATTTAGAGTGGTTTGGTAATTTACCTTCATATGAATTTGAGCAGAAGTTCCAATCTCTGTTGAGTGAATTCACGGCACTACGAACCTTCTGTTTTAGTACTTCTTGTCCCGCTTCATTACATAAAACTGAGGTTGGGAAATTCATTTTAATCTTAAATACTCTTTGTGCCGAGGTCGAGCCTGAAAAATAAACGAAAAATTAATAAGATATTCTGGTCAGCTACTGTAGATTGTGTTAAAAATTAATTGTAGAAATAATGTGTTTGTTCTAGTCACAGTAAACAAATTGTAGTAACTTACTTGTGCAAGCTGGATAAACAAGTGGAAGTCCTGGGTTGTTCGTTGGACGCCAGAATCCTTCAGCTCCGCAAGTGTAGAATTTGGGAATTTCTTGTGAGAAGTGTAATCCAGGATTGCACGAAATTTCGCATACTTTGAATTGTCCTCCTGAACCCCAATCCTTACACAGCTGAATTCCACCAATTGGATCAGCAAGTTCCGGACAGAAGTCGTCTAAAAGTCAAATAGTTTTAGTGTTAAATAATGTTTTTTAATAATGGACACAATTGCAAGTCAGTAAATTTCAATATACATTTATCAAAACTTACATAGAACGTAAACTTTGAAATTGCAGCTGGCGGAGTTTCCAGCTTGATCGTAAGCTACGTAACCGATATCATATGATCCCCATAATAGAGTTTGACCAGAACGATGACCACTCTTCTCCAGCACTCTGACAACACCAACATTATCGCTAAACTTGGGTTCATCCCAGGTGACTATCGAAGAACCATTTGTGGCAATGACCCACAGATCACCAGGGCAATGATCGACTTTAGGTGGCATTTTGTCGGCTTCGAGCTGTTGACATTTGGAACCTCCATAACCAGGCAGGCAAACTCGTTGACCACAGTGAGATGGTGCAATTCGTTCTACACCTCCGGTTGTTTCATCATAACCAGACCATGTAAGTATGAGTCCTTGATACAAAACTGGTTCAGTGCGACAATCTCGTACTTGCTTTTGAATTTCGTTCGTAACGTGAAGGGCACGGTCCCAGACCTGAACCTTAGTAAGATGTCCATGGAATCCGGATTCAGTATATCCCTTGGGGGATTCACTTTGTGGCTTACCCAACACAGACCAAGCACTGAAATTAAGCATTACATTAAGTTCTAACTTTTTAAATACATGTGTTCATAAATCATAAAATACGCGTCTTCTTAAGAGTTTATTCAAATATGACAGAAACTTACTAGGATGGCAGATTTCTTCCGCTTCCATAGCCTTCAGTTTTACTGGCTATCAAACCTTCAGTGATGAGAATCAGTTCACCACTATTCTCTCCATTCCAAACTATAGCCACGTGATGCCACTGTCCGTCATTAATTGTTGCGTATTCTCTAAATGGTAAGTATACGTCTTGCAAATCATGGAATAGTGAAACCTGAATTCCGTTACTATGAGCCTGAATCATTGGTCGACGATTTGTAGGAACGTATGGTGAGCTGCAATAATATACGCAATATTGTATTTACGTAAATATGATAATAACTTAGTTGATTTTACATATAGGATGAGAAATGAATCGCAAATTACCTGACGGCATAAAGAGTGAAGAAAACGCCGGCATCTTCTTTATTGAATAACTGAACCCACATTGCGACGGTCAAACTCTTTTTACCTCCAGTGAAGAACGGAATAGTTTGACTAGCACTGCTGCGACTAGCATCACTGAAGTATAGGTCATAATCGACTTGAATGGCTGTGGAAAATATTTATTATAGAAATACAATTTATCAATACAATAAAAAGTTCAAAATATGATTGAAATTAATATCTTACATTTTCTGCAGTCATCGCCAGTTAAATTGAATGGACATTGACAGAAGAACTTTCCAGTAAGATCGATGCAAGTTGCAGATGGTGGGCACGAATTTTCTTTACAGTCAATGATGTCTTCTTCGCAAGTTTTTCCTAAAATGTTTATAATATTTATTATAAGTCATTGATTTTTTTATTGCTATCTTAATTTTATCAATCATTAATAATTTATTTATTTTACCAGTGTAACCCGGTGGGCATACGCATGTAAATCCAGATCCATGATCAATGCAGGTAGATCCATTTTTACAAGCTCCTGCCTGACAAGCGTCATATTCGTACTGACAACCAATTCCGGTATAATCTTCGGGACATGTGCAGTTAAGCCCTGAACCGAAATCTTGGCAACGGCCATTGTGCATGCATGGATTACCAATACAACGTTCTGGAGCCGTTTCACATCGTTTTCCATCTGTTCCTGATGGGCATCTGTAAGAATACATTAAATCATTTAATATATCGTTAATATATATTTAAATTAATTTACAATAAATATCACATATGATAGTTGTTTACTTACACGCAGAAGAAGTCTTGGAAAAGATCAACGCAGGCGGCATCATTTTGACACGGTTTGTTTTGGCATGTACCAACATCAATTTCGCACATATTTCCAGCCCAGCCTTCAGTGCACATGCATTTGAATCCTCCAACTTCATCTCGGCATGCGGCTCCGTTCAGGCATGGGTTAGAGAGACAGTCATCGATGTTCGTTTCACAAGTGACTCCCGTGAATCCTTCTCTGCATTGACATACGTATTTATTATCTAAATCAACGCAGTGTTCTGTACCAACTGGACTGCATGGATCGCTGAGGCACTCGTCGATTTCTGCCTCACACTGAAGTCCGACAAATCCTGGTCTGCATTTACAGACGAATCCTTCTAGCTGATCGATGCATGTTCCACTATTCTGACAAGGCTTGGATACACAGTTGTCAATGGTATGTTGACATTGTTTTCCGGTATATCCCGGTTCGCATGTGCAAGAGTAATCGTCGATTTGGTCATTACACTGTCCGTTGTTTCGGCAAGGCTTACTTGAGCATTCATTAATGTTAGTCTCGCAAGCTGCACCGCTCCAGCCCGGGTGGCAAATACATTCATGACTGAACAATTTGTCGACGCAAATACCGTTCAGGCAAGGATTTCCGGAACAGAGGTCAATTTTCTCATGGCAGCGCTTGCCTGCAAATCCAGGTGGACAGTCACAATGGAAATCATCAATCAAATCTGTACAGTTGGCACCCAGCAAGCATGGTCGTTCAGCACAGTCATCTGTGTTAATTTCGCAACTTTGTCCTTCCCAACCTGGTAAGCATTCACATTTATATCGTCCTTGTTGAAGAGCAACGCAGCTTCCACCGTTATTGCATGGGTTTCCGCTTGTGGTACAAGGATTGATTGTAATATCGCAATCTACTCCTGTGTAACCAGATCTGCATAAGCAAGTGTAGTTGTTGAATCCAGGTTCGTCCTTGCACATCGCTCTTTCTGGGCAAGTATCATTCTTACAATCAGATTTTTCTTCTTGACAATTGATTCCATTGTATCCATTGGCGCACTGACATCTATAACCTTGAGGCAAATCTATGCAAGTTGCTCCATTATAACATGGTTGAGATGCGCATTCATCGATATCGATCTCACATCGCCTTCCAGAAAAGCCAGCTGGACAGAAGCACTGCAAACTGTGTCCCATTGGAATGCAAAGACCACCATGTTGGCATACTTTTTCTGTACATTGAATTGGTTTACATTCTTCTCTGCCGACTGAACCGGGTCCATCAGTATACATATTGGTTGGACATTCCATGCAAGTTGTTGCTCCGTGTTGTGGTTGGAAGAAGTCTTTGGGACATTGAGCGCAAGGCGCGAGACCTGTGTCCGAATACATTCCAGGAGCGCACTTTGCACGACATCGGTCTTTGCCAGGAGATGCAGGTTGATACGTGAACGTACCGGCTGGACAAGTCTGACAATCTTTGAAGCCACCAACTGGAGGTTCACCGCTATAACTATTTCGAGGACATTCCAAACATGGTACCAGTCCAGTAGGAGAATAGGTTCCATAACCACAAATTGGGATACAATCATCGATACCCTTGGATCCTTCTTCTTTAGTATAGGTTCCAAATGGACACCTTAAACAAGATCCTTGGCGATCGCTATTCTGATAGAAACCTTTAGGACATGATGTGCATTGTTTCTGTTTTTCACCAGCGTAGGTACCCGCGGGACAATGGAGACAACGAGGAACATCATTGGTATCCATATTTAGTACCTCACCAATACTGCATGTAAATCCTCGGGAAATTGCCGATTTTAGTGCTCGAAGAGGAGGACATTGATTTCCAATTGATGACACATTGAGCAATGGTTCAATAACAGCGCTGGCGTAGGGAACAGACAGATCGAAAATGAGATTTAAGGTTGAACCACAAAGATCATAAAGTTGAGGTTGCTTGATTGCTGGAACGATGGATAAAATGAAGTCCATCTTTAACAGATTTTCTTCGACTAATGAGGGTATGGAGCGCACGAATGAAACATTCATATTGACATTAACAGCGGAACAACGTTGAGTTAAAATATTATTCAATTTTGCATAGTATTGCGCCATGAGGTCTTGGTATTGTGGTAAACATGGTCGAGAAACAGCTCCGTTAGCTCGATATGTGACTGAAGCAACTACATGATAGTCAGCTTGTTGAGTATTTTCAGAAACACAATCGGAAACGATGGAAGAAGGTTGCCAATGTTTAGCTGCGTCACAGGAGAATGTCTTGACTGGAGCACCATCCGTAAATCGGTAACCCGATTTGCACGTAGCAATGCATTGTAATCCTTTATCGTTTGGTAGGCATTTCAAGCCACCATTTGCAGGTGTTTTAAGTTCCCAATCAACACAAGGAGTGGCTTGAACAGAAACTTGGAAATGACAATAAGCTCGATTACCGCTAGAGTCAGTGGCGTAAACAGTGACATTCTCGAAACCTCCAATAGGTATAACAGCACGCTCAGGAACAAAAGTGACCTTAACTGGACCAGAGGCGTCGGTTGTATTAATTCTAGGGCGTGTTTCGTTAAAGTTGATAGAATAACTGTCTTGTTTATCGACGAGTTCAATGACATAACTTTGAGGACAGTTTAATTTGGGTGGTGTCACATCGGGTACAGTGATATTAATTTCACAAATAGCTACGTTTCCATCATAATCGTAAGCTATATACTTCACGACTGTGTCATCGAATACTCTAATCGGAGTTTTGAAACTGGGTGGTTTGACTTCAAGCCTGGCGATGCTGCCGCTGTTATCTATAGCAGTAGGTTCTGTAAAGTTTACAGGCAGTAATCCGCCATCTGGTCCCTTTTGTACCATTATAGGTTGCTGCGGGCAGTTTTGGAAGACTGGAGGTTCATTGTCTACACAGGGTGAAAATCCATAATCGTATCCAAGAAGCGGCTCAACAACTGGCTCCTCACATCCCATCAGTTCGAATTTCAAGCATGCATTATCCATGTAGCTGACGATACCAAGAATAACGAAGCGCGCCTGGACGTATTTTGGTAAAGTAATCATTGCGAGTTCTCCATAATTTCCAGGATCACGCATTGTTAGATTGAAATTAGGGAAGTATACGACATAGTTTTCATTTTCGGATTGTTTGTAGAAGAAACGAATTTCAGTAGGTCTTCCAACAATGTCATTTGTTACAACACCTTTGACTAAAATAGCTTTAATTCTGTTCACTCGTCCAAGATCAACGCTAACGTAAGTAAACGCCTCCTGTTTGCCACACCAACCAGTGACGGAATTCAGCCTGACGTTCTTTGCTTCATAGTTTGGTCTTTCGGATGTGGCGTTTATAGCCGAATCGGGAATTCGACCGGATGCCAATCCCAGTGGCTTAACGACTTTGCATTCAGGTTCTCGTAAGCAAACAATCGGTTTCGGGTTAATTAGAATATAGCCTGGTCTAGTGCAGCCGAATTGTACTTCAGAGCCTTGCTCGTAACTTCTAGCAATTTGATATCCATCACTTGGCCTTCCTGGATCATCGCAGACAGGTCCTTCGCATCTAAGATTTCCAAAGTCCCAGACGCTGTTTGCTTGACAACGTACTACATTATCGTGTCTATTGGTTTGACCAGCAAGCTTAAATGTGTCTTGACAACCAAAGAAGAAGGACGATTGGTATTTAGTATCCAGATATTGTCCATACTCAGCTCCTGGGGTTGGAAGTGGCTTTCCGCAATCAGCTCGAGGACAAGCTGGTGTTAAACCTGATAACCAATAATTTGGATACCCAGGTTTCGGATCATAGACACACTGACGGAAATTGGATGTTGCAGTATTACGTAGCGATCTGCCGTTATTGGTGCATTTCAAAGTAACGTTTTGTTTGAAAGGCACTAACACGCTTGTTTCATCAGCTCGTAAGACAGTGAGCCCTTCATTTTTGTCATCCGGCAATGATACACATTTCGCATCTGAAAAATAAATTAATTTTAACAACCGTTGATACTAAATGAGAAATGGGAATTACACAAAAATTTGTGAACATTTTCAGATTCTTACATTGACATTCAGGTGTGGTTCCATTCCATATGCCGCCAGATGTACAAAGAACAGCGGAAGAACCAGCCAGAACATAACCGAAGTCGCATTGGAATCTGACTAGATCACCAAAGTGGAATTGACTCTGAAAATCACAATACCAATTGAAGACACAATGCCCTGACAGCGTGGACTTGCGAAAATATATTACATAACACACAACGACATTTTAGACACTATTCTTACCTTTGTTGAAAGGACTTTTCCATTTTCTGGAGCTGGTAAGGTAGGACACATTACTGGAACACAAGTTTTGTTCTTTTGATAAAGATCGTCGTCTCTTTCTCCAGTTTCAGACTTTTCAATGTAGAATCCAGCCGTTCCGTTGTCTTTGTATAGTTCATAGCCTGTATTACACATGCAGGAATAGCTCCCTGGGCTGTTTATACATTTTTGTTGACACCCACCATTCTTGACGCCACACTCGTTGACGTCTGTACATTCTAATCGTGTGCAGCCCATGATTTCTAGTTTTAAGCAAGGTGCACCTACGTAGTCTTGAATTCGGAAACGAATGAATCTCGCTTCGATGGGAACCGGAAGATTTAGAACGGAAAGTGTAGCTTCAATTATTCTGAATTCGACTGGAGTACCATCGGGATTTGTGTAATCTTTGAATACGTCAGTCATGTCATCAGTGTATTGAATTCGGACCGCTGTGGTATATGCTATATTGCCATCATTGCGAGCCACTACTTGAGTTCGGAAGCCTCGAATGACACTGGGTGCTTTCATGTCGACCATAGCCCAATTTGCGCCTGGTTCGATACTGTTTCCACACCAGCCATCACCATTATTTAGACGTATACCCTTTAAATAGAAATATTCAATTAAAACTTATGTCGATTAGAAAGCAATTAAAACATTTCTATTATTTTAACGAGCTGATTACTTACCGTTTTGGAATATCCATTTTCAGAACTTGAGACTGTTATGGATTCATCAGGAATTCCTCCGTTTATAAGTCCAAGATCTCCAACCGGTCGACATTCCAAGGTTGCGGAGAAACCTGGTTTACATTTACAGGTAAATGCTCCAGGTGTATTGATGCACTCTGTTGATGCTAAGTCACATTGACTTGATGCACATTCATTGATGTCTAGTGAAATAACGAATTATACGTTAGACAATTATAATGGTTTAATAGTTTTTAGTATATCAGTAAGTACTATAGTTACATACCATCACACGTTGGGACATTTTCAAAGTGCTGATTCGTACCGCATTCAATTAAATTCGATCCGGTTAATTTATAACCTCTATTACATTGAACTCTTGCTTCATCTCCGAATAAGTATTCTCTTGTATGGTCAACTACGAATCCATTTTTGATGGTAGGTAGAACTGGGCATTTTGCACCTATAAGATACGCACGAATGAAGATACAAATTGTAATGTGCAATTTTGCTATTACAAACACTTCAAAGTATAAAGAAAATGTTCTTACGTGAACAAACTGGAACATTGTCGGACCACGTTCCGTTACTCATGCAAAGAATTACAGGATGTCCGCTACGCACGTAACCAGGCTCACATTCGAATCTTACAATTGTACCATAACTCCTTCCACCACCATTGAGTATTGTCATATTTGCAAATGGTGCTTCAGGAAGTGGCGGGCATTGGGAAGCTGTAGGTAAAAAATGAGCATAATTAGTGCAATCTTTTTTTTAGAAATTATAGATTGAGCGAAAATAAATCTTTAATACATACCAAGACAGGATGGTTTCTTCTCCCACATGCCATCTGCAAGACAAGAAACCTTCTCGGTTGGTTTTCCCGACAGGAATGCGAATCCGGCGTAACATTGATACGTAGCCAGGCCACGATACGTTACGTTAGATGATCCGATGGAAAATCCGTTATCAATTTGTGGTACTGGACCACAATAAACTTCTTGACACTTAGGGATATAATTTACGGACCAATTTCCTCCTGGAAGACATTCAGTTGTTATTTTCAATTTTCCAGTCGCGAATTCTTGACCGAGTGGGCAAGAGAATGTGACGACCGTGCCAAAGGCTGTATCGCGACTTGATGCAAGTGCTCCTTGTCCCGGTTGTAATGGTGGGCAATCTGTAAGTAGATAATTGAGTTAAAGCAAGAAAGATTTTTAGTAGATACATTTAAAGAAACAAATACTAACCGGCAGAGAAAGATGCTTGCCATCCAGAATTACTGTGCAATGCATCCGACACGAATCGAATAAGCATTTCTCCACTTTCTGCAGTCAATGTTATCTTGGGGCGAGTGTTAGATGTGAATCCATCTCCAGAATGTAATCGAAGGCCGTTGGTGTTTGGACCATCGTACACCTGGACGTAATCAGTTTTGTGGACGTTGAAATTGACGAACTTCAAAGAAAGAGCGCCACCTTGTGGATTCTTGACTTTGTACAAGCATTCTTGATTGTTCGGGTAGTCATTGAGATTGTAAGAGGGCGATTGAACTGTTCCATTTCGTGCAATGATGGTAGCTTTACAGCCCTGAGTATATCTGATACTGAAACCTCGTCTAGAATCTCCAAGGCTCGTTTTGAAGTACAAATAGAGACTGTTGCCAGTTGACATGATCACATTTGGATTGTTTTCCGATGGTCCAGTTATTCTGCCAATCGTTCGGCTTTTCGGAGAATCTCCATCTCTGATCAAAATATAGTCGCGGTTCATTTCCAAGTCTAGGTCTTCGATCTATAAGAAGAGGAATTATACAAATTATCGTTTTGATTAGTTTGATTTCTATTCATATTACGAATCATGGCAAATGCATACCTCCAGAGATAAAATACGTCCAGGTTGAGCTTGGATAATGTAAAGGCATTCCAGACCACCTGGATAATTTTGTGGGTAACCAGGAGAAGTTAAAATTTGTCCTTGAGGTGTTGCTCTTAAAGTGCCTCCACATGTTTTTGGCTCAGTTTTCCAAGATGCTCGGAATCCTTTTCTTTCTACGGAACCATCAGTGCTAAACTTGATAATCATGAAGTTTGATGCGGAAACGAATTGTTTGTTGCTGAGGTCTTGTTTGCCAGAAAGTGTCGCCAGGTTGACGGATGTTTTTTCTGTTCGACCACCCACAAGAATTTGAACTATATCGAAGCTTTTCTCAGTTTCGAATTCTTGGAACTAAATAACAATAATTACAGATTATTTCAGGTTCATATGAAAAGTATTGGTATAGAATTGCAGCAAAAAACGTACCTGCAAAAGAATGTTATGTCCTTGCGGACCTTCAAGAGTCCATTTGCAGTTGCTTAGTGGAGCGTATTTCTGTGGATAATTAGGACTTTCTACAACATCGCCACTGCTAGCCATGTAATACTGGCAGTCGTTAGGGCAGTCTATTTCATCGGAATAATCACCGCAGTCGTCTTGCTTATCACACTTGAACGCATTGTTAATACACTTTCCGTTCGAGCAGTGGAAGGAACCTATTAATTAAAGATGAACAATGAATGCACGCACTGGATGGTAATTTGATTTTCATTAATTAGTATTGACGTAAGTATTTGCATAAGTTAATTACCAGCAGGACAGGCATTGGCACGGCACATGAAGGGAAGAAGAGACTCGCACGTTGTTAACTCCCAAGATTGTTGTTGGGAGTCACTGACGATTACATCCACGCATTCACCAGACTGTGGATTTGGCTGCTTGGACGCCCAAAAACCTAAATAACCACAATCTATGTTACTTGTGCTCCTTACCATTATCTATCTAAATTAATGGAATGTAAAGATTATCTTGTGAAATCAAATATTTTGACACATTCTAACTATTGGTCTCGAAATTTCGAGATATTTCCAGTGGGAGCGGGGATAATTGTTGACTTCATTTTTAAGGATGAGCAGGAGGGAGTATTGACCTTAATTAAATCGTTACTGGGATAGAAGTTATCGGCCAATTTGTTTCGTAATCTATTCTTCGCGCCTCTTGTAATCCTAGTAAAAAAAGACTTAAAGCTTTCATGATTATGCAAATGGCGTACATGGTCGGCGCCGGAATCAGATACGTAAATTGCAAATGCCGGTAGACACGCAGCGCGTGAGTTTCTGGGCATCACGGTGGGAAAAGTATGTCTTCGTGCCAAGTTCCGCATTTCCGCGACCTCGATATACCGAATGCGAAACAACGACCGTATCGAGCCTGCGTCGAGACGACCAAGATTTACGATTTGCTCTAAAATCTAATACAAGGGAGCAGACAACAATTTATCGCGATACATTTAATTCCGTATTCGTACGACGCGATGACGAACTGATTTTAAGATGGAAAGTTAGTTAGTACGCACTTGTTGGTATCGGGTATTAAATTTCGAAGAAACTCTACTCTTTTGAAGAAAAGAGAAATGTGTCTACGCTTTAACAAACAATTTCACGTTCTAAGTATTCAAGGTTGGGCTTAACCCACTGGTCTAAAAATAAGGCACGCTCACGTTTAAACACTTTTACGAATGTAAACGAAAATAAAGCGGATGAAAGTCCGATCTCTCTTTTCTTTTAATGAAGTACGACAATTTTTGCGACATGCAGAAAAAGAGGAGAATTAACGCTCCTATCGTCTTCTGGCTTTCAAGCGCTGCTTCGATTTCCAGAACGCGAACCTGCAATCACAGGGGCCGTCCTAGGCCGATTTAAATTGCGAACTGTAGCATTGTCGTTCGAATGTCTGTAATTATTTTACAATCGTCTTCGCTGTACCTAATGAGCGTGTCGGAGATTTCAGTTTCGATGCTATGCAATAAGAGAATGGCAACTATATATTACAAAACTTTTGCATAATACATCGATGAACTTCATAAATGATGTCTTTAGCATTATAAAATTGTAAGATGACGGAATTAAAAATCATACGAATTTGAAGGATATGTCAAAGACTGAAATGTTGAAGTTACCTGCATACTGAGAAATTATCGCATCAGCTGCGGATTCCAGATTGTTGGTCCTAAGGTCATCAAGAGATGCCAATCCCAACCAATACCGATCTGCATGTCTGCCAATCATCATGGCAGACATGTTGTTTTCGGCGTAAGATTCGACGATCATCAATTCGCTGCCGTACCTGTGGAAAGATTTAAATGCTTGAAATTAAGAAATTCTCAATGAAATCATAAATAAAACACATTACGAAATGCTATAAAATTTCATAGCCTCCAACGCAATGAAAGAAAACGATTCATTAAGGCCACCGACATTGCAGTTCGTAATTTAATTATAAATACTGCATAAATTAGTCAATGCAACGACATGAGTGTTCTTATTTCTGAATTATCGATTCCTTTAGATAATATTCAAAAACAAAGATCCCATAAAATAAAACTGCAGCAATTTTGAGTCTGCAGCCGTGCGTATCGTGGGAATCTGCGTTACGAATATTGCTATCATAGTATTTATATATACAGAACAACAGAACTCCAAGATTACCTTCTGCATAGTTGCGCCGCGTTTTCCCATGAATGCCTGATGTTGAAGAATTTGTAACAGTGGATTCCCTTCAACTCCCAACCTGAAATAAAAATAAATCGGTCTCGTTAAATTGAGCAAGGTGTCGAATTTGCATTTTACGATCTGTCTGTGTTTTCACTTTTACTCAGGATAATATGTATTTTGTTTTTAACGTATGAAGTCATTTCAGTGTCAATTACAGCAAGAAAAATGTTATTTTTACAAATAATATTTTCTTTGTCATTTTGGATGAAATAAGTAGTTAGAAAATTGAGTACGCTAAGCAAAACGCTATGGGAAATGCAACTGCACTGTTTGAGGTCAGAATTAACATCGATGATTACTGTAAATACACATGTAACTTATGACGTCACATTTCTCCGAGTAACAATGTAAGAGCTTTTATCTTCGTTGATTGTATAAATCGACTATTTAGATGCGGCTGCTATGTTAGATCATATTATAAAACAAAATCATAATGGAAGTTAACGGTCTACTTGGCAATTGAATTAAAAGGAAATTTTACATCTGCACTACACTCTCTAGAGGACTTTGTTGACCCATATTAACTTATGATTGTTGTGTTTATTAATTCGAACGACTAATCAGGTTTATTAAAAATCTTTTACTGAATAGCAAAATTACTTTTCAATAACATTTTCTGAACAATCGGATGACCATTTCAAACCATGTGGTTTAATTCGTTGACTTTAAAAAAGTGACCACGAAAAATCGGCTTATGTCAATTCCGTTTTTCAAACCCTTCTTTGTCTTTAAGGTATTGACGTAGGAAGTTATTCTATTGTGGAGGAATGTATTGTTGCATAGTTAATTTACCATTCATGAATTAATTACATGCCTTTAAATATCGTAAAATCAAATCGGCAAAAAACATTCATGACTATATAAAAAAATTAGTGAGCAACCACTGCTAACTCGAGTTTGCTTCACCTGTTTTTCACCTAAATGTTAATAATAACAACAAATAAATTGTAATGGCTAATATGACCTTTCGCTAAAAATAGCAGCGTCAGTAAACATATTGCTCTCAGTCTTTAGGTATGATTCCTTCGCTGTTGTTGAGCATTAGCATCTGCAACTAATCTGTTCCTCAACTACTGACAGCTGAACAACATTTATGAGGAAGCAAACGAATTTTGGTTCGACAGGTGCTGTCTGTTTATTTGGTGTTTAAAAATTCAAAAACATTGTCGAAATAAGGTTTGAACACCAGGAACCATGAAGGGACTAGGTTATTTTTTCAGCGTTTTGGATTAAAAATCAAGTATTAGGTTTTTAGAGTGCAACCAACTAGCTTCATGTAATCATGTCCACTATCGCCATCTTTATATCTCTCACACGTCCTGAGTACGTAACCGTGACCTATACGGATTAAGGATAGTTGCGGATAGTCCGGACACTCGACCTCGATCGTTTCTAGTGCGCGTGCGTATACGCGTCTCGATTTATATATGTGTACACTCATTTATATATAAATACAACAGACCCAGGTAGGTCGGTAGGTTGGTAGTTTCACAGTGGAGAGCCGGAATTGTCCCTCTAAGACACTCCAAGATGCGTTATCTGTAATGATTCAACTCTCGACTTCGACGTGTCAATTTTTTCAACATTGTTTCCTATACCGATGTCGAGTTCTAAGCCACAGAATCCACTAGTAGGAGATAGGAAACTAGTCGATCGGTTTTCTTCTTCTTGCACTTCTTTTTTATTTATTTTCTACACTCGTCTTCTGGTCGAGTCGATCCATGTCACCTGAATCTCTTTGCATTGGCTGCACGCTCCTTTGAGTTTCGACGAGTGTCAAGGTGAACGACCTTTCTCTTAAAATTTGTACTGAAATCGGGTAACTCGAACCGATTCTTTAACAGGTTCGTTACGCCGTCCCGTTTTAACTTTATGTCGGTGTCATTTAGGCTTTACGCTATTTTCGTGATTTCGAATCCGATACCTGGTATTGTTTCATGGAGACACGGCTAACAGTAAATTTATTGTACTAAGTTTCAATTGATTCTTGAGAAAAGGCCATGAATGGCCAACAAATTTATTATTCATGTCGTTCAAAAGAAATATTCTCTCTACAATAACAATTTTATTACAAACGTGCGGTAGCTATGCTATACATTTTTTCTTTTAAAGTGAATTAAGGCCTTAGATCAGTTAATAGCTGAACAAATTTTTGCAATCGCTTTTTTCTGTGTAAAACACGAGAAATGTTATTATTTGTTGCATTTGAAAATAACGTGGGAAAGATTACAATGCATGACATTTCGAATGAATTTTAATTTTTATTTTGGAATGATGCATGTTGACCTTCGACCTGAGTTCACGCGATGATATATTAACAAAGAAAAAAAGCAGCTTGAGCAATTTCAGATAGCCAGTATGGCAGTGGGTAGAACATAAACGATTAAAATCCATTTAATTCAATCGAGTTCATAGTGTGCTATTTGTTTTCGCCACGGCTATTTCGTATCCTCAGGACGAAGAGTGGCGTAGAAAAGGTTGGAAAGAAAGAACTACGTGAAAATCATGTATGCAAAGGTTAATTTTAGCATTCGGGATTCCGAGTCATAGTTCAGGAATGTCGTCTTATTCTCCTGCATATCCATCCTACCTTTTGCTTTTTTAATCTTCGGGCTACGCCACGGAGAAACTTTCACATTACTATTTTTCGCATCCGTGCTCAAATTCTAAAAGGTGCGCGTACTTGAAGATATTTATACTCATGTTTTCCGCTTACATTGTTGTATTTTTTATTTTTAATAAAAATCGTGTTTATTGATAAGAAAATGTATTTTTCAAGTTAGCTTATTTTCTTTGTTTAAAAAGATCGGATAAAAAAAATGTAAGATGTAAAAAAGAAAAATCAATTTAAACAAAAAATTTGTGCCTCTAAAACTTGTCTTTTTTAATGTTTCCTTTTTCGATGATATTTATTGTGTATTTTACAATGTTTTTTTAAACTTTTTACCATCTGGTGTTTGTTTACTGATTATAGGGCGTTGAATGATTTGTATTTTATTTACTCCTTTTTACTAACATCATTAATAATGTTTTCATGTTAAAATTTCTTTGTATTTTATTTTTCTTTTGTTTCAGTAAATTCCATTTTTCATATTTTAAAAAGGAAAGTCACGACATATAGGTAAACACTCCTACCATTTTTTAGTTTTAGTTCCAGTTTTAGTACTTGGTGATAAGTGAGTTTTCCTCTAATTAGAGCCCTCTAACTCTTTACCCATCCGAGAAATATCTGATTTCAGTATTTAAAAAGATAATTAAATTTGCTCTTAACTAAATAGAAAAATGTTTTTAAAATATAATTACATATTTCGTCGGAAATATTCTTGTTTAAAAAATTGACTAATTAGTTTTAAATATTTTTTTCTTAGTTAAAACGCAATTTTCTATTTCGAAGATGAAACAAAATTCCTGTTCTTCAAACTTCTGTGTAATTTGTGTATTTTTTTCTTGTATTATGAAGTTTTTAACATTTAGAAAAAAAATTGCCTTTCCACCCAAATATTAAAAAAGTCGACATATCCTATTTCGCTGCAAACATTTTTAGTTTTTCAAAAAACAATAAACATTTCAATTTTGAGCAATTTTTCTGTTTAAATTAACCATACACCTATAGTTTTCCAAACTTTTTGTATTTTTTTAAATATTTTGATGAAGTTTTATCTTTTATTCGAAAAAATCCCACCTTATGGTCTTCACTCCCAAGTTTTAAAATTAAGTGGGAACGAAATCTAAAAGGAAGCATTGGAAAACAAAATTAAGACGTCTATATTAATTTTTTTTTCAGGAAGAATTCCATTTTTTCAGAAAGAATTCACATTTAAAAAAAAAGTATTAAAATATTATTTAATACTTCAAATGAGAAGTTAAAAAATTTGTTAATAAGGGTTTTATTGTGTTTTAGTGAATAATGACACATGTTTTTTTTTTTTAATAAAGATATTTTGCGACGAAAATGTCGATTCTCTTCGATTTATTTGACTCATAATTTTTAAATTTAAGGACGTACAGCACATGGTGGAGGATTTATTTTTTTAAAATAAATGCAGTTCGAGAATGAGACAGTAATTTAAAAAAAAATTTTTGATGCCATTTTTTTAATCAAATGAAGACTTTCATTTTGTCTCAAAATCTGAATTAGTAAAAAACAACTAATTCCTTAGTCGAATTCTACTAAGCTTAAATTGGTAATTATATTTTTTAATATCTATTATTACAATAAATTAGTTACCTGTGAGCAGTAGCTTTTTTACTTCTTACCAGTGAAAAAAATTACGATTTCTACTAGTAGCCGACACTTTTGATTCGTTTATGAATGGTTTTTTATTAACTAAAATTCGGAAAGTTTCACTAAATCCTTTACTGATTTATATTTTACGATTCCCAAGGTTCAACCCTTTATTAACTTTAAGGAAATCGTAGGATGATTTCTGTATAGTATCTTTGAAAAATTACAATAAAACCAAATACGAAACGTTTAACAAAATGTCCAACTTTTCTCTCTATATATTTTTTGACCATTCTAAAAAAACTAAACTACTTGCTTTTCGTTTAATATGTTGTTCGTAATAAATGTTTACACTAAATGCATTCACAAACATGTCACATTTTTAGTAATCTAATCTTGTGCTGACTGTCAATGACTACAAAAATAGCGAATGGAACGTTCTATGAATTCTTAAGGAATTCGAAATCACCGTCTTTTGCATTACTTTCCACAGCGCAAAGCCATAAGCAAACATCAAAAAAGATGTCTGAAAAACGTTCATTTAAGACGATGACCTAGTCAGCTTCGTACCGACAACTTAGTTGAAAGTTTGCTCTAGGATTAATGACGGTTAAAGAGATTTTTAATGCTTAATTCAAATTGCACATTCTTTATAATGACCGAGTAGAAAAGTATATGAATTTAAATTAAGAGAGTATTAAAATGCATGATGTTTCATTTACTTTTTTAAAAATAAGATTTAATACACAAAATATTTAGTACATACTAGAAAACAATTATTTTGATAACGTCACACGAGAAAGATTTTATTAACTATCATTTTATTTTCTAATCCGTTTTTGTTTTCAATCTTAATTAATACCTTTTAAAATTAATCACTGGTATTTATAACAGTTAATGCAGAAATTGCTACCGTATTCTGTTCAATTTAAACCATGCAAGAAAATGATAAATAAAAACCAAGTACCAAAATTAAAAGAAACTTTTTCACTGCAGTACATTGTAAGAAATTGTATTTGTTGTATACAGACAGAACTTTTTTTTAGAAAAAGTAAGCAAATTTACTAAAATAATAGTAAAAATTAACATGATTTCAGGTCTGTATTCGAATTCCAAGCCAAAATGGTAAAAATTCTTATACAATTTTTCTCAGTGTACAACAGTTAAAATGTTTCTTTTAATTTTGGTACTTGATTTTTATTTACCTTGCATGATTTCAAATAGTAAAAATTGTTATACAACTTTTCTTAGTGTAGGTGAATTTTCAGGATTTCAAGTTGGGAGTTAATGTCAATGACATTGGTTGATATTTAAAATTAATGATGACAAATAATATGAAAGTATTTCTGGCACCTAGTAAAAAAACATTGAAATACATCCATTTTATCCTGGCCTGATAATATATAGCTTGATAAAGATGATTACATTCAATTTTAAGACGATATTTCATAATTACGATGTGACAAAAATATATTGTTAGCCGACTGCCATTTAGGATGTCACCATATTTAATTAGAGATTTCTGTGTTCTGATTCGAAATCAGCAATCTTGAGAACAGGATATAATTTAGTTTACAACTCTTGCAATCCTGACAACATCATTAATATAAAGAATCAGTGCAAAATATTTAAACTGATATTAGTCCAAGATTGAAGTTGATATACGTGGATAAAATCTAATATTTAATGAATTTGTTTTAGGTTTTAAAATACTTGATTAAAATGCAGATGAAACAAAAATGAACATACTAAATGACATTTTTTTGGTTTCAATCAATACTTTCTATCAAAACTGAAATTGAAAAGAATGGAAGGTACATATCATACCATTTTCGAGGACGCTTTGATTACTAGGTTTCAAAATTTGAGTTTCAGCTGCAAGGAATTACAATAAGGAGCCACATTTTAAGAATAATTGTCAAAAAATTGAGAAATATTTATTCTCATCAGTTTATTTCGAACTATGAGAATATTGAAGTTTTATTGAAACTATGGACAACAATTAATAAAATGTTAATTTTAACAACATAATTTATTTTTATAATCTCCCCCTATCTCCATCATTAAACCGACTTCAAAATAGCGTCCTCAATTTGTTCGATAAATTTATATATGTTCTAAATCAAATACTATGAGCTTTTAAAATCCATAAAAAAATTTTTGGGCAATTTTCTGAAAAATTTGATACTTTCAGAGGAATAGATTTTCAAGTAGGTTTTTGAACGGAAAATCAAGTTCTTCAATCATTCAAAATTCAATAAAAATATTAAAATTAGTCACGTATTTACTAATTTTACAGCACTTGATTCAAACGATTATTTTTGTGCATAAGTTAGTAATACCATCTTAGATTTAAAATCACATTAGTACAAAATTGAAAAAGTTAAATATTTTTTATAATTTCAGTCAAACGATTCTGACCCACATTAGCCACGATTCTGCAGTCGTGACTCGGTTGGAATAAGAAAATGAATGTATTATATTCCAGATTACTCAACGTAACGGTAAAAACCTTGTCTTCAATTAAAATCAAGCAAAAATATTATGACACGATTTTCAAATATGTATATATCACTTCAATTTGTTTTAAAATAATTAAGAAAAGTTATAAAAAAAATTACATTATAACAAATGCAACGATTTACGAGCTTTATATATACACTTTTATTTTATTCTTGTACAAAAAAGTCAGAGACAAGTTTTCAATGTCCCGTACTTTTTATCTGATTTATCGAAATTAACTTTGATTTTATATGAAACTAGACGACGGAACTTACAATAAAAAGGGACTTGGAATCAGTCACGCGTAGGCAGTGATAATCATCAAGTTACTGAAAGTGTATAAAAATAATTAAGAATGAATTATCATGACGAAAAGGCAACGTATGAAAACAAAAGATGGAAATCGAAAGAATACATACATAGTAAAGTAGGTAAAGGAACGAGCACATAATCTACATGGACACTTCATAAGTATGGCCAATCTATCTACGTAGTAATTCTATACTACCAACAAATTGTTTCTAGCTCCTAATGATTGTATACGTAGACTAATATTTATTTATGTGAATTAAAATTACGTTAAAAATGCTATTTTCACGTAGTTTATTCTGCTTTTGTACCTTGTGCTGTTTATACAGCATCGTTAGTGCAATTCACTTTGCGAAAATAAGGAGGTAATTTATTGTAATTTATTGGCATTTATTAACCGATGTTCATTGTAATTCGATGTTTGTTAGAAGTTGATGAGTTACTTTCTTATTCATCACGATTTTCCGGAATATTTTCTTGTGTGCGATTTCGAAAAAACGCATTATTCCAATATATTGGCAAATTTTTTTTCTTCGACTTTTTTTTTTCGTTTGAGTAAACTTTTTTTAAAGGATTTTTTATAGTAATTGAAAATTATATTCTGAAGTTGTAGAAAGAGAGTAATAATTTGTGTGACTGTATCTCGTTAGTCATCGGTGATGGTACGGTACCGATCTAACTACAAAGTGTGAAGGAATATTACGGTTATATAAAGAAATGGAGTTCATACTCTAACAGTAAATTATTTTTTTATTTTTCTTTTAATGGTCAAGTAAGCATAATTAATAAATAAAGTATTTGGCGTTTTAAAATGGCCATGATATCACTACTTTTAGTACAGTTTTGATAGTCTTTTTTATTATTATTTTTATAGCCAAACATTTTATTTTAAGTAAAATTCTCTATAAAGAATAGACAAAATCGTTAAAATAATAGTATAAATTATGCGAAAAATGATGCGTAGACAGAATAGTACAAATTCGTAACTAAATATTTCTCAATATAGTTTTTTGACTAGTAGTAATATCCTCGTAAAATAAAGTATTTCTGCAATGATATTATGGTTGGAGCAATGATAAAAAATCGTTTTTCACACCATAAAGAATTTTTTTAAATATGCCGATAGTAGCTAGTCGACCGAAACGTGGAAGACAACAAATGAGATTAAAATGTGTAAAATGTGTGTGAAATGTAACAGTAGGGCATAAGCCGTTTTTTAGTTATTTTATAATTATTTATTGTGTTAATTGTAATATCAGTAATGAATAATTCACAATTCCAAAAGTGTATATTACACAGTGCGGCTGACGAAATTTAATTGAATTTATCATCTCGTTTTAAAATACTCTTATTAATAATCATTTGCAATTTAGTGATATCTTTTAAGATTGCGATTACGATGAGACATTGCGTTATCGTAATAGCATCGAAATTAGTGGTTGTACTACCGCAGAAATAGTCATATGATTTTAGTACTTAATTTTGGTTGTTACGACAATAAGGTACTTTAGGATAGTAAATCGATATCTTGAGTTGTTACTACTTTATTAAGTATCGTTACCGTACTATTTCAACTATAATTACTATGAGGTATAATTAGTTTTTCAATAATAAGTTATCAGCGTATCGAATCAGATAAATATGTTATGTAGTAAAATTAGCAAAAATAGCAACTTATTAGATAGATTCTCTTAGCACCTTAATATTATCCATGTTTATGTAGTGTACTATTTCGGATTGAACGAATAAAGTCTTCATTTTTATTTTCGATTCGTATTCTCACGTAAGGTGAAATTTAAAATAAATATAAACACTCGTACAATTGCCCAAAAGTGTTTAATTGTGTACTAGGAGTTACGATTTTATTTACTATTCGCTTCAAAGTCAAAATGTTAATTTTGTTTAACGAGTTCGTTATGCACTCTTTGAGAAGTGTGCTTCTAAATTATACATTTTAAGGGGGTTCTAAAGTGGTCTGCCGGTATTGTAGGAAGTTTCACTAAAAAACGTAAATGAATGATGAATGAATAAAATTTGCAAAATTCAGGCTCTGTAAGGGCAATTCCAATGACTATTGACGGCTTTCTAGAAAATCCCAAAGAAATTCATTAAGAATGGACCAAGAATTTTCTTTCTTAGAATACTTTAGTATTTTTTAGGATACCGCCTGTAGTAATTAGAATTGCCCTTACAGAGCCCGAATTTTGAAAATTCGATGCAGTCATTTTTTATTTACATTTTTTAATGAAAATTTCTACCTTATTGGCCGAGTACTTTAGATCCCCCTTATGAATCATAATCGATAAATGTCAAAACTGCTGTCTTTTGTCGAGACTTTTTTAGCGTCATCGAAATACTCAGCAATTGTCAATTTTCTCAATTTCTTTATAGAGTGAAAATTGACTCACTATACTGAAACTGGACATTTTCATTCTTTAGGAGTGAATTTTTATTCCAGGCAGATGGAGTTTAAACTCCATACAGAGTGAACGTCATTGCTCTATAGAGTGAAATGTGAAACACTATAAGTATCAATTTTAACTCATGAAGGGGAATTTTCACTCCACGAAGCTCGAATTCTCAATCCAAGAAACTTAAAGAATAGGTCTAGAAGACTTTATAAATTCTTCATGAGTCCTCTTTTTGAGGATAGATTCTCGTGAATTGGACTCAATCCTACTCTTTGGAGTATAATGGAATGATCATTGAGTCATTCTTACAGAATAGTGAATTCTCACTCTTAATGAGTGTAATTTAATGGAGGTAAAACTCACTTTCACGGAGGAAATTCAGTCTTTCACTGGAGTGACTCAATTTTCACTCCATAAGGATTATTCTGCGAATATTGGTATTAAAGTGAACATTGCACCATTCTTGTGGTGAATGTGAATTATCACTCGTAATGAGTGCAATTTCATGTAGTTAAAACTCACTTTTCGTGGAGTAAATTCAGTCTTTTACTGGAGTGACTCAATGTTCACTCCATAAGGATTATTCTACTAATTTTGGTATTGACGTGAACATTTTGCCATTCTTGTGGTGAATAGTGAATTCTCACTAGTAATGAGTATAATATCATGGAGTTAAAACTCACGTTTCATGGAGTAAATTCAGTTTTTCACTAGAGTGACTAAATTTTCACTCCATAAGGATTATTTTACCAACTTTTGTACTATTTTTACTTGAAAGTAAAAAACTCGTATTGTAATTTTTTGTATATAAACATATTGAAATGATTAAATATTCATTTTGGATTTGTTTAAGAATTTGAGCGGATATCCTCTATATTTTTGGAGTGAAAATGCACTATTTACTATAGTGAAAAATGACCAGCTATAGTACAAGCTTTTGCAGCCTTCAGAGTTTTCACATGCCAAGAGTGAACATCTATTCCACAAAGAGTTAATTTTCACTCCCAGTAGAGTAATTTTTCACTTTTTAAGATTAAACATCCACTAGTTCACTAGAGTGGCTCATTTTTCACTCCATAAGATGTGAATTCTGACCCTAAGAAATTCAGAGAATATTTAGGTCCAGAATGAACAGAGTAATATGACCTCCACAGTTTTCTTTGCTATTTTTTAAAACTTTTTGGTCCCAGGGATCAGGTATGTTTCGTAGATTCTATTCTTTCATAAGTAGGCTCTACTATTCCTTCTATACTGGCGCTATTGCAACTACTGTACCGTTGCTCATAAATACTGTCGTAAATTTCCTATACCCATCTGACTTTTTGCGTACGAAATTGCTTCTTGTGAATTATTCAGTCCAGTACTTAAATCGTAATTTCCTTAAAGATTTCGAGGGTTCGAAGTATCAAAATCCCTCTGGAGTCGTGATTTTGGTGGAGAGTGTTGGGTTTTTTCCTGGGTCCCAGTAAGAAAAACAATAATTCGATGCGGAAATCTCGCTTCGAAGCTGGTTGCTCATCGAGGCAAGATTGTCAAGAATTCGAGCATTCGTTAACGTCGTTCCACTTTTGCACAGCCATGCAATTATGTAGGTTGCTGGTACCCACCGGTGGATCTCCTCAATGCCGTTAACCTCGCTTCGTCGCGTGCATTTCCCACTACTTTGAGCTCTTCGTACTTATTATTTTAACATTTCATTCGGCCATTTAATATAGACTACGTAATATTACGCATTCCCCTCATTATTCCTTCCTTTATCTTTGAAAAAAAAATCACGCATATAAAATCCTAGATCCGATGGAAGATACCTCCGGTGTCTAGGGGCTTCAGGTAGCAGCTCTGTAATTTGAAACTTGGCTTTATGGTGCACGTGCGAATTATCGTTGTTTAGTCGACTTTTTTTTCTCATTTACGGAATAGAAAAAAATTAATGGTCCATTTAAAACGTAATTTCTTTCGAATTCAGCCCAAGGAATGATTTTATCGAGAATCCTAGGTCAGCTTCATATGGATCACTATATACGACTTTGTAGCTCGATAGTAATTATGACTTTAAGTATATAGATAAATTCGCGGCACGATTCTCGCAATTATCTACTTTTTCGCAAAGAAATTCGACCTCGTGACGGGGTCAATCTTACGTTGTATTGGGTTAAGATTATTTTGAAATTGGGTTGATACACTTCGGCGCTTTTTGGGTTCTTTGCACTTCTATTTTAGATCAAAGTTCCACCTGCAAATCTTCTTTAAATATAGGAAATAAAAGTCTAGTTGTGAAAAAAATAACATAAAAAAAATAAGAAACAAAAGTGTAACACTTAATAAATCTGTAATAGATTATATAAGATCAATAAATAAAAAAAAAATAGTCTAATTGAAGGGCTACTTCATTAACAGGGATTACTTAACTACAAACAGTTATTTTTTGCCACTTTCAACTGGACTAACCGACAGTAGTTTGTAGTAAAAAAATCGTAATTAAAAATTTGTCACGTAGTTTTCCTTCAACCTAAGTTCTGGAATGAAAAATGAGAACTAACGTTATAAAAATAATAATAATCTAAGTACGTCTTAGTTATTTACTTTCTTAGTAAAGTTTAATATTGCTACTAGTCGTCCTCTCCTTCTATTATTTTAAGAATTTTTCATAAGTATAAATAAAACACTCTACCTTACATCTTTTTTTTAATTTAGTCTTAAAAAGCGATGAGTAAATTAAAACTAAAGATTAGGACATTGCCCTCATGATTTTGATATTATTTTTAGTTTTTAATTCAACTACAGTGTTACTAATCCATAGTTGATCCTTAAGTGACTGGCGTTTTTACCCGTTTTCCCACAACTTCATTTAACGAAGCGCGAAATTAATTTTGACCATCTAATATTTTCAGAAAATTCCATTTATTTCAAAGCTATTGGTAGTGAAAAATGAACGTCAAAGACAATCCTTCTAACGAACCGAAAAGACGCTAATGACCTTTCTTTTCAAGAAATTTTCTACGGATGCCAGGATTTTTGAATTCATTTGAAGCTTGTGGAAAGTCTCGACGAATTGTTATAAAGAGAAACAGTCTGTATGAGTATTTGAAACATTCTTCAATTTTTATTGTTTATTCAAAATTAATTCTGGAATATTGTTTATTTTCACATAATTGTTTTCTTTCTACTATACTGCTTGCTCTGATTCGTTAATAATTTTAAATAGGTATTATTCATAGAAGCTGTTAAAATATGGTAATGTCGGTAATAAAAAAATAAATAATTATATGGTTTCTGTAGCATTTATAAAATATGTTTTTCTGTCTTTAAGATTTTTTTTGTACTAGTTCACGTTACAAACTAATTCCGAAATAGACCGGAAACTGCAAGGTGCTTCCGCTTTTGAGATTTATGACACAATTTATAAAGTTTATGGAATAATTTTTTTTCAATAAGATTCACAACAATTTAATGTCAAAATTCATATTTTTTTGGGTATCATCTCATTTTATTTCATGCAAAAAATTTGAAGAAAATTTGCAAAACTATGAATTTTTAAATAGCCAAAAGACACAATTTGGACAGTTCAAAATCCAACCATAAATTGATAAACTTCCACTGTTATGACTCGAGTTCTTACGACAGTGGTATTGTGTTTGTTAAAATACCGTTCGGCAAGAGCACGTTTCTCACGTTCGATATCGGACAATTTTGTCTTTTACAGCTCAGTGAACTCGCTGTGGACTTTCTTTCAAAACCCAAGTTCGAAGATCACTCCTTTTTTCCAGTTGTAAACAAAAATTCCTGATCTTCAGGTCATTCGTGTCCGAAAACTTTTAGTTTTCGAGGTACTTGGAAAGTGGTTTGTACATCTCCTGTCATTTTACCTGAGTCGGAAATGAATCAAGAAGTCGGTACACGGTTGAATTCTTTTTGAGTACCGACCTTCGGCGTTTTAAATCGCCGTATACCTGCTTTTCGTCATTTATATAGTGACTCTAGGGATGGACCGACCTAACTCAACAGTGCGCTACTAATTTTTTCAGAGAAAAAAATTTACGTTAGCAAGTTTTTTTGATACTTACCATTGGGGCAGGTGAAAACGCTCGTAGCCGGTATCTGTAATGAAAAAAGAAACTGAAATTAGTACTTGTAAATGTCGTTTTTATGATGATTTGGTACGGATGTAAGGAATGCAGACATGGGGAAAAAATGACAAATGAGTCAATGAGGATTTGTATGTAATTTTCGTGTATTGAATTCCTTTAGAAATTGTTTATGGGTGTAGAAAATTATTATAATTTTTGGTTGTTTGTCGAGTTGTGTAGATCAGTACATTTTGTTGGTTATATTTTACTAATTTGTTTTCATGTTTGTCTTTTTTATCTATCATTGTAAAGTTTCGAATTGACTTTTTATTTATTGCGCTCTAAATTGTTACTAACACTTACGTTAACATCTTTGAAATAATTTTTACAGAAAGGCTGAAATTTATTTAATGAAACTCAAAAAGTTGTTAACAATTTACGAAAAAATCACTGATTTTCTTTTCACAATTATAATTCAATTGATTGAATTTGATTGATGATTTCTGAATCACAAATATAATTCAAATTCATTTTATTTCGGAGTTTTCTAAATTACTGATTGCTCCGTTTTAATAAACATCCTTAGACAATTACAACATTCACAGACAGTCAATTGGTGGTCCCTTCATTAGGTATGTATGAGAAAATTTTGAATGTCCGATTCATTGTGTAATAATTACTTCATCTATTCTTAACGACTTATCTTCATCTATTGTTGTCCGAATATTATGCAATCTCGAAATAGCATTGTACTTAAGAACATCATTTTCTTTATATTTTACTTTGTATTTTGACGTTTTGAAGAAATGTTATCTTGCTTTCTTACAGTTAATTTCACTTTGTACTGAAGTAAACTTCACTACTAGCGTTTGCAATTTTCACATGCGTTTTTGTGGGAAACTGTTAGTTAAACGGTTATTTTAAAGCGCTTAAATCTTATTTCATAGTCAATAAAAAGAATTATCTTACTTCAAACTGACTTTAGATTCAGTGAATTTTACACATTTATACTGAGTTAAGTTTATAACAAATTTTACCACTTTAATTAGGACTTCAGATAGTTTTACTTTATTAAAATAATAATACATTTTTGTAAGATCTAGAAAGAATAGAAAAATCATTTTCTCAGTATAAATTTGTTTATTGACCGTGAAGAATAAGTTATCTGCCATCTAGATAAAGAGCAAGTCATGTAATGATGCTTTTGTTATATTGTGCTTTTTAAATGTTATGCAACAAACTTCTAATACAATGAATAGACATTGAGAAGTTATTGCAGGAAATATGTCCGTGATAAATTTCAGATTTGTCAATTATTTCGAAAAGACAAATATTTCGAAACAAAACATTAATTAACAAATTAAATCTTCTCGACTGTTATTAAATAAAATATAATTTACTATTGGGAAGTGGTAATCATAATATAAAGATAAAGTAAAAGAGTAAAGTTAGCAAAATTTAATAAATACATTTTTTCATTTGTATTCATAAAAAAAAAAACATGTTCAATCCAAATCAAGTTTTCATGAATCGTTCATTTGCTTGTAAAAATAATGATGTAAATTACCTTTAAGCAAGGAAAGAATTTAAATTCTCTTTTCACTAGCGGGAAAACAAAAATCCTATATTAATTTATTTAAGTTGTAATTTGAAAATTACATTAATTAAATAAAGTAATTATACATTTTCAGTATGGATTTCTTTAATCTAAAGTTAACCGAATTATCAGTATCTTTTTTAAGAAAGTAATTTTCAATTTCTTTTTTCTTAATATCATGTTTTGAAATCGAAATGGTGTACAATATGAATTATATGCCCGCAGTAAGTGTAGTTTTCTTGACTATACTTAATATTCTTGTAATGTTTATATATCCTTGTTTCAAGACTTTTTTGAGTATACTTTTTAAAACATTCATTAGTTTTTATCGGGTTATGCTTCTTCCAAATCACTTTTAACTTTGACAAAGTGGATTGAAATATTAAACCAATGAAGTTTTATGTAATTATCAAATTTGTACTTTAAATTAATAATGTAAAAATGCATACACAAAGAGAAAAAAAAATGGTTAAAGCAAGGCAGAAGTATACGGATTAAAAAATCAACAATTGACACAAAAGAACATCAATAAACATTTCAAAGGTTTTGCCAATTTCTTACGTCTATTTTGAATGATATGCCGCTTGGTATATTTAAAAATTTTTACCATGTGAGGAGAAAAAAGGAATTTTTAGAGAAGCTCTATTTGAAATGTTTTTTATCAAGTAAAAATTCTTAAAGTTTGCATAGACATTGATTTTAGATGATAATACAATAATACATTGCCATAATTACAGAATTTTTACATTACAAAGGTGCTGGGGGTGTAAATTTTGTAATCTTGCGCATAATACACTGAGTCGTTCGGAAATAAATACTCAACAGGTTTTAGACGTCCCTTATTCCGGTTTCCATTTCAAAATGATAAAAATTTAACTTTAATAATTTTTCAATAAAACTTTATGCATTGTATATAATTATTTTACGAATATTGCATATCAAAAATTAAAGACATATTCTTTTTCCTCCTTCATATAAGTGTTCACATATATAAAATAGAAGCAGTTAATGTTCCATTAATATTTATTTCAAGAAACTTTACTTTCACATTATTGATAAATGTTTTAGTTTACGGTTCAGGAAATATTTCTCTTGCAAGAATAAAAAGTTCAAAACCATGTTGAAATTTTGACTTATCTATTGCCTTAAAAAATGTAGGATAACGAAGATGAGCAATTTAAAGAGCTGGAATCAAGTCGCCTTACTTTATAAGAGAAACTACTAAAAATACCGAAAATTAAAGAACCGTAATAAATTACGATAATAGGCTATAAAAATGAGACGATCAGATAAAACCTAACGGATACGAGAAAAAACTGTTGAAAATAAATATCGTCAGCAGTTGGCAATTAAAGAAAAAAGAATCGAATGCCCTGAAATTATACGTATTTTACAAATTTTGCAATAATTTTCGAAATTTATCCTAGAATTATTTGCTCTCGCAACATTCTAATTGTCCACAGTTCATCTTGGCTTGCTGACACATATTTTCCGGAGTCTCTTTAAAAAAATGTCTATGAAACAAGACTCGGTTCCTATAGAACACCAGCTGATAGCATCTGTCCAGTATGTACATTCGATTCATATTAAAAAGAGTCGATTGCGAATACGATAAGACTACGTTCCTTGGAGTCGAGACATAGGATGGGTGTAGCACTCCAGCATCCGAGCCATATGCACGCTCGATTCCAATCCAACGCTGAATGAGTGGACTTTTTCAACGGTAAAGTGAAAGTAAGTCTAAGACCGCGTGCACGAATGCCATTTCAGATTTTCCGACGCTCAGAAAAATCTGAGGATAAATTTTACTGTTTTACGTTTATTATTTACTTTTGTTACACTTTCATAGATTTTATGGTAAAGAATATTTTTATTTATTCACGAAAGTCTCGACCAGAGGCTTTGCGACTGTATTTCAGACGTTAATTTATTAAATGTATATTTTTATATGGTTTTTTGCAGATTACTTTTTGGACGATGTAAAAAAAAGTTGATCAAAATTGGCATGATCAATCGGGTTTACTCATACTACAAACTATTAGTTATGTCCCTAAATGTAAATCCAAGGACAGCAAAAATGTTTCTCATAACTAAAGCCACTCTCCAAATTCCTTGGAGTGAAAATTCAGTGACCCTTTCACGAAGAATGAAATATTCACTCTATTGAGAGTGATATTTCACTTGTCTAAGAATGATGTTTTCTTTTACTCTTGATGGAGTAAAATGCCACTCGTCATAGAATGAAATTCTTACTCTAAAGAATTAAAAGAGTATTATCATGAAAAATTTACATCCGTATATACAAAATTTCTTTCTACCGAGTACCGTTGTGAATTTTATACACAAAATCACAAAAATATTCGGGGATCTACATGAAATTTTATTCGTAAATTTTTATTAATAATTTGTTGGCACACATTTTTATGTCATTCGATATACTAAATATTAATGTGAAATCGTCATGGGTAATTATCATATTAAAAGCGTGTGTAAAATATTCTTGTGAAATCATTACATCAGCGAAGATGCCCACGGGAGGAAAAGGCATCTTTTAAGTTTTTAACTTTCTAATATGAATAAGGTCGTAGAATACACAAAGTTTATTTTAACAATTGAACAATTGTTTATATATTCTACATTTCCATTCATCATATGCATAAAACGAGAAAAGCACAAAATTGTTTCTGCAATTACCATATGCTTTAGTTAAAAGTTCCTTAGTACGCCAGAAATTAAAAAAAAAAAGATAATCTGGATAATGGATTCGAAAGTGGGACATTGCCAATATTATAATAAGGTTGTCCTATTATTTTCTGAATATCAGAATATTTTAGTATCGAATCTCTTTTTTTTGGTAATTATTTTTTTATATTATATTTTTTGTTGTTTTTTCTATTATACTATTGTACTATTTCGATTTATGATAATAGTCATTAATGGAAATTTTCAAAGATTATTATAGTAATTTATTTGTTTGTTAAAAAGAATTTGACAAACGATTATTTGCAGAATTTTTAATAATGATACGAACCTGTCAGAGGTCACGTAATTCGGGGGAGCATTTTAAACTCTTACTATCATTAAAAAAAAATAACATTTTTCCTAATATAAAAAAAAGTTCCGGATGAAACTTGAAGATGTAGAGAAAGTATCCTTAAACTTAAAAAAATAGGAAAAAAAGAAAAACTCTCACGACTTATCATGAAATTTTGTGTTCCGGAAAAGGATTTGAACCAAGGATGTTCTGATAGCACGCATGACATTCTGGTAGACTCGAAACATTAATATGTTGTGTTTTCCAGACTTTATGTTTATCACTAGTACAAACTTCGTGGTTGTTTATCAGCAAACCTGGTTTGTACGGTATGACGTGAATTGTGGTGCCAACCCAAACTTTTTCCAATGTGTCTGATGACCCACAATGGGTCCATCTTAATAAAATTGCCAAATGTTTTCAGTATACGTAGTATACCATAAAATGGTCGTCTTTGCCGTCACCTTTTTGATAAGATCTCTGAAACCGGAATTAAATATGAAAAGTCGTTGAAATAGTCGATCAATTTTGTCTTATAGCAACCGATCACGTAGATGAAAACCTACATACGAAGTTACGCTGACCCAGTGGTCGTAATCGCTATGAATTTATGAAAATTGTTCATTAGTCAGCGTAAAACGCTAGTACACGCGGATCGACGTGTAATTTCGATCATCCATCGTCGTAATAACGATTATCATTACAACGAATGCACAAGTGCCCCTGTGGAAATTACAGTTACCGGTACATAGATCTAATCAGTTTTGAAGATTACGGATGAGCGTCGATCGCTGAGTAACTCGGACGGAGGAACGGCCGGTCGAATTCCGGTCCCCTCCGCATGCCAGATATTCCAAGCTGCGGCGATTGGCCGCAACCGGCTCGTTAATATTACCAGTACGGAATAAATCCGTGGAATTTCCTTGGCGGGTTCCCGTGGTCGGCCGGTTCAAGTTAGCTTCACGTGGCGTCACGGCAGAAACTCGTCGATGGAATGCTATAACCGTTATGTCATTACAACGAACGGGGTAACGTGCCATTGAATACTGAAGTATCGTCCTCGTCTTTGGAACCGCGAAAGACGGGCGGCTCCTTAGGTCGTGGCTTCGATTATATTGAAAAACACAGGGACCTACATCGATGACAATTTTGGACGAGTGACAAAAACGAAGTTCGATCGTGCACTTGATAAATTTTTTGGACTCTGAAGTTTGTGACAGAGTTAAAACCCACCAACTCTTTGAAACATCCATTTTCATTCAGATGGAAAATAGTTGAAACTATTTATGCCTTTGGTTTCGGGGTCTTTGATTAGACCTCAATTTTTTCGTATTCTAACTATCCAAATTGGCAAATCGAGGAAAAAGTTATTCGACGACCAAGAAGAAAGTAGGCGAATATGAATGTCACCTTGCTGGATCTCCCAATTCTACTACACATGCGTGATCGGTGACCCCAAAAATTTAGAAGCAAGGAGTTCTCAAAAATGACTTCATCACATTGAACTGAAGCTATCTTATCAACAATAAGAGAAATGCTTGATTGCTTACAACACAATTTAAAATAAGAATGCCCAAAATAATGAAAATCAGATTAACGATCGTTGCATTAATTGTGTTTGACAATGTACCGAAAATGGCACAAAAATAAAAAACATATATGTAACTTTGGAGGATGTATGTTTTGTGAAGATTATTTATTGTTTCTCCAGCTTTTAGGGACCACCAATTACGGATTTGTCTTGACATTTTTAAAATTCATGATGGCGTATCCAAAATGGTTTATCGAATTAGTATGACGTTACCCGACTAACATGAAAATCGATAATCTGAGTGTGATTGTCGTCATAGTAGATCTCCCATTTTGAATTTGTTTAAGCTTCAAAATAATCAACGATTCCCAAAACTTGCAAGTAAAGTGTTTCAAATAAATTCCAGAAATTTACAAAAATAATTCCGCGATATTGGGACCGATACATCTACTAAGTCTGAAGTAAACTGCATAGTATAATAAAGAGTAAGAAAGATATTTCAATCCTTTGGAGTATACTTTGAATTTAATGGACTATTGATAATATAATTCCTAACTAGCAGTAGATTATTTACTCCAAAGGACAACAAATTTATTCTTTTAGATTGAAAATTGACATGTGTTCTTTTTACTAGAAAAAAACCTCAACTATAAAATGTTTTCCAGCAAGTATTTGCCCGAAACTTTGAAATGTACATTCTCTAACTTCAGGGATATAAGAAAAAATTGAAATTTCCTTCTTTAGTTCAGTACAAGGAGGTGTTAAAAAATATCAACTTTTCGAGACCACCTAAATGCCGAACCTAAACAGAATTAACGATGCCAAAAATCTCCAATTTACTGCACTTTGAGAGAACATTTAAAATGGCAACAATAGACAAAATGATGACTATACGAGCCCAGATCAAGTTGCCACATTCATACACTGTCAACTTACTGATAAATTGATCAAAATAACAAAAATATAAGTTCCTTTAGAGTAAGTATCTTGTCAGTCGTCCAAATCAGTTTATTTTGATTAAGAAATGTAGGAAAGCCACCAAAAATGTCTCATTCAATAAGATTCAAATACAAAATCTAAAGTCAAATTGATAATACAAAGTAGGTATTATTAATCTAAATGTGATTATTTTGAGCAATAACAATAAATTTATTTTCATATTCATCGATTCATTTTCTAATATTTAAATCAAAAAGATCATACAATGGCTCGGACATTTTCGTAAGTATTTAAAAATCCTAACATGAAGTTAAGACACTAATTATGAACTTGAAGAACAAACGAGTTGACTCAAAAGTGGTAAGTGCTAAATCTAGTATTACAACAGGTTTCGTTACGATATCAGCTTCAACGTTTGCGACTACAATATTAGCATACTTTTCAATGTTATCGTTAATTAGCAGCCTTGGAGGATACCGTAACTCTCAAAGGATTGAAAACAGCTCAAATTTCATATTGATAATTTTATTATTATTTATTTTAAGATTTTACTAACATTTTAGTGGGTTATTTCCTTTAAGCCCTCGAGGCCTTCTGTGGATAGTCTCAAGAAATTTTGAGAAAAGCAATTTATTCTGACGAACACTTCATTAACTTTCGAGTGAATCCTCGTTTCGAAAGTTTTTATCGAGAGTGTACGATTTTTGGACGTTTATGTAGGATCTCATTTACAAGACACATTAGTCCTTAACTTATACTTTTGCCTCAGGTGCCGCCGCTTAAACAGGCACTGGCGAAAAATTATAGTGCTTCGAAGGTACAGTAAAAGTATGCCAGTTTCTTGGCAACAGACGCGCGTGCAATCTCCGTGATGACAAACTGCTGGTTACCAGGCAGACCGTGCAGTGTCATTTTCTAAACATTTTTCTTTCTGTGAAATTGTTATTCTCACTTTTTATTTGCTTTCTATTAATAAAATCTTTTGTCTAATTTTTGCGCCACAAATTTTTGAAAAATTTTTTTTTCTTAAATTTTATCCACTTTTATCCCCTCTCCCACCTCCCATGTTGTTATATCAAGTTTGCCCTTAGCCGTTTATGTTTTCAGTTATGAGATCAGCTTCTACTGCTTTTACAACTTGTTTTTGATGCACTACTAATCGTCTCGCCAATGCCTTTTGCAGTTAATCCACTGGCAATGAAAAACTGAATAGTACAATTTTCCAAAAACTTTGGTGACATTTAAGGT
The DNA here is from genome assembly GCA_030407085.1 of Trichopria drosophilae. Classification (NCBI taxonomy): domain Eukaryota; kingdom Metazoa; phylum Arthropoda; class Insecta; order Hymenoptera; family Diapriidae; genus Trichopria; species Trichopria drosophilae. The sequence continues at coordinate 19,009,444 of CM059583.1, read as the reverse complement.
AGGTTCTTATCTATTTCGATCAAGGAATCGATTTCTTTTATTGCGTTTTAAATTTAAATAAAATTTAGGATCGCTGGAACCATTTTTCATCTTTTTTGGACCGTTATGCATCAACAAAATTTTTGTACACTACAAGAGCCAATAAGTAACCTCTCCTTATTGTCCAAATAGATTATCGATATTGGTGAACAATTGTTCAAATTCAATGAGGTCGGTTTTTCAATACTTGAAAATGGCGTATACAATATGGCGGATGAATTTTCCTGAAACTTCTTGAAACCTCTTGAAACCTCTTGAAACCACTTGAAACCTCTTGAAACCTCTTGAAACCTCTTGAAACCTCTTGAAGTTGGGGTTTGGGGGTCGGTAATTTTATTTAAAGTACTTGCTGTTTTAAGTATTGTTGATTTGAGGAGAGATCAATAGATAATCTCATAAAAAATCCAATAATTTTAAGTTACGTCGTCTATAATTCAAGTATTCGCAAGAAATAAGCTATTAACATCCCGTCTCGAAAATTCTTTCAATCACTTTGACATTTGTAGTGGGGTCGTCGAATTTGGAACGTACCAATCTCTTGCTCCATAACACGAGGTCATCGTGCAATTCCGCACAATCCATTGAAAGTCGTCAAATTATAGGTTATATAATTAACTGTAAACATGCCACTTATTAAATATCTGCACAATAAACTCCGATAAAGTGTTCAAACGTGTATATACGGACAGAAATTTAAATTATCCAAAGGAATAAGATCGGTACGGGATCGGATATTATATACCTTTCACTTCGTACCAGTGGCCGCGTCACGTGAGAAGGGAACCCAAATGATTACAGGAACGTTTATTTTAATGACGATTTTCCGTTAATGAAAGACTTAGAGACAGGAAGAAAGATCTGGCATTCGAACACACCTATAAATCGGAAATTGAACGCAGACGCGAACCTAGCAGAATCGATAGATGCGTTCGGGTGCGTTTAAGCGCATGCAACCAAATGCACTTTCACCGGTGTAACTCGTTGCACCGATTTGACCCGAGTACCTACCTATTGTCGATTTAATTTACCAGATACCAGCTATTTCTTACTTAACTCTTTTGTTACGTGTACTTTTTTCACCAAAGGAATGCTTAATTTAATTAAGCCGTACATCACTTTTTTACGACCGATTAAATAAGGAGAAAAATTGATGGTCCAAATATTCATTTTATTATAATACTGGTTTACTATCCTATTTTTATAATCCCCGATGGCACCCGAGACAATGTTTAGTCTGTTTTCGAACATAGGTGATAAATGTACATTATTCGCGCATGCTCAAATAAACTTGGCAACTTTATCTCTTAGTACCTGCATATGAAAAGTGCTCTCCATAAGGTTATGAAAGTGATAAATGTATCCGGACATGATGAAAGTAAATTTTATCTGCAGCTTCGAAAAAAGCTACCGTTGAATCATATCTTATGAATGTGTGTGAAAGTTCCTTCTATGTTTATTTATGTACAAGAGACATGTGTACAATTTTTAATAAATTCAGCCGACAGTTTAAAATGAAGCAACAACATATGTAATATCTAGCACTTCTTCAATAAAGATGCATTATTATTATTAGTACTTTATGCTTCAAATATTGTGATCATATACATGTCCATTTAGCACTTCCTGGGGATGTTCTCAGGAGCTTTCACAGGGCATCTAAATATCCGTCCTTATCATGCCGTTAATATCTGCCGGGCAGCCTCAAAATGTAGGATGTCTTGAGGATGTTAAGAGGACGTTCAAAGCAAACATTTAATATCTTCATGACATTGTAGGATGCGGACGTCCTGAGAAGCTCCTGAGGATATCCTTAAGAGATTATACTTTTACCATAAACCATTGTCATCTGTAAAATGTTGTTTAGCATCTTAGATAGTACCCAACGCAATTTTGTTCTATTATTCATTCTGTATGCAAAGTACATCTTTTTTTAGTACATCTTATAGTACCTTTTTTGCATGGACCAATTCAAAGCTCGGCACTTGAGGACTGGTCACAAGCTAATGATGTTGTAGGTACTCGCGGTAAAGCTTCGCAGCATTATTATGCAATTAATTTATACACACATTGAAAATAGAAGAAAATCTTGCATTACCGTATCCTCCGCTCGAATAGCTCATACATCTCGCATTCCTCGCACTAACAGGACTATCGTGAATCAAATACGCATAAAGTGCAGTATGAAATGGAATGAGTTTGTTTAAAAAATGATTAGTCAATTTTTATCTAATAATAATTTTTTCAAATACTTATTAAAAAATGTAATGCCATTATTATTATATTATTATTGATGCTAATATTTCGACAAACTGTACTGTCCTCTTCAGAAAAACAATATGTCACGATAATCTTCATTAAATTCAGGAACTAAAACAATATTTATGTTTCAGTATGGTCACTCCATCTACGCAGATTTTCTCAATACAACGTAAAGCGGGACCAAAGCAATAACAATTTTCAACATTGTCTTGACAGTCCAAAATGAACCTGACCATTTAAAAGAATTCAGAAAGAATTATCTGTTGGCAAATGTGTCCTTTCGCCATTCCCAAATCATTTTAAAAAAGGCAATCAAGATTGAACAATGGCAATTTAGTAAGTCTCATCTTAAACCACTTTTGAGCGTTCATTTCCGTCGACTACTACATCCACAGGAAATAAGTATATTTTTACGACTCGGTGAATTTAGCGTTCATTTCGCAAGTGAAAAGAAGAAAAACGAATGATAGTAGGAGTAAGAAAATATTGCAATTATGCGAGCCAGTCATCCGACAAGTAACAATGACTGAATAACTTGTCATTTGGTATATATCTTGTAATACACGCCTCTGTCATTAACACTTTCGCCTTCTGCGGTTTATTATTCCGATCTAAACCGTAACACGTTAATGGTGAAAATTTGCCAAGGGAAAAGTAGGTGTGTATGTGTTTATGATAATGGCCCATATGAAAGACGAGAATTAAAACGATAGAGCCCGCCTAGTATGAAGTGCACAGGGTAAAATCGCGATGCGTAAAACTGGTGAAATTTTAGTACATCTAGAGCATGTATTTGTCATTAGATCTTACTAGTGTCAGCACATATTCTAATCATTCCTTATTAGGACAATTATGGTTTCTATTTAAAAAGTCCATATAATTAGCACGATTTTATCCTATGACCATTTTTAATTTCTAAGCGATGAGAACCGTGAGCAATTTAAGTATTAAGAGTTTCATTTGACTTTCAGTTTTTCGCTTAATAATTTTATTCTGTTACCAGTTACATTAGTGTAAAATTCTGTCACTGCGAGAGAATTTTCGTCGTGTTCCAAATAAATTTTTGAACTCATAATAGGGAATGATTTAATACAAATTATGAATAAATTTATAATTACGTTATAGTTACGTAGTAATCGGCATACTTTTTTATAAGTATAAATTAAATAATTTCAAGACTATTCATTGAAACCTGATTACTAAAAATTATTAAGTCATATAATTATACAATACCAGTTAGTAATCAGAATTAACATTAATATTTTTATATCGGTAGAGATTTTTGATAACATTAACAAATTAGACGGTTATATGGCAACAGATTATCAAAATTTCAGTTTCTTAAAAGTGATACCCGTTTATTAATCGTCAAATACAATTTATAGTCCTGATTTAAGTCGCTGAAGCGGGCAATCACGCCTTCGTTCTGCACATTGGATACTTGATACGGACGGTTTAGCGTGGAACCAGATTTTAATATAACGATTCGTGAGCCATAAACCGTGAGTTCCGTCATCATTCGTAAATGTGTAATTAATAATTTACGTGAATTTGATAACATTTTACAAAAATCATAATTTTAGAAATTACCGAACTTTTCTCGTGAGTTTCTACCTCGAATCCAAAAAATGCCAACTATGTACGTTGTAGAAATTTGTTTATGTAATGGAAAACAATAAAAAATTCGTGTATGAAAGCCAATCACTTCGAGACATAATTATATGCCGCCATTATCAGCATTAAGGCGGAAAACGGAAAGGACAAATTAAATCCAATCTTGGAATAATCGAACCTTCATCGCTTCTATAGTTTTCTCGGATTCGATATATGCGAACAAAATAGGTGGAATGCAGAAATACCTTAGGTATCGAACACGTGTGCGTTAGTGTATGGGTGTATTGCAATCGCGAGGCAAAGAGTAAAAAATAGTGAAAACCTGCCTTAAGCCGTTGTTGAGCAATTTTGTGCTCGGATTATAGCGATCGTGAATGTGGGTATAATGTACAGTGTCTGCAGATATTAAATCGAGTATATACACACACATACAAACACATATGTTTGTATATATATGAATACACAGATGGTATACGCAAGTAACCTGCCGCATTACTTACCTGAGACTCCGTTAGTCGAAAATGGCACAAGAGGATGGCGAGCCACGTGGCCGCCAATTTCCTTATCAACATCTTTCTGAAACAGAAATAAATTCATCAATTTACTAAAGTTCATTTGCTCGTCATAAATATTGCTATGCAAAAACGTAATCACGGCGGATCGTGATCTAAGAACATTCTTGACGTGCATTCTTGACGTCATTAGCATAGAAAATATGTCAGTGTACGTATTTTTTTTATGTTAGTTGCATAAGTGCCGGTTTAATTTATAAAATATATGTAGGCTTATAATTAATCGATTTTATGATTCTTTAATCAATATCAATTTCTGCTGTGAGTCACACTCTCTAATCAAACACATAACTCGAACATTATAATATAATTGCTATGGAATATACATATTTTTATACTATCTTTTCTACAACAAATTCTTAGTAGCTTCGATTAACTGCTTTGTTGATCGTTATATTTTATTACAACTCTTTTTAGTTGTGATTATAGCCTTAAATGATTTAGTTACTAACTCGGGCACAGTAGATAGTTTGTTGCCACACCTAAAAATTTGCTAAGGCTATGACGAAATGTTGCTGAAAAAGTTAGCATAAGTATATTTGGTGTCAATTATTAGCTTATTCTTCGTTGTGACTGCCAAAATTCAGCATCGGGCTTTTTTTAATGTACACTGATGAAACAATTTAGTTGTATTCACTAACTAGTTGCTGCTAACTAGTTGTCTGGTAGCAGCATTTTAATTGCATTGACTAAATATTTAGATGCTTAATCGCAGCCACATATTTAGTTAATTATATTTTTTTAATATAGGTAAAATAAGTATAGAATAAGAGAACAGTTAGTTAGATTAACTGGTTTATATAATAAGTAGCGGCTTAACTAACTATTTTTTACATCATCAATACCTAAGAAATTCACTGTATTATTTACATAAATAGAACTAGAAATACATTTTAAAAAATTGGAGAGACTAAATATGAAGTTATTGAGTGTGCTATTACTTTAGGAAGCTTCAACTTTATTTGTTTTGAAGTTATTTTATAAAATGTAATACTAAATTTCATTTTGGTAGTGCTTAATTAATGCTTAAGTTCCAGTGCTTAACTTTAACTATTTTAGGACTATAATAAAAATAATAAAAGTGTATTCAATACGAATTTACGAAATTACCTAAAATCATTTGGATATTTTAATTTTGTAACTCATTTACGTATTAATCGAAAAAATATTAATTAATCTAGGCGACTAAATTAAATTCCAGTACTGTTTGAATTTAAAACTTATTTTAAAATTATTGAGCGTGTAGAGTCAGAATTTTAAGTGAAATGTGAAAAGGAATTTAAAAAAAAAATCATTTAATAAACGTTCGGCTTTCACTTATTTTTATTTAAGTGAAGATTTTGTTGTATTATTTTAATGTTAAACTAACTAATAGGCTTTCTTTGAAGTATTTAAATCACTGATACTTAGTATATGTTAAATATAGTAAAATAAAGAATTCAGTTACAAACTTGTAATTGCGAAAATAAAACGATAAAATATTTCAAAACATAAATTCTATTCATACTCACAAAAATAATCATGAAGTAAATTCGTAATTAGTCTGCAGTTAAAAACAATTCATGAGAAAACTGTATTCTATTATGAAAATTCGTAATAGATTAACAAATAATTCAAAATGCGATTTTATGCAAAGGATAATAAAGAATTTATCACAAAATTCCAATACTAATTTATGTACTTTAAATTCACTATATAATTTTAAAAGATAATTTGTAATAAATTCATTTCATTAAAAATTCATAAAGCAACTAATTACACGTCAGATAATGAATTCATAATAATTCGCTTTTAAATTTTAATGCAGAAATTATAATATGCTCTTATAATATGATTTCATAATCAATAACGAATTCATAATATTCGCAATGAATTTAAGCAATTCATTGTTATCTTCTACTTCATGAATGAGTAAAAACACATTTCAACCCGATTTCATAACGAAAGTAACTAACGTGAAATTTCCAACTAGTTTAGGCTAAATTGAGCATTAAATTCATAACGAAGTTCTCAATGAATTCTGACATTAATAGAAGTAATTAAACTTACATAATTCATTCAAGCTTGTAAGATGAAACAAATTATGACTTAAATTATAATAAATACATATGTTTAATTTCATGTTTAATTCACTGTAGATTCATGATAACTTTCTTCTTAATTTTTAAAGAAAACAGTGCAAGTTTATGAAGTATCTAGTATGACAATTTTATACAAGATTCTCAAGTAATTGATAAATAATTTAATTAAATAATTTATTATTGAAGGGACCGATATAAATGCCTGTCTGTAACAAAATTGAATACGTAATAAATGGTAATAAATTACACTGGCTGACAAAATGAAACAAATCTTCATACCCAGAAACCGGATTATAATTTTCCGAAGGTTGTCAATAAGCTGAATCTAAATCTGGCGGCAGAATTGTTCTATCACTTCTGATTTTGAGATAAAATCAGATGATCCTAACCTAAAAATGCAAAAAAAAAACACTGCTCATATTCATTAAGTTTGTGTTTGTTCACACACACACAAGAACAAGATTAAAGTAATATTCATCAACTTCAACTTTTTCTGTCATTTCGTATGATTCTTTTTCAATAAGTTATCGAAGTTTTTGTCAAGGCCGATTATGATTTTCGTTTCTTGCACTTTTAGATTAGAATATCTAAAAATTTGGACAAAGCTGTGTTTTTTGGACTTTTAAGTTAGGATATTTCAAAGTCTTGACGTAATAGAACAATATTTAGTTTATTAGTTATTTTTATGTTATTACACACTTATTTAATCTATGAAAATCACTACTGTTCCCTAATAAACACTTCGATAACTCGATTTAAAAAAAGCATATCGGAATTACTAAAAAAGCATTTTAAAACTGACAAATAGCAACTTAATATTGTTCATGCCAAATTGCAAATAATAATTTTGTTCCGCCACAAAAACTTACTGAATAAGAGCAAAAACATCGTTTTTTGCACTTTTTGGTTAGGATATCTCAAAATCTTTTCGTAATAGAACAAGTCTGCTGTCAAATTTGAATTCAGATTAACGAAAATGTTGTTGGCCTGTGTTATGGAGAGATTTAAGTTGAAATTAATTTTTTAGATTCAATGATTGGAACTAGTGAATAAATAATCGCTGTAGTAGCGCTAAAGTTGTAGAACCGATCGAATGGTTAAAAATGTTTTTCGGTATTCATTTTAAGATCTGCATATTAAAAGACTCTTGCTTTCTCAATTTGATGTTTGTTTAAAGTTATACTAACCTGACTATTCTAAAAATAAGATTGTACAATCTTCATAACCTCGAATTAATCGTAAAAGAAATTTCTATTTGTTTTAATGCTTTACTGTTGCATAAATACCAAGGTCATTAATAGCATGTGGAGTTTATGTATGCAATTTACGTAATAAATCAGTTCGTGTCGAAATTCGCACTGGTTTTTTGTGTTTCGAGAGGTAATCGATGCTAAAAGAACTGTAAATAACGTCTTCTCGTTTTCGAAGATTTCTGAAGCAGATTGCCAGTTTTTATGCAGTGTTGAAATAAAATATATCGTGACCAAATTTTTTTTTTAAGTATTGTTTCAAACCTCCTGGAGTCGAAATAACGTAGTTTACTACTTTCACCAATCATAATTGAAAAGAATAACAAATAAATTGATGAATTACTTTTACGTAACGAAACTACATTCCTATGTTCCTGAGTATTGGCATTACATAATTGAAATAAAATTGGCACTTTAATCACTATAATTACAATTGAGTTGATGTATAATTTTTTTTTATTTCTTTTAAATATGTAGTAAAATATTAAGTAGTTGTGTTTCTTTTGAAAATTGAAATTAGTTACAAACATTTTTAATGCAGTTTTGAATGCTGCACATTTTTTTATATGATAAATGTAGTCAGTATTAAAAAAAATAAATTATTTAATTTATCACTGGAGGATTAAACACTATTTCCCTTCAGCTAGTTTTTAAATGAAAACTAAAATTTCTTGTAGACATTTTTTTTCATCGGAATAATGACACCTTTTTCCAAGTCCTGAACGATACTTTTCTTATTTGTTTACTAATACTTAAGAAGAAATTAAAAAAATAATAATAAGGAAGTATTAATTACTAAACAGTTCTCCAATGTTAATTGTTACATTTTCTGAAGTAATCCGATTATATATAATAAATAAATTAAATAATGGGTACAGGATAATTATAGAAATAAATATAATGTTAAAGGCTATTTTTTATATTTTTTTTCTTGTGCAACCGAACCTCATACTAGTGAACTGACAAATTTTTACGATTACTCACAAATTTACATTGTAGGGTAAATACATAAATACACATAGAACATTTCGGTATATATGTCTACCTACATACACAGAAATAAAATGAGTAAGCTGATGGTTTACTAGTGTAAGGTTGAAATTAGGGAAAAGTGTTCACTAGTGCGAGAACTGCACTATTGTGAGGTTCCACTGTATTTAGATATAGATAGATCCGCTGTAAAAACATACTAGAAAGATCTTTTTTTAATTAACTACGTGATAGATCTCAGATGATGACTTCCTCATAAAAAGTATTTTATATTTCGTAATGTAAAATGTCTCTAAATTTAAATAATTAGAACATAAATATTGTACTATTAAAGAAGCTTTATTAAAACCTTTGATATACAAATGACTAAATAGGAATTAGTAATTGCATCCATACTAAAAATCTGTATTGTATTCTCGATTTCATATTATCATGAGTTTTATAACTTGTATTACAGAATTTGCTCAAGCTCCAGCAAACTTCCTGCTACGATGATTAGTATAAACACGTTTTTTTAAATCACGATAAGTACCTCAACCAATTTGCGTGACTTAATTCGTCGCGATTAGCAAGTGAGTTTAGCGAAACGTCATCAATATACATTGCATCCAAGCTGTGCTCCGTTTTCACCAGAACTATACGATTCCATGTGAAAAATTTAGGCTGAAAACAATAGATGACATAATTAAAGGTAACGGCCTTTAGCTCATTAGTTCATTGTGTATTGCGTTTGAATAAGCGTTACGAAGAGTCCCATTCACACCGAAATGCGTGAGAACAAATTTGATGCTCGATTTACGACTTTGGTCGCGTTTTTTATTGTTTCTAAGCACGAGTACTCACTTGCTAATCGATCAATGAACTAGCTGTCAGTTACATCAGTATTACGATGTCTCCAATTGAGAAATCAAATTCAACAGTATTTAAATGGATTGTCATCACTGGATTTTTTGAAATAGTATTTAGTTTAATGAAGAAGATTTTTTATTATGATGTCAGAAATTGTTGTTATTATATACAAGTATTTGAATAAATTTGTCATACACTAAGTAGATTTTATTTTTTAAAATTGCAAAAATATTTGTTATTTAAGAATTTAATTTTACAGTGGAACATAGTAAATTTAACTACCATAACAAAAAGCACAAACACTGAACGATTAAAAAGTTAAATGTAACTAGTACTGTAACTAATAAGTATACGGAAAAAATTTACTGTCTAACCAGACCAATTTTTATTCTTTATTCAATTCATAGACTATTGTCGACACGAAAAATTCTCGAAAACATATTATTATTAAAATTCGTATATTGTGACGTCATACGTGAGTATTTTTCACATAAGCTATTAAAGTCTGTATGAAACCTTGTGGGAGGAAAGTGTACAATGCATAAACGTGCATTATGAATACAACGTAAAATTTTTTTCCAGGTCTCTTTTGAACTCTCAGTTCCTATTCTTTACAGTCCTGTAATCCCGTTTGAAATGAAAAATTTTGAGAAGAATTGAAAATTGTTGGTTGAAATTTGCAAAATTGCCAGAGCAAAAGTATTTTACAGAACTGAAACTGCAGTTTTCAAAATTGAACGTGTTTTGACATTTTTTCGAAACCATAACTTGCAGCGTTTAATAAACGCGTGGCCGGAAGCAACATTTCCATGGGTATTTTTCTAGTTCATTAGTCGTGACACGTACGCAAGTTCACAGTTAGAAACCAGTCACTTGTATTTCGTGTTAAGAATAATTGCTGACATATACTAATGGCATACCGTTGAAAACTATATTTTATTTGACCTTTCCGGTTCTTCTTAATATTTTGCATTCATCCACATGCATCTACCTTTTCGAATTTTATTAATCTTAAGAACCATCGGTTTAATTAAGCAAAAATTATGAATTATTTTAAGTAGATAACGCAGTTTTAGTCTTAATGTTACTTACTAACATAAATCACATTTTGATATTCATTAATTACGTTTAATTTTTCGAACTCAACTTGTAAACTTGTGAACATTTTAGTCATTTCTACATTAAACTTTCTAAATTTTCTTTAATTTATTTGTTTGTAACCGATTCTTAGACTTACGATATCAAAATTGAAAGTAACTATGAATTATTCTTAGTATTCTCTTAGTGAATAGAAAATAAGAAATTAATGATTGAGAAATTGCATGAAATGAATAAATTTTAACCCAGTGTTTCGGCATGAAATGTTTAATGTCTACTAATCTGAAATAGGAATTTTTACTGGGACTTCAAAGGCAGATCTGATTAGTAATGTTACAAAATAAAGAATAGAAATACAGGTATTCCTTAATAATATTTCTTCCTTTATATACTATATATACTATAAATTCCTTAGTAATATTTTGTGCTTTACGCGCGAATATGAGATAATTAATACAGTTTTGTATATATTTGACTCGAATTGATACTAAGCATTTAATATTAAATTGTAATTAAATGTTTAATTTAAATTTTTGAGTGAAGACAAATCCCGCTATTAATTTAAAATAGTGCATTGTATAAGTCGGTTAACGTCTACAAATTCTGTTTAACTAATTAATATAATGTTACTAACGGTAGTATTACAAGTACGATTAATGACTGATTTCTTAATCATTGAAATTTCGAAAGTTACTAACCTTGAATAGTTAGAAATTATGAAGATGTTAAGAGAATAAGTAGTTACTTCGTTTATCGTCATTTGAACGGTAATAAATATTGTTTACTTCAAGACGGCAATTTCCTTTTTAGTGCATTAAACATTCATAACAATCGCATTAATCATACATGATATTTACTTTTTACAATAATTATTTATTTAGTTGTTTTTAGCGAGAATTATAAAAAGCCGTAAATTTTCTTTTACTAAGAATAAATCGGTAATATTCAAAATTTGTTATGAAATGAAAACTTATTTTCAAAATCCTGGGAAGTCAATTACTAATATTATTAGTTACTAGTAACTTAGTAATAAAGTAGCTAAATGTGTTACAAAATCTTTCTGGATTGTTAAAAAATAGGTAATGCACTTTCTAAACATAACGACTATTTCGCAAACGAGTTACTGCACATTTTAAGCGCCGTAACAAAATTATGATTGACCGAAATTCTTTCTAAATTTAATATTTATAAATAAATATGTAATAATCTTATCGAATATGTACTTTTAAGATATCTTAGATGTAATTATAAAAAGGGAATACCCAAAGTTATATAGATCTGGATAGAATCCATGGCGATTTTTTTTAGCAATTTTTTAGACAATCGATCTGTTTATTATCGAAAAAAAATGACGTAAATGATATAAACTATGCTTTTTTATAACTGTTATTAAGACATTGAAGGGCCTTTTCGCTTAGTAGTTTTTTAAGAATCAAATAGAAAACAAAACATTATAAAACTCGAAAATATCGATAACCACTGACATCGAAATAATAAATAGATTGTTACCCATCAAAAAATTGACGAAAAAATATAAAATGTTGATTATATGTTGGACCCTGTAATCTGGATTATTGAAATAATAATCGTTAATGATTACTCCAATTACGACACATGAGTTCCCCGAGTTCACCAATTTTTTTAGTAATCCAACCCCAAATATCATTTATATCACATTAAAAAATAATATGCCTTGAAGACATCAACAATTCTTGTTCCGGTCACTATTAAATAAGATGTTCTGGAACCCATCTAAGGACGAATATCATAATTCAAGATGTCATTGGATCCAATAATTGATAAAATTGAGTACAATAGATTTCTGCCTCTGAAGAAGATCAGGTAGCAATTTCAAAATAATTTGTTTCAATACAAATTAGCTAACAAAATCCTGAATTATCCCATATTTGTCCATTAAACTTTGCTCAACAACATACATGGTTCAAAAACAATGTTTCACAATTTAAGAATTTATAAAGACACGAGGTGTTTTTGTCAACCGGTTACAAAAACACAACGAGACCATGTGACACTTAGGATTCAGCTTTCGTTGGATTGCAACATTGTACAATAGAAACGCTCACCACTTGCAAAACTGGAGTACCCCCCAATTTCCCGTCGCTGTATTATTTTTCAGTGGTGAAAGGGTGCGTATGTGGGATAATGCGGGCATTGCACATTTTTAATTTCCGTGTTTCTCATGTAAATTTGTGTAACGCACTGCTTATTGCAATGCGCGTGCTGTAATTACAATTGCGCGTGCGCCTGACGTAACAGCAGCATCATGTGCTCCAACTTTCGTGGGAAATGAGTCGCTCATATATATATATATGTATATGCATATATGGAAAGCAACCAACAACCCAAATTCCGTGCATGGTAAACATCGCGTAGGAAAATAAAATTAGTCCTTATGAGTTGCGTCCGGTGAAAACAGACGGTTCTAAACTTGGACAGATTCACTGGGAGATTCGCTCGAGATTAGACTCATTCATGTTTCTTGCTTTTTCTTTACCAGCAACTTTTCGTACTGAGATGACGAAATTAATTATTAAAAATGATTTTATTTTTTTGAGCACTTTTTATTAGTTTCAGAAACAAACCAAAAAGGAGTTCCAATGACAAATGAGTCAGAATGATGTGGACACCATAATCATTAATTCGAAACCTTCCATGTGACTTCTCATATTCGTTAGTGTAAAATTTTGTTTTCAGAAAAATATTAAAAGATATTAGTTATATTTTCTACAGTAGACTCTAAATGACTGGTACATAGGAGCCAGTAAAACTCGTCAGAAAATATAAAAAATCCTTAACACATCTGGCGCCGCTGGCAGATTTTGTTACCGTTAATCCGGGTTTAGAAAACCACGCCTCGATAACCCGAAATTCAAATTACCGTAAATCGAAGGCATTAGCCGATAAATGCGGGAGTCGTACCTAGGTGTGCAACTATGCGCGGCGCCCGACGTCACAAAAACCGTTACACATGTTGCAAGCGACGATAGAGACAATTATCACGAGGCTGCCATCGGTCGTTCAAGGTGAAGGAAGCCACCGTGCCGACGACCACTATCCGCCTAGTTATCGTGGAAAAAGAGAGGGTCAGGAGAAACTATACGGATTGACGGTAATCGCAATAAATCCATCTGGCCACCACTCCGACTCCTGCGCACGCCTCGGCAACCCTCCCCCTGTACAACAACAAATTACATCTTGCTAACGGCTATCGGTACCAAAGCGTGCAATAGCAATATTTCGTGTACTATTTATAACCTCTCCTTCTCGGTATTGCTCTACTGATGTTTATAGCGGTTCACGAAAAAGTTGCCATTTTTTACGAGGGAGAAAACCGCGCCCATGAATCGAAACGCCTTGAGGAGAATAAGACTCAATTAACGATTCGTAAAAAATCTTTATTTCTCTATTATCCTGGAGAACCGGATGTTCGTTGTTCAAGGAATTGAAATAAAACCGGTGGTTGGAGATACTGCTCATCATTATTGTAGGGTGGTTTCTAATACTAAGATGACCAGCATTTTTTTTATAAATTCCAATGGGAAAAAAGATTTTGTCGAAGTTAATGATCAATTTTAGAAATTACCATAATGACAATGTGAATTCGTGAAGAACATTATTGGTCGTCGCAAATATGGAAATTTATCATCTTTGGAAAAAGAATCATTCCATTCCAATAAAAATGTCAAGAAAATTAAAACGTAAATTTTGGAATATTCAACAGAAAACAGCCCCTCTTGATTGCTTCCTCACGGCACCTGAATCGTAGGTACCTGTATGAAGTAGGGCTACTTCGACCCCTATAATTCAAGTCGTCTTGAAAAGGCCCCCGGATCGGATGATACTATAGGTAAGGTGTGGGGGCAGGTGGATGCAATTTACACACAGAAATCGGTTCAGGGGTCTTCTTATTTAAGAACCATAGTGAATTGTTCTCACGTTAAAAATTACTTCCATATATCTCTGCCTACTGTAATGTATATTTGTATTAGAATAAATAATTTATCTGGATGTTCCCAGGATTTTGAAATGACCTTGAAAAATGTGTTTGCATTTTTGAGGTAATGCCACCGTTTTGTTGACTTCTTGACTATTCACATAGGTTAATACTTATATCACATCCTTCTAATCGACCACCTACTATTTTTTCTCACGGCCATTTTCAATTTAATGTCATGAGTGATCAACAACAATTTTTCTATATTTAGGGGCTACATGATCCGCTGAGTACGAACAGGATAACTTTATAAATGACCCCTGGAAATGAACAGTCGAAATCTTGCTGACGTGCCTTATTGATCAGATTAATGAATGACAGGTAACAAACAGTATTTTACTAAAAAAGCCAAGAATGTTTGCACTTAAGCTACTAACAAACATAATTCAGGAAATGCGTACGCTTTTAAAAAGTTCGTTGTATAAAGTTTATTAATTGGTCTAAATTCACTTCTTTAGTTAAAAGCTGCTACATTCGCCTCCCAATTACGGTGTATTTAATTATAAATCGCGTCATTTAAATCAGTTCAGTGGTGATTTATGAAATTTCCGTAACGGTAACAATTACTGAGTACTGTAGACACTTTTAAAAAGTCTAGTTAAAATTCGCAGACAATCTTTTTTTAACTTGGAGAACGCGAATGTTCTCCAAGGTGGTATTATTAATACATAATATGTCAAGACTTCTTAATGATGAACACTTCTCGGGAGCGCACTCATGATTCCATGATAACGCGAGTCTTGTGTTTCCGGTGTGCACGTGCGCTTGTTGTGCATCGAAAACTCGAGATCACGTGTAGATTTTATCCTTTAAGTAAAACAATGGTTGTTCGCGAGTAGAGATATTGCTTTAAAGTCGATTTTGTAGCCCAAATTCAGAAATTGGTATACTTTTATATAACATTTTTGAAGGTACTATTGCGACTTTGGGGTCTGCAATCCATCATAAATCTTCGCCCATAGCCAAAATTGAATTCCTACAAATTTGAAAGCCTTGCCAATATCTCAGTGTTGCTTGAATGAAGATTTGAACTCATTTGAGTTCAACCTGACTCCCTCGAAAAGGCCGATTTCTACTTTAATATAAGGTTAGGGATTTTTATAAATTTGTTAATTGCTTTTCGATCTTATAAATACGTAGATGAAAGTTAGTAAAACCAAACTCGTTTTTCGCGAACGCGAGAAAGTCGGGAGCATAGCCTGTAATCTTGTGTACGAGCTCGGCGATGTCCTTTCGTGCGTTGCATCGGATAACGGTATGCTCTCGTAGAATGTATGTTTGCGATATACCGCAATCACTACGGTACTTGCACTGCGAAATACGACTGACGACCATCTTAATTGATGCGGACGAATGTCCACGCCGGACGTGATTTCCTCGAGGAGTTCGCACCGACCTGGGGCCTCGTGCTACCGAACGCCTCTGATAGCATGCGCTTTCATGTGCGATGTGATTTCGTACAAGATTTCTCGAAAGTGCACAACCCGATTCTCGAGATACACTGTATATGTATGTGCAGGGTATTTCAAGGTTGGCGGTCCATGAAAACCGTGTGTATGTGTTGTGCATAAATATTTAATTATTTCTTAATTATTAGGTTTGTTTTTTTAAATACGACATTTTAAAATGGAGCCTTTATGTTTATTGCAATGAACTCTAATTTTAGCCTATTGAACTCACGATGAACTCAATATAAGACACTAAGAACTGTCATGTTTCCATTTTTTAAAATAAAAATATCGGAGATCTATACATTTGTATCACGAGAAAGCAGTGTGGTAATCGAGCAGTGTTCGTGGCAGCACGAGGTATTTCTGACACACGTATAGACTTCTCAATTTTGTATTTTTGTTTGGAGATTGGCAGATACATTACGTCTACTATCCACTCAAAAAAGCTATGATCTGTCATAAAAATACCATGTCAGGTAAAACAGTTTTCGATAGGGCGCTTAAGCACAACAAAAACTACATTGAGTTCAAAATGTTATTGTAAAGATTACGTCGAATTAAATTGTTTGCAAGTTTTGTAGGTCCTAACTTTTACAGAATTTAGTGTCTTCATTGCTCATTACAATATCGTCGAAAAAGTTGTCGTTCGTTTGCCATTATAACGCTCTTAAAAAAAAAACTATTTAAACTCATTTGAGTTATGTAAAAATTAACTTTTTTTATTGAAATTGAGCATTACGTAACGAGTTAAGTTTTGTGTCTTTCATCAAATACCATGTCAGGTAAAAAAGTTTTTGATAGGCGCTTAACAAAAACTACATTGAGTTCAAAATGTTACTCTAAGATTATGTCGAATTAAATTGTTCACACGTTTTGTAGGTCCTAATTTTTGCAGAATTTAGTTTCTTCCTTGCTCATTACAATATCGTCGAAAAAGTTTTCATTCGTTTGTCGCTATAACGCTCTTAAAAAGCGAATTGAACTCATTTGAAGTTTCGTTTCTTTCGATTGTAATATTGACTGGTTGTTTTAACTCAAATTATAGAATTTTATTTATGCATCAAAAAAGAAAGAAATAATGTACGTTAAATACATAATTAATGAAAATTACAGAAGTAAACAAATTTCCTTTTTAACTAATTTGTTTGCTGTCTCAAACGAAACAAAAAACTGTACACGGAAGGTGTAGTTTACGAAAAGCAGTACGTTTTCGAACGGTGTAATGATTTATCTGCGGCATAAAGTCTGCAAGCCTCGGCGACGACCGGAAGTGGCAACCAAGTCGATGTCCGTTGTCGGAAATGCCTTTTAGACAATACCTTACGGGATTTCGTGACGTGATCGTAACATTAAGAGCTAGTCGTAATCCGTGTTTGGATTTAGCTTATCGGAGTTCAAACACAGAAAATCGTTAGCAAATAATGCAAAAATTACATTTAAGCATTACCACCTGAAAAGCAAATATTTTAAGTGCTCTTACTACCGTTATCAAACAACCGTCGTGTTTGAATTGTAAACGAGACAACGTGTGCCAACATAACTGATTTTTTCCGGAAAATAGATGTCAAATCCAAGAGAAAGTTAAATATTGGTAAATGTTAATCGTTTTAACTTTTGATAATTTGTCATTTTTAAATTGATTTCGTACGAACCATCCATTACTCTTGAAAATGGTGCAATAACTTCTCGTAAAACGTGGAATAATAAAATTTCATCACGCGCCCAGAACAAAGATCATTAATTTTTAATTTATCATTTTTAAAAAGAGACAATCGATGAAATTATACCCGTCTAATTACGTGGGATCAGTTGTATTTTTTTTTGCAGAAAAATAAATTGTTGAAGACAATGCGTGGAAAAAAGTTCGGGCACCGATTTCGACCCGCTAATTATATCGAAAATTATTCGAAACCAACGTTAGAGCATCTCGAATCCCACGCTTACTTTTACTTTTACTATGCGTTACGTAAATGGCTTTCGTATTTCGAGATACGCGTGCGATGATAAATTCAACGAGAAGAATGTAACGTTAATACGTCGTTCCTTCATATTTTATAGAAATGCATACGCGTATTTTGAATTTTATGTGAATTGGTGAAATTTGTTGGACGTATCGTTTGAAATGAGGTGTTCGTAAATGTAGATAAATATTTATCGTTACGTATACGGAAGTCCATTCAGACGTAAATAACGTAATCGAATCCAGACGATTGAAATAGCAACGTGAATTTAATTGAAAATATTTTTTGATTCATTTTTATTTGTTTTTTATTATGTCAAATCACTATTATTATTTTAAGTTTCATTGGTCATAAATTGTGTAATTTCATGGATGTTTTTGAACTCGTTTTATAATATTTATGGCCATTAGTTTGAACTAGAAGAATTGAGTACTTTGAATTTACAAAAGGAAAGATGATTTTAACGGTCAAGAATTTTTATTAAGAGGACGTCAGTGTAATTTCTAGTAAGCACATTTCTTTGTAATTTTGTTCTTAGACTGAAAGCCTAGAAACGTATTTTTTAACATTAATCTGTTAAACTTAATCATATAATAGGTTTGCTAACCTTTCAACCGAAATGTATAAGAACAAATTATAAAAATAACAATTTTCTATTTTTAAAATTACAAGTCTTTTTCAGTAGATTTTAACGACTTGTGCTGTCTAATTTCATTCTTTTAGGCATCTTTCTGCTATGCATGAAAGATTCTAAATTAATTTTGGTCATGGACAATAAAACGTGCGAAAAAGTATTTTCAGTTGCAAAAATCACCTGAAGATCTCACTGTTTTATTAAACAGGTTCCATATAGTTTTATTTTAATTTGTTTGAATTTTGTGTGGACCTAAAGCTTACTTTCAACTTATTTCTATTTGAACAGAAAGTTTTCTAATGCTTAACAAACATCATAATTTTAGTAATGTAAGCGTTATCTGCATTTGAAGTAACTTATAATCTTGTTTTGTAAAATGTCATCTTTATCAGTTTCAACTTATTTAAGTTTACAGATGTTTCAATTTTGTTTTGACGTATTTAATGCATCAATTGAATTTCGTTTTATGTTAAGGGAAGGTTCTCAACAAAATCGACTATAAATAAATGGAACGGTATGAAGTCGAAGAAGAATTGTGTGGTCCAGAAATATCTGAATAACCATCAAAGATTTTTGACCATCTTTGACCTTTTCAGAAGAATCCTTCATCAATATCTAAACTTTTCTTAAAAACAATGGGTTTCGAGTTGGTCTGCTCGATATCTGAAAAATTAGACCATGAAGAATACTGGATTTTTTTTTTAATTTACAGCCAACGAAATTAACTGAAACTTATACCTAGATTTATATTTCATTTTTTGGGTTTCCAATTTTTTTTGTACTTTAAAGAATGTGAGAAAACGGTTTCAAAAATTTAAAAGGTCGTAATTTTTTATTTAAAATTTGGTTGTCATAACCACTAATCAATCTCATATATGCTATAAAAACATGTCTTTTTAATTTCAGAGCTTTTTTAAAAGCACAAGAGAGAAACCTTTTTTTTTACTAAGTTAGTTTGGTTAATAACGTTCCAACAAATATTAAAACGGAACTAAAATGATTTATATTAAAACTAAAAAAAATATTTACGAAAATATAAAAATTTAATATAATAAACTTGTTAAAATAAAAAAGAATAAGAACAACATTAGAACGAAAATGATAACCTTTTTAAAGAAAAAACAGTTAAAATTTTTTACAGTTATGAATATTTGATGACGAACAATTTTACATTTTAGTTGATGGTACTTGTTAATAAATTATTTCCAAATTATAGTTTAATCTTTCCAATTTTTTTATTAGTTCATAAATATGACAGTTGTGTGCAAACTCTACTTGACAATCAGAGAATGGAGTTCATTAATTCTAACAATTACCAAAATTGTTACACTCATATGCATAAGATATACAGAATGAGGGAAAATCGTCATTATTTCTGACAAAAATAACTGTAAATTCTTAGATTAGTTACTTTTCAGATGGTAAAAATTAAAAAAACTATAGTACATTTAATCTACGAGATATAATTTATAATAAATGTCATGATGATAAATAACTACAATATAAAAAAAGTCTTTTAAAAAAACCTATTGATAACTGTCAAAAATAGCTGCTAAAAAATTATATAAATTCTTGGAATTGTTACTATTCAGATGATGAAAATTACAAAACTGTAGTAGACTTAACTTACGAGAAATAATTCACTATTAAATGACACGATGATAAATAAGTAACAAAAATATAAAAATAGTTTTTTATAAAAACATGTTCATAACTGTCAAAATCACTGACAAAAATTGTTGTAAATTCTTGTAATTTCTACTATTCAGGCAGTAAAAATTAAAAAGTCTAGTAATATTTAACAGAAACAATGACAGTTTAGCTCTTCATACACTGAAAGAAAAAATTGGATAATTGAACCATAGAAAAAGTAATAACGATTATATCATATATCAATAGTAGGATTAACAACTTAAAAAGTTATCGTTAACACATTCTTTTTACCCGAAAATATTAGTTTCGTTTAATTAAATTTATTACATCTATTTTACTAAGAATATTTAAAGTGACTATTTAAGTGCAAAACCACAGTATATTTGAGGTTATGTGCTTACATTTAGGGATTGGCAAAATAATAAACGGAATAATACTATTGTCTAGTTTACAACACTAATTTGTCTAATTTACAATAGTAAATGTTTTTTTTTTATTTTGTTGTTTACTTTTGTAAAATGATTCCATTGACTACTTTTTTCTCTGCGTATAGTCCTACATTTACAATTTGGATTAGTAAAATTTACAAGAAGTTATTATTCGTGCAGTTTTAATTTAAGTAGTTTTAGTTCGTGTAGTATAATTTACAAAATTATTTCAAATTAACAATGTTCAATTTCCAGTGACAATACCTCGTGCGAATCTTATTTATTGTAATGACTTACAACATTTAATGTAACGTCATCGCAATTGCTAAATAACAATTATAAAAAGCAGGATTAATTGAATGAGAGCGTGAATAAATCGTGCGAAATGCTCACAGAAATACTCATTGCATTATTTATGCATTGCGTAAGGTTAGATACGCGTTCTGATAATGCAATTTCGATCTAGAAGAAGTCTCATTATCAAGTTCTCATAATTCGTAATATTCTCGCATTCGCACTTGAATTTTGCGGTTATTCGACATATTTTCATTCGAAATTAACCGATAATTCCATGTCAAACATTGAACAACGTCATTTTTTAAAATGTCAATTCAAAATGACAATTATATTGAAATAATGACAAATTATTAGAGAAAACCATTTAAAGAAACTACAAATTTCGAGACTATTTCTCCATAAAACTCCAGTTATGCCGGCGTTATAATTCCCATGAACCATGTGCTTTACGGAACGCCACTAAAAACTTTTCTTTCACAAGGCATATCGACATTGAATCATTCATTTTTTTCACGAAACCGGCGATTACCGTATCTTCTCACCGTTCATAAACAAGTTTTTGAAGCTCCGATGCCATCACTTTTTCCTAATTGATCTTTCCACTGACATGTCAGATTTTCCTCGGGTGCATCGATACGCCCATTTCATTCGTATTATTGCCTTTTTCTTTTGAAACTGACCCAGACGAAAATGGATTACCAACGAACCCCTAAAAACTATCTTGGAGCCGATTTTGAGATTCTTCCTAATTTTGTACGAAAGTAGGTCGTATTCTAGGAATTAACGCATCAAAAAGTAAATTCCTGAAGAAAATGAGAGACAAATAAAGAATGCAACGATTTTATGACTGATCTTAACTAATCAATTTGGTGGGTTTTTTAAATTCTTTGAAAGGTTTACTTGTATATTTAATTGTATAATTTTTTAAAAACATTTTCTATTTTATTGTATTTGTTAGAATAAACTTTCAGTTGTCAATTTGGGAAGAACGAACATTTTTCGTCATTTTAATTTATTAAAAAAAACAATAGAGTGCCGATCTTGGACTTGAACCCAATATCTTGCGATTAACGGTCGAATGCTTTAAATGTTGATATCACGATTAAATTTTCAGCTCCATTGATGATTGACTTCCACAATAACATTTCAAATACGGTAAGTAATAAAATTTCCCGTGTAATGGCTGACCAAAGTTATTTTTACCGTAACATTTTTCTCAATGTGATAACATAACTTAATAAACGCAACTCTGTGCGTCCGTCATCTCCTATTACTCCAGCATTTCGAGAAAAAAATCAAATAACGATACTGTCTTAGAGTGCGCTTTAAACGACTGCAAGTAAACGTTTATTATAGGTATAAAAATTACCGTAGCATTGCAAGAAGTGAATCTGAAAGCCGCAACGTGAATTATTCATCATGAGGTCCATGCTATTCGTGGAAATAGTATACGATTTAATACCAAAGCCTCGAGATATTTTCTGTCCTGAATAAAACAAAAAAAAATGAAGCCGCGATCGAGGATCTTGCCGATCCTCTCTGTGTGTTTTTCGTATTCCACGGGCAATTGCGTGCTCCCCTTTTTCGCCGATTTTATCGACCGGTTTTTTCTCCGGTTTTGTGGTCGGTATCGGCCACCGTTATTGAGATTACGCGAGAATCTTCTGGGAGGAAGGCCGGAAACACTTGGAATCGGTTCGTGTACAATGTACATCCGTGTGCATACCTTACATCTGCCTACTTGCAATCAGTTCTCCTCACAGGTTCAGCAAGCGAGGAAAACGAAAAGCAAAAGCCATGTCTGCAGGTTGCCGTTTCGCATACGGTCGATCCACGAGAAACCGGCCTTTTAGTGACCTGTCGATAATCTAGATTTTCTGGTTTATTGATCTTTCTATATGACCTACGGATGTTTCCACATTTTTTATCGGAAAGAAACCACGGAATTCATATTTTTTGGTCTAGAAATACAGATGAATTCCAACGGTCGTTAAAATAACTTTTAAGACCAATGACATCACTTTGACCGTTTGGCTGGACCACAAATTGTTGGAGTGCTATTTTGGATATATCAAAAATTGGTTCGGAATTAACGTTTTAAATTTCGAGTGCAAAAAATAGAATATGTTCGTGTGCTTCGACTATATGATCGTCTACACCTACCCCGCCATATCTTTGCGCGATGGTCGCTCGGCCGACCGGTTTTCCATAAGTGCTACGGAAATAATCCTCGTTCCTCCAACGGTAGTTCGTCGCCTATCGCTTCATTTTTTTCATATCGGTCTTTTATTTATTCATCACGCGTACGGAATTCAATGAAGAGACGGAGCATCGTCCTGATATTATTAATTATTTATATCAGTCATAACGTATGCAATGAATATTTTCACGATCTGCGTACGTGAGTCAATTTGTAGGTACCACATTTATTGCTCATTGAACGAAAAATTAAAAAAAAATTGTTTGTATACGTTTAAGGTAAAAAAATGAACCATAAATAAAGGAATTTCCCTCATTAAAAGTTACTTAAAAGATCTAAAAGTTACACAGAGAAAATTCCAAAAAGGTATAAAATTTTGCGTAATAGTGTCAGTGGATACTTATTTCATCATTTGGGTAATTCACTCGTGCCAAATTGATGTTGAATGCTTGGGACGCAAATGTTCTTTTAATCATGACACCCGTTGTAAAGGATTCATTTGTGCAGATAATTAAATTATGCGTTTCACGCTCCGTGCGCTTTTACCATGTAGAAAATTATTCGATACATTTTGTTGCAATTTTTCATGAGATACCATTTTTAAATGCAAGTTTAAGTTTACCCAACGACGCGCATCAATCTGAGTCTAATTAAAAAGAGTAACGCGACGTGAATTCTTCATGAATACTTTTTAGCTGAGGTTTAAATATTAATATTTCGGTTTATGAGTTTGATGTTCCTTATTTTATAGTATTATTGTTAAATTTAAGAAATAATTCATAGTTTGCATTATTGTTAAACTATAGAAGCCGAAACGAATTTTTAAGAAAACTATTATTCTTTTTAAGATTTCACAACCGAAGTAAGTGAAGTTTTAAACTGAGAATAATCGAAAAAGATCATGACTACTTAGTAAGAATATTAGTAAGCTGAAGAATCAGAATGTCGGGTTAGAGGAACTTTATTATGTCCTTACGATGCGCATCTTTTTTTTAAACCTAACTCGCCAATATTTTTTTAAATTTGAGTGGCTTTATTTTAAAATGAATTACGTCAAAATCGGTCGATTATTTTTTCCTGAATCGCATTTAAACCGACCACTTTAGTTTATTACCTAGTGTGCGTTTTGAATTAAAACATTAAAACAAAAATTATAAATGACAATTTGAATTAAATTTTCGATTTTATAATCAGAATGAAAGCAATAAAAGCTCCTGTTTGAGCCCTCAGGTCTTTTAGAGACCTTAAATTGTACGTGCAAGACTTTTTAAAGATCACTTTAAGAGCACTTTTTGAGCAATAATACTTCTTAAAAATTTGCAGATACTTAAACAGCATTTAAAGATGACTTTTTGCCGTTAAAGTGTTTCAAAATGTTCAGGAAATGATTGATTTTATAGTGAGAATGATAGGTCGATAAAAGCTCGTTTTTTATATATTAGGTGTTTTGAAGCTCTTAAATACGATGCTGTTAGTCTACTTAAAGAACACTTTTATAGTCCTTTTGAGTAGTATTTAAGACTTCATCTGATTTATTAGAAACGTCAAAGAGCTCTTAAAAATATCTTTCTGATGTTTGGAGTTTTAAACATTTTACTCAAATGGAGCAAAAATGGATTTTCAGCAATATGACAGAATGAAAGGTCTTAAAATAAAGCTCTTCTTTTGAGACTTCTGGGCGTTTAGAGTTCCTAAATTTCAACTGTAAGTCTTTGCGAAGAGAACTTTAACTGATCTTTTTGACCGTATTTAAGACACCCTAAAGAGCTCATTGTAAAATTATTGATTTGATAATGAGAATGAAAGCTCAATAGAAGCTCTTTTTTGAGACATTGGGTTTTGCAAAACTCTTA
This sequence comes from Trichopria drosophilae, assembly GCA_030407085.1. Lineage (NCBI taxonomy): Eukaryota > Metazoa > Arthropoda > Insecta > Hymenoptera > Diapriidae > Trichopria > Trichopria drosophilae. The sequence continues at coordinate 18,984,200 of CM059583.1, read as the reverse complement.
AATATGACGTGTTGGGTCTACTTATAGGACTCTTTTTATAGCTCTTTTTGAGAAGTGTTTAAGAGATAGAGAATTAAGAATTTATCAGATACATTATAGAGCTCTTAAAGATGTCTTTCTGATGTTTGGAGTTTTAAGCATTTTACTAAAATGGAGCAGAAATACAGCTTAAGCAACTTATCGTTTGAAAGTTTAGTTTATTATGGAGAAACAAAGTAGCCTTTAAATAAAAAAAAAATAAAAAAGAGTATAAATAACTATATTTCTAAGAAATTTAATTTTCAAGGAAATTAATGAATTCGTAACGAGAAAGAAAGTTTATAAAAATAAGCTGTTTTATGATACAGGTTATTTACAGATCTTAGATTCGACGTATAATTCTCTGTAAAGAACACTTTAAGAATACTTTTAGAAAGTTTTTAAGAACACTTACAAATTTTAGAGTCTTTTTTACAAAGACATACTAAAGAGCTCTTAATGTCCTTTTAATGTTTTGAATTTTAAACATTTTACTAAAACGGACCAAAAGCGGAGCTTTAGAAGTAATAAAGAATGCAATGCATATTGAGCAGGAAGACACATATTCACAAGACAAACATGTTCAAATTCATTTCATCATCGAGGCATGAATTTAAATTAATTTCATATTTATTTTGTGACGAGAATAAATGGTCCTAAAAAGAGTCCTGAGGTTTTGTGGAGATTTTAAACTGTACGTTCAAGATTTCTTCAAGTATTCAAAAATGTTTATAAAATTATTGATTTTATATAGAGAATGGAAGCTCGATAGAAGCTCTTTTTTAAGACATATGATTTTGTGCAGCTCATAAATACGACGTGTTAGTCTTTTTCAAGAACACTTTTATAGCCTTTTTAAGTAGCATTTAAGACTTTATCAAATTTATCAGGCACATCAAAAAGTTCTTTAAAGAGAACTTCAGGGCGATTTGGAGCTCCTATATTAGAACTATAAGACTTCGTAAAGAGACCTCTAACCGCTCTTTTTTACTGTATTTAAGACACTCTACAGAGCTCTAAAAGAATTCGTTTTGTCGGTTGGAGTTTAAAAATGTTAATAAAAGAGAGCAAAGCAATCCACCGTTTGGAAATCAGAATTTCTTCTAAAAACATTATTTGGCCGTCGTATCCGAAAGTGAATAACAAATGACAAGTTCTAAGAAAACTAGTCTCTAATTAAATTGTTGATTTTATAATGAGAATGGAAATTCGTAAATAAAAGTTCTTAAATTGATGTCCAAGGCTTCTTAAAGAACACTTTAAGAGCTCTATTTAAGAAGTCTCTAAGGATTTTTAAACCTTTCAAGACGCCCTAAAGAGTTCTTAAAGATGTCTTCTTATCGTTTGGAATTTTAAATATTTTAATAAAAGGGAGGAAAAATAGAGCTTGAAATGTAGAAAAAAAACGCGATGCAAATTGATCAGGAAGAAACATGTTCCAAAGACAAACGTGACTTTTTTCAATCCCATTCAATCACAGAGGCATCCAGCTCGAAACTTTCTGTTTATAACCGTGCAATTTCACGACGCCTCGGCAGATTCCCGCTTTTTAATTACTAATAACCGTTCTGAAAGTTACCGGAGGAAATTACAGACATGCTAATCAATTAAGTAAAAAAGACATCATTGTTTATGAATAAAAATAGCAAACAAGGATGAACAACGCGATAATCACGTCATGCTGCAAGTATCGATAATCGTCCAGGAATTGTGCAAAGACTATTTAAAAAGGACACGCTTCGATTACCGGATGTACCGTTTCTTTCTCAGGATAAAAAACCTCATCATTTTTCTTCGGTATTATGCTTTACTATAGTTCCGCTTACGTAGTATGCGAGTGAAGCCCATACCGGCCAATTATTTATTAAACGATAATTTATATAGAAAATTCTATTAATTCGCTCTGATCACTCAGTTGTGAAAAATCATACTTTATTACAGCGCATGAAACATTTCGTCATCAATTAAAGTATGTCGAAATAATTATATGAACGAGCTCAAAACGAAATCGTTATTAATGCTAGAGGAGAAATTGTAAGAATTAATTCGGAAAACGAAAAGAATTTATTGCTCAATTATAACCGATTAAAATCCATGCAGAACTGAATTAAGAACTTCCTAACTGGTTAAGTTCCTGAAGTATAAATATTACAAATGGCAGTCATCATTTTTGGAACTGAAAAAGCTACAACTATTTCAGAATATTCATACTTTCTAGAGATTCCACCTTCGTAAGAGTACTTTGGAGTGTTTTGAGGATTATCCGCGAATCCTACGCGGATGAAGTGAGCAATTAATATCATAAATATTCAACAAAACAGAGATCAGCAAAAAAAATCAAAAGTTGACGACCTTCGGCAGTAGTTTCTTAAAAAAGAATCGTCTTTTACATAATTTTATTGTATTACGCAACAGGTGAGCGTAAGTACAGTCCCAAACCTTCAAGATGGAGTGCGCCATGGAGGAAGAATACCATCCCCAAATTTTTTCTACAATTTTCTACCGTCCTCAAAACACCTTACCCTATTGGGATTTCAGCATTCCTGTCTAATTCCTTTTTTCTCTCTGTCTCTTTCTCTCCACCGTCTTGAGACTCCGTCAAAAAAGAAACTCGTCCTAACTGCCGTCTGCCGTTCCCTTTCAGAGTCGGAGGAAGCGGCATTTGAGATGCCGTGTATGTATTGTACTCAATTTTCAACGAAACGGACTTTTTCAGATCTTTGATGATAACGGGGACTTAACTTCGAATTTATGGTATTTTCGGATTCTTTTCGAAATGCCATCGTAAAAGGAGTCGGAATTCTTTAGGCTTTTTTTTTAACGAGGATTTCTCTATGGACAAGTGGCTAGAGTAAAGTAACGTAAGGAGATTTCTGCGATAGGATGCCAGACTTCAACCTGCACTTTTACGATTTCACATTAAAAAGAGGATTCGCAGCAACATATTGCGGTTCCAAAAAACATCCACGGCTCACATGCATCTTAGACCAAGTACTGAAGTACTCTGGAAAACGTCAGCATTTGTCTCTCAAACAAGATAGGTTGAAAAAGTACTTACGATGTGTATTATCTCCCTCCTTCGCTGTCTGTCTGACTCGTCGGTTCGTCGACTCTTCTACGTACATCCACGTCCTCCGGCGGAGTCCATCCGTTGAATAATATAAAGTTTCCTTTTCGTTTCCTCTGTCGATCACTCAACTATCAATTAGAAAAGAAACAATTTTTTTTTGTCTACTCTCACGATTTGACGCGCCGGGCACTTTCTGAAACCGGATGCGGGAACCTGACAAGTCTGGGCCGGATTCACTGAACAAGCTGGTCTCCACTCTCGAAATAATACGAATTTTCGAAATTTTTTTGATTTTTGGCGCACGAATAAAATCGAGGGATTAAATATAGAGCCACCGAAAGAATTTCGGGGTCACGGAGCACCTTCCCTCCAGCCCGCCGCGTCGAGACTGAGACGGAAAAGAGTGTAGGAACAAGGCGAGGCAGCCCCCGATCCGATCCTCTCTCGGTGAACGGCTCTCTACCTGTTGGATTCTACAGGCTTCCTATCTGCAGTCCTGGAAACTTTGCAACGCTGCCGTACCGTGGCACCGCAACTCGAGTCGTGCAACAAAGAGCCGACCTATGGACAGCCCGTAAGATACAAGGAGGCTATTGGGTAAAACCCGAGAGAGACGGCATCTGTAATCTCAAACCTACGCCACCTCCTCCTCGTTGTTTGTTTGAGCATCGATGTTGTCAACTTTTTTTTCCATCGTTAAGATTGGTGTAATCGTAAAAAACAATTTTTTTTTTAATTTTACGTATAATATGGTGATTACAAAATTTAGCAAACTACCACGCAATCTCTCTATGTGCTGGACCAAAACAAATTGGATGCTGCTCGATATCTGCTATAAGTATTTTTTACGAGCACTTATCTTACAGATATTAACCCATTAATGCCGGAAAGTACAGAAATTCTACTTTGGCGTTATAAATTTGCAAATTATACATATCCGGATGTTTCTTTCAGAAACCACAAACAAGGAGTTTCACTTGTGAATTCCCATATATTTTTTCCCGCTAATAAAAAATGTGATGTCAGATTGGCTTAAAATTTTTATAAACAAAAAACAGAAAAGCGGTCAAAATACCGAGAAAACTATTTTTGCTGAGATACTCCGATAGTATATTCCTATGTTTTTTTTGGCGTGGATCGAAAAACCGACAAATCGAAAAGCCGACAGGTCAAGAAACCGACAGTCAAAAACCGATAGTTCAAAAAATGATGGTCCTCCTGTCGATGTGTCTATTTTTTTATGTGTCAGCTTTTTAATTCTCGACTTTTTGATTGTCTGTTTTCTGACTGTCGGTTTTTTGACCAGTCGGCTTTTTGCTTCGTCGGTTTTTCAACCTGTACCCATTTTTTTTCAGTGAAATTTGAATCCAATGAATTCAAGTTTTCAGAAAAAATAATTAAAAAAGTGAACAAAAAAAACTTTTTGCAAAGACACCATTATATTTCCATTTTATGTACTTTGCCTACTGAATAAGAACCTCCAAACGAACTTGTGAAAAAAGACCCAACATTTTTTGAAAAACCCGAAAAAAATGACCAAAAAACGTGATAAACATAAAAAGTAAATCACAAAAAATTTTATCAGTATACGACCATAGTGTATTCCTATTATTTCCTATTGAATTAAAATTTCAAGAATGCTGGGATTATTTTATAAAAACTATTCCCTTCCATAGTCGGAATTTCCAGAATAACTCAGGTTTTTTGAGAAAAAACACAGAAAACTGCTCAAAATCATTGATTAAATTAATCATAAAGGTAAAAAAGAAAAAACATTTATAAACAGATATTGCCATTTAAGTCTCATTTTTAGAAAACTTAAAATTCTGCTCAAAAACATGGATTGAATCTTTGAAAAACGTAAAAAACAAAAAACTTTCTGAAAATTGTATTCCTATGCATTTTATTTTCTCCAGTGAAATCTCATATAAAAGTCGGAATTGCAGAATTGGATAAAATTTGTTAGAAACGAAAAAAATTCTGTTGAATTAGAATCTCAAGTCAAACTTTTGAAAATAGCTTAAATTTTTTAGAAAAACTATAAGCAAATGCTGTAAAAAATATATTCTCAAGTATTTTCTTTGGTGACATCCGCTTCTATAGTCGGAATTGCAAGATTAGGTCTGTATTTTTTTTAGAACTGCTCAAAATCATTGATTAAATCAGTAATAAAAGTAAAAAATAAAAAACTTTGGGCTACGATACTATCATAGTGTATTTCTAGGTATATTTTCAGGCTAAATTAGAATCCCAAATAACCCTTGGGAGAAAGGCTCAAATTTTTTGAGAAAATATGAAAAATGCTTAAAAAACATGATGAGCATAAAAACTGAAACAGAAAAACATATTGTCAGTACACTACTATAATGTACTCCTATGTATTTCCTATTAAATTAGAATCTCAAGTCAAACTCTTGAGAATAGCTTACATTTTTGAGAAAAAAAAATTAAAAATTGCTCAAAAAACGATATTAAATGTCAAGAAAAAACTCTTTTTGTCGACGTACTGATAGAGTGTATTCCTACGTATTTTCTCCTTTGAAACCCTGATCCGTAGTGGAAATTGCCAGACTGTATTCAATTTCATAGAAAAACATAAAAAACTGATGAAAATAATTGAAAAATCTTAAAAAAAAGATAAAAACATTTTGCAAAGACCTTACTATAGTGAATTTATATGCAATATTGCTTGCTGAATTAAAATTCTCTAATAAACTTCTGAGAATCTACCAAAATGTTCTAAAAACTAGAAAAAATTCTCAAAAAAAAAGATTATGATAATTAGTACAACATACACACATATTGTTAGTACACTACCATAGTGTATTCCTATGTATTTACGGTTGAATTGGAATCTCAAGTCAAACTCGAGAGAATGGCTCCATTTTTTTAGAAAAAAATGCTCAAAAAATATGACTAAAGGGAAAGAAAAATTGCTTTTATCGAGTCACTGCGATAGTACATTCTTATGTATTTTCTTTGGTGGAATCAGCTTTTATAGACGGTTTTGCCAAATTAGCTCAGGTTTAAATAAAACTCAAAAAAATGCTGAAAATCACAAATTAAATCTTTGAGAAATGTAAAAAAGAAAAAAACATTGTGTAAAGTGTATTCCTATGTATTTTATTTTCTCCAGTGAAACCCGCAATAAAATTGAGAATTGTATATTTTTATATCCCAATTTAAATTTGTGAGAAAGACACATATTTTTTTGAGTAAACTGGAAAAAATGCACGCAAAACGCGATTAAATGCAAAGACGAAACATTAATCTTACTGAGACGCTGTGATAGTGCATTCTCGTGATTTTCTCTGGTGAAGCTTCTATAGTCGAAATTCCCATATTGATACAGATTTTAAAAAGAAACGAAATAAACTGCTAAAAATCATTGATTAAAACAGTAATAAAGGTAAAAAAGAAGAAACTTTTGGCCACGATACTATTATAGTGTATTTAAATCGCAAGTTAAACTTGTGAGAAAGACATCAATTTCGTTGAAAAACTGCAAAATATGCTCAAAAAAATGTATAAAAAATAACAAAGAAAAAAATTTTTTGCAAAGACACTACTATAGTGTATTGTTATGTATTTTTTCTCGTTTAATTGTAGTCTCAAGTAAGTTAAATATTAAGCTGATATGAGAATCGTTAAAAGAAATGCTCAAAAACCGGGTTGTAGGCAAAAAAACAAAGCTTTTTATCCAATAAACTATGCTAGTACATCCCCATGCATTTTTTACGCTGAATCCGAATCCGAAATAAGAATTTGTAAAGCTACTTGAATTTGTTGAAAAAACTGGCGAAAATGCTAAAAATATATATTGATTAAAAACAAAAACTGTTGTTGGACGAGACATTATAGGTGCCTTCCCGCGTATCTTTGACTGCTGAATCCATTCCATAGTTGGATTTAAAGATTTACACAGGTTTTGTTAGAACTTCTCAAAATTATTAAGTAAAGATAAACATTTTGTCAAAACACTACTATATATTCTGCCATATTTGTTGGTGTACTTTTCTATTGAATTCAAATCCCAAGTTAAACCGGTTAAAAAGGTTCTAATGTTTAAGAAAAACTAAAAAATTTACATCATCGGATAAATTCCGCTTACACTAGATGGTAAATGGACCCATAAATGAAATTATATTTACTTCAAAGTCAAAATGGTTGGCCAGTGGAGGAAACGATCCTATCTTATGAAGTTCAGAGACGATCTGATAACACAAGGAAGATCATAAAAGAAAATATGGCAAAAATATGGCGAACTCATTTTGGGAAAAGATTGATTGAATTTTTCAAAAGAGATTATCTTAATTTTGACCGTTATTATAATAAATTCTGAAGAGGGCCGTTATCATGGGACGATTATCGTTTGAAAAGTTTAACCATCTCTTTTTTCAACAAAATAAGTCATCAATATGGTTCATGCATGCCAAAAAAATGTGAACTTTTATTCATTTTTTTTAATATTCATTATATGATAAGCGATAATTCATTTAATAGGAGATAATGTTAGTAACTTATTTTTCATCTTCAATATGTCTATTTTTTAAGTGTCAGCTTTATGACTGTCGGTTTTTTGACCTGCCGGCTTTTTAGTTTTTGGACCTGCACCCACTGCAAACCTTAAATATCAATATTACCATGGAAGAAATTTCTTACATAATCTTTAAGATGTCCAGTAAAATGTACCTGGTCGAAAGGTCATTTTTATAATCCAGTGGCAGCTTCAAATTTTCCAATTCAACTTTTCTTGAAAGGACACGGTCAAATACTTTTTGACCATTTTTAAGGATTTTTCATGTAGAATAAGACCAGCTTTTGATACTTTGACTAACTCAAAATTTTAAAAAGTTATAGCATACAAAGTTTGTAATTTTCGAAAAAATAGTTTTCCATAGATTAGTCCATTCTAACTCTTTTTATTCACAGGAGCGCATAAATTCAGAGTGATCCTTTATTCTTTCGGTAGCAAAGAATCTGTACAACAAAATTCTCAAAAATTTCAAAAATTTCTTTTCTTTGCCATAAGCCGACTTTTTAAAGTTATTTCAATTAGCGAGGGCTCATTTTTAAGCTTTTTTTACCCCTACAATTCCTTTACTTTATTCCTGCAACATTTAATTGCCCTACTCACAAATTTTATTTTCTCAACTACGTACATAAATACCTAAATGAACCATTTTTGTCCAGAAAAAATTGTCCATTTTTTAAATCAGATAATGGCTGCCCATTTTCAATTAACTAGTTGTAAACATGGAAGATTGTTTATGCGTTGCATATATGAAAGATGCTTATGAAATTATTTGTCTAGTGTATGTTCTTCCAAATGACTTGAAACATTTCAGATGATTTTTGGTATGTTTTGATTGTTAGATATATTAATCAATTTTTTTCCATCGGTAAATCAATTACATCCTAATATGAACTATTATGGTGAAAGTTTAGTTACCAACACTGATTGAGAGTGAAAAAAGCAATAACTGCTTTTTGCTTACCAAATAGAAAAGCGCTTAAAGCGTAAAACAGCGATTAAAATATGAAATTGTAAAATTAAAATTAATTTTTTTCTATATAGACTTTTGTTATATTAAGAATATTTGTGTATTCATAATCCGTGTGGTTAATTGTATGCTTTCTAAACTTCGTTGAAAGCAAACAAATCAGTATCTTTTTCTGTTTATGGCTTCCGTATCGTAAACGGCACAAAATAAACAACAAAATGTACTGAACCTTTTTGGTACAGCACAAAAATTTTCTTCAAAAAAGTCATGGAAAGCCTTCATTTAAAGTCAATAATTAAGCCACCATCGGGAAGTTATTATATCTGATTTAGATTAGGGAATTCTTTATAAGATGAAATTTCAGCATTATACTTGTATTTTACGTATTGATTTTAAAGAAGAGCGCTCACTACCATTTTTTACGGAAATTTTGTGCTCTGCAAAAAAAGTTATATTTTTAGGTTTACATATTCAAATATTACACATAAAAATATTTCGTTAACTATTTAGCGCAGTGAGTTAGATGCGAAAAACCGCAAAAATTGGCGTTTTCTACAACTTTTTAGTTATGGCATCACCAAGAAATATCATTGCAAAATGTAACAATTTTTTGTTTTGACTTTCACCGAGTTCGAATATGAAAAAATCTGGGGAATTACACATACATAATCTCACAAAAGTTTTATTATCTTTGAGACTACACAATAAATAATTACAACAATAATCAGACTGGTGCTGTTTTAAAACTTGTTTACGAAGGTTTAAAATAAATTACGTAAAAATACCATGGTAATTTATGTTTTGTCAATTGCAGTACTTTCAATGGGTTTTCTCCCTTCATATATATAAGTTGGTTTCCCCATGCTTTGCCCACCCGATTGGGAATACCCCACCAAACAAGGGGTAATGTCCTGTAAAGGAACTCCAAACCTTTGACGATCTCCACAAAATAATTTATAAATAATAAAAACCATATTTTAACTTCATTCGTTTAACATTTTTGTGTTTTAATATATTTTAATTTTATAAAATGAAGTGGATGAACCCAGGAACCAGATTATAATATTCTGAAGGTTGTCAATAAGCTGAAACCTAATCTGGCCGCAGAATTGTTCCATGACCTAACGATTTTGGGATATCCTAACCTAAAAGTGGAAAAAAAATACTATTTTTGCTTATATTCTCTAAATTTTGACTCCGTAGATCCATTACATGATTCAGTGCATCGTAAACCGTCGGAAAAATATACTGAGGTTTCTGATGAATGCATATTAATCTTGTTTTTGTCAAATTGCGATAAAAAATTTATTCGGGCACGAAACCTTACTGAAAATGGATAAGAACTGTGTTTTTTGCACTTTTCGATTAGGATATCTCAACATCTTGATGTAATGGAACAATTTTAGCAAGAAAGTCGGCCGCAGTTTGTTAGTTATTTTCATGTAATTACACACTTATATGTATGAACATCATAATTGTTCCCTGACAAAAACATCCATAACTCGATAAATACACATCGTATTGGTATTACTAAAAAAACAACAATTTGAAGATGCCATATAGCACCTTAATATTGTTCATGCCAAATTGCAAATAATAATTTTATTCTGCCAGAAAAACTGTGTTTTTTTAATACTTTTAGGTTAGGATATCTTAAAATCTTGACTCGATAAAACAATTCTGCGGTCAAATTTGGATTCAGGGTAACGAAAACTTTCGGAAATGCATAGTCCGCTTTCTGCGTAAAAATTTGGCCTGTGTAATTATTTAAGGAAAACGAACAATTTTAAGATTCTGTCTTCTGTTCTTCAGTACTTGTTGATTGTATTATTTACTTATAATTTGATTTTATTAGTAAAAAGTGTAAAATTCGTGATTCTAACTTTTGGAATGGATTGAATGAATTGCAATGCGTTTTGTGTGTCAAGAATTTACGTAGTTTCTTGCTGAAACAAATTTGATACAACGTTAGTCAAAGATCATTTCGGTTCTTAACGCAGTAAGATATTTAAAAAACTAGTTCCTTTTCTCAACATTTTAGAACAATTTTCCTTATATCGTTAGTTAAAAAAACAACAATAAATCAGTGCATTCTTTTAGAAAATGTTTGCAGAAGAAAAGAAACCGTAATTAGATTTCTATAATAATTAAACATATATAATCTGTTTTCTAATAAGATGAAATTCAAGTACAGAAATTTCATGTTACAAAATGACAATACTATTCTACATTTCTAATAAGATTTTGAAATTCTTTAAATTTGATTGGTTTCAATGAATTGTAATTCAAAAGTGAACTTTTCTACTTTTTGTTTTAAACTTTTTTTATCTTATTATTTTTCCTTTTTGTTCTATTTTTGTAATTTTGAATAAGAAATATTTATGCAGGTGAATTCTGTAAAGAAGAGATCCATCGATGGAGCTCGAAATATTAAGCTTATATTTTACTTTTGTGATTTCTGTTGACTAAGAACATTAATGCTTAAACGTAATGCTTAAACATTCTGAAAAATAAGAAACTTCGATGTAAAAGGAATATTTCTTTTCCTCCCTAATTATCATTAATAATAACATTTGCAATATTTTCTATATTTTTGTACGCTGTTTGTTGCAGCGTAATTTAAGGTTTTGATTATCGTTTTGAGATTGGAACAATAACTTACAAAACAGACGAATACTAAAGGTGTCAACTAATTAAGGATGTCAATGATGTTTCAATCAGTACAAAAGAAATCGAAGCTCATTAAATAAATCACTAGATTGTAAAAGAACGATTAATTTAAAAATCGATTCTATCTCACTCTAGAGACAAAGGACCTGCCCAAGGAGTTTCTCAAATTAAAGGTCACATACGAAGAATTGAGCAATACTAGTAAAATAAATTAACAGTATATTTAAAAAATGGATGGTTAAAGGCGATATAATCTACTTTACAGAAAAACGGAGTTAATGTTCAACAAAACTGATAGGCGAAGCGAGTAAAGGAGAACCAAGCGTAATCAGTGCGATAATCCAATCAGAAATATCTAACTGCAGGAGACTTTCTAATTAAGACGTTAGAATAGAGTTCAAGAAAATGAACAAAAGTTAATGGAGCTGTCGAAAATTCTGAAAATTACGTTGTATAATTTACTGAAACAAATCCAAAATTTCACTTCATATAAAAGGCATGTACTAAAAACACAAATGAAGTTACATCAACAATATTTATTTCTCTTTACTTTTCGAATAAATCCTAACCATCTGCTATTACACAAATGCATGATATTGGCCGTAATAAAATGTTCTTTTATATTTTTTAATACATGTCAAATTAATATCGATAATACTTAAATTTCTGAAAGTATATTTTTCTTATTTTAGACATAAAAAAAACGAAAAAATAATGAGGTATTATTCATTTTGATCATCTCAAATTCTTCTTTTCAATTATTTACTACCTTATGGGAAATGATTTTTGACAATATGGTAACTTTAATGATTTCAAAGATTATTTTATAGTAAATAATGTATTAAGTAATATTTCCCGACCGTTTGTAAATAAATTAGTAAAAAATTATATAAAATCTAGGCTAGTACGGATTATACATATTGATTAACCAATACACATGATTAACCGACGTGTATTTGTATTACAATCAAATAAATTTAATATCTACCCTAACAATATTATTAATAATTTTTCTAATAATAAAGAGACATTTCTTTTTATATAAGGTTGAAAATGAGATCAATTAACAAAACATTTTTGGTATTTATTTTGTAACACAATGTTTTCCTTTTACCATATATATATTCATTGTTGTTGTGCACAATTTGTATGACACAGCGTGAGTGCAAAATACAAAATGGCGCTAAAATGTGAAAAAATGTTTAATGTAAATAATATTCGGTTCGAGAGTAGTTTATAGGCTACTAACTATGAATCTGACGTCAGATTTTTGAAATTCAACCTGGCGGTCTAATATGGCAAACCAAAATACGAAAAATTGACTTTAATGACACTCAGGTCTTCGGGGTTTCAGAGGTCGCTGATTACGAATACATAGTAACATTTTTAAAGTTAAAATATTTTATACAATGCATTAAGAGGAGATTACCTAACAAGGGTGTCCAGTATACTATTCTACAGGGGCGGGAAGTGCATGTACTCCTGCGTAATTGTTATATAAAATTGCACTTTACGCACGTTCAACAGCCGCAAAACGACGCGTTTTTTGTGCACCTGTCTCAAAAGATCCTTTTCGTAAATAGAAAAATGCAAAATCATAAAGAACTGTTAACTCTTTCCTACAGAGGCAACGGTGCGTGTTTACCAATACTTTATCCTCGTCATCACATTTTTAATCCAAAATACTGAACTCTTTTTTTTCTCATTTAGTCATCATATTTTGTGCATGAAATTCACTGTGAAATGTAGTTGCATTTGGTAATTTTTTCCGCCATATTGGATTCACCGTTTGAATTTCAAAATTTTAACATAATTAGTCATGGCGAAAAGCTCTGATCTTCGATTTGCGCCCACTTTAGATTATATTTTGATCGTTTTGTCCGTCATATTGGGTCCGCCATATTGTATTTCAAATGTCTAAATTCAGATTTTTACACGGAGAAAAATAACCGGCTAAATCAGCCGAAAAATCCGCAGATTCTACCAATTTTATCCTATAGGGATAGCTGTTGGAATTCCGTTAGGGTTAGCCGATAATTTCAGCTAAATTTACTGAAAAAGTCCGCAAATTTAGCGGAACAAATCTGCTAATGTAGCGGAAATTTAGATCTAAGCGCGAATTGAGTAGGGTTAAGGCTACATTAGCGGATCAAAACAGCTAAAATTGCAGATATTTTCGGCAATTCCAGCCGAAAATTTTAGCTGATATGAATCAGCTAATTCAGCGGAGTCATTTTTCTCGGTGTAATCTGCAACCTAGAAAACTTCAGAGTAAAATTACTGAAATATATTTAAAGCCATCTGAAAATCGGATAACGAAGATCCGCTAAAGTAAAGCCATCTGGGATGAGTGGTACTCACCAAATTACACTATCGAATGATGCCGTCGTAAGTTTATGATAAAGCATGAAAGTGGATCACACAAAAAGAAATAATTAAAAATATTGTTTATTTTAAGTGTGCGCAGTAAACATTTTTAAATAATCACGTTTAAAGTAAAAATGATTTGAAAGGAGCATATAGATGAGTGACAGCGTAATTTGTTCGCTTTTACGTCAGTAACAAATTGGACTCTGAGTTAAAACGATTAACGATATGGCATGAAAATTATAATAGATAACACAGGACAACAAACAAATTTGTTGGGAGTTTCCTTTAATCAGAGGTAGTGGATCTTATAGATTTTGGGTCGCTGAAAACGAATCCGTTGCCCGATTTGGCCCATCGCGTCAGGTTTTCGAAATATCGTATCCGGAAATTTAAATTAGCGGATAGGATATCTCGAAAACTTGACGTGATGGCCTCTGATTAAAGGAAACTCGCACCAAATTTTTTTCGTGGTCCTGTGCACGGAGAAAAATAACTCCGCTGGATTAGCTGATTCATATCAGCTAAAATTTTCGGCTGGAATTGCCGAAAATATATGCAATTTTAGCTGTTTTGATTCCGCTAATGTAGCCTTAACCCTACTCAGTCGCGCTTAGCTCTAAATTTCCGCTACATTAGCAGATTTGTTCCGTTAAATTTGCGGACTTTTTCAGTAAATTTAGCTGAAATTATCGGCTATCCCTACGGAATTCCAACAGCTGTCCCTATAGGATAAAATTGGTAGAATCTGCGGATTTTTCGGCTGATTTTGCTGATTATTTTTCTCCGTGTGTAATCTAAATTAATTTTATATTTCTACAAAATTTATCACGAAATTTTAAATCCTTGTAGTTTTGTATCACTCAAACGCAAGCTCATTTATCATACTCTATATTTAGTAGATTTATTTGACTACATTTTGTACTTGGAGAAAATAATATATAATAATAATATAATAATAATATAATATTCTTCATTTACCAGCACAATTTACCAAAGATAAAGTGTAAATTAACAATTGCGGGGAGTTTGAGCCAAATTTATGTTATGAAAATGAATGTACACCGTTAGCTACTGAAAATATTTCAATAATTTTTAACAATTACGAAAAGTTGTTGATTGAAATTATAAATCTGGTGTTTATAGGTTAGAAACGGGTTCTATATTTTTTAGAACTGCAGTGGGTCAATTTTAACTCCTTAAAGAATGAAATAGTCAATTTAATTATTTGAATGAATGATTTTCAACTGAATTTTTGTCTTTTAATGTAAAATCGGATTTATAAAAGACGTAATAAAAATATATTCTTTTCATTTCACGGGGACCCGTAATCCGGTTTATTTGAAAACATATTAAGAAGATGGCATTTTTTAAGACAAGCCGTACAATTTCATTGACGTTTATAACAGTATTTTGTACTAGAATGTAGCAGCGAATAGAAAGATTTTTATATTCCAATAAAATCAAGGGTTTTTATGTCTTGCGGTCTTAAAACATTCTTATACAAAAGAATTAATATATGGATGCCGGATATTGCAGATACTTGTACGGAAACGACGAACTCAGTGACTAACATGTGGTATGTGGGTTATTAAAAATCACGTATAGATACGCGTAGGCCACGCAATACTGGCGTTATTCGACGTGATCCATATATATCCAGGCGTTAAGCTCACCGCACCAATAAACTAGGCTGATAAAATTATACAATTCAAGCAGTACAAGTACGAAATATTTTTATTTTGAAAAACACACACAAAACTTATCTGTAAATAATTCAATCAAAAAATATTTTAAAAATATTTGATAAACCATAACTGTTTTATTTGTTCGTAGATTATTGAAAATGACGACTTTTTTGGAGGCAGTTTTTGGAGTCCGGAGTATAAAGGCCTCATTAAATTTCTTTATTTGCAAATGACCGACTTTAGTTTTACTAAAAACTTATCGAAATTCATTGTTTAATCCATTAACGCCCAAAGGACACATCTTCTTGCTTCAATTTCAATCGAGTATATCGTATCAAAATCGTTCTTCAAGATTTCGAGGTCAAAATTGAGTTCAGCCATCAGAAATTCCGATATGGCGTCAAATTTGAAAAAAATGTCCAAAAAATGGGGAAATATTTGTTCCTACCACTTTTTTCGAGCCATTCGAATATAGGAATTCTATTGAAATTTTGAACAAAGGTGAATAAAGTACTTTAATTTTAAGAAAAAATTTTACTTTTATACCTCACATCATTTTAAGGACCTCAAAATGGCCGTAACAATTTTATTAAAAAAAAATGTTAAAAATGAAAAATTCTTAGAATTTACTGAGAGATATTCTGGAATTTTTTTCGATTTTTTTTATCATTTGGGGATTTTTAACAAAAATTTTTTCCCAAATCGTAATTTATTTACGAAAAATTATGAAAAAAAATTACTGTATTCTCTAATGAGTTTTTTGTTCTTTGCAATTTTTTCCAAATGTTTTCGAGAACAAAAATCTTAAGCTATAATATTTGAAATTCATTTTCTCAAAAACTATCAACTTCTGAAAAAAATATGAAAATGAGAACAAACTCTTAGAATACATAAGAGAATACACTAAATTTGTTCCAGAATTTTTCGAAAATAAATTACAATTTTGAAACAATTTTGAAAAAAAAAAATCATCTACAAAATCTACAAAAATTCCGTGATATTTCTCGATGAATTCTGAGAACTTTTTATCCTACCATTTTTTAAAAAAAGATTTCAAAGAAATTTTCGGCTATTTTGAGGTCATTAGAATTATACAGGGTATACAAGTAAAATTTGTTCTTAAAATTCAAGTGGTTTATTCACCTTTGTTCGGATTTTCAATAGAATCCCAATATTCTAATAGTTCGAAAAAAATTGGTAAGTATAAATATTTCTCAATTTTTTGTACCTCTTTTTTGTTAATTTTTGTTAATTTTTGTTAACTTTCGTAATTTTTCGTAAATAAATTACGATTTGGGAAAAAATTTTTCAATTCTAAGAATTTTTCATTCTTAGCATTTTTTTTAATAAGGTTGTTACGGCCATTTTGAGGTCCTTAAAATGATGTGAGGTATAAAAGTAAAATTTTTTCTTAAAATTGAAGTATTTTATTCACCTTTGTTCAAAATTTCAATAGAATTCCTATATTCGAATGGCTCGAAAAAAGTGGTAGGAATAAATATTTCCCAATTTTTTGGACATTTTTTTCAAATTTGGCGCCATATTGGAATTCCTGATGGCTGAACTCAATTTTGACCTCGAAATCTTGAAGAGCGATTTTGACACGAAATACTCGATTGAAATCGAAGCAAGAAAAGGTGTCCTTTGGGCGTTAATGGGTTAAATTTATAAATGCGTAACCAGTTTATGGTGGGATATTCGAGAGTATTTTTCACGCGTAATGAAACATAATACATGATTCATATCTAACAAGTGGATTAGTACAACACCTTATATAATTTCAGTCGAACTAAACATTTGTTTCGCGTTTTCATCCGCCATTTTGGATCTTTTTTCTATCTCGATTTACCTCATGTCTTGTTCGATTTTTTAACATCGACAATTTTTAAAACACCCTAATAAATATAAAGATTACACATGTATTTTCTGGTCAAAAAATCTTCACAAAATACCCTGCAGATTATGAGAATTTGTTGTATTTTAGTAAGTAAATATCAAACTTATTGTAAAAATTAAATTTGAGCGGATAACATAATGACTAAAAAAACCTTTCCTACTAAGCAAGTATTGCATTAAAATGCGTGCAAAACAATTTTTGAATTCTTAGACATTCGCAATAACGGCGTTTTATTATTGTTCGCTGTATATATTTTATAGTAAGATCTAGATAATGGATATAATAAGATTAATGTCGAAAGTTTCAAGCTACACAGATTATAATCTATTTTGATGCGTTGCTATAACATGGATTACACGATACTAGAATTTTTTCATTGCAACATGGACAGATATCCATAATCAGGAATCATTAATTTTTTATTTAGTTAAATATATAGCAAAGCATTATTTTACCACTTATTTCTGGTGTAGTTTCTACATGTTCTTAAAATTAGTTTTAAAGAATTTTTTCCTTACATTCTTATGTGTAGGACAGATATATTAATCATTTGCTACTGTGTATGAAACGTATTCGTGAGTAAGAGCTTGGACTATTGTAAGTATTCTTTAATGAATGTACATAAGTACAAGCTTTCACGTCTGCGTAATAAATATCATTCACATTTAACAAATAAGCAACTACAGTTATCAAAGGACATTTAGTGTCGCGTTAATTAAATTTTAACATTCAATCGTGCTATTTATATAATTTTAAACTTTGCGCAATACTAGAAAGTTAAATGCAGATTATTTTATTGTATAATACAAAAATTAATAAAAAATATATTTTGAAAAATGGCAACAGGGTGAGAAAAACATTATTTCAAAATTAATAACAGTATTTAAAGATGTTACACGTCAGAATGGTCATCTATAAACTAATCCGACAGAGTATAAAAAAAAATTATCGAAACAAAGTAATAAAATAAAATTATCACTGTATTGAATATTGCATATTTTCCGAATTTAATTACAATATTAGAAATTGATTTTACGATGGAACATTTATTGGAGTATTTATAATTTGTTTATAAAAAAAGAATGATCTATGGATTAATAAATTATTAATAGTCGTAAATATAGGTACAGTTGGCTTCCATAGAATTCAAACAAAAAGTATAAATAATGAATCATTAGGCATATACGAATATTACAAAATGGCTAACCGATTAAATTAATAAATCGTTTAGATATTTTAAATGCTAATAATAGAAATAAGAGTAACGATCATTTTATATAGAAATAGTAAGTTTTCCTTATTTAAAAGGACTAACAGAAATTATATGAAAAATGTTTGAAAACAAAAGAATTGAAATAAATATCGGAAGTTGGCCTTATAACGAGCAAACGTAAACCTTAAATTTTGCAATAATATTTTAATTTTTTTAACTAAATATTTCAATCCAACATTGGACTCAAAACGTAGACCCCTTCAGATTAGAATAAATGAACACAAAAGAAATATATTTGCAAAAAATTCTCAACAGTTTACGATGTGCCAACACAAAACAGATTAGAAACAGGTTTTGATTTCAACTGCAAAAATAGTAACAATCTCTAACAAGGAACTACAGAAAGAGATGTAATGTAGAAGATTATTCTATTAAAAAAGAGATTGAGTAACGTCAATATCAGGTTTAAAAATAAATTACTAGAAGCATACAATACATTTATACCTAATTATTTCTAACACAATATAATTCCAACAAACCATTTTCAAATCAATCGAACAAATTTATTCTCAGAATTTTACACCTTCAAAGACATTTATAAACATCTCTCCTATATATAGTGTAAAATAACACAGGTCAGTGAATAAAGTGGCTGCACCTGAAAAACCCGACAAATCACAAAACAGACACATAAAATACCCGACATTAAAAAACCGGACGTTTCAAAAAACAAAAATTAAAAAAACCAGACATTTAAAAAAACATACTTTCAAAATATGGGTGCATTTCTATTATGTGTTTTTTAAATTTCTAGTTTTTGAATTTTTGTTTTTTGAAATGTCTTGATTTTGAATGTCGGGTTTTTGAGGTGTAACCCAATAAAGTCTTTCAAAAACATCTAAAGATGACAAATTTATTACTTTTAAATTTATGCTTTTGCCCTACAAATTGACCCTTGCGAAATTAAAAATATATTTAAGCCATCTTCCTCCAAATTTCCCGAAGACCAAAAAATACAAATACTGGTACTTTACTTAAGTTATGGGAGTATTCCAGGAATTGCATTTTCTTGCAATTATTGTATATACATCTATCTATTAACCTTCAGAGAGCCGGAAAAACACGTAAAATTAGGTCCTTAAAAAAATGAATGTTAGAAGTTCTGCATTTTTTAAAATCTCAATTGGTAATATGATTAATAAAAAAAACCGACGGAGATAAGAATTCATATATTTTAGGTTCAACTTGTTACTGCAGCGAATCTAACTATATCAATCCATGAGCTACTTTAGTTGTGGATATGGATTTCGAAGGTCTCGCCATCTAACGGTGATTTTTGCTATTATTAGATAAAAATGGTAAAAAAGAAACTAAAATATTGGTTGATGTTGCCCTCTATAATTTTTTTCAAGTAATTATGATATAAACAAACTTTATTTGATTAGATACATAAATAATGTTAAGAATACAAAAAATAGTGCATTTGATGGGTTTTTTTTTAATTTTGAAAACCATTATTTCGCGTTATCGCACCTGAACGGGATAAGACGTAACTCGTTAACACCTAAACTTAGTTTGGCCTTAACAATGTTTCTATAGAAAAATGCGATTTGCAAATTTTTTAAAATCTCGGCGCTCTAAAGGGTTAAGGGCAAAATGATTCTACTTATGTACATAGTGTCTTCAAATTACAAAAACCAATATCTAGAAGACATTTTTTAACATTTAGTGACAAAAGATTTCGGAAAATCGTTCGTATTATGTGTTACAGAGAATTTTCTAATTGTAACAATACCTCGGACACTTCCATTTTGTGTATCGTGCGCGTGGAGTAACATCCAATTATTGTAAGGGAAAAAAATTACAACTTATTATATAAAGCTGCTCGTTTCGTTAGATTTATTTTCAATGAAATATCATTAGGATTAAGTATAAATTAAATATAAAATACAAAAGATTCAAATCATTTTAAAACAGCTACTTATATACAAATTATGAAACCACGTACGAATCATTTATTTCCTTGTTTATTTTCGGTAAGAAGTAAATTTAATTTAATTAAAAAAAATATATATTTTCACGAAAATTTTGTATAGTATCAACACTATTTTTTGTAATTTAAGATCAATATACAATTATACTTAGTAATGGTCGATGACACAACAAATTAAATACTAATGTAAAAAACGTATAATGCATCACTGAATTATTTTTTTAGTGCCGATTTGTTTAAGTGTTTGTAAGTGACGAATAACAAACAAGTATCATATTATTGGGACAATGACAGCAGGGACAAGAATTGATCGTAAGGGGGTGAAAATTTAATGAGTAGTCTAATAAATTCAATAAGTACATAATATTACAAATTATGTAAAAATAAACGAATTATATAATTAAATTGTATATAGGTACTTTTTCGCGAATATTATACTAGGGTAAGTTCTTGTTAGATTTTAAGCTGATGCTTTAAACTGCGCATTCCCGCTAATAACTATATAAGATATTAAAGTTTTATACATTAATGAAAATTCATCCTCTTCCATCCACGATTTTCGATTGTCTTA
Organism: Trichopria drosophilae; assembly: GCA_030407085.1. Taxonomy (NCBI): domain Eukaryota; kingdom Metazoa; phylum Arthropoda; class Insecta; order Hymenoptera; family Diapriidae; genus Trichopria; species Trichopria drosophilae. The sequence continues at coordinate 18,963,209 of CM059583.1, read as the reverse complement.
GAAATTATTAAGATTTGTTTTTTGGTCGGGTGAGATGGGACAAACATAAATTTGTAATTATTTTTTGGCAAGTCATTCAAGCCAAGTGGTTAATATGTTTCGTTTCCATACAAAAGGAAATGATGAAAGTACTTGGGCCTTGGAGACGGTATGAATATTATTATTATTACCCTTAATTCATACTCTGGTTACGTACAAGTCCCATCTCATGTACCATATCCGGGTTTTTCGAACAAGAATACTCAGTCTATTTTATTTCGTCTTCAGTTATTAAGATTCAAATTGGCTGATAAAAATTTATTATTTGGAACTTTAAGATATTTATGAAGTGAAGAAAATTGTTTATTTTTTTTTGTTGGTTACTATTAATAGTCCCATCTCATCAGACAATTTTTCTTTTTTTTTCAACTGTACTTTCACGATTGAAAAACAGCGACAAATATTTCATAAATCATGTAATCCTATGGTTTAGATATTAAATAAACATAATATACACTATAATAGTTTGGCATATGAGAAATGTTTTTCGAAAAAGTCTATTGTCAAAATATCTATATAGTTTTGCCAAAAAATATTAATCCAGTCGTCTGTGTTAATTTATCATGATATATTGAAGAGGACCCGTACGTACATTTTCAGCAATAGTAAGTGACAATTTAAATAATTATTATTCTGATACTACTTTGGTTGAGAAATAACGTGAAACAAAGAATTTAACGTTATTTTTTGCATTTCTACATAATCAAAATTTTGCAAAACCAATCCCCTTATTTCTTATATAGAGTTTCAGAAACAACACAAACAGAGAATATAGTAAAGAAGAAGGAAAAAACAATACAGTCAAAGAAACTGTTGAAATTTGTAGGAGAAGAAGCATTTTTTTTTGCGTTTTAAAAACATTTTTGATCTAATCTAGACACTCCAATTTTTCTTGGAGTTTAAATTTCGCTAAATCCATACCCTTTAATATTGAGGACAGTCTGAGAAACAAAACAAATATAAATTAGTCAAAAAATATTGTAATTTGTCGAATAGACCTTTTTTGTACTTTAAACATACTTTTTCATTTTGCAAATAATTGAAAAAAAATTATTTCATGTACAAAATCATGTGATTTCTCACTCAACAATAATACAAGAAAATATTTTTTTGTAATCATTACAATGCGTGGCTGAAAATTCAGTATTATTGCTCTTAAGGGTATTATTTTTTAATAACATAGTATTGTTGCAGCAAGTAAAAGTAAAGTAAACGAATCTTAATTACAGATTCATTTGAAATTGATTGCCGATTTAAGATCTTCATGTACACAATGGTTGACTAAGAAAATTACATATAATGATCAAGAAAAATTCATTAATTAACAGTATGCATACGGATATACATTTAATTGTGTTTAAAGTAAAAAAAAAGACAAAGGTGACGTTAAATGTACTTAGTTCGAAGACACGAATGCTGGGACAAGAAAGGCGTTCCCAATTCGCCGACAGTAATTTCTACGTCCAATGTCGCATCCTTAAGTATACGCAAGTGACACCAATAAATGTCTGGTATATTTTCGTTAATGCAATTTTGCCCGCTTTGTAAATAAACTGTAAACAACACTTAATTATTTAATTATTTGTTATTTTAACATTTCAGCGTCTTTTTGTTTATTTGTGCAATTGTTTAATTTAAGATTAGCTTCGCATTTTCTAATTTTTTCCGTAAATATTTAATTTGGATTTTATTTTATTGTTTTGAAATTTCGGTGATGAAAAATATTTGGAATGAATGCTGTATATTTATGTGTGATATTGAGAACGTAATATTTATATCAAATTATCCGTTATCCGTAGTTAAATTTATATTTTTATTAAATACTGCGACTTTTCGATTTGAAATTATACTATAGAATTACTTTTTTTCTTATACTCGTAGCAGCCGAGTGCGCATTTATTATAACTATTATATATTATATCATTAAAAATTATTGAAGACTGTATTGTGGGTTTGAATCCTATTTCTTGATTTTTGTGAAAAATTCCCTATTTTCAGGCATTCTAATTGCTGATTTAATAAACCATTCTCGTTTCTTATACTTTAACATGTATAATCTATACTTGTGCTGCAAATAGTTATAACACAACAGGAGAAGTTGTTCCTATAAAATGTACTAAACGCGACTAGTTACATTTTTTGGTCGGAGTTACTAATTGAGGTTGGTTGGCATTCTTACTCGCAACATATATTAATTTTAACATAAATGAAATCTTAAATCTGTGTTAATAATTGCGAATAATACAAATGAATGATATTAATACATATATTAAAAATTTAATGAATATTGTGCGCTTGTCCGCGGAGATATTCCGATAAATTACTAGATTAGGTTAGGTTAGGTTAGGTTAGGCTAGGTTAATGTAACATGATTGTTTTGAACGTAAATGACATTTTAATACTCGATAATTGTTGCAGTTTATATTTCTTCCTGTTGTAATGTAATCTTTATGTAATCTTTGTAATTTTATTTTTTATATTATTTACATTATTTTTGAGTTCGAAAATGTTGAGTTTGTCAAATATGAGATTGGTAATGCGGAGATTAAAACTGTTGAGTTTAAAAATGTTGAATTTCTATGTTGAGTTTGTTTTGTGTTGATTAGACACGTAACCACTTTTTTACTTGGAGTTACGAATTTTTATTCTTAACTATTTATAATTTTCTATTTCTGAATTTTCGTAGGTAACCATTCATTGTGCGGTGAAGCATACATTTTTCTTTACACGGAAAATAGCTGAAAATTGTAACTCGTGGGGTTTCAGAGTAGCCTATTGTAAATCCGGCCTTAGTTTTTAAAAATTATTTCATTGGTACTGTAGTGGCGATTATCGGGATCTTTTCAATTGTACCTACACAAAATATATATTTCCCTGTGTAAATTGTTTTTTTATTTGCGCCGTTTAATAACACTATCCATTACTGAGTTTGCCTTTGAGAAGCGAAGTATCATTTCTGAAGTATTTTTTCGTGCTGAAAACGGTGGCGCTAGCAGAATTTTGCTTTCACGTCACACTTTGGAGAAAAACGTGGATAAATTTAACTTCATTTTTAACTACTTTTAACCTCATTCTTCTCCGAAATGTGACGCGACAGCAAATTCTGCGAGAGCCATCATTTTCAGCAAAAAAATACGTCGGATATGATACTTCGTTTGTCAAAACTAAATTCTCTTCTGCTACAAAATAAACCCTAATACGGCCAAAAACCCTATTTTTGGCACATTTGACCACGTTTTTCTCAAAAGTGTAACGTGATAGTAAAATTCTGCTAATGCTATCGTTTTCAGCACGATAAAATACATCGGGAATGATACATTCACTTAGACAAAGGCAGACAAAAAGTAAAATTTTGTCGGTCAGTATTATTACACGACTCAAGATTTATAATATTATCGTACTTGTACTGTATTCTTATTAACGCAACTAGCAGAGTTAATTTATTATTTATAACAATATATAGTAATTAACATAATAAATATGTAATAAAATTGATTTTAGGTATCACGTAAGGATATTATAATTAATCTAACCACATCTATCCTCTCTTTACTTAAGATACGATTTTAAGATCCCATTGGATTTTCAAAGACAAAAGGTGAAAAAAGGTTCATTGATACTCGGCATTTTAGCAGTTTCTATACATTTTCAACTCCAGGTAACGCATAAATATGAGTATTCCCATTTCATTTGAGAGCTAATAGGCATATTAGTCAATATAAGAGGAAAACTTGATGCAAATGACATACTACACAAATGCCATTTACTACATTAAGAATTAATACTTTGAAGCATTCATAAATATGAAGGATGCATTCCCGGATTAAGGTATGAAAATGAAAAACTGCACAAAAATTACTAATTAATATTAGATTAATTAATTTAACAATAGCTTTAATTTGAACTAATGAAATAATTGTTTACAATGTTTAGGATTAACTCTATTAATTTCAGCGATTCACAATGGAAATGGTAAACATTTCGAATAAATATATTCTGAAAGGAAAGAAAATGTAAATGAAGAACCGCACTTCTTGGATCTAAATAAAAAAATGGTCCAAATATTTTTATGAAAGAAAGCGTGTACGAATCCTGGGAAAACTCCTAAAACTTTCTACTTAATATTTTTTACACGCATTGGGAACTTACGACCTGAAATGACCTTGACTAGGGTCTCACGGTCGTATTTTGACGTTAAATTATTTGCTTACTCAAATTCGCGAAAAAATAGAATTTCCTATTTGGAAAAATAAATTTGACCTTGAACTGTTATAGTCAATGACAAATTTAAAATTATAGAGGCCAGAAGAATATTCAACATTTTTACTGAAAATGGAATCCCACCAATATTGCATTCTCTATCGGATTATTGTCCTATTATATTCAAAATATATGAAAAAAAATTGCGTTTCGATTTTTTACTGTTAGATTTAAAACACACGGTTATGAGGAAGAGTAACCGCCTACTATATTTACTAATTGGAACTAATTCGAGCTAACTGGAACTGCATTTTTCGGTGGAAATTAGTAACTACGAATTGAATCTTAGGAATTTTCTCTATTTTGAAATTTATACAGTATAATTTATGACCTGTATTCTTTTTTCGGGACACGTACATTTTCTTATTTCTCAATCATAATTAAATAAAAAATTTGTTCATTTTATTTTTCGTGTTTAATTCAAAAGCAATAATTTTTAGTGCTTTAAGGCAGTATGTTTATACACTTATTAACCCGTTTCGTCCTGAAATGGCATAAATTGCCGCCATTTTTTAGCTAAATAATTTTCATAGAAAGGGTGAACGAATTTGCATCCTCAAAAACTCCTTCATGTACATTTGTATAAACATTTATAATAATTTTTTAAATTTTTTACGGCCATATTGGATCCGCCATTTTGAATTCTGAAAATTTTAAAAGTGATTCGTGATCGAAGATGTGCAAAATCATCTTTTATCAATTGATATTGAATGCATGTCCGTTTACAAAAATATTACAACTGAGTAACAAAAAATTTGTTGAAAATGCCGCCATTTTGAAGCAGCCAATTTGAATTTTAGCATGTGCATTACACTATTTTTTTATACAACCAATTACTCCACCAGATATAAAAGTAGGAATCGATTTTCAATTTACGAAATTACTATTTTTTTTGTTTTTTTTTTTTTGCTATTCTGGGCGCCTTGTTGGAAAAACGACTAACGATATTGGAAAACGGACCTCAGATTCAGATAAAGACTTGGAACCTATAAGATATATATCTTAGCTTATATAAAAATTCATTCACCCTTTCCATGAAAATTATTTAGCTGTAAAACGGCAACAATTTATGCCATTTCAGGACGAAACGGGTTAGTCGGTGGAAAATCATAACTAAAAGTTAGAGGATAAAAAGTTTAATAGCATTTAAAATAATTTGAATGTATACAATTCTTCCCTTTTTTTCGTAAAATTTGTCACATGTCATACAAAAATTAGCCCTGCAATTGTATTGTAAAATATGAATTTGAAAGTTCACGGAAATAAGAAATTTATACACTGAGAAAATTGTCCGTGGAAAAATTCTCATAGTGTTTGGTTTATAAGGAATACGCTCGTAAAATGCAGGCAGGTATCCCATACATTATTCTGAAAAATTCCCTTACTGGCAAGGACACTTGTACAGGTACTCTAATTACTTGAATAGTCTCAAGTATAGTAGTAAGTTTTATTGACTTAAGTAAGACGGATTTACTAAAAAGAACAAGCGTTTTTTAAAAATAAAGGCATTCAAACTAACTATAAATTACTATACTATTTTCATGTAAATTCGTATAGGATAATTCGTATTTCCCACAATAAGTAGTACCAGTATCAATAATTCGAATGGTGATTATTTGTCTTACGATTTTTTCTAGCTAAATTTTGATAAGAATATATAATTTTTCCAATGTCATTTTCATTTATATACAGGTCCATTGTGTCTAAACTGACTACAGAAAAATGCATATTGCGACTCACAACCTTTGTTAATTTAAAAATTGGTTGATAAAGAAAATTGACGTTTACTATTAATTTTCAGTATATTTTATTTAATAGTTTAATTATTCAATATTTTTATAATGTACTAAAATGACTCAGCTTACTAATTTCTGCACTACAGGATGATTAAGGAAATGCAATTTCTAAAGCTTGTTTACGATCAGTTACCGGACGTAATATGAACTCCCTAGATACGACCGGTCTTCAATACCTCAACCCTGTATATTTATTAGTATCAGTTTACTATGGACATTTAATTTTTAATGCATTATCGAATTGTTTTCCGTTAGGTTCAAAGTGCACTTTTGAAAATTATATAAATTAGAAATATATATGTTTGATATCTTTATAACATTTGCCATTGATTGCTACACTACAAAGGAATATCGGAGATTATATTTGAAATTATGAGGGTACTATTTGATATATTATGTTTTAAAAGAAAATATGAGAAATGTACTTGTTATTTCAAAATTCTTTTAATGTTTGGCCTTGTCAAGGTATATATAATATATTTACATTTACACTGTTTATACCAACAACCGTAAGTGGAATTGTTTTTTTAACTTCCCGGTCTACAGGGAACGTGCGTGCGTGCGTGTGTGTGTGTGTGTGTGTGTGTGTGTGTGTGTGTGTGTGTGTGTGTACGGATGAAAACCAAATTTTGTCCAACGATTTCTCTTCAACGGATGAAGCGAATTGATTAATTTTTTTTTTAATCGATGCGTCCTGACCTAACTTCGTGCTGATTAGATTTTGAACATGATCGGCTGAGCGGTTTTCGAGTTATTCCAAAAAAAAGTAGTAAAAATAGTACAAATAACGCGAAAAAATGATATTATTTAACAAATTACGTCATTTTTCGTGAGGAAACTGTTGATGCGCGTCAAAAAACTGAGAAATAAAAAAGCCGACAAGTAAAAAACCGAAATATTAAAAAGCCGACACGGTAAAAGTATTATTCTCTTTACAATATGCCGATTTTTTACTAGTCGTTTTTTTTTTAAGAAATAATGGGTAGATTTCGGAAATAGAACCTCTCTATATAACGCAAAATATGGAAAACGTACGTGAATATAGCCAGTCCGTTAAATAAACCGGAATAAAATACGAGAGATTGATCGGGAAGTTATTGTTTCGACTCGCCAAGGGTCACAACCGCTTTATTTTTTATAAGTTTTGAATTACTTATTCATTTTTTCTATTATCTGGTCAAGTTAGACCAAAACACAATTCGTACCGAGATGACCTAAGGAGTTCCTGCGGATGTCAAGATGTCCACTTTTAGTCCTCGAGAGTTCCTTCCGATACTTTCAAAGTAAGTCTTTTTTAAATTTTTACTACTTTTCGCAATTTTTAAATGAATATACTATATTGAGCTAAAAACAAAAAATGGTCCTCTAATTCTCAGATACGTTATCCATATTTATCCATATTTTATAACAAATCGATATCCATAAAGTACTTGAAAAAAATGAGGAAAATAGCACGTTCCAATTTGTTGGTATTTTTCCCAATAATGAGGTTTGTAAATAAGCTAAACGTCCCAAGGTTTTGGGCAATAGTGAGTGAAGATTTATCGAATTAGTCATATTGTTTATTACTTCGACCCAGACTAAGTCTGGACGAAGTATTGAATTTGGTCACTTCGGGCATAAAAATTATCCTATAGTTTTTCATCAAATGTCGACGTTTCAGACCCTAAGGAACCCAAATCAACAATAAAAAAATTTGTGTCCGTAATCTTGTACGTACGTACGTCCGTAGGTCCCGTTTTTTTGTCTCGCGATAACTCGCGAACGGATAAGCGTATTAACATAGATTTTTTTTTTTAAATACGCGTCTTGGCATAACTTAGATCTGATTAGATTTTGGCGCAAATCCATCCGTCCATTACTAAAAAAAATTAGCCCCAATTAAGTTTCTTCGTAATTTTTTGCATTTATTTTGAAAAATACAAATTTCATTAAAAAATGTTCCAAACAAAAAGGGTAGAGCATGAAATTCTCTACAAAAAAGGTTTTATACATTTTCTTCCTAAAGTCAACGATAATGCCATAAAAACTGGTTTAAAATGCTTATGACTATTGTCTGAAAAAGTATTGAATTTGGTCACCTCGGCAAAAAAATTACCCTATTGTTTTCCATAAAATTTCGACGTTTCTATCCCCTACCCCCAGGGGTAGTCTTCGCCAGCCCCTCGGGCGCGGTGATCACCTATGGGCGCATAAGTTCTTTTACGCCCTTGATACGAAAATAACTATTTCGATTTATCTAAAAGATGTCTTATAGTATCTAAACGATATCCGTCAGAGATCTTTTTGACACTTTCAAGATATCTTTGACGAATTATATGTATATATATATATTGTTTATATAAGATCATAATGATACAGACAGTAATTAGTAAAACACTGTAAACATGTAATATGCACCGAATAGTCTATTATAATACAAGTGCTTGAAGTAAGTGTTTTGCAACTTTTATTTATTAATACTTCGGCTGGCCTGTTGTCGGGGTCGAAGTTTTGAAAATGCTCATTTTCAATTTTCATACATATAGGAAACACTATATTGTTGTAACATATCTATCGAAGCCACTTGGACCTAAATATGATTGGACCCCCAAATATCAATATAATTTTATAATATAATTGAAAGCTGTTAGTAAACGAACGAGTATTAAGGAATAGCCGACTCTCTACTTCTGAGCGAGCGAGGCACCACTCCAACACTAGTTACTTATTGAGTTTACAGCTACATCAATTTTAGGATTTTACATTTGAATATGTTTTTTACGCATCTGTATAGTCAATAAATGTATTAACAATGTTAGTGTTAAACCCCTTAACAATAGTGACCATGTTTGGTTTGATATTGGAATTGCAAATTTGCAAGCTTTCAACCACAATATTGGCCGATGGCCAAATCACCTTTCTCCAAATACAAGCTTTGAGTAGTTTGACAAACAGCCACCATCAAATGTCATATCGAAATAGCTTAGTAGTTAAGGCGTCAGCTTGTTAGAGGCCCGGTTCGATTGCCTCTCGGGGTGAGAATTTTTCTCAATTATTTATGAGTTTTAAAAAATGTACACGTGGGATATGATATAGGAACGTACTTTATACGCAAATAATATAAAAATAAAATAAACTTAAAATTAAATAGATTTGTAATAATTCTTGTAATTTTACTCCAGTATCATCTTGAATTCGGTAAAATGGCAACACGGTGCCAGTAGAATAACTATTGCATGGGTCCAAATGTGTTTTCTACATCGATTTTACATATAGAAAATATTTTGTTTGCTTTTTCAAAATTTATAGTAGATATGTATTTTTACGTATTCAGTTTTTATAGAAGAAATAGGGTTTTATTATAAATATTAAAAACTTAAAATCGTATTAGCTATATGTAAAACAAAATTCAGAAAACACATTCAGAATCATTACTTTTGTTCGTTTTCAGGCAGGGAAGTCACGTCTATGGTAGCAACTTGACGATTTTTGTTATTTAAGAATTATGTCTTCCAATTTTTGCAAACCTTATTTAGCTATACATATATTATAAAGAGAATCGAATGATTTTTGACCGTTTATGGCTAGAATGAGATTGTTATTTTGCCGAATACGAGCACACCTTGTTAGGGCTACCATGCGTAACGCATAATGTTTGTTCAATTACGCAATGCTTCACAATGTTTTTCGAGAGTTCGTATAATCTTGCCTCACTTGGATTACTTGGTGTCTTATTGCAATATTTCTTAGTCCAAGGAGAAACGTTTCAAAAGCTATTAAACTCTTGTTTAATTTAAAGTATTGATACTTGAATTTACACGGTTCATTGAACTATTCCATTGTTCATAAGTAGCCACAATATTTATAAATAAATATAATCTTTCGATACTCTGTATGTCATAAATGGTCAATCAAATTAATGACCAAAATGTATTAGTTTCCATAATTGGGAAATTAAATGTTGAATTAATTTTGCTCTGAAACAGAGGGTGGAAATATTTTTCCCTTGGAGAATTTCATTTATTTAGAAAATGTTTATCGGTGTTCTTGAATGACATAACATAAAATAAACATTTTGTGGCTTATAGCATGCATTGTCTATTATGTTATTTATGAAAGAGCTTCTAATTAACTAATTTATAACATACTTAAAGTTATACACTTTGGACTGTTTTTGAGTAACATACGTATATCGGATTATTGATTTACTATTATATAAAATGTCCCATAGCCTTAACCCATCTTGTCCATTAACCACAAAATTTGTCGACGGTTTTCATTCAATATGGCTGACCGAAATTAAAAAAAAATGTAGCATTACCGGTTATTTAGTATATAGAGGTTTTTCGAAGTCATGGATCCGCCATTTTGAATTTCCAGGATTGGTATTCAGCGACCTCAAAAACAACCTATACGAACATATATTCATCAAAATATACGACAAGATACGACAAATGTTTTAATAAAACGCAAATAACCAAAAACTTCCGTATCAATAGCTCCATTTGGAGGATGCCATTTTGTAATTCAAATTGTAATATTGACCAACTTTTAATAAACCCCATTATGCCACAGGATTCTGAGGCCTTATACGATTCCCGTACTCCTACCCCAAAAAATTGCAGTTTGCTGAACTTGTTTTCATATTTAAAAAATGGAAAATATCGAAAAAGGCATATTTAGAAACTATAGGAAACCTACATTTTAAAACAAAATCTCAAGGATATCCATAAACTTATAGAGGATGAAAACTGGCAATAAATTTCATAGCAAAATTTGTGGATTCTACAGCCAATCTTACAGCGACTATTCATTACTTACGCAAATTGACGCCATACAGTTTTTGGACGAAGCTTCTCGACTACATTTTGAGCTATATTTAAAGCAAAATTTTGGGTATGTGATCTTGGAGATAATTTTAAATTATTTATCAAATTTTTTAGCAAAATTTTGTATAATTTGTATATCAATTTAAAAATGTTATAAAGTTTTTATTTCCCTTCTTGTAAAATGATTATGAATGAATTATTATAATTTAATCGATTAAGATACCAATTTATTGTTATTATTATTGCATGGCTAATAAATCAGTAATCTAATCTAATCTAAACTGTTTATAAAGATTTTCTTAAGATTTTATATTATCTTTAGCAAACTTTTTTACCTGAAAAATCACAGAGAGTTATAATTCTTTAAAATTATTATGGATCCTGCAAAAGAATCTTTAGAAACGAACTATGACCTAAAACGGTTAAAAAATGAATTTTCAACAATGTAGGATTTCCTGACTTCGAGCAGGAACTGTTAAAGGAAAGAAAACGTTAACAAAGTATTTTAATATTGTGAAGTATTTTTAGTGCAACTACAAAAATCTTTCAGAGCAACATATAATCATAATCGATAGGCTAACAAGTAAATCTACCCAAGTGTTACACGCTGATTTGAATGAAAAGTTTTTTATAGATGTGCTTAGACGAAGGTTAGAGTTTGAAACTACCCCCTGATGTAGCTAAAATTCAGAGAAACCCATAAGAATATACGAGTTCTTGAAGAGAGAAGCCCGTCTCAGGATGTCCTCAGGAGCTCCTCAGCAGCTAAAGAGGACCAACACGATCATTCGGACATCCTCAGGGGTTCCTCAGCACATCTCCGGACGGATCGTGTTGTTTGGGTATTCATTTCCACGAAACATCAAACATGTTATTTAGGGTATTTTTGGGTCGCTGATTACACACTGAGCTCAGATTTAAAATTATGCCGGATCCAGTATGGCGAGCTTGATATTATGATGCGTTTTTGTGTTTTCAGGCAACATTAGAAGTGGTTTCTTCCCATAAACCTTCATCTAAGCACATATATAAAAAATATTTATCTTGTAATCTTCTGAGTTCTAAAAACACGCAACGTTTCATTCCAATCGGACTGTAACACTTGGGTTGGTTTACTTGTAAGAGCATATCATGACTACAATGCATTATCTATAACAAGAAAAAACAAAGTAGATTCCCTAACCTGCGAATGTGGGCATGGCTATCAAGATGTAAGTCACTTTCTGTGGCATTGTTTACGTAGATCAATCGATGAACTACAATTACAGTCAAATTCAATCTATCTCAGATTACAATCAAACAAGAAATAACCAATGTACAAACTCATAACACCAGTGTGATTGCAATCATTATAAAATATTTGAACGATTGTACAATAAAATTGTAAAACTTTCAGGATGTTTTGGTACGCATGACACATTAAAAAAATGAAATTACGACAAATATTGTAGAAAACACTATATCGACTAACACCTAAGTAACTTTCCAGTAAGTCTATCACGTGTAAAATTAAATATTTTAGCTGAAGTATAATCCGACATCGGAGAAATAAACAGGATGTTTTTAGAAAACGTTAAAAAATAAAATTTTGTATATAGTTCGTGGAAATTCACAACAAATTGAAAAGTTTCTCACCCTTATTAGAAAATACGACTTCGAAAATAAAATCATGTACATTTCATTTTAAAAAATTGTTTTTATCATGTTTGATATATAAGTTGGACTTGAAATAAATTATTTATACAATTGACCCTCAATGAGTTCAATTATGACTCCTTTCATTTTGTGTATTTTTACCATGTGATTCTGAGATTAAAATTAAGTTAATTTAAATATATTGTTAAGTAGAATGAACAACAGTATCAATTAGCAATAGAAAATATGGATATCCATAAGCAGCGAAGGGTAGATCCTCTGGTTGCCTCGTGGAACTTGCATCGACCCAAGGGAGTTTCATCGTTGCACGATTGTTGCGGCATACAGGCATCATTATTCGGGATTTTCCAGTTTGGCGAGCATTTTAAGGATGGTGAATCGTATGTTTACGTGCAAAACGTATAAGTGCGTGTATGGCGTGTACAAGACGAGTCTTAGCAAAACTCATTCGGTGCACGCGAAACTGCGCGACCAAGAACTTGCCGGGTTGAACGCCTCGAAGTGCAGCGGACCTCGCAACCGATAACGGAAGGCACTTGAGTCTCCTGTTTGCCAAGGCTCGATCGAACGAAAACATGCAGAAATACCCATATTTATCGATAGAGCAATCGATAAAAAAATTAATTTTGATTGTCCAATTGTGGTAAATTTTGGAAAAAAAATCTAAAAAATTAAGTGCCATTTTCATTACGTGACGACACAAGAATGTAGTGAGATTTAGGAATCAATTTTTGAGAAATTGAATTTAATATAGATACTTGAATATGAAAAAAAAACATTTTAGGCAGTTTTGGGTAGGGTTTTAACATAATTTTTTTAAATATTAATTTTAGATGGCGATTGCTTTTTCTTCATTATAAAATTTAAATTTTCCTGATTGCCAATGTTCTAAAATAAAAAATGTCATCTTTCCATGTTCCGATTAGGCTTCTGAAACAGCCAACCTCAGCCAAACTTTCTTGTGACTTCACATCTATAAAAGCCACAGAACTTCAACATCGAACATTTCATAAATTAACTGTTTGTTGTGTAGGAAATGCTTCCAAATTGAAATGGAAGCAGTTTTGTTTCATTACATGGAAGCAAAGTTCACCATGAAAAGTGTTTATTAACACTCCGGGAGTAGAACTCGATTTTGCGCCCTGTAGTGAAATATTCGGGCGCAAATTCTCGAACCGCACGACCGTCGTATTAAAAAATATCGCATGAAACACGGAGGAAATATCGATCTCTAACGTGCGTGATTGTCATCCTCTCTTCACTCGTGCAACAAACTTTGCACTCGTCGAATATCGGTAATTGCGCCCTGGTTACATAATATTATATTTAATAGTGCGTGAAAATACTTCAGGTACCGTGTGAGTTTTTAATCGAAAATTGAGAATTTAGGAACCCCATATTTTGATCTTACAATTAGTTAGCAACAGTCGAACTAAAAGGATATATTTTTAGTAAAATATTTATACATTTTATGCTGAATTTTCATCATAGTTTCCACTAAATTTTCTATCGATTCAAAGAGTTAAAGAGTTAATTATTATACCGAGTAATCTCTTGAAAAATAATTTAATATGATTTAATAAACATATGTGTTTCTTAGAGTGGCAATCCTGTTTTCTTGAAGAAATGTCGCGATAATGGCACTAGCTCCGTACAAGTGACCAGTGAGGAGAGAGCTGATTGAGCTGCATCCTCTATGAGGCTGTGACTTAAGCCACTTTCGCACCCAGCAGATCGTGACTATCAGGTTCCGCACTAAATCGTTTCCAAAGGAGGAAATGTGGTTGCTCCTCGTTGTATTAAAAGAAAAATAGATTTCAAACAGTGGTGTTCCGTATAACCTCTTCTTAGGCAATTGTATGCAGTCCACATTGTTACCGCTTCTGGTTCAATATTAAGAGGCTAACACGGTGTGACAAAATAAAAGAATCTAAATATATTTTTGACAGAACATAGTAGACCTTGTAGCGCATGAAAACTGAGAAAAATTGTATGTTTATTTTTTTTCATACACCCCCAAAATCTCATTTTATACTTAAGAAACTTTTTTGAAATTGGTTTAAAAAGTAAATCACAGCTGCAGTAATTTTTACTGGGTTTTAAAGTTTCTTCTTTATTAGGAAACAGGAAGGATATATCTTTGTAACGCTATGTTATTTACATCGATGTCTTAAAGTCTGACAAAGATCAAAACGAATATATCCTAGAAATTTTATCTCGAATATTATTTTCGTTATTATATCTTGAAAGTATATGTAATTCTGATTAACATGGCCTATTTGTTTACTTCAATTGGTTAAAATTTCACTGGGATTACTGGACGATTTTTGGAATTTTAGGCAAAATTTGAATGTATTGAAACTTTGAATCGTTTCCTACATCATGCACAATATGACGCAATAACAAAAATGGAAGGTGATGAAGTTTAGTGACAAGTGACTAAAAAATTTCAAAACTGAACAATGTTTACTTCATCTTTTGCGTTTATAAACATCATCATTTGTTCCGCGTTTAAGTGACCAACAGTAATCTGCAAGAATATTGATGGAGTTTTTACCTTGAAAAACGGGTTTCCAAAGCTACTAATTCATGACGGAATCTTTCACCCTGTTGGTTACTGAGTGGGTCAAGATTTTCGGGAAAGGAATTTTAATGCCAATGCAAAAAATGGATCTTTATCGACATCGTAGGCATTCAAAAATTCATGTCGACGTTCGCGTAGTCGGAAATTTTGTTATTATCTAAAAAATTGTTGCACAATGAAATAAAACTACTCTAAGCTCATGTTTCTGCAGCATCCAATCTTTCATCAATTTTCGAATTTGGGGCTCAACAAAGATCCCTAAAATCAGTATAGACAAATTTTTTCAACGGATATGAACGGTTGGTCTTCTGAAGAGGATCACAAACACATGATCGAAACGTTTTTTGACTGTTTTATTTTTCCACTATCCGCTATACTAAGAAACTACGAGTATATAGTGAAAATAAAAATTTTGGCCAAACCATGGTTCCTTTCCATATTTCCAATATTGGATTAAATACGAATATTTTATAGAATGGATACTTTACATCACATTGAAATCCAACATTGTACAGCATATTACGCCATTTGATGCAGTAGATTTTTAATATTAATTACTGAAAACTACAAGTTTTGTTCTCGTGCAACAGAGTTCCACCCTTCAGTTTCTGTATTTATTGGACAACAGCATTTAGTTAAATTAATGTTTACGAAGTTTCATTACGTGGATCTCAAAACTTATATCTTTAGGTAATCATCATGAACAAAAAAATACAAAATTATATCGTCTTATTATATTTTTAAGCGATCATTTTTAGTACCTATATCTTTGTCCTCGTGCAATAATTTTCCACGTATTATTTATATTAAATGACATATTTAATATAATATATGTATGCTTTTATCAAAAGTTACTTTTAATGTTCGCATTTAAGAAATTTAAATAATGCGAAAGGTCGGGCAATGTAAATAAACAATCATTTGTTTTGTTCGCAACTCCGCGTACCTTTTGAAAGTGTCCTCGTGCAACATAGTTTACTCCTAAAAAACAAGGCTACAGAGGTAAGTTTTGGAAGAAATTTTTCATTTTTTAATGTAGAATTTGAAACTATGCTATAATTTGAGAATCCCAAAATTAAACATGCAATATAGACATATAGAGTAATTTTCTGAATATAGTCTGTCCCTCGTGCATGCTCATCAGGTCCTAAATTTGTTCAGTTATTTATTTCGATAAAAATTAAATTTATCTGGTACATCTCTCATGGAAAGTGATTCTGATATTAATGTTTATAGGTAGAGAATAGTTAAATATCACGCAAGAAAATGTATCCTATAAATGTTTAAAATAATCGAAATATATACTTTTCTTTAAAATAAAAATTATTAACAAATATATGAAAAAACAATTTCCGATTTGGGTCACGATGTTTATTCAACTATTTCAGATGTATACTAAACGAAAAAAATGTAGGAACTTGCTTTGAACACTTTTTTTTACATTATTTTTAAAGCGTCAAAGTGTCAAATTTTTTCATTTCACCTATATACTTATTTGAACTATTTGGCAGATTAAGAAGAATCCTTATTTTTTGAAATTGATTTACATCAATGTTCAGAATACATAGACAACTTGTAAAAGTAATTTCTATGTTCGCGATCCTTTCTTTTAGGCACTGTGGACATTCAATATCATGTGGTTTGTAATTGATTTTCGGATGGCGAATAGCCATTTAGCAGTGTTAGTAATCGCTTATCACTTTGTTTTTACCTCTTTTGTATGTACTTTCTCTTTTATCGTTCTTGAAGTCATGTTATTTTTTTTCTAGTTTCTAATTCCATTATTATTATTACTACTATAGACGCGAATTAAGTTCAATTCCCACATAAAAAATGCTTCGCATTTGAAATTACTCACTTTTAATCGTTATTTAAACAAAAATAAGTATCGACTATTCTAACGATTACTTCCGGTGATCATTTGCATACATTCCACTGTAAATAACACCTATTGCAAGCGCAACAGTTAATAACTTCCTATTTTATGTAAATCCGTTTTTGTGCGCGCAGAGAGAAATCGAGTTTTGTATTCGAACGTTAAATGTCAGAAGTCGTGAACTATTTTTTAACTACTTTAATATACGTGCAGATTCAATGCCTGCAATTTTATGTACAACGTAAAGATGCAGTAGGTGGCAATTACGGTTCTCCAACGATTGAAATTAACATCCGACGATAAACCCACTGATCGATTTGATGAAGCGTGAAATCGCTATCTTTTCTCGTAGAAATGATTAGGTTTCCATAAAAGTTTGTGAAATTGATATCATTAGTATATCAAAACATTATTCTTGATTGTAATATGGATTAGATATAAAAAGAGTATTTTACGAATTATCGTTTTCATTTTTCAATTCAGTTCGTACAAAACACTACATGGGTTTGCGGTTGCCAAATTGTTACTTAGCAATTACTGATTCCATTAAGCTGTTATTTCTTAAATTAAATGATGTTTTTGATCAATTTATGTTCTTACTAAATAACGTATAGAGCTATTTATGTACTAAATTGTAATTGTACAGTATAAACGACTTATTGTTACAAGAATAACCCGATATACAGTGAAGACTAGCATGATGTTTTATAATCTCATCGCTGCTAAAGTAAAGCCATAGATAATTACTACATTTGGCATGTAACTTTTGTATATGTTAAATACAGTAGAGTTTCCATCTTGTCATTGTCAGAACATCAAGTTAAATATTGAATTGGATGTAGAACTACCGATTAATATGAAACAAGTGCTTCCAATATAAAATTGTTGGAGTGAATCTTCATTCAAGTGGAGTAAAATTTATTATAAACGATTAAAAACCTTATTAACAGCAGTAAACGGATAATAAACGATATTCAAACACGTATTTTTAATATCTTCTATAGTCATTAATTGCACAGGTCAACAAAAAAAGCTGATCTTGAATGTTACCCAGCAATCGAAATTAGATAGGATTGGATTGAAAATTTCAATTCATTTTGAATTCATACTTTTGAATCTGTAATATTGAATACAGATTTATTCAAAGTTTATTTTTGAAAGAAAACTTTTTTTTGCATTGAAATGAACACGCTTAGATAGTTCTGAATCCGTAATGTTGAATACGGAGGCATTCAATATTTCGTTTTTAAGAAGGAAACTTTTTTTGGATTGAAATTAATACACTTAAATAGTTTTGAATGCGTAATGTTAAATACGGATGTATTTAAGATTTAATTTTTAAAAAGAAAACTCTTTTTGGATTAATATGAATTCAGAAAGTAACCTTCTTATTCGTATGAATGAATAGAATTGTATTTACGTATTAAAATGGATTCACCGTAGACCAAAGTATGGATTCAGAATTTAATGATTGAATCAAATTCTATAGAACTCTATCCAAATTCAAATGCTGGGTAATGTACAGCTGTGGTCAATTCAATGTAATCTTCGAAGAATCCCACTCCGAGATCAGATTCGGCCAATAATGACAGGATCTTCAAATATTTGTGCTCAAAAATTCATTTCCTTTGCTATTTTTTGAATTTATGTACAGCACGCGACAAATTTGTGTCTTTTTTTTCTCCATTCGGGACTACGATTCTAACAACGTCTCTGCATAACCTCAAAATCTTGCCGTGATGGGCGGATTCTGACCTCGGATTTCACTCACAAAATTGCTGCCACAATGGCCCAGAACTCCAAAAGCAAAATCTTGATCCCTTGTGTTCTAAACATTTTTTTAATGTGGTTGTTAAACTTATAGCTTCTACATTTTTTCTGTTTTGCTGGTAGGCAAACTATTTTTATACAGTATCTGAGTAAAAAAAAATTAATATGAATTTGATTCAATTTGGCCGAAAGCGAATCATTAAAAAAAAAATGATCAAAATAATGTCATTTTTTTAAAACATGTTTAGATGTGAAATTTTTCGATAATTAATGATAGTAGAATTGCACTCAAATGAGATCTGTTTCCGATATATATTGGATCCGTTTTTTATTTTTTTATACACACGCCATTACAGAGTATTTTGGGATAGAATTTCATTATACAAAAATTTATCATTTCTCTTCAACATTAGTAGAATGTTTAAAAATGTTACTGTGCATCTTTTAAATGTTTACAATACACATAGTAAAAATTACAAAAAATATTTTTACTAGAAATAATGTTAAAGTTTCACATAATCTAAGTCTGCCATTAAATACTATGTGAGATATTACAATCTCCAAGATTTTTTTGTGTAAATCGACTTTTCAAATAACGTCGATACCAACCCCTAAATCAATATACTAAATTTTGCATTACAACATTTTGATTTATCACTTGGAATATAACCCTTTGAAGCATGTATCCTACACCTTTTTGTAACTCATTATTTATATATTGAAGGTAATTATTAATTAAGCTTGCTGCAATTTTTCGTTTCCTTACTTGAAGAACATGTTAGGAAACGTAAATAAATCAATATTTTTAATTAATTATCATGTCATATTGTTTAAAAAAATTAAACAAAGTTTAAAAATGGTGAATTTTTTACGGAAAATATATGTGGAGAAGAAAACGTCACTCAAATATGACGAAACTGGGTACTCGGGGGTTTTCGGGGTCGCTGATTACGAATCTGACTTCAGATTTTCAAAATTCAAAATGGCGGATCCAACGTGACTGACCGAATTGCACAAATTTACTTGATCGAGGTGAAATTGGGTATTCGGGGGTTTTCTGGATCACTGATTACGAATCAGGCCTCAGATTTCCAAAATTCAAAATGGCGGATCCAAAACTCCCGAGCAACAAATTTCAGCTATTTTCAGCGTAAAGAAAAATGTGCTTCAAAGGGTTAAGTGTGGTACAGATTTGTTTTTGAGATATTTACCTTGGCAAAAATACCTGTGAGAAAACGTTAGTCATACAAAATAATCTGTAATTAAAATATAATAAATTGGAAGTAAAATTGACAGTGTGATGGAAGAATCACATACGTCGCGTCCTCGACAAGATATAGCGATTATGAAAACTAGCAGCCGAGAAAGTATCAGAGTAATAGGCGAATAGGACAAAGTTTGCATCATTGCGGTCTACACACGAACGTAAACACGTATTTATAAGATATCCAGTGAATAAAACATCAGAAAGAGGAACGTTCCGTAGCCGCAGGTTACAATGTGTTACAACACGCAGAAAATTATATAATGGAAATTACTATACCTACGGTAATTTTTACTTCAATCCTTTTTTAATCTTGCGACGTGATTAGTTCATTCATACAGTGAGGAAAATGAGGAATCTTGAAACGTATACTTAAATAAATATTTAGTCATTAGTCCAGTTTTCAAAACGGAACGTTCAATTTACTACAGCGACGTCAAAACTATATAATGGTCAATATAACTTATTTATTTTCTTACAAAAATGTTGGAAATCGCGTAGGAATGTAGAGAATCTATGCGACTGCATTCTCGTGTTATCTTACGAAAAGACACGTGCGCAAAACAAACCTGTTTTGATATATGCCAATATGCATTTTAACAAAATTTAGCAATCGAAAGTTAGGGATTGTCAAACTGATAAAAGTTTGGTAACGCACTATTTAGAATGTCATAAAGTATGGTTGGAATCACAATCTGTATAGAGTTACTTTTGTATTGATAGAGTAGTGACGAGTTTTATGTCACCATCAATTTTATTTATAGTATGTTTCTTATTTATTTTGTCGATTGTTGTGTAATTTGCCTTCATAGAAATATCCTATTTCCAAGTATCCATTGTGACAAGATTACTGTGGACATTTGTTAATTATGGTAGCCATTCTTGTTTATTTTGAAGACATTTTCGGGTTGCTTAGCATACCTTGGAACAGTTATAGACTTTTAGCAACAATACATTTTAAAACTTGAAATTGAGGATTGGTTGAAGTAAATGGTAGAAAAAGACTAGTAAACGTCTGCTTGAAATGAAACCGAAATTATATTAAGGAATTGTTATGATGAAAAATTACGATTAAGTTTTATAAACTATTTGAAACAGCCGTTTTCTTGTTTATTATTACTAACAAGCTCTTTCCTTACAAAAATAAAATTAACAAAAATAATAGTTTAATAAGGGTGCTCCAGACAAATACTGTTCCAGAATGTATCGAAAAAAGACGTCTTGAGAAAAATGGGTTTTAATGTTGTTGTAAATTAAACTAAACTAATTAAATTAAATGACAAAAATATGGCTTATCCCCTGCAAAAAAAGTAAACTTTATAAGCTCTTCAATAATACTGCACAACGTTTCGGCTCCTTCCAAGCCCTATTCAGGTGCAATAATGACTAAAAAAATAGTGACGATGTCGTAATTCTCGTCCATTTATATACCTTCTAATTAAACTAAACTAATGAAATTACTAGAGTGATAAAACCTCTTAATCAGATATTATCGGTATTGCGAATTTACTAAATCTACTTTTTCGGCCTGCAATATTTTTGTTGTTACACCAGCACGAAAAGTCCATTTTTACGCCCTGCAAAATGGGCGGAAAGTGCCCGATGTCCGCCCGGACTGATAAAGAAGGGCGTCGCCGGACGGAAAAAATGTTTCCTCGTTGTGTAATAAAAATTAATACAAATCGATAAAATCACTAAATATTTTGATTGCAAATACCAGGTAATCATTTTTGAAAAATATTGGGATATTTTATAGATAAATTTGTGTCTCTTAAGATTTCATTAAAACTACAACTCGCAATTCACATTCAAATTTAGTGTAGATTAAAATCTAAATGATGATTATTTTGTGTTCATAATTTTTAATGTTCACTTTCTAATCCTTTATTTGTTATAAAAAAAACTTAATGAAGTATTTTTCATATTTTGATCTCTTGTATTGGATACATTATTTTTAAATCTTATTTCCGATTTGTAATTTAGGACGTAATCGCATAAAATCCGGAGTAAACTATTAATGTTAAATAAGAATATTAGCATCTCAATACCTGTATACAAAATGATGACATTGCTGTCGACTGAAATGTAAAAAATATGCATACTTTACGAAAATAGCCCTATTTAATGTTATGACCTACAATTAATATAACAATAATAATAATATAATGCTTTTTTTAAATTAGATGTAGATTAATGAATGTTATAAGGAAAATTTAATGTCTGTCATGTAGTACAATTTTTATTTGTTTTTTTTTATATCAATTTTTTGTGCTAATTTCAAAATGATATCCCAATATAATTGATCCTGTCATTCCGTAAAAGTCCTTATCCTTAAAAAAAAAGAAAACAATATCTAGATATATTTATATTATTTGCAATTGCTGTGAATATAAATTATATTTTTCGCAAATATAGAATGTGTACAGAAAAATATTTATATGTTGGTTAATAAGTAACGTTGTTATATTTGTGCTGTTAAACTCAACAAAACGGTACTTGCTCTCTAAAATTTGTAGACCGAGTAATTATTCTTTAAAAAGTGAAAATTGAGACACTTTTGAAGGAACGAATTTTCAATCTGTATTAGCGAAATCGCACTCCTAAAATGAAGTCTCACTCTCAGAGGAGTGAAATTTCTTATTAAGTGAATATTCACCCTTTTATTGGAAGAATAGATTGATGTTAACTCCTTATCAGAAAGTAAATTTTCATTGTTAGAAATTGGGAGAATATCTGATAGTCAGTTTCGCAAAATTATTTTCCTGGACGCTTCCTTGAATTTAATATATGTGACTTCAGATTCATAATCAACAGCCTGGAACTCCTGAACTAATACAAGTGAAGTAAAAACAATTTATTTACGAATAACTCTTTAGTCATATTGAATTTTTGACCACTGATTTCGTATTTGTAGTCAGGGATCCTAAAACCTCCCGAGTGATACAATTTAAGAAAAAATGAGCAATTTATGTCACACTCATTCGACTATTGGATATTTTCTATTTATTAGTAGAGTCCCGGTGTATTTGCGTCTCGCTATATTTACGACTCAGCATATTTGCCTGGTTCCGTCTCGTTATTTTGTCTGTCGCCGCTCTCTTTTCCCCTCCACCTTGCGTGCTGGGGCCTCAGGAAGGGCCTAGTGTGACGTCACGAACGTAATGCGACTGAGGAGAGTGGGAGAAGCGGCGCTCCCCTTCTCTTGATAAATATAAGAAGACGGGAGGGGAACCGAGCGGGAAAATATACCACGATTATACTGTATATAACAAATTGCAAATTAAACGTACCAGGAAAAATGTGAGTTCGAAATGTGAATCCGAAATGTTAGTTTCGGAATTAAAAAACCTCGGGGATGACAAGCTTAGGAAATTACAAAATGTTGCTATTTTCCAGGAGTATAGAGGTAAATGGTGAAATCTAAGAATTTGTTTATATAAAAATTTGTTAGTGGAAATAATTAAAATTTTTTTTTATTGTTGTAAAACCGGGACCTTGGAAATGACACTAATTTTTATTCGCGAAGAAACATAAACTGTGACACTTTAAAAACACTACAGAAAATTAAATTGCCAAAATTTTACGTGATATAAAAGAATTTCTACAGTGAACACATGCAATTAATATTGTTAAATGATCATTGATATATGTAACTTTATCAAATAATTTTCAAAACTTAAATATTATTAAAAATTTACCTTGCAAAACTAGGCTGCGGTCGAAAAATCGACAAATCAAAAAGCCGACAGATCGAAAAACCGACAGTCAAAATACCGACATTCAAAAAGCCTACAGGCCAAAAACCGACACTTCAAAATGGCGACAGTACAAAAACCGAATTGTCATAATACTGACAGTCAAAAAAACCGATAGTAAAAAAATGAAATGTCATCATCCCGACATATAAATAACCCACTGCCAAAAAGTCGACAATCGAAAATCCAACAGTAAAAAAACTGACTCTTCGGCTTTTTGGCAGTATTATGTAATTGTCGGTATTGTGACAATTGGGTTTTTCTATTGTCGGCTTTTAGACGTGTCGGTTATTTGTCCGTCGGCTTTTTGACGCATCGGCTGTTTGCCTGTAGACTTTTTAAATATCAGTATTTTAACTGTCGGTTTTTTAATCTGTCGACTTTTTGATTTGACATGAATTTATTTAACAAAATTTGACCGATATTAAAAAAAAGTTTTTCAAAAATATGACAATGTGTTAAAATAAGGGCAGCTTACAAACAAGCTATTAATGGAACCTATAAACCAGGGGAAGAAACATAAATTAGAAAGTGAATCAAACAAAAGACCACAGAGTGAAAAAGTACACACATAAAAAATATGAATTTAAAAAACTCGAGAATTTGGGAAACACAATGATTTCGAGCGAATTCAGAAATGTAACTGTAATAATATAGTTCAAAACATGATACAAAATATTTACATAGAGGTAAAAATGATAACAGGGTTATTAAAGTATGAAAACGACCAAATACTTCACTTTGTAGGAATGCATTTTGGGAAAGAAAATTCCAGATAAATGATTTAAATAGGAACACATATTTTGGGCGCTATATAAATTTAAATTTTCTTTCAAGTATTTGAAATATTTTCTATGAATTTACACCTAGAAGTAAACATTATTGCAAATTGTTGTACGGTTTTATGTATGCATACAAAATAATTCAAAATAGTATCAAATATCTGTATTGAAACGAATGTGTCTCAACAGATTATGTACACACAATGTGAAATTCCTTTCGGCTCTGGAAAATCTAGATTCAAAATCAAGAAATACATTTTTTTTAAACTTTCACTTTTCAGAAAATTAAATCAGGAAAATAGTTTTCTTCTCGACTGGCTTTCAAAAATTCACAAAGGTTCAAGAGGTCTTGAATGAATATACATAACATTCATTGACAGAAATGTGCAAACAGAAACGATGGTGACAAGTCAGTTTCTACTGGAACCCAATACCTAAATGTGCACGTCATCTGATTTCTATGTTATAAAAATAAACTTTTACGTCATTCCCAGGAAAGAAATGAACATAATTAAACGATTCAAGTTTTTTTCAATTCTGCCATGGTAAAACAAAATAGTTGAACTAATTATCATGATCTCAGTAAAACTTACAGTTTAATTTTGGTTTAGCATTATTTTTATTCTTTGATTTTGTTAGTTGCAACAACTATCAATGTATTTTGTACCTTTTTAGACAGCTTATTCAATTACGAATATTAGTTTAGCGGTTATCTGAAAAAGAAACTAAAAATACCGTAATTAAACACAGACAAATCGCAGAAACCCGTCACGACGTGATTTGCTTCATTTGAGGATGAGTCAACTGTGGTGAAGAAATCAAATACAAAGTATGCGGTGATATTTCGCTGAGGATTTTGTAGGGCAGCATACCGACAGAAAACCAACAAACCTGTAGCCCTATATCCACCTGTGCTTATTCATAAACACGCACAATATCATGTGTTTGGGAATCCGAAAGTAGTGTGTCAACCCGGCAAACGGTTTCTTCCTTCAGGTCGACGCCCTCCCAAAACTTCGTAACCTACCTAGATCTCCTTTACCGACACGAGTGCTGGGAATCGAAGCGAGGGTGTCATCTCTTTAATAATTACCTACTTCCACGTATCCATAAAGATCCGATCGATAAAACATATATCTGGCATTTTGATCCGGGTTAATGGCATTTTTAGACACCGAAATATCAATGAAAATTCCTCAATTCACAAACTTACCTACATCTGTCTTTTTGTATAATTATTGCTTTATTTAATTATTTTTTATGCACGTATAACAGTGAATTTGAGATCAGGAGTTGAATTCATCCTTGACGAGAGTGCGAGATGAGAGTGCGAGATTTCGATAATATATTTTTAAATTATGATGCGTTTTTATGTGAACCTTTCTTGACAAGCATTCATGTCTCCCTTTCGAATCAATATTTCATTATTGTATATAGTGTCCTGAAGTCGGATATCATCAAAACATTCGGATTGTTTATACTGTACTAAAAACAGAAACATTAAATAGAAAAACGCAAAATATTTTATTGACATAAAACCTGAATCTCCTTTTTTTTACCGAATTGACTGGTCAATATTGGTTTAACAGGTTTCGAGAAAGGCGTAAACACATTTTTTTTGGAGTTCAAAAGTTGTTTAACTTCCTGGTTTGGTTACAAGTTGTTTACCAATAATGAAAAGAAAATGTTCAATCGAAATATTACAATATTTCAGTTAGTAAAAACGACTTTCATAAAAGGTGTATACGCACTGAGAAAAGTGTATTTTATCAGTTACTATCCCTTAGCTTTTAAAAAGTGTATTATAGCCCTTAAAAGAAATATTATAACTAGCAAAAGCCCCCGTCTTTCAGCATTTGTTTTTGTCAGGTTATACGAAACTGTATTAAACTCTCCTATTTTAAAAGAATGTTTTATTACGACTAAAAGAAGGCATTTTACTTCGACCCAGACTATAAAATCTGGACGAAGTATTGAATTTGGTCACTTCGGGAAAAAAAATTACCATATAGTTTTTCATCAAATGTCGACGTTTCAGACCCTAAGGAACCCAAATTAACAATAAAAAAATTTGTGTCCGTGATCTTGTACGTACGTACGTCCCGTTTTTTTGTCTCGCGATAACTCGCGAACGGATAAGCGTATTGACATAATTTTATTTTTAAAATACGCGTCTTGGCATAACTTAGATCTGATTAGATTTTGGGGCAGATCCCCCCGTCCATTACTAAAAAAATTAGCCCCAATTAATTTTCTTCTTATTTTTTTTTGCATTTATTTTGAAAAATACAAATTTTATCAAAAAATATTTTAAACAAAAAAGATAGAGCATGAAATTCTCTACAAAAAAGGTTGTATGCATTTTCTTCCTAAAGTCAACGATAATGCCATAAAAACTGGTTTAAAATGTTTATGACTATTGTCTGAAAAAGTATTGAATTTGGACATCGCGGCAAAAAAATTACCGTATGGTTTTTCATCAAATTTCCACGTTTCGACCCCCTACCCCGAGGGGTAGTCTTTGCCAGCCCCTCGGGCGCAGTGACCACCTACGAGCGCAAAGTTCTTTTACGCCCTTGATACGAAAATAACTATTTCGATATATCTAAAAGATGTCTTATAGATATCTAAAAGATATCCGTTATAGATCTTTTCGACACTTTCAAGATATCTTTGACGAATTACATGTATATATATTGTATATATAATATCATAATAATACAGACAGTAATTAGTAAAACACAGTAAACATGTAATATGCATCGAATAGTCTATTAGAATACAAGTGCATGAAGTAAGTGTTTTGCAACTTTTATTTATTAATACTTGTCAAATTGTCGGGGTCGAAGTTTTGAAAATGCTCATTTTCAATTTTCATACATATCGACGGCTCCCGTTCACACAATTATATTTGACATGCCAGGTCAATATGAAAGTATCTCAACATTCGGTGCTATAAAATTTTATGTCAAATTTTTAAGCAAGATGAATGTATCAGAACAAACAGTGTAATATGAATGTGACAGAAGCTTAGGTTATTATAAGTATATGCATTTCTGTGCAAGATGATTTTATCTCGTTACACAGTTCAATGTAAGTTCCATAAATCATTGTAATATGTTAAATATAAGTTCCATATACTTCTTTTTCAAATGCAATAAAGAAACAACAAAAATAAAATTTCAAATTGTGTATGTTTTATTGCATACGCAGATATATTTCTTAATAATAAAGGAATTTTTGCGTGTGTTCAGTACTAAAATTTACTAGTTTCATTGAAATATTCTTTGTATGCTTATGAAATGCATATAAGCAACATGACATAGCTCGTATTATTGAAAACTGCTAGGTATAAAACCAATTTAATTTACGTTTTCCGATATTATAGTTCGAGTATCAATGAAATAATGCATAAATGTTCTCATCACGTTTAATTTTATAATTTCATTTGTTGTTTGCGATTGATGAAAAGTATATGACACTGCCCAAATCTCTTTTTCTTCATTATCTTTGATACGGCACTTGGGATGGTCTTTCTATTTCTGATTCTGGAGTGTAAACACGTGATTTTTCAACAAAACTTCAAATAATCCCTGGTGTCGTTTTTAAGAAACATCGATATTAAATTATAAAATAACGAAAATTAAAGTTCGTTTTATTATATTCTATTGTAGAGAAATAATTTTATACAAAAGTTAGAGATATTAAAACAAAAAGAACATTTTTCGTTTGAACTATTTTTTTCATACAATTTATAATTTCAGAGAAATTTGAAAAACTGAAACTTTACCCATTCGTGTTATATACTTACTTCTTAATTCTCATTTTATATAGAATATGTAGATGCTATGTTTACGTTTTCTTTAGCAAAATCAAATTTACTTTTGGAATAGTTTACATATTTAATGTATTGAAAGAATGTATTAAAATTTATTACTATAATTTTAGAAAACCGACTGAATTTTACAAAGTTCTTTATGAATATTAAATTTGTTTCAGAAACAATCTTTACTCTTCACTTTAGTACTGAATATGCTGATATTTTGTATGCAAAAGCAGCACAATTATCTGTTAAATGTATAGATACATTCTGTAAGAATTACAGATAGTTCATCTGTTACCACTTTATGTAAAATCAACAGATTTTTCTGTAGAATTTGCTACGTTTTAAGCATGTATCCTCGCAGGTATACAAATAAAATAAAATTAATATTTCTTTTGCTATTTTACGTATTTTTATGAATTTACTTCACGTAACAATTTTAATTATGTCAATATATAATTTTAAATCGACAATTCTTATAAAAGGCTAGGAGTAAATGTTTTAATTTTTGTTAGAAAATTATGTGCTGTCACTCGAAAATCAGAATCAAAATGAAAATCTCAGGAGCCAGAACTTCGGGTTAAATCGAATTAAAACTCACCGTGAGTAGTAAAAAGTTTTTGAATGTTGATGGAGGAAGGTTTTAAATTGTACTACTTGTAATCATTTGTTTCTTTCTAACTTCGATATTATTGAACACTAGCTTGTGCGCCATAACCTAAAGAGGTAGATTATTTAAAAGTGCATCTAAATGATATGTTATAATAATGTAATAATAATAATAATATATATATATATATGTCCACATTATTACTTATACATATATAATAATATATTTGGAATTATGGAACATTCAAATACGACTAACGCAGTTCGAGCATGCAAAAATTCGGAAGGTATGGTTACACAAATTTAAATAGAATTACTAACTATGAATAGATCTTTTTTTTCGAATGAGCATTTTGATTTTTGTAGATTTCTATTCCAATTTAAATGCAATAGATAATGAAATGCTGCCGACAAAAAGCAAGGAACAAAACATAACCCTTCAATTCACCGACTTTAACGCGCTATTTTTTAATAATGATGAGGCTACTGATACTGATATGTACATCACATCAGAAGATGAAGACAGTGAGTTAAAACATATAGATGAATTCGATAGTTATAACGAAAGTGTCATTACGACTCAGAATGATGATGTAGTGCATGGAAGTGGAGGCGATAATACAACAAGTATAAGTGAACCGTCAGTACCTGAACCCCTAACCCGCAAAAGGCAGAGAAATCCTGAAAAGTGGCAAAGAAGTATAAGGAAAAATTTATCAAACCATGGTCTCGAATACATTTCGTCGCACACAAATAAAATAGTACCTGCACGATCTATGAAAAGGACATGCGGTCCAGGATGTAGATTAAAATGTGAGGAAAAAGTCACAACTGAAATGAGAGAATCATTCTTTGAAGAATTTTGGAGCATTTCTGAACATTCAAGGAAATATAGTTTCTTACTAAGGCATGTAAATGAAAATCCGAGTGTTAAAAATAACGATATTACTACATCCAAACGGATTTATTCGAGAAAATACATTATCAGCTGCAACAACAAACAATTGTTTGTATGCAAAACAATGTTCTTAAATACATTAGATATAAGTGCACAAATGGTGACAACAGCATTCAGTAAAGTAAAACAAGGCGAATCGAATCTTATGGATAAGCGAGGAACGGCAGAAAAAAGACCAAGAGCAATGGCTCCTGAAGTAGCAGAGAATGTGATCGAACACATAAATATGTTTGAAAGGGTAGAATCCCATTACACAAGAAAGGATTCTAGTCGCGAATATTTGGAAGAGAATTTATCATTAAGCAAGATGTACCGAATGTACGTGGAGTGGGCTGAACAAAATAAGAAAACAAAAGCAACGAAACATTTTTATACGGATATTTTTAATAACAAATTTAATATTAGTTTTTTTAAACCAAAAAAAGATTTATGCAATGTTTGCGAAGAATATAAAAATGCTATGGATGACGAAAAACAGAAATTGGAAGAAATATATAAAATTCACATCGCGAATAAGGAAAAATCTCGTGAGATAAAGGCGGCCGATAAAGTGAAAGCGAAAGAAGATAATGAAAAAAGTATGAGTATGATTTGTTTCGATTTCCAAAAAGTTTATAGCATTCCGAAATCAGAAGTAAGCACATTGTACTATAAACGTAAATTATCGGTGTACAATTTTACTATTTATGATGTTGTTTCCCGCAAGGCCTATTGCTATGTTTGGACAGAGAATGATGCCAGAAAGGGCTCGAATGAAGTTGCAAGTTGTTTGCTACATTATTTAAAAAAAAAGAGCTTCTGAAGGGATTACAGACTTCTCAATGTATTCCGATAATTGTGGTGGCCAAAATAGAAACAAAAATGTCTTTGCAATGTTTATTTACGCCTCAAGCAAATATAATATAAATATCAAGCATACGTTTCTAGAAGTGGGCCATACGCAAAGTGAAGTCGATT
This sequence comes from Trichopria drosophilae, assembly GCA_030407085.1. Classification (NCBI taxonomy): domain Eukaryota; kingdom Metazoa; phylum Arthropoda; class Insecta; order Hymenoptera; family Diapriidae; genus Trichopria; species Trichopria drosophilae. The sequence goes on along the minus strand of CM059583.1, from coordinate 18,932,269 downwards.
CGGTACATGCTACAATTGAAAGATTGTTCTGGAAGAAAAATATTTACGGCTAACGAATGGTGCAAACTCATAGAAGAAGCTAAAATAACATACCCAAAATACTCTGTAGTAAAAGTCACTTATAATGATATATTTAATTTTAAAGACATGGCAGAAAAACTAAAAACTGGCATAAATCTATGCCGAAAAACGGGAAGACGGCATCTAGAGCTCCAGTTCAAATTTCAAAATTTAGGCAAGTTTTTACAACCGGGGCGAAGCAAAATCAATTGCAATTTAAAACATCATTTGAAAATGATTATGAAACTCTTGTGACGAGAACAGAAAAAAAGCATGTCAATGTCAGTAGATATATTCTGAAAGAAGCATACAAATCCGTTCAAGGGCTTCCAGCAGCAAAATTAAAAGATCTACTGTCACTATGTAAAAAATCCATAATACCACATGAATTTCACGAATATTACGCATCATTTTCTTCAAATGCAAACAACGATTCGAATAATAGTACTATAAACGAGGAAAATGACTAATATTACTGTTTTCGTTTCTGTTGTAACATTTATGTATTATTTTTGAATGAAAAAAAAGTTGATATTAAGGGGGTTCTAAGTTGGATTGTATTTCTAATAATGAAACGAGGATTTGTGTATCTTTCGCTTTGCTTGCTCGAAAATTTCGACCCTCTAGTACATTGGTTGTTCTTTGGTACACTGACAACTTTGTAATTTCGCTTTTTTCTGCATAATATATATATATATATATATATATATATATATATATATATATCCTTATTTAATAAATAATTGTTTTATAATTTAGGTACTTTGAACATGATCAGTATTTCTGTGTCTACTATAGCGAAAGACAGATAAATCATTAAATAACATCTGCATTTGCATAGAAGTACACATATCTTGTGTTCTGATGTTAAATATTATGTATTTTCACTACTATTACATTATTACCGATTGCTAATTGCAACAGATATCATTTTTAACCTTTGCTTAGCATTATCGTCCCTTGCTAGTTTCAGTTTTTCAACAAAGATACGCATTTTTACAAACAGTTATGTTGATACGCCACACCACAAAAAACGCATTATTGTTGGATGCATGTACAAGATTGCGGACAGAATTTTGGTATTGAAAAACTAAAGGATAATTATTTTTTCAGGATTATCCTAATTCAATACTTCATCCTAGCTGGCGGTCGGGCTTATTACCTGATCGGAAAAGTGTAAATTAAGAAGTACCTATATTGTATAGCTTACAAGTACTTGTGCGTATTTCATGAAGGAAAAAATATATTTTATTACATAAAAAAATAATATATATATATATATATATATATATATATGTATTCAGAAACATCCAAAATTTATTTTTGTTATTCCTTTATTCTTTTATTGCATTTCGAGAAGAATTATAATAAACTTATATTTAACATGCAATGATATTGAAATATTCAATGAGATAAATTTATCTTGCACAGAACTACATGACGTATTCATATTAACCTAAGCTTCTGTCAAATTCATATTACACTGTTTTTTCTGATACATTCATCTTGCTCGAAAATTTGACATAAACTTTTATAGCACCGTATGTTGAGATACTTTCATATTGACCTGGTATTTAAAATATAATTATGTGAACGGGAGCCGTCGATATAAGAAACACTATATTGTTGTAACACATCTATCGAAGCCAATTGGACCTAAATATGGTTGGACCCCCAAATATCAATATAATTTTATAATATAATTGAAAGCTGTTAGTAAACAAACGAGTCTTAAGGAATAGCCGACTCTCCACTGGGTCGAAGTTTCTGAGCGAGCGAAGCGAGCGAGGCACCACGCCAACACTAGTTTAATATTTTAATTTGATAAATTTCCATAAACAAAAATTGCTTTTAGTTAAAGAGAAAAAGGCTAAAATAAACTGACATATTGGTTAGAATAATCTAAAATCTTCAACTTTTAACAGGTAATAGAAAGATGGCAATCCCTATGCGTAAAATACTATCTTTTACGGGGCATAAGAATTCTAATACTGGGTAAAAAACACTTTTCTCTGTGCGGTACTTAAAACTAACTTTTTGATTTAATAATTTCGTCTAACAGTCAAACTAATAAGTTAACTAATGCAACACCAATTGCATAACTATTGGTTTATTAATATGTGTTTATGATATGCTTCAAGTCTTTATATTGTTACTCATCACAACGTACGATTTCTACAAATATTTTTATTTATTTTCAACCTTAACATAAATTTGCTTTTAATTGTTTCCAAAAACAATTAGTGTAAGGTAAAACAAGTTAAGCTTAGTATCACCACAGAACAATTTTTTCGTTTGTTTTAAGAAACCAAGGATTTTCTGGAAAATCATTTGCGATTCTTCTTTCACGTTATTTAATATTTCTTTTTATCATTTGAGTTCAGATATTTACAGTCTAATCTATCCGAAACACTTGTCTTCCACTTCAAATTTTTTTCAGAACACCTCAGTAATTCTGCAAAACTAAAAAAACTAAAAATGTAGAATATTTTTCGAAGTGCTTTTACAAAAATGATTTAGTGTTAAAAAACCATATTAGCTCATTTTATGCTATTACATTGTCAAGTAGAGAATATTTTCTAACTTTTATGCTCGAATATTTAGTTCCATTTCTTAATGTGTTCTCTATTTAAGGATTATCAATTAATGTCAGAAATTAGATTTTTGTTATTTCAATGTCAATCAAGTATTTCGCATCAAAACCGAGGTTGAAAAAAATTGAAACGAACATAACCTTCTATTGTGCAGGCAGGTCGCTCATCAAGACTCTGATGTCAAAACTAATATTGTAAGTTTCACCCGTTAGGAATTTTATTATTGAACAAATTTTAAAATAAATTGGCAAAAAATTAGGAAATATTTAATTTAATGAGGGGGAAAATGCTTCTTCTTTTCAAGTTCTACAACTTCTTTTTGTGTGTTTGTGTTATATTCGAAAAACGACAAAAATTCGCCTTTTCCTGTTTTTGGGGCCATAATTTTAGAAATATTCATCACAGGCCAAATGCTTTTATGCATTAATTGTAGGGCTTAAAAAAGCTTGAAAATGAGCCCTCACTCATTGAACTAACTTAAAAGCGATCCGAGTTATTGCAAAAATAGTAATTTATTTTCTAAACTTCAATGGTCCGTCACTCAAATTCTCAGATCCAATTTTGGTAGAGGACTTTTTTGTTTGAAATTGCATGGAGAATCACCTCCTGAAATATCGTAACCCAGTTCTTGACACTCAAACTCAATAAAAAAACAAACACAGCTGTTGATTTGGAACCATCACGGAGAAACTTAGTAATGTTTATAACACAATGTTTAATATTTCATAAATGTTTGTAAGACTATCTGGTCATGTTACACTACTGCATGTTAATTTATATTTCTATCATATATATGAAATGTGAATATGATGTGTTTACTTAATTACGTATTTATTCAGTATTAATTTATCTTTTAGGTTTTATTTATTTAATTATTTATTAAAATTGCCAATGCTGTATAAATTTGCCGTTAATAAAATCGATACAGAATCAGATGCACTGATACAAGATCCCGAGCTTAATTTAAATGCTTCGTGTACTATATTCTATTTTTAATGGCATGTTAAAAACTAATGCGAGCAGAGAAGTGTTTTTCATCAATTTTTCGGGGCTACTCAGAATGTTTGCAAGAAATTATTAAATACCGATATATTAAGTGTGGTGTTAGTCTTGATTGCTTAAAATATTTTAAATAATTTCTTGCAGTAGTTTAACATTATTAATAGTCATTAGAAAAATATTTACATCGATACTATTACTAACTTGGAATAGTTATCTTTCCATATCTTCACGTAAAAAAGGAAATAGTTAGATCTACTATCTGGATAGTAGGATAATGCATATCCCTCGTTTTTAGTTAACTTTACTATCTACTTAGTGATTTCGATAAATTTGGTAGTCTATTTAAATAATAAAACCAGTTAAAAACGTAGTTTTGACAGATCCTACTATTTACGTAGTAAAATCAACCATTTTTTTGTTCCGTGTATCACAATATCATTTTCCAAATTGATGATTTTTATTCAAGGAAAGGAGTAGGCTTATTTAATCTCGGTAACTCATGGAAGCAATTCATTATGATTTCAAAAATTTTAGTACAATAAAAACACTATGGAGACCTGGCATAAGTTGTAGATCTAGAAAAACTGTCAAAATCAGTAAACATTTTCGGAAACACTAAAAAAATTCGTGTTATAGCAAAACAAAACGTTTTTGGCAGGTTCATATCACAGATCACTCATAACTGCTCTCATTCTTGTTTGATTCTAAACTTTCTCTGTATTCTGAAAACCGAAAATACTTTTTGGATTATCCATACCTCATTTTCATACAATGAAAACTGAAAGGGACCAAAGTTGAAAGTATTGTTGATTTTTCGATATTATTCCATCTTGAGGATGTTTTTTTTATTAATATTTTGTAAGTAAATATAAATCCAATTCCAATACGTTTTTCATATAAAAAATCATAACTAAGAAAGTGTAACGTAATTATTTACATGAAAATTTGTTAAAACTACAAATTTCCCAATTTTAACGAAAAAATCAAAAGGGCCGATGGATGACTTTAATTGTGGAAAAGAATATCTTTCTTTTTATCCTAGGAAACGTTCCCAAAAGAAAACTTTGTTTTTTTTTAATTTTGATAATAACTAATTTAACCTCACAGTAACAAAGTTTATACAAAATTTAATTCATCGAACATTCTGTGACACCCTCAGCAATTTATTTTCTAAAATTAGCATGGTTTCACGCTTTTAGAATTCTCCTCGACACTGTACAATTATCCTCGACGTGGATTTTTTTCAAACTTCGTATTTCTTAATGTCTATATAGAGTCTTCCTCGAGTACCCGACCGCTCGTAACTATTGCTAATAAAGGAAGTAAAACGAATTTGTCAGTATCCGAGCGAACATCGAACTATTTTATCGTCCACTAGAGAGATATACGACGATACATATTCCGGTAGCGTTAATTTACATTCCACGGAATCGCGTTGACGTAAGGACCTAGCTAAAAAGGTAGTGCCGATGAACCATAACGACGTCGAAAGCATGCGCAAGTATAAGAAGTTAGTCGTCGCTAACGGTATAACTTAAGAGCACTGCTAGTTCGATTCAAATTTTGCGCTATCTATAGCTCCTTATCAAATTATACCGGGGAACGCCCGTAAAATCAAGAATTTTCTTTTTGCACTTCCAAATAGCAGAATCCTTGATGCACAATTGCCGTTCGGTTGCTATTGTTTCTCCATTTCTTAGAACTGTGGACAACTGAACCGAACTGAAGAAAAGGCACGCTGCGTATCAATAGGCAATTGGAGTTATGCGACGAGGGTTGGGTATGTTGCACATATCGAATAGTTCGAACTTTTTCCAATGAATGTTTCAAAACAACTGCTCCAAGACTGGATTCCAGAGTAGAAACGTTATTTTTACGAGTACTCCTAGTACATTGTCATTTTCCACTTTTCGGAAATCAGCTGGGTTTTCACGGTCACTGTTTACAAATCCGCCATCAAATTTTCAAAATTCAAAATGACGAATCATTGACGGTGGACCGAAATTTAATAAGTTACATGCTTATGATGACGATTGGTACTCTGATATTTTCGGAGTTGCTGCGATTACTTTTCCAATCTAAGAATTTCAAAACTCAAAATGATAAAATCAAGATGACGGAAAGAAATACAAAAAATTATACCGGAAAAAAATATTGATCGTAGTCTAAAGGGATGGTTACATATGCGCGTAATAACATTTTTCGTTATTCCATTTGCGAACAGTAAGTTTTTGTTTTTCTGCTTCTGGAAAATTGGAGCATATAATTTGTCCATTACGTATAACATAACGACGTCGACTTAGTAAATCGCGACCTACAAATCCCAAATTGCTCGGTTTCAATAATATTATTGCGATCCGACATTTTGAATTCGTCATGAATTTTTGAAATCTGATACCAGATTCAAAATCAGCGGCATCGAAAACTCTGGAGTACCCTGTTCCAACACGATCCAATGACTTTTGATATTTTGGTCCGTTATATTGGAGCTGCCATTTTCAATTTTAAAAATATTATGCCAGATTCAGCGACCACAAAATCCGCCGAAAACTCAGTGTCACATTGTTTACTTGTCATTTTCCTTTCAACATTGTTTGTAAAAGAAACGCAACATTCTCCCACTTAATTGACATGAATATTTAATGAAAACCATTAATTTATTTATATTTCAACAAATGTTTTTGGCGTACGCAAGTAAACATTTTAATTGACAAATTAATTATGAAAAGATTTCTTTACTGAAGAAAATCGTGCTTTGCCTTCTTATTTTATATTTATCAATATTACAGTACTCTTAGTAATTTTCTTGATTTTGTTTTTGTTACAAACAAATATCCCTTAAAAACTTAAGAAATTGGAGAGCAAACATGTAGTTTTAATTATTGTTACTTGTTTTCGGGGTTGCTGATTCCGAATGTAATATAAATTTTTCGAAATTCAAAATGGTGGATCTAGTATGGTGGATAATATTTTAAAAACTTAAGTAAAGTTCATAAAAATCAATACACGGAGGTTCTCGGGGTCGCTAATAACGAATCCGACGTCAGTTTTTCGTAATCAGGTGACCAAGAAAACCCCAGTATGGATTTTCGCGAACTTCTTTCAAATCTTTAAAATTTTGTCCGCCATACTGGATGCGTCATTTTGAATTTCGAAAATGTGACATCGTATTTGGAATTAGCGACTCTGAAAACTATGTATCGTACACTTTGAAATAATAAGTATATCTCTTGAAATGTGAGTCTTAAAGAGTTAAAAAAACTGTCATAAGAAATGGTAATAACCATTAAAACTAGTATTTTATCGTTTTTCAAAACTTTAAAATATTCATTAAAAAAATATTTTTCCTTCGGAAGAATTTCATCTGGCCATTGTTGTAGACAAGCAAAATCATGATGTTGTCATCTTGGGAGTATCGAATCTTTCCACTATTTTTCTCATTTTTTTCAAAAATCTTAAAACAATCCTACGTTTCCATCTTTACCACCATAAAAAAATGTTGAATTTTTCTAATAAAATTTGTATTATTTCTGATCGAACATACGAATTTCTGTCATCAGGAAAAAGTTAATTGAAAAATTAAAATAATACAATACAAAAACATCGTGGTTTGCTAGTTTAAGACGTTCAAAATTCATTATTTTTTAATAATACTACGAGAATACACATGTGGTTTATTTCGATTATTGCCTGAAATTAATAATTATTAAACTCGTTTTACATACATTGAGATATAGCCATATTATTCTAAATAATGGCATTTGCATTCATTATACTTAATAAGTAAATAATAATTAATTACAACACTTTATGCTGAACGAAACAGTCTTAATAGCATTTTCTCCTTTTTTTTCCCAACAGTTGTACCCTTGATGTCAGAAACTTGTCTGTACAGTTCACAGATTTGTGCAAATTTTTTTTAGACAAAATTTGTTGTCAAAGATGGATTCTTTTACTTAATTTTTTTTATCATTGCTGATTTATGAGATTCAATTCGCCGGTCTCAAAATGTTGGAAAAAAAATGCAATTAATATTTTTTCCTTCAGCACAAGGTGTCATAATCAATTATAAGCATATTATTTAAGACTTGCAACACACATTTTCACGCATGAAACTAAATATGAAAATCATAATATGCTATCAATATTTTGTGGGGAATCTTTAAAATATCCGTAGGTAGTAGCATCATCGACCAGTATATCTATTCTAATAACAATCGAATTTTTATTCATCATCCTTCCAAAAAATGATCAATACAAAGAAAATCTACACTTAAAAAATATTTTTATTCTTTTACTTGTGAAATTTATAAAACATGGAAGATAATATTACTATATTTACGTTGTATGACCAGTATATTTGCTTCTCATGCATTGAAGTACCGTTTGAGAGTTGCTTTGGCCCAGCCTATGCTTGAGAAAGGTTAACAAAACTAACTGATGTTAACCTCAAATACATAAAAATAAATAGACATTTTACGATCACATAAGTTATCATTTTATTGTTCTGACCCAAAAATTGTTTTTTGTACTAAGAAATTTGTAATTAATTTCAAATGCTGTCGGGGATTTTTTGCTGAACTTTTTGGCATAAATCACTATGTGTATTAGTAATTCATCATACTCCTAATACAAGGGCCTCATAAAAGGAAAAATTTATAAAAGTACATTGGATGCAGCGAATCAAGTGGAAATATTATTTAAGACATGCACAATGCAATATTATCATCCTTCTATTCCTAATATATTGTCAAATATTTTTAATTCTTAAACAAATAGAAAATTATATTCTAAAATCAAGACTTTCTGGTTCTGAATTAAAGGTTTTGGATTGAGTAAGGTAGAAAAATGCATACGTCCCAATCAAACTTATCCCGAACAATAGGCAGTGAATCCGAAATACTGCGAAATTCGTAAATATTTTGATAACAATAAATCTTAACCATTCCGATCATCAGATGAGACTTATCTGACTGAATCCTAATTAATCTAATCTAGTCGGAAACGTCCCAACTTGACTGAAACTGAGTAAATCCGAAATAGTCAGATAAAAATCGCTTTCTTAGTCCAAATAAATTCGAATTTACTTTTAGATGTTCAATCCGACCTAGACGGAAAATGTACTAATAACATTTTTAGATTAAATATTATATTTTTATGATTACTTAGAGATGAATTTAAATATCAAAACATTTCTTTTCACCTGCATTTCTTGTTGTATTTATATGAATTCGTACCAAATGAAATCGATACTGAAACGGTAGTACTGAAATGTTTTCAACTGTCTTTTACACTGATAATCTCCTACTATACGAAGTTGTCTGACAGAAATAAAACGAGAAAGAAACCATACATATAAATGCACTTTCATTAAGATGCCACGCATTTTGTAAAGTGAAAGTAATTAGAATGTGATAAATTGAATTAAAGTTTAAGTGCAATAAATTGTATCACTAAGTTAACATTTTTACTATCACAACCCGAAATTTCACGTACACCCATTGTAGACAAATATCCAAAACAGTTTTGTTTCTTATCTTTAATCCTGCACAAAAAATTGTAGACGTTCACACGATACATATATTATTATTTATACGAAGCAAATAAAGAGTATAATGTCATACGAAAACAATTGCAACTAGAGTACTTCCGGCCGTGTAAACTTGTCTGGTGATCATTTGGGCTGTCTCTGTAATTTGATCAGACTTGGACGGAAGTGCAGTAGAACCCCACATTGAGTGGCTTCCTGTTAAGGTTTTCCTAGCTCATGAAGAGTTTCGTGTTTACTTCTTCTTCGAGAACGAACAACGCGGTTACTTGGCAGATAAACACTGGCTCGAATCAGCTGTACTTAGCAAAATCGGTTCTTGCTAATCCTAAATCAGCAAAAAATATGTTCCATTGTTAACCAATCATTGCTTCCTGGGGAAATTTTGACCATTAGTTTTAAATCTAGATATTTTTGATCCCGTCATTTGTACGACTGCATTGTTGCAAAACTTATTGAAATAATTCTATAATCCGAATTTCCAAAATCTGTTTCTCGGATCGCCTTCCAAAATAGTGCTAAAAAATCAGTTATTAAACGATTTTCCAATTTGATCTATCAAAAAAGTGTTCGCATTTATTTTTGTTGTATGTTTTCATATTAATAAATGGGTTAACATTACGTAAGAAGATTTCGTAAACTGAAGTATTAAAAAATAAGTACAGTTTCGGTTCATTTTCCAAATCATTATTCCGTTTTGTCAGACAACCAAACCAATTTCAAAGTTAAAGTTAAAATTTTACATTAAACAATAATTATTAAAATTATTGAACCTGTGTATTTCGTATATTTTTGTTGGCTGTAATAGACTAAAGCGGAAATGAGCATTAGAAGTATTTTTCAATGCACTTCAACGTGTAATTCAAGGCAAGTTAAAAAAAAGAAGATACTGATCAAGACATTGTCCAAACTGAAGACGACCAAATCCGTTTCATAGATATTTATTTTAGACCATTAAAATTCAATATATTAGAACAGATATTATCTTATTCGAAAATTGATATTGATGGATTATGTTCAAATTCGAATGAAGTCACTACAAACGATGATCCCGAAACATTATGCAGCTGATCTTTCGCGATAAGTAAGACCCTTCCATCATTATCCCTTTTCACTTGAAATTGTTTATTTGAACTATTAAATTTTTTAATCCATTTTCCAAATTCGATTATGGAGAATGTACGGCTGAAGCTATTAAAAATATCTAATTCAGTACAAATCACATTCAGATAAAACAGAAAAAGTCATAACGCCTCTTCCACTCTGAAAATGGGTCACCGCCTCTTTGCTAATCGTATACAAGAAGATTGACGTCGAGTGTTTGAACAAAATATAACATCACGTGACAAATCGCATCCTACGATAAATTTAACAATTGACAATCTCTGCTCCGAAGTACAAAACGACATTAGGCATGCTCGGCGCCTTCCTCTGATCATGCAAGCGAGATATGTACAATAAATTGTGTGCATTCCGCACAAACGTCATTTAGATAACGGTATTAAGAACATTTAGCATTAACCAAGAAATGCATATTAATCGGATTCGCTGAGAAGGAACGGTTACTTCAAGGACTGTTCCGTCGTTCCTGTCTTTCTCGAAAGCCTTATCTAGAATGCACCTGATCTGACGGATTCCTGAACCATCAGCTTTCCCCCAGTGCGTGTGACCGTCGGCTTTCTTTTTCTTCCTAAAGTCCGATTGCCGACCGGCATTGACCACCGACCAGATACTCGATTCGATTCAAGGAGGAATCGTTTCGTCATTGCACCGGCATTTTCTTTCACTTTTTCTACCTAATCTAGCAATATCCTCCAAGGAATTGCACGCGCCGTCGTAAGCGGTCACACCTACTTGCTTCCAGTTTGCTAAAATATCCTCCACAGCGTCAGCAAGAAAATAACAAAATATTCTCCTATCCTCCGATATTTTACTATTTCTAAATAAGAGGTGGCCGTTAAGACGCAAGTGTATCCACATCAATTAGACGCGTTATCAAGCGTTATATCTTCATTATAGGTGTGACGCGTTTTAGATTCCGTACAACGATCCATCTCAAATTCTCGAGGTCATTGGGATCGGATCGACCGGTATGTCAGTTCTGCCGATCGAATTCACTGCAATGAAGTGACGATTGGACCAGGCAGTCTGAATATCTCACGTGAAACAAGGTGACACTTTAAAGAATTCTGATGCTAATTGGCTACATTTTGGGCCTGAATAAATGGATTTTTGGGTATTGGTAAAGGCGTTGTAGATTACCGATACCGATTTACATGCCGGAGGCTGATTCAAAGTGACGCTTCGAGATCGGGGCGGTGAGGAAAGGCATGCATCGAAGGTAGAGAGAGTAGAGGGAGAAAGAATGTAGCGATTGGGGTCGCTGCCGTTGAAGGCAAACGGCTGCGCCTGTCGTCCGGCCTATTGGATTCTTTCCTTGCTTGTGCTTACGTCCTGCTTGCCCCCTTGGGCCCCCTTACCGTGTGCCCCTTACCTGGCTACACTCTTCTCGTCTTCCTCTTCACTCTTCACCTTGCCATTCTTCTCCTCGCCTCCGATTGCCCCCTGCCCCCCAACCCCCTGTACCACCACCAACGGCTCTCTTCACTTTTCTTCTTTCTCTTATTCTAGTCGATGTTACTCCACGCCATTCACATTCTCGGGTGACTAATTCTCACGTCACACCGTTGCATATAAGAAGAGCAATACGCATGTTGTGACTTCCTTGAGTTTGCCAAGTACTTTCTGTACTATTTTAACAAATCGCAATCCAATAGTAACAATTGGTTTTGGAAATACCCATGGAGTACCTCCTCCAGAGGTTCTCCGCATGTATTAAAAATGTTTGCTTTTATCGTCCAGTTAACGTCCTCAAGGCTTCCTACGTTTTGATGTTGTCAGTTTTGGGGGCGATGTACTGTACGGATACTTCACTCCCAGTAATTGTGGATTGGTCACTTGAGGTCACTATGTTTCTTATTATTGTTTTTGTCTTTTCATGATTGTTTGCTGAAATTTGTATGTTTGGTGACGTTCATTAGCTACGTAGGTGTGCCGTAGGTTTTGGTATGACTCACGTCAATTAATCCGTACAAGAGGAAACGGAAACAATAAACTTAGCTAATGTACATTGCAAAAACAGGTAAACTTAAAGAAGTTATTAGGAGCTAGAATGGCAAATATTATTCTAACTTTGACATTAGACATTGGATTTGACTACCAATAGTCTGGTGCATGCTATCCTGTAAGTCTGGCGCTTGTGTGACGCTAGCTGGAGTAACAAAGAGGACAGTGTCATTTCATAATAAGCGAGATTATTTTGAGCTGTGGCTCATTAGGTATTTATCGTCATAAATAATTACAATAATTGTTCTTTTATATAGATTTTTGTCAAATAAGCCGAGATAAATAATCCCCTGCAATATATGACGACTGTATCAATTGGTCAACGATAATGTAGTTTAAAAGTTACCTCAATCCTCAATTTGAGCTTAATGTCTGGCCTATCAATTGCCCATTTCAATAGTTAATATAGTGGAAAGGAAGTCTAGTTTGGAGATAGTCGAATATTCAGTACATTATCTGGTAACGATACCAGGCTAGCTCTTGACAAATTCTAGTCATCTGCTACCTAGCGTCATTCTAGTTTTAGCAGTTAAGGAAATAAAGTAGAAATTTAATACTAGGCTAGGATAAAACGGTAGATATTCTGTTATTAATTACAATCGATCAGTTGTTAATTGTAGCACTAATACTATTTATAAGTACAGTGTTGTGTATACAACCTGCAATCCTGCCCAAATTTCAATCTAACCGTCTTAATCCTTCGAACTAAATAGTGGGGACTTTCGGTTCAGATGGTTACTTGTGCAGATGAGTGAGAAAAAGAGTGAGGTTGGAAGTGACGGAAAGAAAATTGTACATAAAATACGTGGAGCAGCGCAATAATAGGAAGACGTTTTAAGGAAGAACATACATACATGTATTGTATGTGGAAAGGAATGGGAGGTCCAAAAGGACAGTTGGAGGGCTAGGAACGGAAACAGTGGTGACAAGTGAAACAAAATTATTTGTGCTGCAAAAATCGACAAGAAAAATGAATAGCGCAAGAAAGCTGAGAATTTCATTACAGTGCAGGAAAGGGAATAAGGGAAGAAGTTTATGTATTGGACTGAGAGAAAACTAGGAAAATGGCCCAAAAGAAAATATAAAAATGTGAAAAATAATTGGAGAAGTACAAGGAAAATATAAAGTGTACGGGAGAAACGAGTAGAGAAGTATAAAAGAGTGAGAGAAGGGAGAGAGAGGTAGAGAAAGAGAGAGAAAGCTATAGAGATGCAGATATGTGGACAAAAGAGGAGAAAGAAGGGAGAAGATTATAAATAATATAGTAGTGAAGAAACGGGTGGAAAGTTTGAAGTAGATGTAAATATGAGAAAATTATTCATGGACGAAAGTATTAAAATAAACTATAATGGAAGAAATTTATATATTGGTGAGAGAGAGAAAACTAGGAAAATGGCCGAAAATAAAATATAAAAATGTGAAAAATAATTAGAGCAGTACAAGGAAAATATAATGTGTGCTGGAGAACCGAGTAGACAAGGAAGTATAAAAGAGAGAGAGGGGTGAGAGAGAGAGAGAGGGGGAGGGAAGGAGAGAGAAAGATATACCGATGCAGATATGTGGATAAAAGAGGAGAAAAGAAGATGAGGTTATAAATAATATAGTAGTGAAGAAACGGGTAGAAGGTTTGAAGTAGAAGTAAATATGAGAAAATTATTCATGGACGAAAGTATTAAAATAAACTATATTAAAATAAAAAGTGAAAAAAAGAAGGTGCAAGTGTGGTAGTGGGATTTTAAAGAAGATATAAAAGGAGAAAAGTGGAGATGGCAGTGAAGTTAGAAAAAGAAGAGGAGTTGAAACAAGATGATTGCACGTTCATAGAAAGAGTAGAGAAGTGACGATGACGGGAACAAAAGTGATGATGGTGATGAAAATGCAAGAGATAAAAAAAGAGAATTTGCGAAGAGAGAAGGAGCTACTTTGAAAGGAAAATCATAAGACTGAATATTAAATGCAATAAGTGAGAATCGAAGAGGAGAATGAAGAAGCGGGTTTCAAAAAAAAGAACTATAAAGTGTTTATGTTTTGGTGATGACAATAAATAAGAACAGTACACACTGTGTAAAGTGAAATATACAGACTATGAAAATAGACATTGAAGAACTTACTTTCTTTTAAAGAATATAAATCAGGTAGTCGAGCCTACTATTTAAATAATAAACACAACTAAAAAACATAGTTAGAATCGGTAGAGTAGTTTCGCATTATTTGTAATTTGAACCAAACTATAAAGGTCATTCCCCACAGAACGTGGGCTTCTTATTCTGAAACACTTATGTCCTAATTTTTTTACGTTTTTGGATGCCCATTAGCATGGCGTTATAAGTAATTTTTTGAAAAGGTACAAGTGTTTCTAGTCACTAAATTATAAAACACGTAAATATTAAAATTCAACTCCAGAGGCTATATTCATTTATTCTCTTTTTCTTTTAAATTTCTGTTACTTCGCAGTCAATGGCAATCCTTGCCGTTCACATTCTCGAGTGACTAATTCTCCTATCACATCACTGTTCATGACAGCAGCAATACGCATGATTTCCTCAACTCTGTAAATTACTTTTTGCATTTACTTTTGCACTAAAAAAGAATATAATAGTATTAACTGCTGCGGGGAATAAGTTATCTTATGTCCAATCGATCGGACCTTATTGGTGTTTTTTGTCTTTTCCTATTTGTTTTACGAAATAAATGTATGTAAGATATGAATCCATAAGAATGTATCATGAAAATTAAGGGGCCACCCATAGTTTATGATTGACCCATAATCAGTGAAGGAGGAAAAGGATTCAACCAAGCTCAAGTAAATTGCAAAAACTCAATAGGAGACACTTAAATCCTTATTTTAAGATACATGTGTTTTTAAAAGATGCAAGTGTATGTTATCTTGTTACAGTAATGCCGGAAATAAAAATTGTTCCCTTCTATTTCCAACAAGTACTTCACATCAAAATCAAGGTTGAATACAATTGAAAGCTACATATCCTGCTATTTTCGAGGTCAATGTTCAAAATTCTTCATCACACACGAATTCCAACACTCCAATAAATTTGAAATAAAATTTTCAAAAAAGCAGGAAATATTTATTTTGATGCAGTAGGCGAAAATACGTATGTTAAGACTACTTCATCAAAACATAATTTATACATCTCAAGCGTAGGATTAGGTTCTGTAAACGAAATTTTGCGCTCTTAGTGTAATAATTTTCTTTTCAATTACCAGAATATTGATTCTATTCAAATAGTGAAGAGAATATTTGAACTTCACGAACAAATTGTACTTTTTCCACACTCCATTTCAGCGACCTTAACATGGCATCTCCAATGAAAATTTGTAGGAAAATTGTTTGGACGCTGTAACTCCAGAGTAATGAGCTTTTTAAAAAGAATGTTAAGTACTAAATGTTCACTGAGGATTATACTAGAATTTTCTTCAGATTTTTCAACTATTTTTTGAAAAATGTTGTATTTCGATTTTCAAAAAACATTCCAAATATGTATGAAAAATTCTGAAAAATGTTAGTACATTTTTTTATGAATTTTTGAATTTTTTTTCTTTGCCATTTTCTTCGAAAGTTAATAGTTCACGAGGAAAAAATTTAAACTATAATATTTTTAATTATTTTCTCTCACTTTCTTAATAGTTTCAATAGAATTCCAGTAGATTGCAAAAAAAAAATCATTAAACTAAATGTTGCTGAATTTGTTGGCAATTTTTTAAAAGTTTTAAGCCATACTGGAGTTTCTGATGACTGAAACTCAATTTTGACCTAAAAATCTGGGCTGTTTAACCAAAAACTGGGCAAAATTGTGCCAAAAATTTTGAAGACTTTTTAATTAATTTACATTTAAAAAATTAACTGTACTTGTATTATGTAACATAGATATAGCATATGCTTAAACTTAAACATTCTAAAGGGATGAACCTCAAAAACCCGACAAATTACAAAACACTTCAAAATACAAACATTTCACAATACAGACATTGAAAACCCAGACATTTAAAAAAACAGTCTTTCAAAATATGTTTGAATTTTAAAATGTCTGGTTTTTTAATGTCTGTTTTTTTAAATGTCTGGTTTTCAGGGGCATCCCCGAAATGTTGTAGTATGGCTTGGTATTAATTTCTCTTTAAAATGTTAATAAGGTCTTCATTTATATTTATGTTTAGTTTTATATCACATCAGATGTCAAACTATGATGATAATTCAACGCTAATTTGTTCATTTTAAACATACCCTACATTCAATATAATTTACAGTAATTATAAGTGTTCTAAATTAATATTCTCGTAGGTTTACAATAAACGCATTACTTCCACAGTTAAACAAATGCTTTCTCCATGATAGTAAATTTCGTTGATATATGATTAAATGTTTTTAAATTATTCTCTTAAATATAACCACTGTTATTTTTTAAAAAAAGTACAAAAAAAAACATAGTTCGCTACTAGTGCGGAAATACGATTTTCCGCAGTAGAATGATTGACGTGATACTCCGAGTAAATCGTTACTCATGCTGGAAATCGCATTTCCCGTACTAGACACGAAATATAATATAGGAAGCAACGATTCTTGTCCACTTGAATAACATTTGCAAAAATGTCTCATTTTTTAAACCATTTTCTGGCAAACTACTTTTTTTGTATAGAGATATATTAGAACAGACCGGAAATGATGAATGTTTCATAAGCAAGAAATGTTCGAATACATTGACTGCTTAAAAAAACAAAGTACCGAATTTTTCGTTTCAACGAGAGACACTCGATCCTTTAGAGTCATTATTCATTTTTGAAGAAGTAAAGTGCATCTATTCCACCGAGACGTATCATATTAATAAATTAAAATCCCACTTCACTCAAACTGCAATACAAAGATGTTTTATTTCCTAATGAAATTATTATCGACGGTCAACTATATCAATTCTTATTTTGTTATTACATTAGTTTGTCCTAAAGATGAAAGTATATAGGCAAAATTTTCCATGGAAAAACTTCGGAAAAACCTTGTAAAACGAGGGTGGTGCATCTATTCCACCGAGACGTATCATATTAATAAATTAAAATACCACTTCACTCAGACCGCAATACAAGGATGTTTTATTTCCTAATGAAACTAATGTAATGCCATTATTTACTGTTTGGTTGTATGAATATCTATTTTTCGTAAGAAATCTTTAATTTCAAATACGACAATTATTAAAATCCGCAATTTAACCACGATTCAGCTTTTTTTATAAATCTCACATTTTTACAAAGTAGTTAAATAATTAAGTTTTTCTGATTTAGTGGTTTCGTTATTATACACCGAAATTTCTGTTATTAAATACATAAAAGATTGTTTCGATCTTTGATCAATGATTAAGAATAATAAACATTATTACTGGATATATATAATATGCTTCGTTAAAAGAAGCAAATTTTTTATAATTGTCACAGTCAGAAAAAAGGTTTTTACAATCAAATAAATCTTTATTTAAATAGAAGCAAGAAAATAATTACTTGAATAAATATAATAATTTTGTACATTTATGAAACATTTCATCCTTGTAATAAATCTTACTTCGTTTAGGGAATTACTTTCTGTATTGAAGTAAATATTTAGTTGCTGTTATTCAAATAAACGTTTACTTGAATGTTCAAAACATTTTTCTCACAGCAAACATTAATAATTCTGTTAAACATTTTTAATAATGAAATATTTTGAGCTTTTTCTAAAAAATACATAAATTGAGTTGACATGCATGAAAAAGTTTTATTTACTAAATACACTTAAAATTAGTAAATTTTTCATGAATTTTAAATTAGTAAAATTCTAAGTCTAAAATAGTCTAAATAATTAATTGAAGTATAGTAACAAAATTTCAGCTGTAAACATACAAAATTTGAAGTAGACTATTTTTATTCAACTACCAAAATACTAGTATTCAAATAATTATCGATTTTAGTTTATCACATTTCATAAATCATTACAAGAAAAGTAGAAACAAAATATTCTCTCGGTAAATTGAATATTAAGTAAAATTAAAAAAATT
This sequence comes from Trichopria drosophilae, assembly GCA_030407085.1. Taxonomy (NCBI): domain Eukaryota; kingdom Metazoa; phylum Arthropoda; class Insecta; order Hymenoptera; family Diapriidae; genus Trichopria; species Trichopria drosophilae. The sequence continues at coordinate 18,913,907 of CM059583.1, read as the reverse complement.
AAATTAAATTCATAAAAAAGTCATCATTCTTATTTTTTTTGTTAAAATTGAAAATAGTAATTTAAACGAATTTAATTTAAGTAAGATAAACTATTGGATGGAACCTACCTTATCGACGGAATATGAATACTAAAAAGTTGGGATTTCCTACAGAAGATGTCGGTACATCCCACACATTTCAAATATTACTTTATCGACGAATCCAATTCAGTTCAAGGGAATTACTCTAGATGGCGGTAAAATCGTATATATCATATTTTCATCAAGCCGAAGTCTATTATCTTTTCAGATTCGGAAAGTACTCTTAAAGCACTAAAAGGTAATAGTAGTTACAGTGGAACCTCACACTAGTGAAACTCACACTAGTGAAATTCTCGCACTAGTGAACATTTATCTCTATCACTAGTGAAACATAAACTTCCCCTCGTACCCTCACTCTGCCACTTTCTTATGCATGTGTATGTATGTACACAAACATACTCGAAAAGCTGTACGTATACATATGGGTATTACGTATCTATTTACATACTCAAGCTGTAACACATTACGATTTGTGTATTATTTATTGTAATTAATTTAGTATCGGTGGCTTGGAATATCATGTGAAAATAATTCTACGCTTGAGAACCTAACTGCGGACACAAATGTAAAATTACTGGCAAAAGAGGTTAAATAGAAGTGTTATGTGGATCAACTCATTTATTATTAACAAGTTTTATCCTTTAACCGTTAACATTCTCCTTGTTCTCCATATTATTTTAAAATTGGCATAACCTCTTTTGAGAAAGCGAGAAAAATACAAGTATTTTTGGTTATGAACGTTATGAAAGTGTGTAGACATATGTATGCACATGTTTGCACATCTGCCGATGCGCATGCGCTCGCAAATACGATACGTCCCTAGAGAGGGGGTAAACATTCCACTCCTCCGCATCTCACTAGTGTGAGAAAAACAAAAAACCGCTGGTCCCGACAGTGCCACTAGTGTGAGGTTCTACTGTATAAGCCATCTCATCTTATTGAAGAGATTCGACATAAATTAATGTCTGCTAAAAAACAAGGGATAGAAATTAAATTAGTTTGGGTTCCTGCGCACGTGGGGGTGATAGGAAATGAAAAAGCGGATGAGTATGCAAAGTTAGGAGCATAGGTTAGGTGATGAATATATCAATCCCTGGCTCTGATGTTTTCTCCCAGTTTAAGGTCAGGTGTAAATTAGAACACGAAATAGAAATCTGCAATACCGGAAAAATAAAAGGGAAATTTTATTTTGAGCACTTCTACTCGAACTTGCGTAAGCCATGGTTCTATCAATACAATCAGCCTAGGAAAGCCATTGTTACAATAAATAGGCTGAGGAGCAATCACTCGTCACTAAATACGAGTTTGTTTCGCAGACATTGTAGAAACAAGCTTATGTGAATGTGAGATTGAAGAGGATTCCATAGATCACATTTTCTGGAAGTGTAACTTATTCGATAAGGAAAGAGAAGAAGTGTTAAAAGTAATTCGTAGAGAGGTTAAATATGGGCCCTATTATCTGGCGTCCTTCTTATCCTTATATAACAAAAATACTCTTAAAAGTATTGTGAAATTTATTTTAGGTATAAAGCGGAACATTTAATATACCGCAATACAATGTTATCAATAGATAATATTAAGACTATTTGTATTTTCCGCGGTCAGGTTAAGATGTAAAAAAAAAATTGTTGATGGCGATGTAACCTAACGTTAAGCCAATAAAAAAAATAACTAACTAATTTTCTTCAAGGAATATGCGTCTATATTCGTTGTTTTCATCTATACAAAATGTTTACAATATTCTTAAGTGATAATTCTTACACATTTTAATCATGAAAGGCATTTTATGCCTTTTCGAGATTTCACTAGGTGAATAAATCTAATAACACACTGAACACAATTAAAAAGAAGTTGAAATGGAAAACGTTAAAGTTAATTCTACTGTCCCAATAAACCAGAAAATATACGAAATCGATATTTTGCATTCTGTTTCTTTCAATCAACGTATTGATTATTCGAGATTCTTATTCGAATTCATACTATTATATACGACCTGTAATTCCACCATTGAATTCATTCGATCTTATACGATACCCTATTTAACGTATTACAAAAATTTATTTGTTGCGGCTTAGAAAAGCTTTAAATTCTGTCAAATTAATCGAAAAATTGATTATATCGTTTTCCGTATTTCATAATTTTCGAAGAAATGTTGTGTTTCAGAGTTTTGAGTTCAAATCATTCGATATTCCAAAGTAATCGTTTCTTTGAGGTTATGTTCGTTTATGTATCGCGTGTAATATCGTATACACTCTCATTCGTAACTGAAAGAGCGGGAAAGAAACAGACTTATTTTGTATTAAATCGTACACAGATTTTTCGTATACTTTTTCGTTTGTTGGGGTAATCCCAATAAATAAATAAAACAACTTCATAGCGATTGTTGAAACTTCTTTTTAAATGCGTTTTTGTGTCCACTGAATTCACATTTATGGAACTGGTGTTTTGATACTAGCAAGTGTCAATAAATGTGATTCTTTATAAATATATAAAAAGTGATATTGATGTAATCAAAATGAAAGTTGATGCAATATTATAAAATGGCGCAGCTCTAATATTTCTATACTACATGTAAATCTGAATGCCTTTATCTTATTTCACATTCGCCCTCTTAGAATAACATTTATTATATCTATCTACATTTCGAAAAGTTATTTAATAACATTGGACGGCAATTCGGTAACAGGAACCTGCCGGTTTTTCCCAACTCATCATTGCATCGTTGTCTCTAATTGTTAGCCACGTTTTATCGTTTATTCGAATCGTCTTAAAATCGTGCTTTAGTATCATGTCCATTTGTTCCAGTGTAGCATTTACGAAAGATCCTGAATTGAAACCGTGTTGGTTGCAAATCTTGCGAACTTCATTCTCGGAAACTACTGGCGTAGGGTAACAATAGGTATGCCACTGGCCATAATCCCGCCTTACAAGGACACCTGTTCCTGGACTGTAATTGAAAAAGTTGTACATTATCCACAGTACGAATAACAGTAAGCTTACTTAAGTCAGAGCGCAATGAAGTTAAACTGTTTTTACCTACAAGAAAATTAATTTAAATGTGCAATTTATATCATTAGTGTATTTTTAGCAAATTTTTATAATCTGTAAAACAACTTATTCGAAATTATAGATAGCCAAATTTTTAGCACCAACAAATTTTTGGTGTCTACTTTATATCGCAATGTTGTGACAATATGGACGACAAAATATGAAACATTCCTAGATTTTAATGAAATTCGGTTCCTGTGGTTGTTAGCGATCGCTAATTATGTTGTCAGATTATTGAAATTCAAAAAGGCGGATACAATACGGAGGACTGCATTTATTTCACTATGAAAAATTGTTCGATGCAAATAAAATTAGGTTTATAGGCCACTAACTATGAATCTGCTCTTAGATTTTCGAAATTCAAAATGGCAGATCTAATATGGCGGACAGAAATAATGATCTTGCATTTGACCTTAGCGCCAGCTTTGTCATTCGTACTAAATTACGACGGTAAACATAGTTATGAACGGACTGAAGGTATGGGACTTTCAAAAATATTGTCTAAAATTTTATTAAAGATAAAAAATGCTTCTTCGTCCACAAATTTCAATATTTTTCGATTTTTTTGTGTATTTTGTTTCTCAAACCCTCAGTAAGAAATAAGGATATGGATTTTGTGAACTTTTAATGTTGTGATCTCAAAAATGCATTAAAAAAACGTTTTCCACGTTGTTTTTCACCCAAATTAGCGCCAGGATACAAATATTAATATTTTTTAATTATGACTTAATATAGCTGGAAATTTAGGTAAGGGTTTGCTTAAATAAAATCAAAAATTATTTTTATAACTTTTACCATAAATTGTACATTTGGAATTCTATCGACAAAAATATTTATACTTGGTCTTATAAATTGACTAAATAATACGTGACTGTTATGTACTATTGTTTACGATAATTATTATGTAAATTAAATATATACGTACTGATCGTAGAGACTTCCTTTTATTGCAGAGCACAATTTTTCGTCTTCTCCTTGAGGACAGTCGTTCTCACCATCGCAAACAACATCAGGCGAAACACAAATACTTGGACTGTTGGGAGAGTTCCTGTGAATACAAATAACATATTTATATGCAATGATTTTTAGAAGATCTCAATTTGTACAACTTTACATTAATTTTAATAAATTCTACAAACAATTTCATGTGTTTATTGAAACCACAAGTTGCTTTAGGTCGTTATAAAAATCAAATGTATTTGAATAGCAATACCCTAAAGAAGCAGCTTAATGTAAGGAATATTCATTTTCATAAATTATTAAATAGATTAATAAAGAAAACGTATTTCCTTGTAGATTATTCTAGCTGCTATGTAGATCTTACTATCAGAATCTATAAATGTAAACTATTTAGATTACTAACATATATTGAAAATTACATCAAGCCATAATTAGAGACTGAGAATAACATTATTTTCATGTATTATCAAAGTTTAGATATGTTAAGGATCTATAAATTCTGATAAAATTAACCCTTGCAATTATAAATTGAAATGTTTCTTTCAATCATAAGCTTTGATGGTTATAGCGGCATTCTAAACACTCGCATACGATGCGCAGGTGAATCAGCTGATCGCAGACCGCCATATTACATTCATTCGAGATTCGCAAATCGATGCTTGTATTTGTCGATTTTTGTCGCACTCATGTTATACGATATGATCTGTCTTAATGTCTCGCTCGTTGGGAGTACATAATATTATAAAACTCCCAACAAATCATAAAGTATGTCGGAATTTTGCATTCAGTTCTATTCATTGACGTACTCGTCCACATTTCTCATTCGATTTTCCTCGTCATCCGTCTTTGTAATTTAAGAATCGTTCTTAATCGTTACTAACTGCGCCAATGTAGTAAAAGCATTGACTATATTCTTTCCCCGATTTCATAACTACAGGAGAATATTACATTCTGTTAACTACTACTTTCTACACTGTGAAAAGTAAAAGTAAAATTACATTTCCGAGTTTTTACGCTTTTGTTGAAATTTCCTATTATTTTCGTAGTAAAATTATAATTTTCTTTTAAAAATCATTCTAGAATGGATGGATATTTACCATAAACATGTAAAATTTACTGTGTAAGTGTAAATTTACAACGTCAAAGGTGGAAATAAAAATACCAGTAATGATCGTGGTAATTTTACATCGATTATGTAATTTACAAAAATGTAATTTTACTTCGTTTTTGTATAATTAGCCATAGTTTTTTCGCATAAAAATGGTTCGCGTCACTCTCACCAATCATCGACTGACATATAACTTACAACGCAAATATAAAGCCACGTCAACGCTATAAATTTACCATGATTTTCACTGGTATGATAATTTCCACCATTCCATTGTAAAATTACTATTTTCACTGTGCATCGTCTGATAATAATTGAATGTCTTGGTTTCTTTGTAGGTTATGTATGTTTATGAATCGCGTACAAACGCGTATACGCTGTATACACCATTATATTTATACGCGAACGAACGGAAATGAAACCGATTTATTTTGTACTAAATCGTATAATGATTTTTGTTGTTCTTTACGTTTTGTTAGGTTGGTTTCTATAGTCATACCACAAAAATCTTGGACAATTCTCAAGAGATTCTTGTGATCTCTGAATTGGATTGTAAATAAAGTAGTCCCGGTATATTTGCGTCTCGCTATATTTACGTCTCAGCATATTTGCCCCGTTCCGTCTCCTTATATTTGTCTGTCGCCGCGCTCTTTTTCCCCTACCTGGCGCGCTGCGGCCTGAGGAAGGGCCTGCTGTGACGTCACAGACGTAATGCAATGGAGAAGAGTGGGAGAAGCGGCACTCCCCTTCTTTTGACAAATATAAGAAGACGGGAGGGGAAGGCGAGGAACCGAGCGGGCAAATATACCGGGACTTTACTGTATTCGTATTAAAGCAAAAACTATAAGAAAATATAAAATCAACGTAAAATGGTTCAACATAGAATTGAAAGTCTAACCAAATACTATTTAGCATTAATGAAATAAATGTTGTTCTGATTAGGGCCTTATAATTTGACAGAATGCTAAATTCAAATTGTGTTTTTTCTAACGAGAAAAGTTTATGAACCCAAAAACGAAGGATTTATATAATTATAAAACGTACCTTGAGCATGGAAACCTGGAATCTTTACAAAGACAGTACTCGGGACTTTCATCGGATTTATCTATGCAATTTAGTATGCCATTGCAGACTAATTCGCTATTAGTTAATTTGAAGTAATCTCTACAGGAGCATCCAGAAGGCTCATCCGTTCCATCGAAACAGTCCACTTTTCCGTCGCAGAAAGTCGATTTTGGCAGGCATTGGCCATTATTGCATCGAAGCTCGGATGAATTGCACCCTAAATATGACATTTTCATAGTCGTAAAAATTTATGTTACTATTATAGCATTTTACGTTGTTTTAAAAGATGTTTTAAACATGAAAGCTGAGAACAATTGAAATTCAAATATACTTATTTTAATGTTAAAATGCGAAATACAGTGAGATGATCATTTTATGCTAATATACAAAATGTATGAAATAGAATTCATATGGGAGGAGGGTTGGTTGTTACACTTTTTTTTTAAACAAAATTAAATAATATTTTGGTCATTCCTATCAATTTTTATAGGCCAGATGAATTTCTGACGTCAAGGATACAAATGTTGAAAATAAGAATATATAATTAACATCTTTTAGTTCAGCATAAGGTAGACGGAAAAAAGTGAAAAATGGCAATTAGATTAACTAAGAATAAAATAAAATTTTATAAACACGACAGTTGTGTCGCGTCGTAGGAAGAGTTTGCAAAAAGAAAATAATATAAACAAAAAAACAAAATAAGTATTCAACAATACTAAGAGTACTCGAGCCACTTCAGATTTATTCTAGTTTCCAAATCTTACTTTGAACATTCTTATCCTTGTTATTGGTTCAATCTATTTTATGAGGAAAAACATGCTTGCGCTTAGAAGAGGTTTAATGTTGCCAGCATATGATTAAGTATTAACAATCTACTTTTCACCTAAAAGAAGTTATTAATTGTTAACAAACTTTCTTAACATTGAAGAAACTCTTTTCTGAATGTGCTATTGATTTTCTATTGCGAGTGCGAAATCACACTTCAGTAAACAAGAAACATAGTTACTTTTATCAAATTGTGTTTGTTGGTAATGTAATTTTATTCAGTGATCTCTGAAAAGTAGTTTCTGGTGTGAAGTAAATTTAGTTCATTCACTGCATACTAAGAAGGAAACGCCAGGGATATAAGACAAATGTCATAAACTTCTTATACGAAAAACCATTTATAATATCAATATTTCTCGATACACTCTCTTCTGATAGAAAATAAATATTCTTTACTTACTTCTCTCTGTATAATTGCCAGAATCACGCACTTCTGTATGACGACAGTAACTGGAACTTTCGTCGATACCATCGCGACAATCGAAAATTCCATCGCACACTTTGTTCCATGGAACACAGGCACCCAAATTGCACCTCAGACCATCACAAAGTGGGTCACTTGGCAACTTTATTTCAGAATCTGCAAAAAGATCAATGCAATCGCTTAACTTTGGCCTCATTGTTTAAACATCTTTTCAATGATTTTAAAAATACATGTATGAAAATATTGCCAATTTCATCTAAGATCATGTTGAAGATTATCAGGTAAAAAGGTTTTAGAATGGGTTTCTTTTTGTATTTTTTAAAATTTGTCACTTCATGTTACTGGAACTTCCATGACGTAGGATTTTTATAAATTCGTTTTTGAATATTTTTATTTTTGTGCGTAGGTTCCTTCCACTTATTCCACGAGTCGTTACATGTCAAGTACATGTGCATTATCAATTGTTTAATGGTGAAAACACTAACCGAATGAAACGTTAATCAATTAATTTTTTTATTTAATGAAATTACTGTGAACAACAATAATAACACAGACCTACACAAATTGAGTAACGTAAACCTGGCAAGACCACATTCGAAAAAGGACGCGTGGGTTGGTTTATATGGCATTACAGTAGAGTCCCGGTATTTATTGCGTCTCGCTATATTTACCTCCCAGCATATTTGCCTAGTTCCGTCTCGTTATATTTCTCTGTCGCCACTCTCTTCTACCCCTACCTTGCGCGCTGGGGCCTCGGGAAGGGCCTGCTGTGACGTAACGAAGGTAACACGACTAGAGGAGAGTAGGAGAAGCAGCACTCCCCTTCTTTTGACAAATATAAGGAGACGGGAGGACAAGGCGAAGAACCGAACGAGCCAATATACCGGGACTATACTGTATATAACAAAATGCATATTAATCGAACTACAGGAAAAATTCTGTGATTCGAAATTAAAAAACCTTGGGAATGACAAGCTTAGGAAATTACAAAATGTTACTATTTTCCAGAGGTACAGGAATAAATGGTGAAATCTCAGAATTTGTTTATATTAAAATTCCTTAATAATGGGTACAATATTCACGTGGCAGGGTGGAAATAGTTGTACGTCGAATTGTTTGTTTCGAGGAGCTCAAACTGAATGTATCAAGATGATTTTTTTCTTAAATTTCCTTTATAGAACAATTGTTGAGAATAATTGGAAACACAGGTACACAAAAATAAAATGTATTACGGCCGATATACTATAGTGATCCTTACTTATTTTTTGTGTACAGTGAACCAAAAATTCTTGTGCTCTTTCTGAACTTTAAAGTCCTGTGAGGAACCTATTTAATATGTTTATCCGCATGTGGTTTTCTGGAGTTGCGCAAACTTGCGGTAAAGGTAGTAAGAGCACTCGTTATTTGTTGGAACTAAAGGGCATTAAATGAACCTCAAATGAGTCTTAAAAGACTCAGGTGTAAAAATCTCGAGTTTTGGGAGTGGTCTCGCCAGGTTTGCATTGATAAAAATGTTGATCTGGGTATGAGACAAATTATTACTCTTGTGTATTTTGATCCATTGAACACGAGTCTTTAAGAATAAATAAACTTTCCCTTAGCTTGTTTCAGATCAAAATATACGCTAAGATACCAGATATCTTAATAAAACGCAAATAACAAAAAAACTCCGTATCAATAGCCTCATTCTGAGGACATCATTTTGTAATGTAAATCGTAATATTGACCAATTTTTAGTAAAACTCATTATATCACGGGATTATGAGACTTACAATGATCCTAGAACTCCTTCGCAATAAAAATTGCAGTGTACTGAAAAAGTTTTTTCCCCGTTTTTTTTCCGATTAAGTGGGCATATTTAACAAATGGAAAGTGATATCGGAAAACGGACTTTAGACTCGAAAAGAACATGCTCAAAAAATATAGAAACCCTCCATTGCATAATATTATCTCAAACAAATTCATAAACTTACGGAGGATGAAAACCGGGCACAAATTTTGTCGTTTTAGGACGAAATGGTTAAAAATTTCATTTCTCATTGTTCGACAGTTGAGAGTTTGCAAATTTGTTCGTATATTTCAAATTATAGAAATTGCTCGCATTTAATAAAAAATAGAGATGAAATAATGTTAGGCTTGGACCTGCAAAAAACAACCAACGGCCAATCATAAATGATTGTGCCACTATGAAAAATTGTATTTTTTTTCGACTATTTCAGTCCCTCTTCAGGAGAATGCAATGATTAACTAAATAGCAACTAATAAAATACTCGCATTTAAGGTTTACATTCGTTCACATTGGCATGTTCAATAATCATTATGCATTACGTTCTTGATTTATATTTCCAATAAATGGGACTTTTGTGATCTTTGAGGAAATAGTGCTATTTTATTACCCAGCTGAAAATCAATATTTCGTATGAAAATGAATGTAACGAATCAAACTAGATATAAGAATGTGAAATGAAATTCTATATGAGAAAAGAAATAAGAATTGAATACGTACATTTCGTTTCTGTAATATGAGGATTTATAAAGTCTATGCTTTCCAACCTCTCATTGTCCTTAAAACCGCAACCGACATCTTTATCTCGAAATACAGCAGCGGGATACCATCCACCTTGGCCATGACACACAATCGTTCCACTCCAAGTTGTGTTTATTGAAGGATTTGGCTAATATTATCCAGTACAATTTAAACACTTGTTACTTTCTTATTACATAAATTATATTGTATTTTATGTAGAAATATATGTAAAAATATTTTTTATGTAGAAAAAGTAAATTACCGTTCGTCCAATTAATAGCTAACATATGAAATTATGATTCAAACTTAACCAGGTGTTTTCATTGCTTTTTAGAAAATTAAAATTGATCGTGAAACATTTTTTTGACGAAACAAAACAACAGTTTCTTTTTTAAATTTGCAGTGTTTACAACCGTTTTTTTATAAATTATCCGAAAAAATCTCAAAATTCTTTCACTATAAATGATTTGTAATATTTTGTTGTATTAAAAAAATGTCCGAACTTTGAAATGCATTAAATGCTAGAAGAATATTTGCAGTAATTTGATAAAAATGGCGTACATAATGGTTATTATTTATACGTTCTAGAGCAAAGACTAATGCAACTGATACAAAAGGTTAAACACCCTTATTGTTTGGTTTGGGAACAAAAATATTCATATTGTCAATCATAACCGCAGTTTTTGTATTATATTGTTATGGAGATAAAAAAACGGTAAAGAAAATTAAAAAATCTTAAACCTCGACCTTGTACCGCGCGTGAGACACTAAGAACAAGATATGGTTACTTTTTCTCATACACCCACAAAATCTCATTTTGTATTTAAGAAACTTTTTTTTTATTTTGTTTATAAGTAACAGCTCTAGTAATTTTTAGAAACAGGAAGAATATATCTTTGCAGCGTTTTATTATTTACATCGATATCTGAAAGACTCACAAAGATCCAAACAAATATATTTTAGAAATTTTTATTTTTATTCAATTTTGTTATTTTTTTCAACAATTTTACGATATTATTGGATTTCAAATATTATATTAGTTACCATATCGTGAAAGTATACTTAATTCCGATTAAAATGGCCAACTTGTTTACTGGAAATGGTTGAAATTTGATTGAGAATACTGGATTTTACTAAGATTATGTCTCTGGCCAAGTTTCAGACATAACCTCAAAAATTCATAAAAAAGTTAAGTTATATCTTAGTTATTCCGTGTTATTTCTTGCAAATTTCTCGATTTGGATTTGAAAAGCATGAAATCTAAATCGATACACACTTTATTTTATCGTGACTTTTAAAGTTTATTTATAAAACGACTTTTAGGAAATGACAAAAAATTCATCTTCCGCATATTCTTTATTGTTTTTTACGCATTTCGTTCTCGTGTTTTGAAGTGTAAAGAATTTTGAATCGATTCTCACTTTAACTTTATCGGGACTTGTAATTTATCATTTATAAAACAGGAATTACTGAATAGCGCAAAATTCGGCCTCTTCATTTCCTTATTGTTTATTGCATAGTTTTGTATAAATATCTGAAGAGCAAGGAATTATATATCGATTTCCATTATTATTTTATAGAAACTTTTAATTGTGTATATATAAAAGGAATAATTAAATAAGCTGCAAATTTCGATATATGAAAATTTGGTAGGTCATTTATTATGTGAAATTTTTTCACCTTACATTCCTTAGTCGTTATTTGCGGTTTTCAAAGTTTGTTATTGACAGATTTCATGGTTTTAAATGTAAATTATGAAAATATTGTAGTAACGATCAATTCGATTCTAGTTACTTTCTTGAGAGCTAAGTATTAAAATATTGCAACGTTTTACAGCATGTTGTAAAATTTTTAATAAACAAATTATCAATACACTTGGCTAAAAATAACGCTATAAAATTACCAAGATAACATAATGCTCGCACCATGAGCTCATCTGCAGGCTCATAGAGCGCTCACGAACATGTTAAATCGCCATAACAGTCTTCACGTGAGGACATTTTGATATCCCGGTATATTCTAAAGTGTATGGGTGCTTTGTTTATTGAAATATGTGTGACAGATAAGAATGTTATTTTAAATTAATTATTCAAGGACCAAATTTAATATGAAATTTGACAATGCTTTTTAGCATGGAAACGGTATGAAAGAAATGTTTGAATAGACGTTTTTTATTGTCAAAACCTTGCTTTTTGAAAAGGTGAATCAAAAAATGCTCCGTAAAAATGAACACATTATGAGCATTTAAAAAGAATTGACGCTTACTACAAATTTTAAATTGTTTAAGAACTCAAAGTGGTTACATCAATTTGTTTTTATAAACATTATAAGTTGTTTAGATATTAAAATAATTGCAATATTATTTTAAATATCAAAAAACGAAGTTTCTAACTAGCGTCTAAAACCCCAAGTACCAAGTGTGATATTATATCATTCAATGTTTGAAAACTAATTTCAAATTTAGACTCAGCGTTCCCAAAAAGACACGAGTATACCAATTTTTTATTATGGTCAGTTGATTAAATAACGTGACTATGATTATGGAAAAAAATTACTTTGGTAGACATTTTTGGTGCGGGTCGAAAAAACGACAAATCAAAAAGCCGACAGGTCAAAAAACCGACAATAGAAAAACCGACAGTCCGCTTGTCGATGTATCTATTTTTTTGTGTGGACTTTTTGATTGTCGGCTTTATAACTGTCGCTTTTTTAACCTGTCGGCTTTTTCATTTGTCGGTTTTTCGACCCGCACCCGACATTTTTGTGTGGCCATTTTGACATTTTTTCAGCAGTTATCTTTTAGCTTAAGCATTTTTGACGCGACTATGATTAAAAACAACGACGTGAAAGGAAATTCTAAAATATGATGTTTGTTAATAAATAGCGGTGGCTTACTGTTTTTTATATATGAAGCAATTTTTACGAACAATTCGAAGAAGCAAGGTTTCGACAATAGAAAACAATCAGTTCACAGTTTTTTCAGTTTCTTTCAATACTAAAAAGTTTTGTAAAATGTATTAAATTTATATACTATTATACTTAAAGAGGTAAAGAGAAAATGAATGCAAAAATGTAAAGACATTAATTTATTAATTAATTTTCTATAACTGCTTCATTACTAAAATGAATTGAAAAAACTGCAAGGATTATGCAAATTTTTGGAATGTTAAAAGTAAAAACATTCAATGTTTTTAATAATACAAAATTCTATAGCAAACCTAGAAATATACGGAATGACAGGTTGATACTCACCTACAGCTTTTATGCTCACGAGAAAAGATTTCAAAATAAACCAGAAAATTGAATACGTTTAATAGATATAAAAAATAATTATTTTGTAATGAAACTTACTATGCAATCTGCGGGAATGCTCTGATCTGTATAACATCTATGGCATTTGGAGCAAGTGTCCACAATGGGCTGAAGGATCTTGAATAGTTTTTCTCCATTTGAATCTAATCCATGAGCAATACATGTATCTCCATTAGCTGCTGGGAAAATTCTGGAAATTATGAATAGACGTTATTATTTTTTCTATTTGCTTGGTTCAAGGATTTACATAATTTCTATCATTATACTTCGCATGCAGACGTTTCACTCCAGCGAACTTTGTCAATTCCAATAAACTCGTTCAAGTATCGATGACCTGAATTAAACTGACTTGATACATTTTTGTGTTTAATGCTAAAATACATTGATTTTGGAATAATTTGGTTTTAAAATTGGTTATAGCATACTTCCAAATTTTATCAAATTTGTTTAACCCTTTCAGAACGGGATGGACACTTTGTGTACGCAAACTAGCGGTTTACTGGATAATGTTATGGCCAAGAAAAAAATGCACATATAATGTTTCTTACGTAGAAAAAAATTAGTTCTGAACTTCTTCCAAAAAAGATGTAGCTACTTTTTCTAAAATATTTTTTAAACAGTTCTTTTGTAAATCTGCAATTTACACCGACAAACGGCAACACAGTTTACCAGAAAATGCAAGATATTGTATTTAAAATGTTTCAGCTTCAGAATGGTACCTTCCACATTTCAAACTGGAAACTTTGAAATGGCGCTCAAAGAGATAATTTTCTATTATTTCTTTTTAACTATAGTTTCTTATTCGGCAAATGCTCCATAACTCCAAATTTTTGGTTTTGAGGTCGCCGATAAGAAATATGAGGTTGAAAATGACGGATCCAGTATAGGGGACGAAATTTTCAAAATGTTAACAGATTTTGTTCAAAATGGTCACTAAACCGTTTTTGGCCTCAACAAATATAATCTGAGATTAATGATTACGGATGTTAATTACTGGATGTTTTTAGCCGTCAAAAACATGGAGGTTGCCATAAATTATATTCCGTACAATATATGTCACATATTGCATTTTTCGCCGAAAATATCTGTGCATTTATTTAGCATATATGTCGCATATATTTATTTTCCGTGTGGAAATTACTTACAAACTAAAAATAACTGATTTTTCGGATTCTGTAAAACAAAACTGGATTTTAACAGTACTCTTGATAAGAAATTCGAGTTTGAAATATTGAGGTATTGATTTTTCAAAACTCTTTTCGTAGGAAATAAACTATTTTGTTGCTTAATATGGGCATGTACATTCATTTATTTATTAATGAGTAATCATATTCTTCAAATCCAGAATACTGTTTTTGTAAAAAAATCTGCAGAGGAATGAACGAATATTACGAAGAGATCAAATTTCACTTGAGCAGAACGGGTGGAAACCAGTTAGAAATTGCAAATTGTCGGAATATCTTGGTCATATAATATCGTATAAATTGGAAACTTACCGTTTGTTCTCAAATACTGGCTGAGCGTAACGTGTTGCGTTTATTGGAGATTTCAGACGAAGTAGAACAGCGTCAGATTTGTTCAATGCTTTAACGTCTACTACTTGGGAAATTTGCTCATGAGGTCCTATATGAGCATTGTGCGAAGGAGACATGCCCAATAAAGCTGTGGTATAGTTTTTGCTCAGGCTGAAAAAAATATTCACAAGATATAAACTAGAGGTACCAATTTGTATCCAATAAAATATAGTTTAAGGGGGTTCTAAAGTGGTCCGCCGGTAATGTAGGAAATTTCACTAAAAAACGTGAATTAAAGTAGACTGAATAACATTTTTAAAATTCGAGCTCTGTAAGGGCAATTCTATGTACTAGTTTCCTAGAAATTACCAAAGATATTAATTGAGAACTGAGCGAGAATTTTCGGAAATAAGTGATTTTTCTTTATTTCCGACTCTCGGTTAGTTCTCATTTAATTTCTTTGGCATTTTCTAAGATACTGCCTATAGTGATTAAAATTGCCCTTGCAGTGCCCGAATTTTGAAAAAACGATTCAATAATTTTTTATTTAAGGTTTGTAGTGAAGATTCCTTTCAACACATATGTTATAAAAACTGCAAAAGTTCAAGATGGCGGATCAAATATGGCGCCCAAACCTTTGTTAAGTACTTAAATTTTAACATAAATTTATGTACAGGAATTTATGGTGTTGCAGAAAAAATCCACGTTCAGAAGAATGTTGCCTATTTAACCCGATATGAATGGAAAAGTAAAAAAAGGAGGATTAAATTTTAGGCTTCAAGTTGCCATGTATAAATGTTTATTGTATAAATGGTAAACTTAGATTTTTGCAATGTTGATAAACTATCAGAATTCATAGCCGAAACATACGAAAATATTTCGTCCGTTTGGGATTTAATGAGTTTAGGATGACTGTCAATAAGGTCGTTTTTTTGAGCCCTCCTCGAATCGGTCAATAATGTTAAAAACAGTACCTCCTTGGTATGCCTGATAATCTTCTAGAGCCGTTTTTCCACATGTCAAATGAATATAGAAATAAATTAATAAGAAAAACAAATTCTCTGAAGAAAGATTAGTAATTTTTAATGACTTATTTTGTAACCTCGGTTACCATTCTTTTCCAAGAATGTTGGACTTATATAAGGATGAAAAGATATCAGAAAGTTTTCTTATTGTGGGCTTCTCTGATGAAAATTCAAAATGGCGAATCCAAAATTCGAAGAATTTCTTAAATTCAAACTGATTTGTTCTTAAATGTGCCGTAGGGATCGCTGATAATAAATTTTAAGTAAATTTTAAGATAATAAATTTTAAATTTTTCGTAAATTCAAAATGGCGGATCAAGTACGGGGCAATTTATAACAACTCAGATTTTTAAGAAGATATGGTGACCTGAGTTTAGTAAGCCAATCAAAATTACAAATCTTTTTTCAGAGAATAAAAATTTCATGTATTTTGTCATTTTTCATGTTATTCTTTTTCCGTTTTCCAAAATATTCAGCACTTTGTTTTACAAATTTTTTGAGTGAAGAATTTAGAGTTGATAGTTTAATTTTCAACAGTGTTTTTAGTTAATATTTTAGTTAATATTAATCATCGTGTACTAAAAAATGTAGGAGAGTTTTCGTTACTTAAATGTACACAGTATTTTTTAATATTAATTTAGAATTTCGTATTAATTCGGTCAAAACCCATCCAATTTTAACGTGACACAAAATGAAAGAAATCAACTTACTCGATGTCTTTACTGCATTCGACACTCCCTAGTAACAAGTCATTTTCCAAAAGTATAGCAGGACATTTGAATTTTCCGTTTGTGAATACAGCAGCTTCCCAAGGCCAGGAAAACGTACGATTGCCTGTTGCTGAATTAATTCTAATATGTTGATCCAGAGTACTAGTCAAAGTTGGTTCACAACTCACGTACAA
Source organism: Trichopria drosophilae (assembly GCA_030407085.1). Taxonomy (NCBI): domain Eukaryota; kingdom Metazoa; phylum Arthropoda; class Insecta; order Hymenoptera; family Diapriidae; genus Trichopria; species Trichopria drosophilae. The sequence goes on along the minus strand of CM059583.1, from coordinate 18,897,114 downwards.
TCCATTGCAAACAGGTTGTAATTGTGGATTCGGTGACCTGTATTTTGGTGGGTATTCGTAAGGTACCGTCATGTTTTTGGTTGCAGACTTTTCTTGCAGAGCGATATTTGGTACCAGAGTAGAATTAATTGATCTCAGGTATCTAGTAGATCAGAGAAGATATTTTTAAAATACTATTTCATACGCATACACTGTAAAAACGAGTGGGAAAATGTCATGGATAAGAGAAAAGCTCCCCAGTATCCTAAAATGGAATCATTTAACTCTAATTTTACCTACTCTGACGAAAAATAATGTTTCTATAATGGACAGGATTGCTTGCGGACTTAAAAGTTATTTTTACACCCTTAATATCAAAACTATATAGTGACTACGACTGAATGCATTGTTTTTCTCCGAGCATCTTTCAAGGCATCTTTCATGAGATAACAAAAGTGTCTTGATAAGAAGCTTAATTTTGTAGTGCATATGCACATGAAGATTTTTTTAATTTACCAATCATTTTAAAGTAATAGAAGAACTGACAACACAGCGACACAGCAAAATTTTCTTTAGGCTTGGGTGTCTCAGTATGTCTAGTATACGTTTTTAGGGTCTGAATCCGAAATCGGTTTAATCTCAGCACGTGAGGGTTTGATAACAATGAATAATTATTGTAAAATACTAGCTAGAAAATATAGTTGATTATGTTAAAATATTACTTGAATCCTAGGGCTTCACACCGTCTCTGACCAATCTCCTTTTGATTCGGATCATTATCCACCAACGGATTGTTATAGCATTCAGGATGCCAAATTCCATTGGTATAACGGGTCAAAACACCTTCTCTATTTAAATGCGGCCTTCCATTCAGATCCAAATTTACGCTCGCACCATTCGTCAGAGCAACTTTAAATAACAAAAATTAATAAATTAATTAATATGCATGCGATTTACATTCTTTAAAAAAAGTTTTAATATATTAAGTTACACAGATGATCGTACACTAATTTAAAGAGTCTTATTTAATGAGTTTTAATTTAGTATATGGAAATTTAGATGCCAAAAACGGAAGCTTCTTTAACAACATAGGCCATCGAAATGAAGCCAATCTTCATTCCCAGAAACTGGACTATAATTTTCCGAAGGTAAAAGTGCAAAAAACAATGTTTTCGTTTATATTTAGTAAGTTTTTCTGGCCCAGCAAATGCTTGTCAACAATTTCATAAGAACCAGATTAAAGAGCTATTCATCAATTTTTGTAATCATGTCATAGGAATTTTTTTTTAATTAGTTATCGAAGTTTTTATCTAACTATTATGTATTTTCGTTTGTTCCAATTTTAAGTTAGGATACCGAAAACCGCCGGAAAAATATACTCAGGTTTCTGCTGAATGCATGTTAATTTGGTTTTCGTCAAATTGAGAAAAAAAATTTATTCCCCCGCAAAAACTTACTGAAAATGGGCAAAAACTTGTTTTTTGCACTTTTAGGTTACGGTATCTCAAAATCTTGACGTGATAGAACAATTCTACGGTCAAATTTGTATTCAACGCAACGAAAACCTTCGGAAAAGTATACTTCGGTTTCTGTGTATAAATTTTGCTGGCCAGTGCAATTTTTCAATTTTTAGAAACATTCAATTCAGTAAACTCTATTTAAGAAACTATATCCATATTATTTAACATACTACTTCTTCAAATTTTTATTTTTGTAAAAAATTTAAAGCTATAATTTAAGTTCATAGTGCCGACAGAAATAAGTAAATGTGATTATTAAATTTTATATTCGAAAATCATAGTTACTTTTAAAACATTAAACTGAAGATTTAAGAATTGCATTGCAGGATTATCTTTTAGAAACGTGTTATCTCCTGGTATATTTACTACGTTAATTTTAAATAATTTATTCATTTATAGTATTCAATATTTGTTAAATCTATGGTTTTTAAATTATTTTCAATATAAAGAGGTATACAAATAGTTGTCAGCAATATACTTACTGCAGTCTCGTTCATCTTCGTTAAATCTGCAATCCGGTTTGAAATCACAGCGTTGATAAGACTGTATGCAGTATGCACTTAAAGGACAATAGAATTCTCCTTCTTTACATGGATCTGGAAAGCAGCATATTACATAATTAATTTGTACCACTTTTGACGTATAGTTTATGTCATTCATTTTATATATTATGTATATTTAATCTACAATTTCTGACGTCATCAGTCCATCAGACTTAAAAATTAAAAAGGGAGGATCCAATATGTCGCGTCGAAAATTGAAAACGCTAGCAAATCTTCGTAAAAGTCGATACTTAGGGGTTTCTGAATAAGGATTTGTCATCATTATTTGTTATTAATAAAATTCAAAATCGCGTGAAATAAATTGATAACAAACTTGGGCAATCCTACTCTAATTTTCAGGACCCTCCGGCATCATAAATATTAAAGGATGCGCAATAAATAAAAATGGATTTTTTATCCAATTAAGTCCACCACAGATGGCAATTAAGTAAGAAAGAAGTTCGGCAATTTACATGTACGTTTAATTATTGTTACTTATGTTTTCGAGGTCGCCGATTCCGAATCCGTATTAATTTTTTTAACATTTTAAATTACAAATTAAATATTGAATATACTTTGAAAACTTAAGTAATGTTTGTTCTTCGAAATTCGAATTGGTAGATTCAACGTTTGGAATTTTAAAAAACTTCATAAAAATCTATACTCCGGTTTTCTGTCATTACGCAGATTAGGAATATTTTGTTTGTATTTCGACGGTCAAAGTGGTGGATCCAATACGGCAGGCAAATTAAAAAAAAAAGATTGAACAACCTATATTTGAATAGTCCTACAAAGCGTACAAGATTTTTAGTGGCTTACTCAAATTTTTCAAATTTTGTACGCCATATTGATTCCTCTATTTTGATTTTTGAAAATTTAATATCAGATTCGGAATCTCGTGGATTTCCACGTACTTTTCTCAAATTTTAGAAATTTTGTCCGCCACGTAGGATTTGCCATTTTAAATTTAAAAAAACTGACATTGGATTCGGAATCAGCGAACTTGTTTTAAGTTTAAATAAAAGTACATTTGAATTATATATTTTAAAAATAATTAAATATAAATATTAACATTTCAACTTCTTCCAGCGTTATTTCCGATCCTGATTTTAATGAATTTGATACTTTATTTCATTAACGAGAGTAATATTTGCTTAAACCAACCATAGGAGCCAATACGTCAAGAAAATCATTCAAGTATTGAATAATATGATAATCAAAATATTGACAGCTATTTCTGCAATTAATAAAATGAGATACAAGATATAAAAACTATATAAGGCACACAAAAAATATATATAAAATTTGAATAAATTTTTATTTTTATATTTTCTTTTGCAGGTCATGAATGTAAGTGGATCAAAGAAAATATGCAGGAAAGTTATAGAACCGCGTACGTTCTCATATTATAGTTTGTGAAAATTCATTTATTTTATATATTGGACATTTTCTAATACACATGATCTGGAAATTCTTAAATCTGACCACTTTTATGTTGACCACTTTCTATTTAAATTAGCAAAGGACGTTATATTCTCTTTCTTGCATAATTGTTGGCCTAAATAATGTGCAGAAAGAAAACTTCTAAATTGGTCACAAATGAAAATTTTGGTATGGTTTTAGTCCAAAAATACTAAAATAACAATAAATAAATATTTTATTGAAATATTATATTTAAAAAATGATTACAAAAAATAAACGAAATGATAGAAAATTAACTTAAGAAAGTTGACTAAAGGAAAGGTTAAATCATGCAAGTAGAATTTTAGGAGTAAAACATTCAAAAAGCAATAAAAAGCCAACTTCTGAAATTACTTTTGAAACGTCACCTGGCAAAGAAAGTTTTTAAATATTTCAAAGCTAACGGAAATATTTAAACTCTACACTTTCTTTAAGCGGAGACCTACTCTTGTAAAGAAGGAAGTCATCATTGCTTTAATACGTGAGCACGTTCCGGTTCGCAAATTAACGAAATTAGTTAAACTTACTGCATCCGTCTTCGTCACTTCGATCTGGACAATCCACGTGGTTATCACAAATTGCGTCTGGATTCGAGTATGTCAAATAATCCTTGCACGTGCAATTTTCTTCGTCAGTAGCATCTTCGCAATCGAATTTATTATTGCAACGAGCTGTTATTGGTACCGTCTGTAACATGCTAAATGAAAAAATCAAATTATGTAAGTTTCTGGATGCTGCACAAAAGAAGTCAGTTGTGTTAAATAGTATTATTTGAAAATTTAATTCTGATGGAGAATATTTGATCACCAATTGCATTCATGGTGTTTATTTTGCATTATTGTCTTTTTCAGTGATCTGAATTTTAAAGCGTTTGAAATATGGTTTCACCAGGTAGTCAAGATAAAAAAGATAGGACTTCGACTTCGAATATACAAACTAAGATTATGTATATAGATAGAAGGACTAAAGTAACGTTTATCCAAGTGTCAGACGCTGATTTTTCTAAAATTTTCATACGTTGTTGATACGAATGAAATTTGTAACATAAATTAAGGTCAGTTGGAGGACACAGATTTTACCAAGATTAAATAAGAGAAGCATGGGTGTAATGGGAGGGCCAAAAACTTTCTTTACGTTTCCACCAACAAATATGAATCCTCTTCAGAAGGTTATCTTCTATGTCCAAAAGATGGATTGGAGCTACTATAAAGAAAGTTATAAAAACTCGATTGATGTTACACTGTGTATGGAATTTTCAACAATTGTCGTCTTAGATTTATATGTGAATTTAAAAATAGAATTTTTTTGAATAACTCACATTTAATGTTAAAAATCAACCTACTTTTGGCAATTAAACACCCGTTTCTTTTTCGGCGTTTGATCTGGAGGCATTGTATTTGCTTCTGGTGTCGGAATTGGTTCAGTTTCTCCTACAATTGACTGGATCGTAGTGGGTACATAACCTTCTTCGGACCTTTCTGTATTCGGTGGAGGTTGAGCCCAAATTCCATTATTTTCAAATATCGGTGTTTCTCCAGTGTTGATCTTCTCTGGCTCGGGTTGCGAGGACCGGAAGGAATCAAATGAACATCCAATTTCATCTTCTGCATCGAGACAATGCACTTTTCTGTCACATTTATAGGTGTGAGGCAAACACATTCCATCAGGTCCGTTACACCGGAAACTAGGACATGTTTGTAGTGGATCTATTGCCGGTTTTGGAACAGCTCCTCCTGAAGTGTACATGTTATTATTATTCTCTAGTAAAATTAGATGTTTTTAGTTAATTGTGGGGTGTGTCTTACTGGTGATTGAATTAATCCAATCAACGAAGTTGCCAACCTTGGCATATACGCCAGGTTCGTTCGGACGAGCACATCCTTCACCATGACTGACGATACCACCGACGTACCAGCCTTCTCCATTATTTGTTCTGTCAGTATATTTTGTAAATTAGTTATTAAAAAAATTTAGAGAATTGTTTTAAAACAGAGCCTCTAAAATTGATGGCTGTTTCACATATATTTCGCTTTCTGAACAACTTTAATTTGTAATAAACTGAGTGTTATTTAAATTTGACATTTTCCAAAATAAAACTCATATAAAAATTTCTTGTCCCAAACTACAATGTGTTCTTTTCCTTTTTATATACACATTTGGAATTATAAATGTTAGGTAGCTTAACAAATGCATACCTGCATAAAAGAGGACCACCACTATCTCCTTGACATGCATCTCTGCCTCCTTCTACGTATCCTGCACAAATAGCCGCATCATTTATGTCATCTTTGTGTTTGCATTTTGGTAAAACGGGCACTTCTACTTCTCGCAGATGATCAGCTAAAATCAACAGAATGACAACTTTTCAATATATACCTTAGTACTACGAAAGGAGGTTTTGGGAATTTGACTATTGGGCTTCTAATGAATGATTTGTTTATACAGCTGCCATTAATTAAAACAACCGTCGTGATCGTACTAAGAATAGTAAACGGTACTAACGATCAGGTCCATGCTCATGAATGGCTCCCCATCCTGTTGCGATGCAAATTGTATTGGGCTGTGGTTCATTTGCACGTGGAAGACAAGCTGGACGAACCCAGCGATTAAAAATCAACGGTTTATCAACGTGAACCAACGTCAAATCATTTTTCATGATCATATAGTCATATTGAGGATGAACGTGAACTACATCTACTTTTCTTCTCTGAGACATTGGTGAAAACGATGATCTTCTAAGTTGACCTGCTTGAATCTCATAGTAATGCCGATTGTAACTATAAAACAAAATGAAAATAGTTCCTTGATTAGCAATATTATTCAGAAACTGAAGAAATGATTACCGGGAAAAGAGACTTACTCGGTGAAACAGTGGGCAGCAGTTAAAATCCAAGATTCGTCAATAATGACACCTCCGCAGTGGAAGTAACCGTTTTTGTAAATCACGACAACGTAAGGCCAGGCTTTGGGCAAACTGGCTTTACCACCTACAACTCGTAATTGTGAACCTACGATGGGATTACCGTTTCTGACGTCATTTTGTCTAACTCGACGAGAGTGAAATTGGAAATTACTGGCATATTGCTGGAAGTCCTTGTAATTGTCATCTATTCTGGTACCACATGACATTGCTGGACATTCCGCGAATAATTGATTAGGACACTCGTTCACCAGCCTAACTACACCATTATCATCTTCAACAATAAATGGTCCTATTGTTTCACTATTCCTTGTCGATGTCAGTATCGGTACTTTATTTCTGAATGACAAAAAGTAACATTATTAACAATTCTGTGATCAAGATAGAATATGTAATCACATAGTCAAGTAGAAAATCATTAATAATATAGCTTTCTACTTCATGTTGAAATAACGTGAAAATTATATATAACAAATTGGGTTGCAATTTTATATTATGATAGTAGAAAAAAAAACTAGATAGAGAAGCAGAAATTCCAGACCTTGCATCAGTACCAATTTCGGCGGCGCATGCATCTTGTATCGCCGTCAATGAATGGCTGCACACTGGGTACCATTTACCTTTCCAATTTCTATGCAGATATCCTTTGCTGTGTCCAACCATTTGTGGCTTAAAATAAAGAGGATGATGGAAATTAATTTATTAGACTTGTTAATATTATTGGTTATTTCTCGGTATTAATGTTAATATTTTTGTAGTAAAATTTATATCAGGTATATTTTTCACTTCGGATTTGGTGTAAATTGTAAGTGGAGTCCAAAATTCTTGGATTTCCCTCAAGGCGTTATATCTTATGAATTTCTTTTTTAAGTTTCAGTAGATTCTATACTTAAGTTTCAATTTGAGTTTTGGTAAACATTGGTAGGTCATGGCTAAATATTAACCCTCCCGAGCACGAATTTTTCTTTTCCCATATGGAAACAATGTAGTTTGGACGAGCATACTCGTCCTTGTATACAGGAGGGTTAAAGAACAAATTACAGGGTCTATAATTAATTACAATTAGTAAAAGAACTTCACCATTAAAAAAAGTATATGGGCATATTTCTGAACTTTTCATTTTTATTGGGCTGGGTGGTAATAAATTTTATACGATAGCTCGATAGAACGTTAGTATAATTACTTTTTTAACGTATGGCAAATTACGTTATTAAAAGTATGTGAGTGTCTTAAAAGCTTAAAGTGTTTTTCTTAAACTGCTTAAACTGCTTAAAATGTTTAATGTGTTTTTCGATTTCAAGGACACGAATTTGGAAAAGTATTTAACTGCTCTGACTGAATCTTCCAGGGATTGTTCAGAACATGTGTAGTTTTAGCTTTCCGCCGTTTTTTTTAGACAATTTTGGGAGGAAAAGCCTGTCAATTTTTGTTATGCCCAAAACGTTTTTTCCTAGATGCGTCTATAGCCACTAATATATATTTATGTACGTCTTTTTGGTGCGTAAAGTAAGCTTTACGCACTCGATTATACTTTACGCACGAAAATGCCGTACGTAAACAATATTTCGGCACACGTGTGTGTGTGTGTAAAGTTCTTTACGCATACGCACTTGTATCGAAAACTACTATTTAACATACTTTTTTATTTGTTGTTTCACAGAATTTTAACTGGAGATGTCGTTTCTGCAACTTTTTTCCGTCAACAAATTTTGAATAATAATGTGTGATTAATTTGCTTCGATTTCATACATTTTACTATTGAAAAAAAAACTTGAAGCTATTTCAAATGGACTTTTTAAAGTTGCCTTATATAATCTCAAAAACTCCGCAGATGAGCAGATAGAAAAATATTACAAGTATGATTGAAAAATGGTCTATTCCTAGAAAATATTAAATAAAAGGTTACTTCTTCCATTCTTGTAGGAATAATTCAATGAAAGCGTTCCGTTATCCTACAAAATCAGTTAAAATAAAAAATTTTTAAAATATACTGGTAGGCATATCTAAATTCAGCTGTACAAAAAATACGAAAAATATTAATTTTGATTTATAAAAATATAATATAATTTAATAAATGCCACAAAAATGAAAAAACAGCAGATTATAAAAAACATCGAGAATGCTACCATTTTTTGTTGAAAAATAGTGTTTTAAATACCGAAAATTGAACATTTGTATACTAATTTTAACGAATTTTGAGGTTAATTTTAAGGTTATGTTTTTATAATAAATGGTAATCATCTGTAACCAATGTCATTTCTACTTTTTTCAGGACATTGTTTCAAAGTAGGATACATATAATAATAACATATTATTAAACATACTAAAAAAATAACAAAAACAATTATTTAAAAAAAAATTATAAATTAAAAAGCGGCTTTTTATATATTTGAAATATTGTAAAGAAAATTAAGCATTCTACAGATCTAATGTCTAACATTAGGAATAATATATTTCAAAAGCATATCAAATGTTATTCATGAAAATTTTGCCTTGAAAAAGAGAAACCTTAAATAAATAATCATTTTAGTTAAAATACTTACATTCCATTGCGAATCTTTGACCATAGAAAGCAAGTTGCAATCCTTTTCATCATTTCCATTAGAGCAATCTTCATTTCCGTCACATCTCTGTTCTGATGTGTAGCACAAATTTTGCCCTGAATAACCACTCCAATCGCCGCAACTGTATGACTCCGGAGGGCAGCCTAGATTACATTATTTCTCTATTAATTAAATATATTATTCATATACCAATAACACTAGTCAAAAGAAATATCATTTTTTTAACTTCATTTCGTAATATTTATTTTAGAAAGAAAAAATTGGCATTTAACATCTACCTTCGTTCATAAAATTGAAATTTATATTTTTTAATTTTTTTGTTTAAATTGGGTGTCAATAACCTGCCAGCGAATATAAACTTGAAATCTACTTTTCGGACAAACGAAGGGTTAGTATTTTTATTCTAACTAAGATGTACGTATTCGAATTCATGAAATTTAAAATTGGTAGTTTCGTACTCTACCGAACGATCCATAAACTATATTTTTTATTACTAATCATGTTACGATCGCATTGCATTGAAACGATATTTCTCAATTTAAAGTCGTTTATTGTACTTTGAATTCGATGTCGACATTTGGTATTTGCGATTCATCCATCCGAATTTCAAATCTTTCGCGCTGTGAACCTTTTCACATACTTTTTATTCATCAGAGGCCAACAAAGAAAGTCGCAAATCGTAATTCCATTTTGAAATTTTTCTTAAATCTGTCGATCTGATTTCTCAAGCTCAGATCCAATAGACTACTGAAAGATAAATCATGACGGTCTTACACCAATTCATCCTTCAGAATTATTGATTGTCCTAAACATCTCATTTCCTTACAAAATTTGTATTTATAATAAAATAATGTTTAAGTCTAACGTTAAACATGAGCATTAAAATGAATATTATTGAGACATACCCAAAATAGAAAATGGATTTGGATAAAATGGGATCGATAAGTATAAAAAAAAATATATAAACAGAAAATGCTCTGATAAACAAGCATTTCCTCAATTACCGTCTTTCCTTCTTTGATGAAATAGATAAAAAAGATAACAAAATTGACATCGAGTGCTTTTGACCTAGGCTTTATTGAATGTCACAGCGTTGACCATGGTTGTAATTCCAATTCGAAGATTAGTATCTCTGCATGGAAGGAATAAAAATTAATATGGAACATTATTGCTGTGAATACCAGACGCTTCCCACACCCATCTAAAATCCTACATATTGCTAGAAGCAATATAATTGGCGTTATATACGTAAAACGTGTTCTGCTACATCGCGTTTGCCGTATGGAGGTGCATACTAAATTTGCCGTTAGGCAAAGTCATTTAATATTCAAGGTCAGGTAAGGGTCATTCGATCCTCAGCTAGGGGACTTCTGTATTACATGGCATTCTGGTAGAAATTCAATACTTCGATGTCCCCGGTAGTTTCCGCAAAAATGAAGTTCCTTATTACAATTTTGAAACCTGCATATAAATGAGTATATTGACGCGTGAGTGTACGTTTGTGAATTAACCTGGATGATGATGTGTTAATCGCAGATAATAAATTTATAAAACAATTACTATATAATTTAAAATACAAATACAAGACTTCAGACCAATAATTAGCAACTTCAAAATCTCAATTGTTATGAAGATTCAAATATTTTTTGTTTTAATTTGTCCGCCATATTGAATTAGCGATTCAAAATTGTGAACTTTTTAAAATTTATTATACCTATCTAAACAAATATTGATGTTGTAACTTCACAATCACAGAGTTAGGCCGGCCCTAAAAATCCTTAGATAGCAATTCTATGAAAATTTATTAATTTTTGAAAAATTCGTAAGCCATATTGAATCCGTCTTTATTGTATTTTGAAATTGTAACATTAGAATTGTTATCAACGACCCCACCAACCTTCACATAGTAAATTCCACGATATTTAAATTATTTTTTAAAACTTAGGCCTCTGTATTGAATCCGTCATATGCGAAGAGAAAATTATTATTTTTTTTTAATTTTACCATTCTAGATGGCTATTTTGGGATAGCTTCAGAGAATGTGAGAAATGTCCATTGTTTCTTAAAATAATGACTACATGTTCTTGAATTTTTACACTCCCCAGACAGCAAAAATAACAAAATTCTAGTAATTTTTACTAGAAATAATGGTCATTTTCCCCATTCTAGATGTCTGTCCTCAAATTACCATTTGGAAAGATAACACTTGTTATTGTAACAAAAAGTTGAAAGAATCATATTAAGAACTCCGAATGACTTCATTCTATAGGCTTTAATAAAAATTTGATGAAGTTAGAAAGGCGAAAAATAAAATATGACAAGACAACTCATAAAGTTTTAAAAAAGTTACATTTTATGATATCTTGGCTTTAATAAGATTTTGGTTACTTGCATTAGTAAATATCAAACCACATTTTAAAATTGTTATTTTTCATTATGAAAATAGTATCTCAAAACTTCTGGTAATATAAATTCCTTGCTTTTAATAATGTTTTTTACTATATTAATTTACAGAATTACTTACTGTGATACTTTTCTCTTTTGGAGGTGACAGGAATGAATACTTAAAAGTCAACACATACTACTAAAAAAAATAATACTGAAATTTATAAGTACCCAAGAAAAATACATATAAATTAAAGATACCAACTTATATCTCTTGAATAGTTCGTGACTACAAATAAATTATTTAATCCTATTCTATAAGAGCTATTCATTACTCATGCATTTATTTCTTTTTCTTGTCGTTTCTATAAAAATATGCGATTTAAAATGTGTAAACTTTATAGTATTTTGTTTTGTAGTGGTCGACGCATAAAGTTTATTGAACACGTATTGTTAGAATAGTAAAGGCAAGAGAGTAAAATCATACGGCAAATGAAATATGTGTGACTATGAGAATCATAAAACAAAACGTGACAAAAATTTCAACAGTAGTGATGAGAGGTCATGAAATAATGAAATATATGCAGACAAATATATACGAATAAACATGCTGAAACTACTTTTGGGACGTACCAAAATGTATAAATTATTGATAATCAATTTACTTTACTGCCCTGAAATATATATTAATCGTGTAGATATTGAAGTAAATATGCGTTGCTCAGTACACCTGATATAAACCCTTTGCAGTATACATTTTTCTTTACACGGAAAACATCCCAAATTTGTTACTCGAGAGTTTATGGGGGTGTTGATTACTAATCTGAACTCGGCGTTTGAAAATTGAATATCCTTGATCAAAATATAAAAAATCCCTTGATTCAGATAAAACTGGGTCAACAAGGTTTTGCTGTTGGAAAGTTGCGGGTCATCTCCAAAGTAAATTGGTAAACAAAATTAGAATTAGTAGTCAGATTGGACTTATCAAGTCAAGTTGACGTTTTGAACTAAAAGAGTTGTCATTTTTTAAGTTTATGTACACGATGTGACACATTTTTATTACTATTTGCATCATTTAGTACTGCCAGCGTTTAAAATGAGATCTTAGTCGGTAATCTTCCATTTTTTTCTCACAAAGTTCAGGCTCACGTTAGGAGTATTCGCATTACTCGTTATTTTGAACTCGCCATCTTGGAAATTGGCGATATAAATTTTAGGACTTTATCCAATTGTACTCAGCGAATCCACAAAAGCTTGGTAAGTACTTCATATATACCCTTTCAGCAGCAATTGCTAAGCCAAAACGTTACTGGGATAAATGTCATAATTTAATTTAAAATTAATAACTTTGTGAAAACAAAATCTTAGCTGATCGACTAATAGCTCATTTTTACAGCGAAAACATTGTAGTTTTCGAGTACATAACCTCAAATATCACAATATCCTAACCTGATGGGTTGATTCTCACCTTAGATTCGGATTCCACTTATAAAATTGTCCACATCTTCCTGACAACATCAAAGACCTGCTTTTTTGTAGACCTTGGTCTAGTATTAAAGAAAGTGATTATCACTTATTACTTACAAATAGAAGAAGTTACAATTTTAGAAACTTTCCCTTTAATACCGTACGTCCAAAGTTATTTCAAGGTAGAAATGATCTTATATTTAATTTCCTTATTTATGAAAAAATGTTACAAGAACATTGTATTTATCCTTATAATCATTTATACGTTTGTATAATTTAAAAGATTTAATTCTTCGAATTTTGCTAATTTTTTGCGAGTCGTATAATCTCAAAATAGGGCCAGATAAAAATGAATGAAAATTTTAGGTAACGTTTTTATACCCTATTTTTGAAAGTACTCTTTTAAATAATATCGAAACTTGAGAAAACGCAACAAATCAAGTAATCAATCGTCAAGCTGAATCGACTGAATTTCGAGAAAAAGAAAATTAATGTGACGATTTATTTTTGGTGTGATATGTATAAATTTTTGACATTTGTATCAGGTCTTTACTAGGCATTTAATGTTGTTTACAAACGTATAAATGATTATAAGGATAAATACAATGTTCTTGTAACATTTTTTCATAAATAAGGAAATGAAATATAAGATCATTTCTACCTCGAAATAACTTTGGACGTACGGTATTAAAGGGAAAGTTTCTAAAATTGTAACTTCTTCTATTTGTAAGTAATAAGTGATAATCACTTTCTGTAATATTAGACCAAGGTTCAAGGATCAAGCAGGTCTTTGATGTCGTCAGAAAAATGTGGACTATTTTGTACGCGGAATCTGAATCCAAGGTCAGAATCGACCCATTACATAAGGATATTGTGATATTTGAGGTTATGTACTCGAAAACTACAATGTTTTCGCTGTAAAAATGAGCTATTAGTCGATTTGATATGATTTTACACATTTTAAATGCGTTTTTTGCCTATTCTTTCCCAGTCTTTACTATGACACTGGTTTTTGAAATAAAATGATGCTCCACTCGAATTGCGGACAAAAATGTTTTTTGCGTTTTTTTGCCATTACCATAAATGGAGCATATTACATTTGGGTAACTCAAAGTATTATTTTTTATGTATTTTTCCTCACTGTTTATTAATTTTGGCCAATGTTTTTATTAGTTGTTTGCTGTTTTTAATGGAATATATGTTTTTCACGCTCGCTTTGCGATATGGATAATAGTTTTCGAGAACAAATAGTGCCAGTCGAATTTTTGCGAAAAACTGTGTTTTTGTGATTTTTATGAAGTATATTATATATGGGTCTCTCAAAGTAGCACTTTTTCCTATTTGTTGAGTATAATAGGAAGCTGAAGACAGATTTCCGGATTTTTGACTTCCCAGTATATGTGGCAAAAACTGATTTTGTTTATATTTCAGTTACACCATTTTTGATAAATTAGAAAAAAATACCAAATATTATTTTGTTTTACGTTTCATTCTTAATACTTTGTAATGCTTTCAGTATGATGACCGTTAAGAACAAGAAATATTTTCCATTTATTTACATATAACGGTCGAGAAATTTCAATATTTGATAATTTTATCCTGCAGGAGTGTATATTTACTGCAGGTATTTGTCGCTATATATGCATCTTAATAATTATAGTAATATTTAAAAGAGAATACTTACCAAAACAGCCGAGTTCATCTTCACCATGCGGACAATCGATGTAACCGTCGCAAAGACGACGCTTTCCAATCCGATCTTTGCACGTGCATTTGGTTTCGTCGCTGGCATCTCGACAATCGATTTTACTATCGCACCATTTCAATTTTGGAATGCAATTGCTGCCATCGTTGCATCGGAATGAATTCGGAGGACAGTGTGGCGTGATTCCTAAATTACAGTGGAATTCATTTTTATTTCATTCTTATTCTGAGAAATAGTAAGAGCCTTTCAATATATATTTTTAAAAATTTGGTTAACAAATATCAGTAAAAAGGAATCAGCTAAATTTAATGAAAGGTGAATTAATAATGTTACCTGGGAAAGCTCGAGAAATCCAATCTGGCACTGCATTACGTCCTGGACTTTCATCCATACCAGATTTCTCCGAGGATCGAGGTGTTTCAGAACCCACCACAGATGGAAACTGGTAAACTGGAATACAATATGGCACCATGGGTGAATTTGGAGATTGTGCAGAATTGGGAAGAGGATTTGGAGGATATGCATATTCTTGAGCTGGGGGAGGAGCATATCCTTGAGTAGTAGGTGACGCATATTGTGGTAAATTCATTGGTTGTGAATATGTTTGTGGTCCAGGTGCTACGTAACCAGGACTTGCAACAGGCGACGGTTGTATATAATTTTGAACAACTGTTGGTGCTGCTCCTGACGGATACACATACTTAGGTTGTTGTTGCTGGAATGCTGGCCCCACAACTAGAAAAATAAAAAAACAATTAAATGCATACGAGAAAATTTATAGAAGTAAACGATAAGTAAACATCGTTTTCCTTTCAACTGATTGTGATAATCTAAATGAATCTCAAGTGAATGGTCATGTTACCTTGTTGTGGAGGTGGTGCATATTGTATTTCCTGTGGGGGAAACGTCTTAACGCGTTCCGGAAGTCTACAAACATAACCGGGCTGATAAGGCGCCATTGGTGGCCTATATGTCAGTTGTTGGCTAGTCTTCATAGTCTCTTCCGTTGGAGTTATAATGGCACTTTCTTCAAAATTACCAGAGGCTTGAAAGATTGGGTTTACTGGCATTCGAGCCTTCTCAATCCCATCCGCCTTACTCCTAATGTAATCCGTGACGTATTCTTCAATAGCTTTCATCGTAGTTTGTGCTGTTTCCATGGGATATTGAGCATTTACCAAGCCCGGTTGTTGTTGTTGTTGGAATTGTTTATAATTTGTTGACCCCCATATTGGATTCCAAGTGGAGTCCTGAAAACGAGGCTTTGTCGCGTCGTTTTCAGGTAGCGGATAATTTTGGATCTCGTTCAATTGTGGATTTGCCGAATTGCCTAAGGCCTCAAAAACTTGCCTCCAATTTTGGACCGGTGGGGGTGTAACAGGTTGTGGTGTTGTGGTCTCCGGAGCGGCTTCTTGTTTCGATCCAGTGAAGCCGCAATTGGAACATGCATTCAATATGCTAAACATTTCTGGTGTATTTATCTTATCCAGTGGCTGATTGAACAGAGACGAACAGTGCTGTTCAAAATATTGAGTGCAATAAGCCGCCTTTACGCCAGGGACCTGACGTTTCACTCGATTTGATAGTATACTGGATTCCAGGTGATCTATTGTTTCTAACTGCTGAAGTGATTCACCGATAAAATATAAAGAATCATCTGTAGACGTGGTCCATTCTTCTGCTTCTGAAGACGGTTGTTCAGAACCCAAGGAATAGGAATTGAACGTCGAGACAGCCATGATACCTTCTTTTCCATCTGTTGTATACTTTGTGTAGTATTTTACGACGCTTCCAACTGCAAATGCTTACATTTTATTAAAAACTACAATTGTGTGCCTACCGTGCCAGTTATGTTGCTTAGTCAAATTTTAATTATGTCATGATATAATATGTATTTTGGTAACTATTAAGCCGCGATTTTAAATAGTTTTATAACTGATCATTGATCAGGTTTCACTTACGATCAACTTTTAAAGAATACCATAATGAATGTTGGATCATGATCTGGTACTAATCAAGCGGATTGGAAAAGCCTTATTACTGATCGAAAACTGTTGTTTTTTTAATATCATTTCAGCAACGTCTTATGGTTATTTTAAGCTGTAAATGGAAATAATCCGTAGAGTAAGTAAACAATATATAAATTATGTTAACAAATTGGCGTTGTATGTCTTTGAGAGCAGGAACATATTAATTAAGGGCAGGGTTCCGCTACATTTAAGATCAACGTGTAAACAATCAACAAAATAAATTTTAGAATAATTTAATGGTCATTAAATGATGCGTGTCAAAACATTTTTTAATCTTAAAAAAATTGTATTTTTCGCATTTTTTCTTATTTCTTTACAAAATATATTTTGATATCCAAAACAAAAATTAGCGACTGAAATTTGATGTTTTTTGTGGAATTTTCTTTAACAAAAAATCTAATGTATTTTTTCTCATAAATGTGGTTACATCCATTATTTTTATTGCACATTTCTACATAAAATATTCTACCCGGTTGTTGAAAAAATTTCCCATTTCTTGGGACGTGATAAAAACTGATAAGTCGTAGACAATATATTTTGATATCATAGATATGGTTTTATTGATACTTTCAAATGAAATGTTTGAAACATTTACACATGTACATACATTCACATTTCTTACTATCAAAATAAAAATGACTAAAAATTATCTTTTTCAGTACAATCCTCTCGGCTTGTATGTAACACCTTAAATTTTTTTATGGATTGTTTTATATTTTTTTTTAATATTTCTTACTTTGATTTTTAAGTTTCTAAAATAATGACAACGTTACGTAAAACGTACGTGATACTTCACCGCTGAAAATTCAATATTCGTTTGGGCCCTCTTTAGAATATATTTCTACAATAACAAAAAAAAGTAAATAACTTGCAAAACAAATTAGATAACAATACAAAAATGTCTGAAGAAAGAAACAAATTTAAATTAAGAACGTTAAACTTAGCACATATATGATGTGAAATTGAACTTTGAAATGAGACGTCTTTTTCAAAATAAAATTTTCTAAGTTTAAAGATTAACAATTTTTTAAATTAAAATAATTTGAGAATATGAAAATATTATTTTTTGTTATATAGAATTTGAAAAAAGAAAAACGAACTATTTTCTAGTCGAAAATTAATGAAACCATTTTTATCGATTAAAATAAGAAAAAACCCATTGAAGCTTCAATCTACATTAGTATAAAGTCACATTATGAAAATAAAATTAGTTACTTTGGCGACATAATTCACATTTTCCAACATTTTCATACATGTGGTTTACAGATTCGAGGTTGAAACTATTGTTGAATATTTATGTTAAGTGAGGGTATATAATCTGGTAAAAAACATTTAAACTTTATTAACTGTCTTTTTATTTCATTTAATAAAAAAATCTTGCAATTACTTTCTTTTGATTAGATTTGATTTAGAAGCTAGACTCTTCTATCATAATCGAAAATATGTGAAGTGTCAATTTGATGTTTTGTTAATCCCAAATATTATTTTTGGGTTCTCTTAAACGACTCTTTCATAGTCTAGAGATGTTTAACCAATATACATAATATATCTAAACGAGACAATATTATAATTAGGCATTGAGTATTATTTTAAAAGTCGATTCAATTTTCAAGTAACTAGCCAAGACAAAGAAAAAACATTTTTTTTTAGTATTCTTAGTAATTGCATATACTCCGACTTATTGCCGTGTAACTTGGTTGTAAATCTCCCCAGAAAAAAGGTAATCAAACACTATTAAATAAATTTTACTATAACGGCCATATTTTTTATATTGTAAATAATGCCAACTACTTACGCTAGTTTTGGGGATAATTTTATTCGCTTCATTCATTCTAATCATTTCGGGATTAGATTTCTAACACCAAATATCCAATTAAAATTTAAAAAATACATGAAAAAATTCTTGGAATAAAAAATATACGCAATAACCGAAGGATATATTTCTTCCCTCTACAGATTATTTTGATTTATGACTTAAAAAACCATAAGATATTGCTGAAATTAAATCAGAAAAAACGGAAGTGGGGGGACCTATGATTAAATTCAATCGTAGCTCACCGTAGTCGGTTTTTTTTACGTGTAATTTTTTTCGATTTGTAGACTTTTTTACCAACTGCATCAAAACTTAACTTTCAAGCAGCGTCAACAGATATTTGCTTAGAAAAACAAAAAATAAACGCCAAAAAATAAAAAATTTATTTGTTTAATGTAAATGTATCAAAGTGTAAGTACCTATTATTAACAGAATCGATAATAATAAATAATAAATAAACATTTAACTGAATATTTATTTTGATATTAAAAAAAATAATATGAAATTAAAAAATTCTTCAAAACTTACAATTGTTATTAAATGTTTAAGTGCTTTTGCTGTTATGATATTTAATAACGAAATTTTTTTATAATATAACATTATTTCAAATCATATCTATTGATAAATAATCAAGAAAATCTAACCTGGTTGCTCAGCCGTAATAATTAAAACTACGAAAATGCATGCTGCTAAGGTAACGAAGAGCACAGCAATATTTTTGTAATGAAGAAGTTTTTTTCGCCATTCTAGCATTTTCCACTTTTGTAACTGATCGCATGGTGTTTTCAGCAACTCGTCAGTTTCTGGTAATTGAGATTAAAAAAATGTCATTGGCCTTTGGGTTTGAACTTGATGATGAAAAATTTTATAAATTTATTTGCCACTTTACCACATTGTAACCTTGTCGAACATTCAATTCTCTCTCGGTCCTCAACTTGGTTGTTTTTTATTTTGGGGCTAACAATCTCCGGCTTCATCATTCTTAAAGAAAGCTATAATTATACAAAAAAAATTTACCAATATTTTCAAGGGAATATTAACTAGAATAAAAGATAATCAAGATTTCTTACTGCTGATACTTTTCAGATGAAACACTTGATTTCAGCGTAATGAAGAACACATTTTTTGGTATTATAAACTACAAACTTGAGTTATCGAAATAAATGTCAGTCTTGAATCAGTGTCAAACTTTCTATCAAGTTGAACTTTAAAGTTTTAGACCGAACCACTGGTAAGTCGAGCCGAAGTTACGCTTCCGGCGTCCTGTCGGGAAATAATGAACCGTGAATGTGGAACAAAGCACGACGATCGAAAATTGCAACTATCAGCTATAAAATATGAAAGACAATGATTTCATCATTCTAGTATATTGTGTTTTCGATACCTGACATCGAAGCACGCATCGCACGCGTTGTAATTCACACGATACAAAAGTGCAAATGCAGTGTCACTGAACTACAATATTTAATTACGAAATTCTGCATTCCTTTAGAGGTTCAACGTTTGAATTAAGTGACATTTTATGGAGAAATCGATACATTTTCCTCCAATTCCTTTCGTATTTTTGGTATATTTGGTAAATGGGTCGGAAAAAATTCTTATATTTTTTGAAGAAATTACGTTTGATAGTACTTGTGTTATTGAAATGCATTGGACATTTTTCAGGTCTGAACGTGTCCTTTATGCTTTAAACGATTTCTGTGTATTTTAATCTTATTTAATACAAAATTGTGTTTTACATATAATGCATTTTGCTTTACTTTTATTGCTGACGTGCGCCAACTAATCGGAATATTCAGACACAGTTAAAAACTTTTTTAGAACTGGGAATTTCTAATGCGACGTTTTTTGTCGTCATCTTACTTAGTTTACTTTCGCTGATTACGAAGGATATGAGCAATATGCAAGGTCAAACTGATCGCTACAATACTTAGTTACTCAAAATACACACCAAACACTACTTTGTTAATTGCTTTTATCGTATCACACCATAATATCAGAAGACCGCGTTCTGGTTTTAAATGGTCCCAACTATGTCCCACGAGTGGCAAGGTTACATTATTCATTTACCCACTTGACAATATATGCTACAATACTATTAGCAATTCGAACAGCTAATGTGATGCATCTGGTGGAAGAGATTAAACTAATGCCCGACTCCTTTGGGGATGTTCGATGCCTGGCAAACTTCTTTGTACAGTATGTCAAATTCTTACTTTCTGTATGTACAAAATTGCAGTGCCTCATTGTAAATAATACCAAGTTGAGAAAATCTTTTTTCTCTTGTAGAAAAAAATAACTTGAACTCTTTATGCAACATCTTTGTGATACGATTTTTGCATTACCGCAGATTAAAATACCAAAAACTGACATTGTCAACAAGAAAATTCTTTCTTATCCATCACTTATCTTTTTTATTACGTAACTTTTTTGAAATATAGTCGGAAAACAATGATTACAATATAGTTTTTGAATACTAACTTGTAATAAAAGCTCATTTCTAAATATATTCAGATATGGATGTAGAGAAATCTTTTTGCCTAAAATTGTAGCATTAACCCATTAACGCCAGGAAGGAGACTTTACGCTTCAATTTCAATTAAGTATTTCGTATATAAATCAAACATCAAAAAAATTGAAAAGTATGTATCGTACTATTTTCAAGGTTGCACTTTGCAATGGCGTTATCAAAATTCAGCTATCGTAACTAGAAAATTTAATATAGCGATTTAAATGTTACAAAAACGCAAAAAATCGGTTATACTTTTGAATAAAACATTTTTTTTTCTCGTCGAAAGAGTATTTTCGTTCACAAAATGCATTCACTAAAGGTGAAGAAAATAGTTATAGTATTAAGATATATTTTTAAAATATTAACAAAATAACAACGAGATCACTAAATGGCGATGGCAGTGCGTAATTTTTTGTTAAAAGTTAACAATTTTTTTCATGAAAACTACAAAATTTAGAAAAAATTTTCTAGGAATAAAAATGTCTTGAAATATATGGAAGAGTATGCCCCAAATTTTTTGAGAATATATTGATATTATTTTTTATTTTTTAAATTTTCGGAGAAATGAAATTTAAACAAAAAACTCGTTTAAAAAATCGGAAAATTTGAGTGCATTCTTTGACGAATTCTAAGATAATTTTGTTCTAAAGAAATTTTGTCTAAAGTCTATAGTTTTTGACAAAAGAAATTATTATTCTTGAAATCTAGAAATTATTCATAATTTTGTGTCTCAAAAACTATAACCTTTAGAGAAAATCCCCTTAGAACAGAAATATTTTAGAATTAGTCAAAGATTACTCTGAATTTTTTAAAATTTTTTAAATGACTTTTTTCACAATTTCGATTTTCTTAATGTTCGAAAAATAACAAATTGTATCAACATATTCTGAAAAAGATTGAGAATATTCTTTGACACATTCTAAGAAACGGTTGTTCTCATAACATTTTTTGTAGACTGCAGTTTTCATGAAAAAAATTTGTTAAGATTTAAAAAGGAAAATTCTCACTGCGGTCGCTATTTTGTGATCATGATGTTAGTTTTTTAATATTTAAAAAATATATTTTAATACTACAACTATTTTCTTCGCCTTTAGCGAAAGAATTTTATGCCGGCAAATACTCTTTCTATGAGCAAAAATGATTTATAAAAACGTATACCCGATTATTTGCGTTTTTTTTTACATTTAAATCGGCATATTTAATTTTGTAATTAAGCTGAATTTTGACAATTCCATTGGAATGATCGATCTCGAAAATAACAAGACACATACATTTAAATTTTCTTGAACTTTAATTTTCATATGAAATACTTGATTGAAATTGAATTAGGAATGTGTCCTTCCCGGTGTTAATGGGTTAAAGGAATATTCAACCAATTAAAATAAAAACCTTAATATACAAGAGTATGCACTATTATTATTATTGTTACAAAAAATCAAAATAAATAAAAATACTAGTAAATTCTAACTTTGCCACAAAGTAATTATGAACATACGAGCTTATAAAGACATCTAAGAAAAATATTGACTTTCTTTAACTTTAAATTGACTTCCGAAGTGTATGTGAAGTTATAAGCTTGTTGGCGTCGCTAATGTTTGTTTTATCGCAGGGACAGGCTCGGGTTCTTGCCAAACGCCTCTTCAACATAGCGGATTAATGGGATGCACTTTGGCACACGTGAACCTATTTTGCTGTGACGTCGACCAGCTATGGGATATCACAAAAATAGACAATTTAGTGTCGAGTCAATTTATGATACGATGTGTAAACGGATCTAGAATTCTCTTTCCGTTTGGAAAAATTAGTCCATATTTCTTTTTTTTTCTTCATAGTAGTCCATTACTTGAAATTATGATGCACATTCGGTATAAATGGTAACAATAATGCAATTTGTGTGTATATTTTAATGGTTATGAAAATTCCATAACTGATTTGTTATTACGAATTAATTATTATTTTTTATACTGTCTTAATCTGAATTAACTACCAATAAGAAAAGAAAAGTGAATTCACCAAATGAATCAGTAATCATTTTTGATATTAAAAAGTTAAAACCTATAAATTTATTACTAATTCTACAAACTACTAAACTAAAAAAGTCAAAATCTACTTGTAGATTAGTTGAATTTTACTAATGAATTAGTATTTTCGTACTATTTGCCAGTAAAAAATTTACTAATTGATGGTAACCCACTTTTCGCTGTATATAAGTAGTTTTTGATTGATTCAAGTTTAGAGAGTAAATTTAACCTTTGCAAATTCTTTATATCTATTAATTTTATCACACCAAAATATACGTTTACTAACTAGGATTTCAATAATTATTAGGTATTAAATGTATGTAATGACCACAAGATAATATCAACAGATAATCATTTTAAATCTTCACACAAAATGTACCATTTAATTGAGCACGTAAATCCACTTACTATGTAGTTCTTTTGACGAAATTTTCAAACCTGTCATATTAGGTCCATAATACATGATTTTTTTATTTATTTGATACTCGCTATCAAATTTTTCGAAATTCTTTTGGAGTTTGGAAGATATGAGGAAAAGAAAAACATATGGTTTTTATTCTAGATATCTCTTGAGCATATTTTGGTTTACGTAAATTCGAGACATATTTATAGTACATTTTTATTTATTTAATAACAAAATATTTTTATTAATTAATTTCTTTAAATAATAGTCTACATGAGCTAACTAGTAACATCCTTCAAAGAGCATTTTTACGATTTTCGTTGTAATGGAACATATTGCTTGATTTTATGACTGCTTTATTAAATTCAGACTAGGACGAGTTAAAATTACTTGAATATATAGACAATTAATAAATTTCAATTTATAATAATTAATTCTTTATTGATTTTATTATTTCGTATTCTTAGGAATAATCCATGGGTCGATTACTTTACATTACACATTACGAAACAGGTGTTAATAAATTTTGCAAAAGTGCGTGTTGTGAAACTTCCAAGTGAGAAATGTTGTATCGACAATTTTTAATTCTAGATTAGGTATTCGGAGTCAGCGGTGCGTCGGCGTCCGCGGAATTCACTGTATCGCTTGTTATTTGATAGTCAGTCTAAAAGTAAGACGAAGGACCTTTCCAATAAAAGAAATATCCATAAATTTTTTTAAATATATTGCGCGATTGTTTCAAAAGACATTTAAAGTAGTTTTTGTTTAAATGGGGAATACGAAAGTTTCATTTCGAACACACTATTTTTAAATACAGAATTTCTTATTACAATAAATCCTTATCATGAAGTTACATAAAAAGTTTTATAGAATTTTTAATAAAATTTTTTTTTATTGTTTCAAATGTTACAAAGTAAACGAAACTTTGACGTGTCTGCGTATTATATTTATGTAAACAGTACCTTTTTATCTTAGAAAATCTAAAGATCGTTCGATCGTTAAATATTGAATGTTATTAGGAGTACAAAAATTATATGTTTTTTAAATCTATAAATATATTTAATAAACAGTGACAGGTATAAAAGTGTTATGAATTAAGTAGTGATTGCGACGCAGTGAAAAATAAGTAGAACGAATCTATTAAACAGTAATGTTAGGTACACTTTCAAGAATGGGTGCTTCTTATAGACGTTTACCGGCTGAAAACAAATCTGACGTTGAAAATACTTTATCACAACACGGTTTTTCGAAATTTTAGCTTAAATGGTAAAAAGTGTCAATTGAAACGATTTTTATAGATTTTTTTAAAGAGAATGTAATTTTTTTTTAATTTTCCGCAATTACATTTTATAGTACACTTGATTTAAAAATGTTTCTAATACATACTTTTAAAATGGTTGTTTACAAATTTTAACTCGTTTGATTCATGCAAATTTATTCGATTTACTGCACCGAACGTATTTTTTTACCCAGGAAAACAAAGTCTTAAATTTGTTACATCTCAAATTAAGCACTGTAAAAGGCTCAATTTCAGTCTAAAATTGAGCTAATTTTCTTAAATTAATTCAATATTTGCGCTTAAAGTCTTACTTTCAGACAACAAAGTTTAATTTTAGTCGAGATTTATGCTTAAAAAAATGTTTTCGAGCTTGTCACACCTAAGTTGGGGAATTCTTATTTCGAACATGAATATTGACTAAAAGTAAGTTTCCAAAACTAAAATCAAGGCTTTAAGCGCAAATATTGACTTAATTTAAGAAAATTAGCTCAATTGTAGACTAAAATTAAGCCTTTTACAGTGCTTAATTTGAGATGTAACAATTTTAAGACTTTTTTTTTCTGTGTAATATCTTTATTATTGAGGTTATACGGAGGTTCTACGGTCCCTAATTAAGAATGGAACGCGAGAATTTCAAAATTTATCCAATATGGCGGATAAATCCTTTGAATCATATATTTTTCTTCACGTAGGAAGATAAAATTTGTTACTCTAAGAATTCATCAAAAATTTCTTGTTGGTTTTTATAGAGACTCTGATAGGAATAGGCAATCACAATTTTGTTTTCTCAACCACTAGAAAAGGTAACCAGTACTCATAAACACATTCAAGTTCAATTTTTACCAAAATAGCCGGTGTTTCAGTTGTCTGTAGGAATCACTACGCTTAAAAAATTTCATATAAATCCAAGAAAATTTAGGTAGTGAACATTTGAGAAGTCCCAAATGCTGGGAATACATTAATAAATCTGAAACCGGCAGTGAATTTCATGTAATTTCGTAAATTAAATTGAAAATGTTAAACGCCTTCACTGATAGAATAGTATAGGTATTCGGATCAAAAGTATATAGTCAATTGTCCTCCTCCGAGTCCTGAAAAGTATAAACCTGAGATGCATAGTTACACAGAAGGAAATAAGTCTTACAACCAAGACCGACTTCTTTCTTTTCAATTTGATTTAAATGATTTATAATAATTTGAATTAATTGACTTAAATTTAATTAAGTCGGAATATGGTCTTAAAACAAATTATTGCTATCTTGAAACTTAAAAGAAGACGTTGTCATTTCTTATTTTATGACAGGAAGGCTTACAACAAGCATTGTTCGCGATAAACCGGAAGTAGGCTTTATTAACAGTTTAAAGCGAAACGATCATTATGATTGTTTTAAGCTTTCCGGGAGAATGTTATTCTTCAAATTCTGAACAATATCTAAGTTTTGTAGTACATTTTAGTGGCACTAAGTTAGTCACGGCGAATGTAACAAGACTGAAATTAAAATATTTTATGGGAACCTTTTACAAAAAATTCCGAAAAAGTATTAAAAAACGTGGAATTTTTTAGTGTTTTTAATTTCCAGCGAGAGTTGACCTCCAATAAAAAAATAATCCATTGAGAAGTTACTAAAAAGATTTACAAATTTCGTATACATCATTTTTCACATAACCTCAAAAATTTCGAGATAATAAAAAAAAGTTTGTTTGGGGAAAAAAAATTGTTTGTTGCCAAATTTGGAGGAAACTTACCTTTTTATGTGCCAAATAAGTTGTAATTGTTTGAAATATAAATATTCCAACGACAACCGTTTAAAAACGTTGATTTCTGTGGGTAATTCAGATTACCTCATTTATCAACTAGTAATAAATATTAAATAAAAATATCCATAAACTAGTTTTTTAACCAGGTTATCACTGGCCTAAATTTAATCTTGCTAAATTATTCAGTAATATATTAGAAAATATATTCAAAAAATTAATCAGTACTATAAAAGACAAAAGTACATTTATTTACATCAGGCATCATTTAGGTATAAAATATCTTTTTTAACATATTTTCCTGAATAAACCTAATGGTTTACCCTACTGAGTACTATTCATCCATACCATTAATTATCGTATTTTAATAAATTAATCATTACTTCGACCCAGACTAAGTCTGGACGAAGTATTGAATTTGGTCACTTCGGGCAAAAAAATTACCATATAGTTTTTCATCAAATGTCGACGTTTCAGAACCTAAGGAACCCAAATCAACAATAAAAAAATTTGTGTCCGTGATCTTGTACGTACGTACGTCCGTACGTCCGTACGTCCCGTTTTTTTGTCTCGCGATAACTCGCGAACGGATAAGCGTATTGACATAAATTTTTTTTTTAAATACGCCTCTTGGCATAACTTAGATCTGATTAGATTTTGGGGCAGATCCACCCGTCCATTACTAAAAAAAATTAGCCCCAATTAAGTTTCTTTGTAGTTTTTTTGCATTTATTTTGAAAAATACAAATTTTATTTAAAAATGTTTCAAACAAAAAAGATAGAGGATTAAATTCTCTACAAAAAAGGTTGTATGCATTTTCTTCTTAAAGTCAACGATAATGCCATAAAAACTGATTTAAAATGTTTATGACTATTGTCTGAAAAAGTATTGAATTTGGTCATGGCGGCAAAAAAATTACCCTATTGTTTTTCATCAAATTTCGACGTTTTGACCTCCTACCCCCCATGGGTAGTCTTTGCCAGCCCCTTCGGGGCAGTGACCACCTACGGGCGCATAAGTTCTTTTCGCCCTTGATGCGAAAATAACTATTTCGATATATCTAAAAGATGTCTTATAGATATCTATAAGATATCCGTCATAGATCTTTTCGACACTTTCAAGATATCTTTGACGAATTATATGTATATATATATTGTATATATAATATCATAATAATACAGACAGTAATTAGTAAAACAGAGTAAACATGTAATATGCATCGAATAGTCTATTAGAATACAAGTGCATGAAGTAAGTGCTTTGCAACTTTTATTTATTAATACTTCGGCTGGCCTGTTGTCAGGGTCGAAGTTTTGAAAATGCTCATTTTCAATTTTCATACATATAAGAAACACTATATTGTTGTAACATATATATCGAAGCCACTTGGACCTAAATATGATTGGACCCCCAAATATCAATATAATTTTATAATATAATTGAAAGCTGTTAGTAAACAAACGAGTCTTAAGGAATAGCCGACTCTCCACTGGGTCGAAGTTTCTGAGCGAGCGAAGCGAGCGAGGCACCACGCCAACACTAGTTTACTTTTTTGAAATTTGAAGAAATAATTGTAAAAATGGCGTTTTAAAGGAATTGGCGAATTCAATGGAATACATGTTTGGAAAGATGTAAATATTAAAACAATCAAATGCAAAATTTCCTTTTTGAAAAAAGTTTTAATTTTTTTGAAATTCTGACATATTTTGGCAAATAACGTCAAATGTTGTTTATGACCACTTGGATTTGCATTTTTCTTAAATGTTAATCGAAGATTCGAAAAATTCGATAAATTTCACGACAGTAATGTGCGGTCTAGAATTTTTTCAGTCTCAGAGACGTTGAAAACTTCCATGAAAAGTGTCTGTTTGGTCCTTTACGGGTTATTGGAAATAACAAAGCAGGTAGAAATTGTTGTGACATATACTAATAGTCGAACTAACAAACGCGTGAAAAGTTACTGTTGACCATATCTCAATTTTACAATTCAAACTATTCTGACCATGTACTGAATATTTTGACTACTGCAAGAGATTATTTTCGTTTATTCAATTTTATTACATCCATTTCACTATGCACGAATGTTTAACTGTTTAACTGCAATAGATTTTGCGGTTATGTACACTAATACGTGTTTAATAGAAATGTCATTGGAACAATATTAAGTACTGTAGAAATAGTTAAGCTAACTATTTTTTCTAATCCTGTGTTTTACTTTTGTAAAACGGCTGGATTAGCTGATAGCTATAATGTTCTATGTGCACACATTTTTCAAATTATCTGCCGCCCCCCCCCCTTTCTTGTTTTTAAATGTTTATTTTAGAATGACGGAAATCACTAATTCTTATTCCTCGGCTACTTTTATAAGCCCAACAAATCTAAATGGTTTGTGGTAATGAGGAGGGATTACACGGGAAAACGATAAATTCGTTTAGCTAATCAGCCTTCGATCTTCAAAATATCGCTTCTTCGTTGAGATTTGTTTATATGTAAACGCAAATTTAAAATTACTTTAGTCCAATAATACTCCGTAACAAAAAATCAGTGACATTGGGTTTATTTTATAATTCTTGTGTTTATTGCTTGTTAATTTCTTTCATTACAGCCCGAGTAAAAATTTAATATAGACGATAGATTCATGATGCATCTACGCAGAATCTACTCCGTGAAATGTCCGTCCTGTGAAACAAATATGAATTTAATCTTTATCAAGATTTAATATGCACGATTGATTCATGGTGAATTCATGGTGAATCTACTGTACAAATTAGTGCTTAGTTTTACTTTAAAATTATGTATTTTATATTTGATATAGAATATAATAGTAGAGACTTTTATTTTCGAACAAAAAATTAATTTAATATGCCAAAACCTAAATTGATAAACAGAGATATACATTGCACATACAAAGGAATAGACGAAGCAACGAAACTACTCAAAAACACGAGGAAACTCAAGGATATGGTGTTCCTGGACTGCTCCAGAAACTACATCAAAATTATGACTTGATCCTAAAGAATACATACATAAATGCTGATAAAATACGAAAAATATTTTCCGTAAGAAATATCCTAGCAACGAAATATCATATGAACCAACTGAATAATTTCTGCTTGGAAAATATTAAAAAATTCTTACTACAGAAACAGAAACACGAGAAAACAAATTACAACATGTATGCTTATTTTTATTATAATGTCCAACGCGAAGTATTCTGTACCAATGCTCGATACAAACTGTCAAAAGTTCAGCACATGTTAAAAATCAAC
Organism: Trichopria drosophilae; assembly: GCA_030407085.1. Lineage (NCBI taxonomy): Eukaryota > Metazoa > Arthropoda > Insecta > Hymenoptera > Diapriidae > Trichopria > Trichopria drosophilae. The sequence continues at coordinate 18,867,488 of CM059583.1, read as the reverse complement.
AACCTCCATAGCAACCACAATACCAAGGACTGTCATTGTATAATAAAAGAAGAGCTTTGTTTTTTTTGCAGTTTGTGCCGAACCTAAATACGAAATACATTATGTATGCAGTGTTATTAATTAAAATAAAATTAAACTGATAAATTGTAATCTGCTTTCACGTGTTCCCGTTTTTGTTTATAGCAAGAAGTTTTGAAAATTATTCTAAAAGAAATTATTCAGTTGGTTCCTGCAGGAGATTCGATTTTCTTGTATGAGTGATGACAGCTGCAGTTTTTAGAGTGACATGTCGTTGCTCCTTGGACAAGTTTTAGTCTTTGTTTTTGTATTTGATGATATATTTTTTAGGTGGAGTACAAGTCGCCAAGTTCTACTGTCGCAGAAATGTACGAGCAGAGCAGCAGTACCATATCCTTAAGTTTTTCCATTGTTTTCTTTGTTTGTATGTAGATCTCCGTTTTTGTATTGAAATATAATACGAGGACAAACTGTTGTATAAATGGTTTTGTTTTGTCCAAATATTACTTGTATATATTCTCTGTACTACTACTCTCTAAATATGAATCAGCGAAAACCGCTGCAAATCAGCGAATATACGCGCTGCTTCAGATTTAGAGAGTATAAAATGTAAAAATGAAAATATAAAATGCAAAAAATATCATTTCATGATAAAACCAAACACTAACATATTATAAAGTAGATTTACCGTGAATACATCATTGATCTATCATGCATATTAAATTTTTTATAAAACTAAATCCATGTTTGTTTCAAAGGACGGATTTGTCACGGAGTAGATTCTCCGTGAATCCATCATAGATCTATCGTTTATATTAAATTTTTACTCGGGAGTGTGGATTAACACATAATCCTTGATTTGCTCAATTTACTTTAAAACTTTTTTGCCCATTTACTTCAATAATTACCAATTTGATGTGACTAACTTAAATTTCAAACAAAACCGAGGTACAATTAAAAAAATATAACAAATTAATTAAGCCAAGGAGATACAAAATATTTGTTGGAATTTGTGGTCTAACTACATTTACTTATTTGGAATGAATGGTTGCTTTATTAATTATTAGTGTTATAATAAATAATTCATAGATAGTGGTATTTTGAGGAATACATATAAAATGCATAACTTGGCATTATTGGAAGTCTTAGGTATGGTTTGAAATTAATGTAAGAATGTAAAATGTAATATTTTATTTTGGATATAATTCATTTTATTGATAAAAATATATATATATAAATAAACGTGAATTTGTCCGCTCCTAAAACGTCCTCTTGCCGCAAGCGGAAATCCTCTTGTTATGCAATGAAGAGGATTATTCCGCTTGCGACAAAAGGATTTAAGAGGACTCTTTTGAGAGTGAAGATAAATTAAAAGACAATTGGATATGGATTTGATTCTTTAATTTATACGCTGAGGTGAGAAACAAATATCATTTACTGCAATAGAAACAGAATTCTAACGGTAGAGTAGAGCGGGGTGAAAAAGCCACTTTTGAGCTTTTTGCGCTATAAAATTTATAATTTAAAACTTTTTTTCAAATTTTAAAGTGGCTCTGAAAGGTCGACCCCTAAGCTACAAAATCCCTGTTGAACATTGTTCGTAGATTACACGAGGACAGTGCCATACATGTTCTACGAAAGTTGTGCAAGTGGCTCTCATACACCACTTGGTGGGGTAAAAAAGCCATAGGGCAACTTAGGTTGGAGAAATTAGAAATTTTTAATTTTCGTTGTTTTTCTTTATTTATGTGAAAAATTATCTTATTCCTAATTATTTTAATAACTTTTGTACGAGAAAAAGGCAACATTATATCATACTAAGTTCATATGATATGATATGATATCATCATTTTTAACGACTTTTTTGGGACGTCCACGACTACGTTTAAGAATCTCATAAGTTTTTGCGATTAAATTAAGTTTTCCGCCATTTAATATTTCTTCCAGAGCTTGCTGAATTTTATTTTCGTCTTGTTTAATTAATTTCCGCACATAATTTCGAGGCATGCTGACAAACGAGTAGGTTACTTTATACAAAACATATGAAAATCGCATATCAGCGCATGGCTTTTTTACCCTACCTCGTACGTGGCTATCTCACCCCACCATGAATATATTTACAAAACGATAATAGTACATTACGATACAAGTGCGCAAAGTGGGAATACCTACGCAGCGCACGAGTATCGTATACTATTTTTCCTATTGAGTTGCGCAAAGTTCGACATCTTCAAGAGTACGTGCAAGGACGATGGGGATGGAAGGAGGGGGAGAGACGGGGAGTTCGGGGGGCGGAGCCCCCCCCCCCCCAAAAAAAACACCATTAAGATTAAATTAAATGAATATTACAAAATGAAAAGGCGATATTTTGATAAGTTTGATTTCATAATCTTTAATACATACAAATAATTCCAAATTGACATAAAAATTGACATTTTACCAGAAAGTACTTTTCGCAATATTAGCCACAAATTAAGTTTGAAAAAGATAGATATGACATTTATTTGTTATTATGGTTAATGTTTATTGTAACTTGACAGTTTATGAATTGAAAAGGGACATTTTTTTAATTGTCTATTTCTTCAGTAACTGTAATTATATTTTTGTTTTCAAATTACAACCAATCACACGCGAGAAGGATCGTGTCTCAAACTAACCAATCACGAACGATAACGGTAGTGTAGACTTTGCGACTCGGTATACGTGTCCACACTCTACATTCCCGCACGCATTTTAAGCTATATCAGTAACGGGGCACTTTGCGCACGATAATAGGAAAAATAATATTTAAATCAGTGCAAATTTAAAAAATAAGTAACACATACGTGTCAAGTATAGTTTTTCCTTAATATATTTAAAATGCTCACATAAATATTTTGCGCATAACAGCTCAAAAATAAATTTTACAATAAAACCCATCGTACTACAGATACCACAGCAAAATTTGGAACAAAAGTTGCGTATTACTTAATAGACTTAATATTTTAAATGGCTGATCAAATGACTCTATAAATTCAATATAAAATCCAAATGACTTTTTCACCCCGTGGCTTTTTCACCCCGCTCTACTCTAATTAGCAAGTGTTAAGTAAGTATTTACAATGGACCATGGTGACATTTGGAAGAACAGGACTAGAAATACTTTCCGTATTTTTATCACCACTTTTAAGCTTTTAAAGTGATATATGCTTAGAATTAAATAATTACTTATAAATTACGACGATATAAAGCCGGATCATCTTGCCAGGGCAATGAAAATGTTTGATGAAAAGAACTCATCGTCACCAATCATTAAGATGTGTGACCATTTTGAACATCTAACATCATCTGTGATCATTGTTGATCATCAACTTCATACACTATTTTGTATGATAAGTCAACTTCGATCGTTTTCATTCAACGTCAATCATCACCCTTGGTCATCATAAATCAATATTGTTTATATTTTTCGAAATTCAATGGCTAATTAGTCATAGTTATACTACATAGAGGAAACTACTCAAATAAGTATAGTAATAATCCCATGAACACACAAAATGGTGACTGGGCCAGATAAATATTTTGTTGACCCTCCGGCCGTAAAACTCGATTTCTCGACCTAGGGCGAAACCTTCGGCCGCGAATTATCGAGTCCTACGACAATCCGATCAAAAAATATATTTTTGATACAGTATGCCTAAAGTTTGACTTTATGCACAGTTTTCCGTGCGTAAAGTAGAACTTTATCTAATCGCATGTTAAATTACGGTGCGTAAAGTTGAACTTTACGCCCTTATATCGAAAACTACTATATTGGTCAGGGGTGAAATATCGATATCCGACGAGTGTCATTGTTCGGGCGAAAAACTTCACAATCGTGGATGTGATATTAAATAAATTTAATATGTTTTATATAATTTATTTATGTAATTAACAAAAAATAAACTTAAATTGCTAATAATTTACGTACATAACTATATCAAACATGTTGATACATTATTGAATGAAGCCAACAATTTTGTTTATTCGCCCTGTATATTTCTGTTACTGTTACTAAAAATCACTTAATTTTGGTTCAGAAAATTATGAAACTGTAACCGTAAAAAGCTTCCGTTACATGTTACAGAAGATTCCTAAAGAAATTTTTAACAGTATATCTGCATTCAAAGTCTTTATTTTTATTTTGTACAGTTTATTAATACATTATTTACGGTGTATTTATTAGTATACTTCTACTAATTTATGATAAATAACTAATTTTCCCTAAGTATAAAATGATACTCGTAAAATTGTGCAAAAATTTGTACTTAATCTCAATCTAGATCTACTTTGAGTTTTTGTTTGCCAGTCATCGATACGTATTGATGATATGCTATGAAAGCTCTAAAATAAAATTGAATAAATTCAACCATTTACAAATACATATGTCTTACATTTAGGCATTCAATTTAATAATTTTATGCTGTTTATAATAAAAAACGGTAGGTGTAATTTCGCAATTTCACTTCCAAATAACGTCAAACCATAAAAACAGGAAATAATTCCACGATGCTCGCAAGTGACATTACACTTAGTGTAGAAACTAAGTTTCTAATTAGTTCTATTTTACAAATAATCTTAATTTTAAAAAATTGGTAAGTTTATTATCATGCAATTTAAACCATTATTGATGATATAACTTAAAATGTTAGTAAACTATATATATTATGTATTTTTATATTATCATCGATGAAAATCGAATAAGTTTGAAGAAATTTATCAAATTATATTATATTTGTCAATATAATTGGTATTTTTTCAGTTTCTTATTTTGGTCTATTAGAGGTATGTTACATTTTTGGGTAATGTGAACAAACAAAGTGAGTGACGCTAACAGACGAATTCCGAAATGTTGCAAATATATATGAAAATTGTGGGAAATAGTATATATTTTATAGTAATACTATATCGTAATAATTTAATTAGAAGATAATGTCCATTCGGAAATAATTAGAAAACAGTTTGTCATTTTCATAGCAAAGATGTAATGTTTTTAAAATGTAACCTAGCGGATCTAATATACTGAAAGTTAAAGCGTTTTTATACGGAAATATGTTTCTGTGAAGAACTAATTGTGATTCTCATGAACCTTGTTACTAGAAAAATGTTTCATGCTGAAAAAATGACTCAGTCGCCATTACTGCAGTGGTGCCCTTTCACGTCTTCTTTTTCTCGTCATATATTTCTTATTTGATGCAAAATACTATTTTTTGTTTGCATTTTCAGTTATAAATATACTTGAACTTTAGAAGAATAATGACCTTGTATGAATCTATAATTGGTTATAATTGTTACCAATAAACATATTCCAAAAACCCACGTTTTTGTGAATCTAATTCGTTAACGGGAAAATTTGGATATATAGACATATATGCTAAAAGTGTATAAAACGGATTTTATTAACTGCAGATATTATAGAAATACCATTATATTCACCAACTTTATATGGCAGATTCAATATGGCGCCCGTAATTATAAAATATGACTATTTCATATTAAGGGAGCTAAACTCATTTTGCGGGGTTGTGTTTGAAATAGAATTGTGAATATGATTGCCTATCCGTGCCTGTAAGACAAAATGTCTGACGGAATTTTTTTGAAATCCCATGTGTCGATTTGCGAGGACAGCGAATACGAAAAGGATCTTTGTTTGACAGATTCCTATTCAGCTATCCCAAAAACGTACGAATGGCTAATTTTGTGAGAGTTTATAAATGATTTCAATTTTTCATCCGCCATGTTGGATCCTATATTTTGAATCTCGGAAATCAGTCACCAGATTCATAATCAGCGACCCCAGAAACCTTAGAATAACGATTTTTATAAAAACTCGCTAACGTTTAAAATTTTTCATCCGCCATATTGGATCCGCCATTTTGAATTTCAAAACTCTGAAGTGAGATTCGTATTCAACGCCCTCAAAAACACATCACATACAGTGGGTAAATATATACCCACTGCTCGAATTGGGTGACTGAAAGGGTATTAATAACTTTATGATGAAATGACTTGATGACCTTTTTTCAAATATTTTTTTTTAATGAGAAAATTCAGTTACCAAAGGTTTGGTTGGATAACTTGCATGATTAACTCTGAATAAAACGAACACTTAAATTTTCGATTCAGTAGTATATTTATAATAAGTATGTAAGTTTCACATTTTGAAACATTAAATCGTTCGTTTTGCTATAAAAGTCATTTGATGACAACGCTACATGCACCTCGAAAAAGAATCATTTCAGAACTTTTAAAGAAGACTTTGCAAAAGACTATAGTATCAATAAGCCAATTTTTCGGTCCTCCGCAAATCCATCGCTATGAACAATTGTATAAAAAAACACATCAAAGCCGTTCCTGGATAAGTCAAGTTAAAATGGAAAACAATTACTGAATAACCATTGTCACCATACTTTTCTAAAAAATGTGCGCATATATACGGATGGCAATATGTCAGAATACTTTTTTTTGTACTGTGGGTCTCTACGACGAAAATTCAAAATGGTGGATCCAAAATAGTGAAGAATTTCTTAAATTCAATCCGATTTTCTCAAAAAATTCGAAATGGTGGATCCAACGATGTTTAAAATTTTTTGTGATGGATCATTGGAGACTATAATTTTCGAAATGTCTACATTGACTTTTTAGATTCAATAACTTGTTGAGACAGTTTAAAGACATTTAGAATAATAATACCTCATTACTATTATTTAATTTTTAGTCTTTTTAAATAGAAATTAAGTGTCTTTTTCTGTTTGATTTCTTTTGTTTTTCGCCTTCTTTCAAACAACTTTCTTTTCCTTCTCTTATATCAATGTTTGTTATACAGGGTGTCAATTAAGTCCCGGGATGGCTAAATATTTTCTCGTGTAAGATATTTTTGAAAAGGGTCAAGGTCATATCTGAAGTAATTTTCAACGAGGAATGCAATGGTGACCTTTAATCCTGCAAAAATGACCTTCAATGTCATTTCAAGTTAGATTTTTTTAAATAGAAACCCACTTTTTGACACCGGCAATCGAAAGTCATTTAAACTGGAGCAATGTGTGGATATCTTTTGGAATAGATAGTTTTAAATTTTTTTTAACGAAAAAACTAATAACTTTAACAAGGGGTATTCTGTAGGGATCTAGAGAATAACATTGAAGATGACCGTCAAGGTTGTTTCAATCTCAACTTTTTTATTTAATTTTAGCTTCAATGACCTCAGAGTGACCCTCAATATTAAACATTACTTATTACTTCCCCTCTCTTTCGATTGATGGTGTCAAAAAAAGGGGGATTTCTATTTAAAAAACCTAACTTAACATTGAAATGATATTGAAGGTCAAACTCAAGATCAAATTTGGTTGCCGCGAATTCACCACTTCATAAAGAAGAAAGAATAGTCATTTCCGAAATTAGTCTCAACTCTGTAAATTTCTTGAAGTGAAATGTTCACTCCAAACCCGGAGTGAACATGGAGCTCACTCTAAAAAAAGTAAAAAACCACTCTAAGAGAGTGAAATCAGTCACTCTAACTGTAATAGTGAAGAAATTCGCTCCGAATTGGAATTTCATTCAGTGTGAAAAATTGAATTTTTGTGGAGTTCAAATTCACTCCGAAGTGAGTATATTTAAAATGAATGTTTATTAAGATTTTTAAATTTTAAAATCGTAATTCATTAAATAAATTTAATACACCGATAGTTCAGGTGAAGTTCTTAAAAAACATTATAAACATTTTCATCACATTGAAATACCACTTGATTCCCGAAATGATCAAAGATTTAATTTAAAAACTCAAACTTGGTAACAACTGGGAATTTATAAAACTTTCGAGTACATTCCAATAATTCAGGCGTTAAAATTTATATTATGTCATGATGAAATATATAGTTACGTAAGAGAATCACATCAGAAAATTAGATTGGCAATTCTAAACATGGTTTATCTTTAAAAAGAAACCAAAGTTTTATAAAATAACCTTAATGTTATCTATAATTATTCAGTATATATAAGTAAAATAAAATTTACTACTATTTACAAATATGACGAAAACTTGATAGAACTTTCAGTATGAAAATATAGAATTTGATATTTTGTATTAAAAATAATAAAATTCTATGTTTCTGTATAAACTTTTAATTGTATTATTAGATCATAATTTATAAATTGAGAGTTTGAAATTTTTATCAAAATTTCATTCCAATTTAAGTGAAATAATCACTCCATACAAGAGTGATTCACCTTTCGCTTTTACTTGAAGTGAATTCTTTGAACGGAAATCAATTATTTGATTTAATTTAATTATTCAAAATAAATCAAAATTTATTTACTACATTAACTTCTTTTCTTCTTTCCAAGCACTTTACAATTTTTAGTCAAGTAGTTTTCTTGATTGTTCTTGATTTAATTTGATATTCGCAAACGCTCTGTATTTTGAAATTAAAATCTTTTTGTTGACACGAAAAGTATAAAAAGAAAAAAAATTGTTTATTGATTGATAAAAAGAAGAAAAACGTAAATATATTTACTTATTTTTAATGAAATGTGTTACAAAATTGTACTTCAGAAAATATTATATAAAAAAAGGATTAGTTGAATATTTAAACAGTTAACATCGCAGTTCGGTTCAGTAAATAGGTAGTGAACGTTGAAAATATTTTCGGTTAAAAAATTATATATATTCAACATTTTTTAACATATTTTATAAAGAATTGGTATTACACCTTCATTAAACGCACTTTAAAGTTATATACTTTTTATGGTACTTCGTAAACGAGTTTTTACGTTTAAAATACGTTTCATATAAAGTACATTAGAATCGTATATGATAATTTTATATCAAATCATAGTTCAACTAAGCTAAACCATATTTAAACCAATAACGTATAATAAACGTGTAATAAACGTATAATAATCGATAGTATTTTTATTAGATGTGATTTATTGTGAGCACTTAGAATTAAACAATGAGAAAGAAAGTGTATTAATGAAAATAAATTAAAAAGTTAGTAAATAATTTATTAAAATAGCAAAAAATTAATACTAAAGTAATTGTAAAAGATTGAACATTTTTATATTCACCTAAATTTACTTAAATTTATTTCAATCAAAAGAAAATGTTTCTAAGTAAACCGGTACAAATTTGATTCAATTTCATCAAAATACGCTTAAAACTTTCTCTTATTTCGGTGTCTTCCAACCTCACATCGACAATAAACTTGACCGTGAAAACTTATTTCTTCATATCTATCCCAATACTTCTCTTTAAGTTACTAGACCACAGAATTCCATGCACTGTACAAAAGAAATAAATTCACTCATTTTATAGTAACTAACAATTAGAAGTGACAATAAAATAGATTTTAATTTTAAACGAACATTCATAGGTATAAATTAAGATGTCAACTGCCTTCAATTTGTCACGATGACAATTAATTCCTAAAATTTCTCAAATCATTAAAAATTTATTAAACACTTGAAAACCTCTTAATTTAGCTGTTTCTAAAATTTCCTGTTCATCATTCAAGTGCTCCAAATTATTAGCATCTAAAAATTGACATAATTAGAACATCGTAAATATTTCGAATAGTGAAATGTACTTGTATGTATACACAATATATATACAGACACCGATCCTAATAGCATTCTACCATTGTGCAAGATTTGAGCAGCCTCTCTCACTTTCTCTTGCGCGTATAGGTAACCATCCGACGACATCATGACCAGTACTCGCGCGGCGTTACATTGAACGGTTCGATGACATGTGATCGTTTTGTGAAAATGATTTTGTGTTAAATTTTCATTGTGATTCCCTATGGTGCTGTGATTTTAAGTAGTTTGGTGACGATAATCCAAAGGTTTGTTAAAAAACTCAATCAACACTACTTGTGTCTCAAAGAAGAGTACATTCAGTATTTCTAAAGAGCACTTTTCAAATTATAAAAAATTGGAGTGCACACATATATCACTTTTAATCAAATTTGCGGCTGGGAAAAAGGTTCAGAAAATGAACACACCGAAAGGCCAAAATATCGATATAGCATGGCTCCAGCGAGATTTTCATCACTTTGTCCTTGAAAATTTGGCAAAAAGAAAACAAATTAAAATACTTTGAACTCCCGAAATTTTAGCCTTTCGGGGTTTTGATTTTCGGAACTTTGTTTCCCAGCCAATTTTGCTTACTACATAGGAAACATGATACATTTTAACGAATTTTTTTAAGAATTTTTGAACTCTTTTCCTCAATATTAAACAAGATTAAATGAATGGTTAATGTTTACAAGTGAAAAACGACAGTTCCAATCAGTGGCAGGGATATGTAAAATATTAATTCAACCTTCTTGTCAAACTTTAAAAGTTGTTAAAATTTAGTCATTTTATATTTAGATACTGAAAATCAATATCAATAATTGAAAATGAGTTAATTTATAAAGCCGAAAGAGTGAGAATTTCTAAAATTGATGAGTTGCCACTCACTTTCGTTGACATTCAATTGTCATGTTTACGGTTTCAAGGCAACGTTTTCCACTTCCATGTCTGACGTGCTGTTTCTTTTGTCACAAAGAATCAAACTTTCTTGATCATGAATGAACATATCGATAACAAGATCCAAGTGTATGTGAAACAATGTTTGTGTACAAGTAAAACAGAATTTAAAATTGTTGATTAATTTTTATTGTTTTGACATCTTAAATCTCTCTTCGCATATGTGTGACTGACTGACAATATGCAATTAATTGAATGAAAACGTGCTGAGCATTTCGTTATCTTTAATTACCACATAAATTACGTATAATTGTCTGCAAGTTTTCTTTCCGATGACATAATTAGCTGCTACAATTGTTCAGTGGAAATTGATTATTATCCAAATATAATGAAGTGAAAATCACTACTTTTCTACGAATTTCCTTTTAATTTGATTGATCATTTCGTCATAATTTAAATAATTGAGTTGTTAAAAATATTGTAGAACCTTAGTCAATACCAAATATATGTTTTTCACAGCGAATATTTTTTTATTAAGTTTATATATAGTATTCGAGTTTAAAGGCTGAAAATAAGATATACAAAAGAAGCCTAGTAAAGGTAGAAGTTTATTTAATTTAAAACGAAACTATCCTAATGGTAAATAAATATTTTCTACTATAATTCAGGTATTTTATACCCATATAATGGGACACTTTGCATGACGAGGAAACCCTGTAAGAAAATTAAGGAGATACTTGCCAGAATCTGACAAAATTTCTAGCCGGTGGGCAGATTATGTCCTAGATTCTGGCCAGAAACTGCTTCCATACGGTATTTTGCCAGAATCTGATAAAGTTTGACAGAATCTGGTGAACAGACGTTTCAAAAAATGAGATGTTGCTCCTTGCTTGCTCAGCAATCATTTGTAATGCAATGTTTAAAATTCACACGGTTCATACGTTCATCAATTCTTTCCATGTTTCTGTTTTCGCACATAACCTATAGGAAAGAATCGTTGTAACTCATATGGGGAGATTACATCGGGAAAATTTGGTCCTCTTCATCCTTGCCTAATCGCTAATGCGCAATGTGCATCGGTATTGATGCCCAAATGCGGGGAACACGATGGGCCGGATGTGTCACCGCCTCTATCAATGAATGTCATACAAAGATTCCAGGTTTCTGGAATGGGTTAAGAAGACTTATGCGTCGATTTCAAGAGCGCTACAAGACCTCTGAAATATGAGATCTTATTTGAAAGCTATGGAATTCAATATAAAATAATAATCTAAACGAAAAATAAATTTCTGAGAATTATGGATACTATTTTTGTACCTTAATTGTTAATTATTATTACTTGATTTCGTTTTTCTGTTTGTTTAGTTATATATATAGACACTGATTAAATTTAATAGAATGGAAATCATACAATAGTATTACAAAACTGTGATATCACTCGCTAAATGCCGTAAAAGTAGTTATTTTTGTTCATTATGGCATATCATCCATCAGTCTGCAAAAATAGTTCAAAATGATCTCATAATGTGTTCTATAAGAGGTCGGATTCGTCAAATTATGAGGTTTTTTCTGAGCCTGTGGTCGCAATGATCTCATAATGATATCAAGCTCAGAAAAACTTGAAGCATCCGACCACTTGTAGAACACATTCTGAGATCATTCTAAACATTTTTTTCTATCTGGGTAGTGTCTCTGGAAGAAACGCAGATCTCAACTCCGGGAGAATTCCTTCACCAAAAGAGAGATGGTCAAAAACGAGACAGATTTGAGACCTCTAACAAACCTATCGGGATTATTATTTTAAGAAGTCACAAGTAAGATTTCTTTAAGAGGTCGTTTTTTAGATTATCATGATTAAGACCTCTTTAGGATGGCTTTTTTTACATATCATTGGAATAAGCTCTAGACGCAATTGTCAGGCGCCGATTTTTCGGCAATTTTTCTAATATTTTGTAGTACACAACAAATTAAGAGGCGCGTAATTCTTTTTATTGGCGGTAAATCATTTTCAGGGGAAAACAGGCCCCCAGAGTAGAAAGTGTAATAGAAAAATTATGACATCTTCGAGACTATTAACGTGAATTGAATGCTTATAGTAAAAAAGTAGAGGATTAGCTACCCCTAAAATGAACAATTTTTTAGATGTTATTTCGGTGAGCTCAAAACCGGGATATTTAACTTATTCAACAATTAAACAATATTTATAGGAAGCCATAAATGTGCACTAAATTTTTTGGGGTATTTTTAACAATCAAGTCGGACTGGTTAAATATTGAATCCAAAATCTTAGAAACATTTACCCTATGTTACCATGAGAAAGCTCATATTGGTATGACGTCAAAAGGTGTGGAATGTGTTTTTATCCTTTTCAGAAAGAAAGTTGATTTGTTCTATTCTGTAGTAACGTAAGTAAATATTAGCACCAAAAAGTATTTTTAATAGTACCAGAAAATGAAACACTTTCAACCCTACATAGATAGCACATATTACAGTTCTTAGATGATCACAATCTAGCTTTTCCTGATATTTCTTGCTTGGAAATATGAACCTGGATGGATCTATAAAATATGAAAATCATTTACATAATCTTCGTTGGACTCCTCAACTGCCATTGGCTGAAGCACAACACGCAGTATATCTATATTCAGCAACAAAAAGCTCTTACATTTGGAAACTCACATTCTTTTATTTATCTACAATCTGTAAAAGTGTTTGTTCATATTTAATTTATAATCGCTTGAAAAACTGTCAAAGTTTGGCGCTTCAATAGAGATGTTAAAAACGTTACCTGTGTTTTTCTATGTAAGGAAAAACATTTTTACTTCACAAGTGGGGTTCTTTTCTGTATATGATTACAATTACTTCCCAAAAAGAAATTTTAAGAGGTTAAAAGAATTCTTTTGTTGTAATGAATTTAATAAATCAACTGCACATTTTGAAAAAACTGAGTTACACTGAAACCTCGCTCTATACTGTGACTTCTACACTGAACACCCCGGTTCATCATTATATTTTTGGAAAGATACTGCTCCGAAGATAATATCCACATTCGAAAAAAATAGCTTTTTTAACTACTGTCAATGCTGTTTACGTAAAGAAATTATAGATTTCAAGTCCGCAGCCAATGGCAGCGCATTTGTGGGTCTTTAAAATTTTAAACTGATTTTTTGTTGGGAAAATAAAGTTAAAAAATTATTTATTTTTTTTGCAAAATGCCCTTAGCAACGCAAATTCTTCATAAACGCAGAATATGCCTGTACGTCTGTCCGATATAAGATTTGTTGCACTGACAACAAGGAATTTTATACACAACTCCACTTTATTTTTCAAATGGAAGTCTGTGTTTTCTTGGTTTAATTTGTGCAATATTGGTTTTAAAAGGTGTTGATACTATCCTTATATTTTGATTTTTGAGAATTTTATTGACTATGTTCTCTGAAAGCCCTTTTATATACGGCCAACTTATTGTTTTCATTATGTTTTCGTTATTACTTGTGTTTAAATTGTTTGGGTTTGTTGAATTTATAAAATTTAGACGTTTTTGATACTTTGGTCAATTAATAAGGACGGACATCCGTTTTCTAATAATATTGATTTTATGAGGCTTAAATTTTTTAGGTGAAATTCAGAAAAGTTTTATTGCACGGTCGATTACACCGTATATCATTCCGATTTTTTGAGACATGGGGTGGATTGATTCATAATGAATATATCTACCTGACCCGGATTCTTTGTGAAACCAATAAAGTTTCAAACCCCCATTGTTTTGAATGATAATTTTGACATCCAGATAATTTATTTGTTTGTTTTGTTCAATTTCTGACGTAAATTTCAGTCTATTTTGAGAATCAAAATGATTGAATTCTCTTAGGATGTCCAATTCTTTGTTTTCCGGAATGTTGTCACAAAAAATGCTCATAATGCAAAAAAAAATTTGTTAGACTTTACTTTAACTTGGTGTATAGGGGTATTTTGGGATGCTGATTACGAATATGAACTCTTAAAGTTTAGAAAATAGAAAATAGAAGAATAAAAAATTTAAAATGGCGGATTCAATATGGCGGACAAATTTTCCAAATGCCAACCATTTCACTTGAAATTTGTTACTCGAGGGTTTTAGGTGTAGCCTATTACGAATCTAAAGTCAGATTTTGATTATTCAAAATGGCAGGCAAATTTTCTAAATTCCAACCATTTCACTTGATATTTGTTACTCTCGAGTTTTAGGGACCGTTGATTACGAATTTGTAGTTGGATTTTGAAAAATTTTCGACCAAAATGGTTTTATTTTTGGAAAATTTATCCGACATATTGTAGCCGCCATTTTAAATTTTCAAAATATATCATCAGATTTGTAATCAGCGACCTCGAAAACCCCCAAGTAATAAGTTTCAAGCAGAATGGTGAGACTTTTAAAAAAAGGGTCCGTCATATTGGATCCGCCAGTTTGAATTTCCAAAATCTGACTTCACGTTAATAATAAGGGACTCCGAAAACCTCCGAGTAACAAATTTCAAGCGGTTTTATAAAATTTGTATGCATAAATTGACTGAGCACAACGTCATACTGTATACATAAATTGGATGAGCACAACGTCATAATGTCATACTGTATGACAAAGATTTTGCAAAAATTGTGAAAACTACCATCTTTGTGGATTTATATATATTTTTTTTTACACAGCGATTATGAAAATGGACAATGCCATCATATTCAGTACACCTTAGACTGTCTACAAATGGATTTGGTTTTATTTTACATAAATTCCAGAATTCATTAGTCTACTTTATATCATGACAAAGATTTGCCTCTTTCTGGCAATCTGGGAAAAGTCAAAAATGACAAAGATCTTCGTCATTGGCAGTCAAGGGGTTAAGAGTAAAATTTCATCCTGAGGAATTTGATAAATATATTTATTAAATTTCACTCCAACAAAGTGTTATAAATTACAAAAAATAAAAAAATAAAAATTTGCAATGTTTTGGATTTTAAAACGTCGAGAGTAAAGGTCAGTAAATGTATTCAAAGTGTTCGTGTGGTGAACGTTAAGAGAAAGTTAGGCCCACTTTGTTCACTTACTGTACACTTCATTGCTATTTATTCTTCAGAATGTAAGTATAAGTGAAGGAGATGAAGTGTGTGCATAGTTATCATGACCGGAACTCTGTCAATGTGTGCATTTATATTTATGCTTTTTAAATTTTTGAATAAATAAAAATATTGTAATGGGCCGTAAACTAAAGTATATTTTTGTCGCAGTAGGCTGCAAAATGCGATTTTGCGCTCGCATTGTAACCATAGAGATGAATGGTCGAGGTCAACAAGCGCTCATTGCATTTTGTGACCTGCTGCGAAAAAAATTTTGTTCGCCCCTCGGGCGCAACACTTCTCACCCACGGGCGCCCGGAGGAGCCCTCGAGGCCGGCTACGCCATTGTCATTTTGCGCCCTAGGGACGAAATATACTATTTGAATTTTACCGTATCTTCAGTCAATGAAAATTTAATAATTAAACAAAGTCTCCATTTTTGCATTACCAGGAGACCAATATGTATATCTATGGAGCTTTGTGTACACTTCCGTACCTATTTCCATTACTGTTATGATGACGATGAGAAATTATTTAAAATGTCCAAAAGTCGAAATTTGTAAATGAAATTAGTAGTGTCCAAAACATAAAGATAATTTTAACAAAGGGGAACTAGTCTTAAAAACGACAATAAAAGTTTTTGATATTATCCTTTTTCATTTTGAAACAGTGGGATTGATTCACTCACCGAATCAGTGACTGGTTCTTTTTTCTTCGACGACTATCATCTTGGCTACACTGAAAGCCTTCTACACCCATACCACATACTAATGTTAGCCCATGTATTGATGTAACATTATTCGACCACCCACATATTCCACCACTGACATGTGACATCTAAAACGCCCCATTTCCATTATTTATATATGAAAAAAAATGCACGATTATCATACCACGTAAGATTTTCAAAGTTTCCGCATCAACATAAAAATTCATCTATCAATTGCACTGTGCATTTGCAGATAAATCACTGATGTCCTCAATGTGTGACATATACTGTTTGAGAAAACATCAATCTAAAACAATAAATAATTTTAAGCTCTTAAAATGTTGTAAATTTCTTTCATAAGGTTGAGAATTTTACAAGGCTTAGTAAATACCCTAAGTTGAAAAAAGTAAAATTACAACTTGTACGTGGACCAAAATCGAACCCCTGCTCTGCATGGTAATTACCATGATAGATACCGGTTGAAGGAAAAACCAGGGGCATAATAGTAAAAATCTAACTTTTTCAGTTTTATTCTGTTTTTAAAAGTAAAATTGCAATTGTACTTAAAAAAAATAGAGTAATATATTGTTAACAAAAAAATAAATCTACTTTTCGGTTGATAGGAAGGCTCCTTGTAAATTGTAACCCGTTGTACGAGATACTCTTACCACAACTTGTAACTTCCAATTTCGAATGTAAATTTACAGTTGCTAGCTGATATTTTACAAAGACGAAAGTGAAGTTCACAATCGCTGCGTAAAGGACCCCGCACAAACCTTATGGAAATTGGCTTTCGGTGGATTCTCTTCAAACTGCGGGAAAATGTTGTTCATACTAAGCTGATGAAAAGTTCTCATGGCCATAACTTCCGTTAAAGCAGGATTTTCGCTCTACGGGCCCTTAAAGGTCGGTAATTTGCGATGAAACGAATCATTTCTTACAGCATACAAATTAGACATATTTCCTCACCAGCGATTAAAATAGTATTGATAAATGGTACTCGGAGGTGTTCGGGGTCTCTGATTACGAATCTGAGCTCAAAATGTGAAAATACAAAATGGCGGAACCGACACGGGGGGCCAAAAATAAGAAAAATTATTTATTTAATGAAAAAGGTTGACCAATCGGGGTTTTCGGGAACGTTTTCGGGACTAAAAGAGTACACCTCTTTCGTCCCATGTGGATTACACTATTTATATCTCGACTTAATTAGAATGATTATATTGGCGAGCTTGCATCATCATAAGATGATTGTGGAAACTCCGATACTTTCTTACTTTTTAACATTTGTATGATATAAATAAGTAATTGTGAAAATTCTTGATGATTCTGTTTTATAGAATGGTTCTTTTTGAAAATGATCTTATCCTTCATATTATGTAGAAACTTTTCAAATTATTCAATCTTTCTAGGTATATTTTCATCATTCAATCCTGTATCACAATCTCATTTTAATATTTCTATTACAAAAATTGCCTTAAATTAAAACCGTCCAGATTTAGGACTTTCATGGAAAGAATGTCTGACATTGACATTTCGGGAATAATGATTTTTGGTGGTTACTAAATATAAAATCTCGTAATGGGCTATCAAGTGATTTTCTGTAATGCACATTAGAACTTCAGTTCTTTAGTCACATGTAAACCAACGATTTTTACAAAGGTTAGATTTATTTTACAAATGGCCACCTTACGACCGATGCAAGCTCCCGAATATGATCATTCTATTTAAGTCGGGAAAAAATAGCGTATTCTACATGGGACGAAAAAGCGTGTACTTTCTTAGTCCCGAAAACGTTCCCGAAAACGATTTGTCAACTTTTTTCATTAAATAAATAATTTTTCTTATTTTTGCCTCCCCCCTGTGTCGGTTCCGCCATTTTGGATTTTCACATTTTGAGCTCAAATTCGTAATCGGAGATCCCGAACATCTCTGAGTACCCTTTTTCAATACTATTTTAATCGCTGGTAAGGAAATATATCTAATTTGTATGCTATAAGAAATGATTCGTTTCATCGCAAATTACCGACCTTGAAGAGCCCATAGAGCCAAAATCCTGCTTTAGCGGAAGTTATGGCCATGAGAACTTTTGAACAGCTTGGTATAAACAACATTTTCCTGCAGTTAGAAGAGAATCCACCGAAAGCCAATTTCCATAAGGTTTGTGCGGGGTCCTTTACGCAGCGATTGTGAACTTCACTTTCGTCTTTGTAAAATATCAGCTAGCAACTGTAAATTTACATTCGAAATTGGAAGTTACAAGTTGTGGTAAGAGTATCTCGTACAACGGGTTACAATTTACAAGGAGCCTTCCTATCAACCGAAAAGTAGATTTATTTTTTTGTTAACAATATATTACTCTATTTTTTTTAAGTACAATTGCAATTTTACTTTTAAAAACAGAATAAAACTGAAAAAGTTAGATTTTTACTATTATGCCCCTGGTTTTTCCTTCAACCGGTATCTATCATGGTAATTACCATGCAGAGCAGGGGTTCGATTTTGGTCCACGTACAAGTTGTAATTTTACTTTTTTCAACTTAAAACGAAAACCAATTTCCATAAGGTATGTGAGGGGTCCTTTAAAATATCAATGCGTAAAAGTCCTTCTTGCAATGTGGGCAATAATTTGACTATGCCAATAGCTTTTATTGCATAAATCTACTTATCGTATTTGAACGTAAAATGCTACCGACGTAACGTACTAACAACAAAAAGAAAAAATGATACCGAGTACATATTATTCCCGATCGTTTAATATTGTAGTAATGCAACGAGTTTCAATGTATTCACATTTTTTAAAAAATATGAAATTGCTAATTTGACTTTTTACGCAGCGAATACGTGGTAAACCACTAACTCGTCAGTCAGTTATCATTCAGTGGTGAACTTTTAACTGTTTCAAATTGAGAGAGTATTAGATCGTATTCGTTTTTCATTGATATATTTAGAATTCTTCTCTGATGAAGCTCATTAACATGAAATTTCAATGTAACCATAAATGTAAATTTGATCATTAAAGAAATGGTCCAATTAACACAGGCAATCATTCACCTGCATGACATAAGTGAATAAGTAGGTTGAAAATCAAGAGATTTTGAAGCTTGCTCTTTGTTTGAACCTGTCGTGTATTTTCTAATGATTATTACCTCATTCCAATTAATGATTTTATCAATTTGATAATATAAACTGGTTCTGTTTGATTTGCAAGTTAGCAAAAACTTCCTTAATGTATACATATTCTTGTAATGTAATGTATCCAAATTTTGAAACTGATTTATTCACTTTTCAAGGTTTATTGGTGGCTAGCGAGGCACGAAAGTGGGATTTATCCGAGTGAAGGAAGTCGGCAACGATTGGGAGATTGAAATAGAATGTCAATGATCGGACTTGATCGATCGAAGACCAAGGCCATTTCCGGTGTTCCGCATGAGTTTATCTCGACCTCGGTTCCCACGTCGGACTACCTGCAGTCGTGACGTCAAGGAGTGGGCAAGGTTTAATTATGGTAAGTTTGGAATACACAAAGTATCGTTTTTGTCTTATGTGACGCATAATAAGACATTTATGTTTAACAATTCATGTTTAAATTCCGGACTATGATGGTATCGGGGTTATCTGCATCTTGTAATATTTTGTCAATTCCGATACACTTTAACTTGTACTCTATCATGCAGTATGTATGAATTTTTATTTTCCTTTTATTAGCATGTTAACTCTAACTCAAATTTGAGATCAACTTTCCAATTCGACATAACTTACTTTCTTATTTTTTATAGTTTCATGGGTATAGTTTTTAATCAAGTATACAATTAAATAATACGTAACATTTAATATAATAATAAGAACTGGCAGTTATTTGCACAGAATATCAAGATCTATTCAAATTACAAATGACATGCGTAAATTTGACATCAGCTCATGCCTCGATAATGATATCCTTTAAATTTTGTCAAAATACTTTACAAAACTGGTGTAAATATATGCACAATAAAACTGTTCTAAACTCGATTAAAAAACAATTAATGTACATTATTCTGTTTCGTTGACATAAATGGAGTTATTTGTGGGAAGTTAGCAGATCATTTGTCGACAGATCACTTTACGAGTGGAATTCTAGTTGCTTGCAGATGAGTCCTGAAGTTCTTTATACTTTTCAGCAATAGTTCTAGCGATTTAGAATGAAAAAAACTGCAATTAAAAAAAATAATTTGCTATGGGACTCCTGTAGGTCGTAAATATAGTTATAGGAGCAGTAAAACTGTTATATGCAAGTCATCAAGTCACGATTTTCTAATTTATGTAATTTTCATCAACAATAAAAATTCTTTATCAAGAGCTACCGAAGATACCTGCTAGAACTGTAATTTAAAACTGATATATCCGATGTTAACATTTTTTTCTATATAAATGATCTGCCAACTTCCGCTAGAATTATTGCTAAAAGTATGAAGAACTTCATAACTCCTCTGCAAGTAACTAAAACTCTACTCATAAAGTAATTTGCTAAGTTCACATACATAATGGAGTTTATGTTTTATTAAGTTTCAATGTACATATGGGGCATTTTATGTAGAAAGAGCCACTTTTTTTGGTGCATTTAAATTTAATTTCATCACATTAATTATATCGAAATTTGAAGATTGCCTTTTTTGTATTTTTTTAACCAGAAAAAAAACAAGGGCCTAATTAATCATCTTTTTTAGTTATTTTGATTATTTTTGTTCTGAGTGTATTACGACGCTTTTTCTGATAATTGTTTCGAGCACTATACAAATCCCAATTGTACTTCGAAAGTCGAAATTTTTTTAATTTTTATGA
Source organism: Trichopria drosophilae (assembly GCA_030407085.1). Classification (NCBI taxonomy): domain Eukaryota; kingdom Metazoa; phylum Arthropoda; class Insecta; order Hymenoptera; family Diapriidae; genus Trichopria; species Trichopria drosophilae. The sequence continues at coordinate 18,846,364 of CM059583.1, read as the reverse complement.
ACTTTAACCTACCTTTGGGGTATGTAGTACAGCATCTCAAGAGACACTATTTTTGCCCATAAAACGATTTTCTATTTACCGCGGTATTTAACCTCTATTTCTATCCTTAGTACAATGGAACGATTTGCATGCGTATTTATCAGTTATTTTGTCGTTGTCAGTCGATAAAGTTTCTTGTGTTTCGAGAGTGGGGTACCGAATACCCTGTGTATGGCCAGCGTTAAGTTTTTTGGCAAACATTAAACATTACATTACAATTAAAAAACTCAAATTTCGTACATCATTACATTTCAAAGTGGAAGTATACAAATGAATTGATGTATTTTAAAAAATAAATATTTATATATTAGGGAAACTGGGAAGGCGGGTCGAAGCGGCGAGGATTTTTTACATGTATCATATCTCTCCTTGAATTTCGTATTTAGGATGATGCAAAGTATCATTTGATAGATAATTTCATAGTCAATATTTATATGCATGTTACTTATGGCATATGTTTTACAAATGGCCAGCTATGGCCAATTTAAAACAATTAAAAAACGCGGGGCGAAGCGGCGATATCGGGGTGAAGCGGCGAATCCTTATTTTTAGAGGTCTCTGAGACGACTATCATAAAATTAAGTGCAAGTCATAATCTTTTAAGTTATTATTGTTTGTTTTAATAAAAATAAAATTTCCACGTTGGTGGAATGAACCTCTTCAGATATATCAAAGTTTCCAACAACAGTAAAAAAAGAAATTGCATCTTTGGAAGCTTTGAATACTCCTATTATATCAGGGTCCCATATTTTAACTTCGTCTTTAGTTACTCAATGCATTTATCAAAAGGGAATTCTAAATTAAAAAATAATCACGGACTAGAGACATCCGGGAAAAAATTTCGCCGCTTCACCCCAAAGTTGACTTCCAAGTAAGATATTGCATTATAAACACACAAAAAAGGAACAATTCATGTTTTATAAATAAATTTAAAAAATATACTTTTAGTATAAATATATAAATAATGATTATTAAACTGCCAAAATGAAAATATTGGCCAATCTGAAAACAAAGTACAGGAAAATGTCTTGAAAATTTTGTTTAAAAATTACATTTCTCGCTCCCAGAGGTATAGGTAAGAGAACAAAAAATGAAATATCATGTCTCAAAATGTGAAAAATGGTGTAAACAAAGAAACCACATATGATATTTTACAGTATAATCCACATATAATATCAGTATGATCATAATGGAAATATTTGAGATTCGCCACTTTGCCCGTTTGCAGCTTCGCCCCGTCTTCCCCAATAATTAAACTATTGAAACGCTATCGTCGCAACTTTTTTAATTAATTAAATGCCATGTTATATATGTGGCTACTTCGCATTTTATACATTTATAACAGTTACATAATGTTTATAAGATGTAAAGAAAATAATTATACTGGGCTAATACTAGAGAATAGTGTTTGTTAAAGAATAGTCTCGTTGGGGAAAATATAGTCTACTTTTGTAATTATGAACTAAATATAGTCTTCAATATCATATCGATATCGGCGCTAGACGAGACAATATTCTTGAAATATCGAATATTGTATGTAACAATATTCATAGACAAATATATAAAACATAGAAAATTTATTTTAAAAAATTACTTTTGAAAATTGTAGTATTTAAACGAAAAAAAAAGTAAAAATACGTTTCATTATACCGTTAAGAAGTTATAACCTATCACCACATACTATGGATAAATAAAATCTTTAGAAAAAATGAAACAATAAATTTTTAATTTTATGAATTTATAAAAAAATATTTAAAGGGATATAAAAAATGATTTTGCATAATTTCCGACGTATTAAAAATTACCGGGAAGTAAATTAAAAATTAAATCAACATAGCGTTGATTTTTGCACTTCACAAAAAGTCGTTTTTTTTAAATCATTTTCTGTGACGGGCCGGTAAGTCAATAAATCATAACAACCTACTTCTCTGAAAAAAAACGAAACACACTTTTTTGCAATTGGATTTCTTACATTCTTGTAATTGAAGGTTATATGCGAACAGTTACAGAAGTTGTATTTTATTTTCACATCTCGTTTTTCTTATGACTTTTTAGGAAGGCAGCACACTGACCCCGCAGTCTTACCTTATGCAATACATATCTCATACTTCTCAATCTTAATGTACCTATGTATAACAATTTAGAAATATAAAAATGAATAAGGTTAAACGCGTTTTTATTAGGTGTATTTTAGTATTAAAGAATGTCATTAAGTTTTTATATTATTTTTTAAATTTATTTTTACGTCTATATTTCCACACGCACAGGACAGATTTCGATTCAACATTAATGTCCTGATTTTATGTTTAACAAATTATTTATTTACAATTATGGAAGACTTAAAACTATATGTTCAGAATCGCATAATTTAGTTTTATTGTAGCCCAGACAGCAAGAGAAATCCTTTCGACCAAACTAAAGTCAGAATGCCCTGATTAAGGCAAATTTACTACTTTTCGACCAAAAAATCGTGATATAAACTATATCGACTATTGTAAATAAGGCTCACGGTACTACCATAACATGAATTTATAGACACATAAGTATTTAACAGGTTTGCCACATACATCAAGAAAAAGCCTGCAAATAAAAGATGGCCAGATTTGGTCTGAGTTATGTTGAAAAGAGGGAGGAATTACGTAAATATTACCAATTTTCGATCTAGTATACGTCACTTTTGCCTTGTTTTGACTACGCTCTTATGGGAAGACTGTATTACCAAATTTCGAGTATCCCCCACTTTTGTCTTCACAATTCGTGAAAAAAATTGTTTTAGTTTTTGTATTTATGCTATTTGTTAGATTTAAATGCTACACCCACATGTTTAATTGTAATTTTAGCGAATTACAAAGTCATCAAACAGATACAAATTATTTGAAAATCGGTAAATTTTAACCTTCCTATGCACCATGACGAATATATTCGTCCAAACTACATTGTTTCCATTTGAGAAAAGAAAAAATGATGCTCAGGAGTGTTAAATAAATTTCGAACCATTTACTTTTTTTTATCATAGTTTAATCCGTTAACGTTCAAAATTATCAATATAATTGTTAAAAAAATACAAATTTTTCATTTCAAGAAATCTTAAATTTTTATATGAAAACGTTATTCAATCTAGTTTAAATCTTAGATGGAGAGGAATAACTTGTACTTTAATGTTCAAATTTTTAACAGATTTGCAGATTGCGAATACAACTTGGATAGGTTAAAAATAGCGACTTTGATTCAGAAAATATAATGAATTTCGGATTTCTCCTCTTTTGTCTCCAGAAATATTAAAAAATCACAATTAGAATTGTGGCGTATATTTAGAGCAAATAGAAAAAAGACGATAAATTTCACGTTAGATATGAGACATCCAGTGTCATTTTAAGTATTTTTATCAGAAATAAGAGTCACAAACAAATTAACTCTTTAAAAACATCTTTACGAAGAGTAAGACTCGTAATTTTAATCATATCATGGCGATCATTAATCCTTTTCCAAAATTAAAATACTTATTTGTAAAGTCTATGTCAATACCATATTTCTTAATAAAGGAAAATATGTACGTTGCTCTTGAAAGAGGGATTTTTATTTACGGAAAGCATGCGAAGAAATATCTGAAAAATATTGCCAATCCGGCGTATTGTACAATTTCTTTTATAGGATTTACATTCATGAATATCACAAAACGAATTTATACCTATTTTATGAATATCCAATCATACATTGGAACCGATCGTGGGTATGCACTAAATCCCATACAAAGCTTAATATAACCGAAAAATTGCGTAGAAATGTACAGCATATTAACATAGCAGAAATATTCGTCTACAATATTCTTACTAAAATATACAAGGTTGATTTTTATTATCTTTTTCTTTTAACAAATCTATCAATTGAGGAAATGTATATATATGGGTCAATTCACATATTTTTAATTTTTCGCGTAAACGTAATTTCTTTTTTTGGTGAAGGTTTTTGATCTGTTTGCTGATGGAGTATAATAATATCCAGGGGTTAATTATTTACCTGCCATTTTGTTGCATCTCGTTAAACGACTGGTGATTTTTTCAGGGAAGCATATTTCCTGTGAAGTAAGAAACTGGAAATTTGTTACTCTGTGATTTCTCTGGTTGCTGATTATGAATTTGATAATCATATTTCAACATTCATAATGACTGATCAAATATGGCTGACCAAAATATAACAAAAAACCATTTTGTTGCAATTAAACTACATAATATGATGTTTAGATGTTGCTGAATGTAATATCTGATTTTCAAATTAGAATTTCAAAATGATGGATCCAATATGGTGAATAAAAATAAGAAAACTGTTTACGTTAATTAAATTTATTACTTTCAAAGTTATGTTATTGCTTCAATTGTTTTCTTGTGAAACATTAATATGCGGTTAACTAATATTCAGGATAATTTGAAGTATGGTATACAGATTCTTTCTTTTACGTGGAGTTTTTTTTAGATTTTTTGGATTTTTTTCTGACTGAGTTTGCTTATCAATCTGTATATTAGATATGAGTTCAGGAAAAATGTAAAGATTTATCTTAAATTACACTTGTAATATTATCAACGAACTTTATATCAAATAAGGTTAGAAATGAATGAAAACGTATTATATGTATTTCAAAACTATCAGTATATTCAAGATTTTAACTAGCGTAAAACAACTGATTTTACAAATTCATTTTCGTAAATTAAATATTTCCTTTAATCTTCTTAAATATACTTCTAAATGAAATAAATGTCAATTATAGGTTTATACAGACAGGTTAAATTCGCTCGACTTTTGCGTTGTAAAAAATGTCTGTAGTACCAAAACATCGCCCAACAAGATTGATGTTATACATTATTAAGACATTTCATCATTAAAATTTTAATATAAACTACCTACCTGGATATTATTAATCATTAATATTTTTTATGTGTCCCTTTTATGTTTTTTGTTCGAGTTTGAAATGGCGTAATAAAATAGGCACCATAGAAATAGATGAATATTTATATTATTATATAAATGTTAAGAATAGATTTACTATTTATTCTAGTTATTTTTACTCGATATTTAGAACATTAGACAGTTTTTTTTCACGTTATTCATGTCTTCTAAAACTTTAAATAGTCCTTTAGACTGGCTAACGTGACGTGTCGCAGTCATTACAAGTTAATTTATATACTGTGTTATTAACGTTTTTTTTAATTGCTTTGTACTTTTGTTCTTTTGTGTTCTGCCCACTGTAACTACCTACTTGATCTTAATGCAAGATAATCTGTTTTCTTTTCTGCAATGTATTTTCTTTAGTTGCTCAATGAATGCGTATACATTAAGTTGTTCTCTAATTTGACACAAAATCTAAATGAGAACGTTGGCAGCCATATAAAATGAAAACATTTGAAGTATTCAGTATTTCTAAATAAGTAGAGAGTTTAATTATTTGTAATTATATATTGATGCGGATCGTAAAATAATATGATTATACTATTTTAATACAGTAGAGTCCCGGTATAATTACATCTCGCTATATTACATCGTTACATTTTTTGAAAATTTCTCCTCCATATTGTAGCCGTCATTTTAAATTTTCAAAATATATCATCAGATTTGTAATAGGCGACCTTGAAAACCTCCAAGTAACAAATTTCGAGCGGGTTTATAAACATTTTATGCATAAATTGATTGAACACAATGTCATACTTCGTTACTAAGATTTTGCAAAATTGTGAAAACTACCACCTTTGTGGATTTATATATTTCTTTTTTTTTTACGCGGCAATTATGAAAATGGACAACGCCATCATATTCAGTACTCCTTGGACTGTCTAGAAATGGATTTGGTTCAAAGATTTGCCTTTTTCTGGGAGTCCAGGAAAAGTCCAAAATGACAAAGATCTTCGTCATTGGCAGTCAAGGGGTGTTAAGGAAAATTGTGTGGAAAGAAGTTGTAGAGCTCGAAAGAACAAAGAACTGAGCTCCCTGTACATTAAGTTTAAATAAAAATTAAGCTCACACGGATAATGTGAAAATGTGAAACGAAATTCGTTTTTCGACAATTCTGTGATATTAAAGGATTTGCCGTGGGCTAAGTAATTGATAATTTTGATTTTAACATTAAAATTCTAATTTGAAATAAATGAAAAATTCAAGTAGTTAAAAGCTTTTTTGGTAAATTTATAGAAAGTTAGAAGTTTTAAGCGTAGTGGATACGTATAAATTTCAGAAAAAGTATGAAAAACACACAAACTGTGGAATGTAAAAATTTTGAAATGGCAAATGTAAATAATAATCTTCATAGCATAATCGATTTTTACTCTGAATGTGCTGAATTAAAAAAATTACTTCATTACTGATAAAAATGCTCAATTCATTTCATTGATATCTAGGGTAGTAAAAATATTAAAAACCGGCAAAATGAAATAAGCACATTTTTGGCATACAAAATATACAATATTAATCAATTTCGCTTAAAATGAATGCAGTTGTAATTTTTAATAAATTTCTGTTACAAAAATGCAGTAAAAAAGTGTGAGTAAAAGGAAATGTCCGAAAATTTTTACAAAATAATCGAGTAGGAGCTTCAGTTCAACGAATTACCTAACATGAAAATTACATCGGAATGCATGAAACGCTGCTATGATTTATGCGGGTTGCGTTTAATCATATATACGACGTCGCTCTGAATTATTTCAAGATATAAATTTTAAAATACTACATATGCACTTTAGTTTCACCAGGAATTTTAAATAAAACATTTATATACATATACCTTGCGAACTTGCACATAAGACGTTATGTTATGATTAATGTAAAAACAGACACGGACAGTCATTAGTCACAATGATAAATAGTGTGTAAATACGCATTTTCTATTGTTTTAAGGTTGACTATCTTATCAAGATATACCACACTATTCTTTTCTTTTGTGCTGATTAATACGTCACCTGTGTTTACCATGTAGACAAGATGGAGCAATGCTGGATTATCTTTTGCGTGCTGTACTTTTTCTATGTATTTGTTTTTAAACGTTTAGACCTACTTATATGAGTGCTTTCTCGATACTTGTAATCTTTCATTAAATCTTAGACCTCATCTTAATATTAATAATAATAAAATGTATAATATTGTAAAGTGAATAAATAATATATCATTGAAGTGGCAAGTTCAACATAATTGATGAAGAATACTTTTTTTGATGAAGTATACATAGGAAAATATTATACATTTTCTTTAGGAATGTTTTAGGTTTTATATTATTTTTCTTTGGAGTAAAGAAAATGTGCTCTTCTATAAAAGTAAAATGTTTCAGTAAAATTACATTTATATTCCGAAATAAAATGTATTATTAAAAATGAAATTTTGAACACTCCAAACAGCCAAAAGACTCCTTGAAGAGCTCTTTAAGAAGTCTTAAAAATGGTAAGACGTCTTAAATACTTATGAGAAAGTACTCTTACAGTGATCTTTAAGAAGACTTATGCTTCGATTTTAAGAGCTCTTAACTACCTCTTGAAAATGAGGTCTCAGGATAGAGGTCTTAGTTCCGAGCTTTGACATATAAAATAAATAATATAAATGATAAGCAAATTTCTGAAAATCACAGATTCTATATTTGTATCTTAATTTTTAATTTATATAATTTTTACCTTCGTTTCTTTCTACCGTTTGTACAGTTATATATTCAATAGAATAGGGATCATAGAATACTAGTACAAATATGTGATAACACTTATATATCTCTTATATATATCGTAAAAGCACTTATTTTGTCATTGTAGGTAGGTTATAATATATCTGTCTGCATATGAAATAAATAACGCGCGATTTCATTTTCGGATTAAACAGCCACCTAGCGATCTTCGGAAGGTGTACAGATCTCAACTCTGGGATCGTCCAAAACGAGATATATTTAAGACTTCAAATATAAGTAAGTGTTTTAAAAAAAAAGACCTCTTCGAGATTACGATTTTAAAAAGTTCTAAGTCAGACATCTTTAAGAGCTCCTTTTATAGATTATCATAATTCAAACCTCTTCAGGAGGTCTTTTTGGAGATATATTTCCAGTAAGCTCTCAACGGCCTCTTTAAGAGGTATGTGCTCTATGGGATATCATCGTTTACAATTTAACAATTTAAAACAAAAAGTGCTCTTTTATATTTGATATATTCATTGTCCTAAATTGTATAAAGAGTTCTTTAAGAAGTCTGAAAAATTAAAATGTCAATTTAAAACGAATAAAATTTATTGTATAAAATAAAGTATTTAGAGGGATCATAAAGAACTTTTGAAGTGACCTTTAAGAAGACTTATATACGCTTGTTTAAAGAACTCTACAAGACCGCTCGAATATAAGGTCTCAGAACAGAGCTCTTATTTAAGATCTTTTAGTCCCTATATAAAATAAATAAAATAATTGAAAATTAAACTTTTGAGAATTCTAGATTGTAGTTTATTAGCTTAGTTAAAAATGAATGCTTAAGTGATTTCTTGTTACTCTTTGAATTATTCTATTTTTGACAGCAATCTACATATGAAATAAATATCGCGCAATTTCACTTTTAGATTGGGTTGCCATCTAGCGTCTCTGGAATAAAGACAGATCTTAACTGTGAGGAACTCTTTTAACAATAACGAGATGGCCCAAAACGAGATAGATTTAAGTGGTCTGCCCTAATTAGAACTTTCAATAAAAGACAGTTTTCCATAATTTTTTAAACAGTTTTGTAATGTAAATATTGATATAAAAGTTGTTACACTCTATTAATACACTATCGAAATACATAAAAAAGATTTGTTTTGTACATTTTAGTAAATTTTCATACATGACAATTGTTTGGGAATGAACGGTCGAGGAGAAAAACAATATTGATAAACAAGGTCACAATCAAAGTTTACTTATTTGCGATTTTCCGTCCTCCTACCGAAGCTAACGCGAGAAAAGCCAAAGCCGCACTGAATTGCAATTTTTCCGCGATCACGAAAGTGGTTGCCTTTTTTCCCTCTATTTTCAAATTTATCGCCCCGCCCCTTTCTATGAAATACAAAGAGGAAAAGCTATTATCATCTCTCCCGCGTAATAACAACACGGATCGTTAAATATTTTAATTCGACGAACAAAGAGTGGTGGTGTTCCCCGACATTGTTCGGTAACCATGTGGTTACTAGCGGCCACGAATCGAACCTAAAGAACGCTTCGTGCCGTCCAGCCTTCAAAACCCGGAAAATAATAATTTTCCTAACGAGGCTGATGGTAGGCCTCAGAACCTTCTGAGCTCTGAGCCTACTAGGACAACCGAAGAATCTTTAGAAATTAACAAACTATTTAACTACATACTGTTATATATATCCGTACTCTTTTTAATACGCAGTTCTTCAGTTCTCCTAAATTTAATCAAGGCCCCGGCTTTCCTCGCGGATCACCGTGCACATAGAGAACGCTGTCTTGAAAACACCACACATTTAAATTTGAACTAAATAATACGGCTTTTGCTTTTTTAACGTCGCTTTTACATAATTGGATATTTCGAAAATGATATTAATTTTTTAATGAATAATACATAAATTGAACGATATTCACTTCATGTTTTGAATAAACAAATTCGATTTAATTTAAACGAAATATAAACTTAAACAAATAAGATACATTATGCGATCCTATACAACAATTATGGTTAAAAAAATCCTAAAAAAAGGTGTGTCCGCGCTGTTGATGAAATTTCTGGAATGGGTGGTCTGAAACAAAAAAATTAAACGGCATTAGATTCACTATGTTAATAGCTATAGCGCATATCGATGGGTTTTTTATTTTTTGAAAATTGACAAAATGGCGGACATTTTTCGACAAAATGCAAAATCAAAACACGGTTTTTTTATGGTTTTCGGCACAAGAAAAAGAGTTAAAATTAAAATTTTAAAAATACCTCAATATGCGCTGTAGCTGTACCTCGATGTGCGGTATAGTAGTAAAGAATATGTGGTAAAAATTTCATAAGGATCGATCGAGTAGTTTCGGAGATTTTATCAACAAGGCATCGGAAAACGTTATTTTGAGAAAAACCTGTTTAAAGTTTTTTTCCATGAAAATTCGTGAAAAAATATTACCTGTTCTTAATCAGCGATACCTGCCCCATACATTATGCCTTCCTTTTCTTCACATTGTGCAATTTCAGTTTCGAAAAATGTAAAAAAAAAATTGATTTTTTGAAAATTCTAATTAGGTTAGACTCCTTAACAGCTCTTCGAAATTACTATTTTAAGATGTCTAAGTAAGACTTCGAAACGAGGACCACTTTGTGAGATCTTTTTGAGGAAAACTTTGAACGACCTTTAGGATTTTTGTAGAATTTTGTTCACTTATCGTTATTTTTGTATCATTTTTAGATATATGACTTTACTATCTAAGGATCTAGCACAACTACGTATTTTAATTGGTTTAACGATTTGAATATTACACTATTTAATTTGTTGCTATTGATATTTAGATAGTAAAATTACCTCAAAACGATGGCAGTGTCTTATTCTATATCTAGTTAGTAGCTCCAAGTATCTCTTTTTTTTTCGTGCAAACATTCTATCGAATAAATGGGGCAAAATGTAAATTAGAAACGTGGTTTAATGATTGTGTTAATGTAGAGACTAGTGCGAATGAAAATTACTTTATTTTGAACACATTTTATTAGTATGTAGGCACTTATCGAAAGTGTACTTATCAAGTACAGGGCTGTTTCTCTCAGCATATACATTGGCTGTTTTTCGAGCTGGAAAACGCGAGCCTGGGGTTTACTATCACTCGAAGTGACCTCGATTATTGACGTGCCACAGGTTTTTACGGGAAGAAAAGTTTCTGGTGTTCATGCATTTTCTACAAAGATTATTTTCAAGACAATTATTCACAGCACTTACTTGCTACGTATATATGCTAAGTTTATTATGGCTTTCAATCTATAATTAGCATTGTTGACATTAAAACGGTGAAGTAACATTCAACCATTTTAAAAGTCAGAGCAAAAGTTTTTGTACATTATTGTGTGTAATTTTTTAATATTTCATGTTACTTCTCTGCGTAAGTAATTTAATAAATACATGACAATATTGTCTTTTTTAACGGTTAAATTCATTAATCTCTTTGTTAGATCGCAATGCCGATTAGTTTTACTAGATTTGATATTTCTATATCATTATTTTTTGTACTTTAACTTGTACGAGATTATTGAATTTACTCCGGGGCTTTGTCTGCGTAGCAATCAATCATAAAATGTATGAAATTTAATGTTTCTCTGGGTTGCTACTGGCAAATTTCGTAATATCGATTTATTTACTTGCAGCAATATTGATATAATAAAGATAAAATTGCAGGAAAACTCGGACGACGACGTAATAAAAACCTACATTAAATGTGCGTATAAATGTTAATTTGTAATTTTAATCAGTTATTAAAAGTCCGACACTAGAACGAAGTGCAGTAAATAGTCGTACGTTTTGTTTTGTGCTTTCTACGCTATGGTATCAACAGTATAGTTCGAACCATTCTACGGTGATATTTTCATTCTGGATGTTTCAGATCTGGATATTATATTAATCTTTTTGACAACAATTATTTTTTCTATTTTATTCTTATATTAAATATATAGTCACTTTGCGGGTGACATTTGAAAAGAGACCTTTGGATGAAGAAATTTGATTTAGTGAAATTTGATGCAAAAAGAGTTGACAATTTCACTAATCTTGGGGAAAGAGATAGTAAGTGATGAGACGCAAGTAGCTGAGCCGCCGCGCCGCTAGGAGCGCTTGAAACTCTCGCGGGCTTATTTTGCTCTCGTTATGGAAACGTATTCCAGTTTTCCATATTAAATGACTTGAAGCAATGATTCAAAACTTTATATCTTATTTATTACATTTGACAAATTCCTATTATTAATATATTGCACTTGACATTTATTTAGCATTTTAGTGCTTTTTATTAGAAGGGAATATGAAAGTCATGGTATGATATATTTAGTATATGTACTATAAATATTTAATAAAAAAGTATAGCTCTTTATGATTTTCTCTTGTTATTTTATCCACACAAGTCGGGTAATGAAAAATTTTCTTGGCCTACAAAAAACTGTTCGATAAACTAAATAAATTTATATAGTATTTAATATTTTGTATAGAATTTTGGATACTTATTCTGAAATTCTAAGAACTCATGTTTGGTTTAAACTTTTATGACTGAGATTCTTGCAGACGTATTTAATAAAAAAAATAACATGCACAAATACCATGTGAACACAAAATAAAATATTTTTGACGAAATTCCAGTAGTAATTCCACTGGGATCTTGTTATTATTTTATTACTCTTCATGTTTTCGAGTTTTCACAATTCGAGTACAATTGCAGTTAAAATTATGTCTTACGAAAATCAATCGTGCAAAGAAATGCCATTATGAAGCAAACGACAGCAATAAATAATAAGCAATAATCAGTAATGTTGCATATAGACAATTCTTATATAAATTATATATCTGGGAAAAGAAATCGGGAACACATTTTCGAATCAATTAGAAATCACGAGGGACATGAAAAATGAAAGGCTGGATTGATTGGAACAACATTGTTATCGAGTTATAATTGGTATAGCCGATTAAAATTGTAATTCCATGGAGAAATACCATAATCGAATAAGCGAAATTACTATTACATGATGACAATGCCATAAACAAAATAAAAGTGTGTAATTTAAATGATAGAGTTGCATTGATTTATACTCTCTAAAATTTTTAGAGTGAAAATGTCAACTTGAAACAAGATTCAGATCACTCCAACAAGGATCAAAATCCACATCTAAAGAGTGAAAATGTTTTTTCTGACACAAAGGTTTGCTCGATTATGACTATTATTGATCTGCATATACTTTTCACTAATTTAGAAATTTATAGTGCAGGGGGTAGCAAAATCCCAGACAACCGAAAAATCAAAGAGTTCGCAATGAACTCTAAATGTTATATAAAAGAGGCCAGATAACCCACTTTCTAAGGTTTTTCAGAACATGAGTTCCTAAAAATGTCATAATGACTTCATGTTCAGAAAAACTTCAGAATGTGGGTCATCTGACCTCCTTTATAGAACATTTCGAGTTCATTGTGAACGCTTTGATTATCCTGCTGTCTGGGATGTGATATTAAGGGTTCGGATAACGTTATTTTCTAACCTAAAAATGTAAATTAACCACAAAGTATGCATTTAAGTAGACTATTTTAAGGCCCCGTTACGTGTTTTTTATGAATGCATATTAATTTTAAAAGAGATCGATTCAAAATTGGGCAAGAATTGGGACGTATAAATTTTTTTTATGTAACAGATCGCCTTTGTTACTGACGAATTTTATTCTTAAAATTCTCTTTGGAAGATATTTTAATCTTTTGTTTTTTCTATAAATAATGTGATTCGTCGCTGTAAAATTGTCCTAAAATAGTAAGTCATTAAGAATTCCCTTGGAACATATGTTTTTTAATGGAAATATTTAGCCTCCTCTTGATACAAAAAATTCGAAATATGAAAGAATTGCCGTCCTGGGATTTAATTTACTTCAAACAACGAATTTTTAGTTCTTATTGTATTTGTCGCTACAGTAAAATGATCAATTGTTTTTTTTAACTTCCGGAAGTATCGTTCGGAGAAACCTTGTCCATGAAATATTATCACCTTCAAAAGTACTTTGAAGGCAGAGGGAAATTGGCCATTATTTCTAGTAAAAATTGATGCAAAATAAATTATGTTTATTGAAAAATATGCTACAATACTGATTATAATACATTCATAATTAAAGGAATCCTCTTTATATTTAGTTTCTACGGCATATTTACAATAATAATTGTATATCGGAAAACAATGAATAATATGCCATTAAAAATAGAAAAAAGATGATTCTTTATTGATTTTGTTGATGTTTGCATTTTTTAATGTTATTCTCATATTTCTAAAGTTTAAAATTGTTTAATAGGTTGAAGATATGTACTTATAACATCTGTAAACTGTACTACTCACAGAATCTTTTCCAGGGTCTTTTAGTCTTCCAAATTAATATGAATGGACTACAATTTTAATAATATGTCAGACAACAAAACGATGGTAGTTTAAATATATTTGTCTGAATTAATGGAACATTGTAAGAAATGTCTACTATAAGCCTCAAACAAATGTTTGAAGTTTTTTATACTATACGTATACTATCTGTAAACGTACAACGAAATTTGTGAAAATACAATAAAAAAGTACTTGAAAGTACCTTGTAGTTACATGTTGTAATTTTCAATATTTTAATGTAGATTCACAGTAAAATCATTGAATTTATTACGTGAAAAGAAAATCTTAAAAAATCGTAATAATATGCTCGGATTTTCCGGCAAACATAATTCATTTTCAGTCCTGAAAATCTTTTTGCATTTTTCATGACAAGTGTTCCGTCATTATTCTATGCAAGTGGTGATGCGAAATATATGATTTCCACTTGAGACAGAGATAAAGTTACAAAATTTACATAAATACATGAAGCACCTAAAATATCGATACGTATTGTCCTGTATATATTATTTATTAATATATGGTTATAAACATATATTACGAACAAAACCATCCTAATTAAGTCACTAAGAAAGAGATAATATTACCTTACTTCCCTGTCAATATTCCCTATTACTTCTATTTTTTCTGAAAGAGATATTAATCAATATAAAAGACAGTTCCTATCTACTTGCATTTATTATTCCCTATTTCACAAAATAAAAAATTAATGTTTTAAAAGCCGATTTTTGTGTTATTTATGTATACCTATTACACTTAAATACAGGTTTATTTAAGCTATGTAACGATACATAGACATAGTATATATCTTGTTGTAATATTAAATTTAGGTAAAAACACTATGACTCACAAGAAATTTATTTATAATAAGTAATGTTGAGATATTAGGTTCGCAAAGATAGATAGTATTTTATGAGGTCGTCTGAAATTTAGATTTGGATGTGAACATAACATTTGTTGCTCATTTATATTAAAACGCTAACATTGCCAAATAATATAATCCACTGGAGCTTTCTTCCCAACATGCTAAATCTTTAGATTCTGTGGAATCAACAGTTCTCAATTCCATAATTAAGAATATTTTAGAAACTTTAATAAATCATGAATTTGCAATGTGGTGCATTTGCAAGAAAACTGCAGTACACTTTTCAATACTGAATTTTCCACTATAAAGTGGACCGTCGGCAAGATAGGAAATTTCACTAAAAATCGTAAATTAAAGATGATTGAATAAGGTTTTCGAAATTTGGGTTCTGTAAAGGTAATTCAAAATACCGCTGATTGTTTCCTAGAAAAAATAAGTAAAAATCATTTATTTCCGAAAGTCCTCAGTCAGTTCTAGGATACGGTCTATAGCACAGTAGAGGCCCGGTATAAATGCGTCCCGTTATATTTACGTTTCAGCATATTTTCCCGGTTCCATCTCGTTATATTTACCAATTGTCGCCCCCCCCCCCCCACCTTGCGGGCTGGGGCCTCAGGAAGGGCCTGCTGTGTCATCACGAACGTAACGCGACTGGGGGAAGTGGGAGAAGCGACGCTCCCGTTCTTTTTGTAGATAGCTGGATGGGAGGGGAAGGCGAGGAACCAAGTGGATAAATATAATGAGAAATTGATTCAGTAATGTTTTATTTATTTCCAATGAAAATTCTTATTTTATCGGTGGAGCAATTTAAAACCTTAAAGGTTATAAACAGACCTTTTTAATAAGTCTGTTTAGGCCGAAGGAGTTTGCTCACATTGAATAAAATAATGGCTTGTTTTACACTTTAAAAAATGTAGATTTGAAAGACGTATTTCTAAACTATCAGAATTTCTATACTTGGAAAAATCCATGGCATTAATATTTCATAATTGATAATTAAACAAAGAAAAATGTGAAAAATGATTTAAATCAGCATCTATACATTTCAATCCGGTCTAGATATATCTATTGAAATCGAATGAAACTGGAACAGTACGGACTTTGAGGTGAATAGTTCGGCATTCATACAGATTGTTTACCGTTGAGAATATCATCTGGACCTCGACGTACTTTACGTCAACTGTTCCGGTTCAGTTCCATGTGAGCGTGCAGAGTCCGTAAGACCGATCCGATCTCGAAAAATCAGCAGATGACGAATAGAGACGGCAGTCGAGCTGCAGCTGTTCAGCTGTTCGTTTTGTAAGCAACGCGTTTAAATTGTCCACCAAGCGTTTTAAGTGATCGATTAACGAAATTGTGATCTCTAGGCTTTTATTATCAAAATGTGATAGTGATCAAACACAATTAAAAAAACAACAACAACAAAGGAATATAGTGAAAGTGTCAGTGAAACACGGTGCAAATCCACAAACAAAGAAAGGGCACGAAGAAAGCGCCATAACGGTGGTGGACGTACCCGTGAAAATTGAAGCAATATGAATGAAAGTAAGAGGAGGAACGAATTTCTGTGAAGGTTTTGGCGAAAAAGTGAAAGCGTCGATGTTTCCGGCGGCTATTTGTCGAAGTACGGATTTGTATACAATACATGCATGCGCATCAGCTACATTATATACACCGCCGCTGGTAGATTTAAAGATTAACTAATTGGATATCGGATAACGTCGTCGAAAGTTAAAGATTTAATTATTCCTTGTCACTAGTGACAGTCGACATATTTATTATAGAAACGGGATCCTTAGCCACGTAAAGATACCTATTTTGACTGTAGGTAATGAAATTATCCTCAAACTTTTAAAAAATCATTACAATTAAAGAATTTCTTATTTATACATGATATAAATGAATACTTATTTATTTCAAAAAATTTAATGTTAATATTGTTAAATTTTAGTAATTTAGTATTTCTTACTAAAATCGTAGGGCGGATTTGTAGTTTGACACTACAAATGAATACTATAAAGTACGTGAATAAAAGAAATGGTACAATGATTTTAAACAATTAAATAGTGTTATAGAATTTCCGTCCAAGTTGAATTTTAATGAAGATAAAAATTAGAAGTTTAAACGTACATTCTTCTGTAGTAAATTTCGATATGATAATTGGAATAATCACCTCCAAAGCAATGATGATGAAATAATGCTTCAAATTTAGAACACTTTTTTGTGATTTAAAATGTCTCATTTTTATTGTGCTTTTTAATACAATACAACCAAGATGAAAATACAACAAAATTAAAATAAATTAAAAAGGGAATATTGGAGAAATACGAATTTATTTATAAATTATAACAATTTTGTATTATTGTTAAGTATTGTATTTTTTATTACATCGTAATGTTCATTTTTACGAAAATGTCTTCTACATTTTCACATTTTTAGAAAATGTTTTTCTGTCACATTAAATTAAAATTGAAGTTTTTTCATGTTACAAAAATTGTAGGGAGTACATACGAATTAACAAAAAATATAGAACTAACAGAAATAAATTATTTTTTTTATATATTTGTGGACATTCTCAATTTCGGAAAGTTTTTGGCGTTCAGTCGCCATTTAAAAATTCCAATTGATAACATTAAAATATGTAATAACATATCTTGAAAGTAAAGCAACCGGGAACACATTTTGTCCAAAAAATCTTCGCACAATGTGACCAATTGTTTAATATTTATTTATAAATCAAGTGGGCATATTTTCCGACAAAATTTTGCTGCAGAAAAAGACCTCAAGAATTGGTCATATCTCGCACATGTGTGCTTGAAAACGCAGCAGAGGTTAGTTTGTCAGACTCTCAAATTAAATCACTCACAAAGTTTCAAGTATGTATTAAACACTTGGAAAAATATGCTTGGTACTGTAAACATGTCCATAAGATTATCTATAAATCCTGAAAATTTTGAGAAAAACATGTAGGGTTTTGAGAACATTGAAAACATTTTTGTTTTTTTTTTTTAAATTGAATTATTGTTATTGGTTATTGAAGTAATAATTTTTATATAATATATAAGTTTTTGAAGAAATATTTTTAAAAAGTATGAAACCTGCAAGAAAGTAAGATCAGATGTGACTGAAATGCTTGAAAGTTGAGGCAATTCCGAGCTTCTGAATAACAAATTTTCAAAAATCTTGTTTTGTTGACAAAATCTTTAGGAATTCGAAAAAACTCACTAAAAATTGCTTACGAAAGCCAAGTGTTCCTTTATTTTTCGAGTTGAATAACATATTTCGTCATGAAGTTAATTCCCAACATAACACCGGATTGCATGCATGATTTGAAATTGATTCAGCTTACAGAAACTTTAATAACATTACAAAAGAAATTTAACACAAAGGAGTATAAATATTTATTTTCTATTATACTTTTATATTTCATTATTGAAATGATTATATATTATGTCAAAATATTAGTAACGTAAACCTAGCAATACCATAATCAAAAATCGAAAAGTTTATTAAAGCTTAATTCGGAACTTTAAATAAATGAAAAAAAAGTTTTTAAATTCGTCCTTAAGGCCCCTCCCTTAAATAATGATCGTTAGGGCTATAAAACTTATGGTAAAATTAACAAGACCGTAATTTTTGTTTAAAAATAAGTAGGAATTAAATTCGGAATAAGTATAATAAATTAGCACTAATCGAATTCCAAATTATGCACTAATAAAATTTTCAATTTTCGATTATGGTCTTGCCAAATTTAGGTAGCTCAAAATGTTATCATTCTTGAATCGATGATGTTCATTGTATTACTATGACCATCCTGTGTTGCATTGTGATAATTATAATAAGAATGGTTTTTATTGCACTAATAAAGTTGTGTAAAAAGGCAGCCTTAGTTTTGCTGCCTAACATTAAACATTTATTAAAAAAGAAGATTCTTAGATTTAAAGATACCCTTAATTCAAAACAGTGAAACAGTGCGGATCGATTTTTTTGTTGCACCTCAAAAACCCGACAATTCGCAAAACAGACCTTTCACAAACCCGACATTTCAAAATGCAGACAACTCCGATTGGTGCGTTCACTACATAAAAGAAATGATTTCGGGTCGCCATCGTTTAGGTCTCACAAAAAGGTCGAAAATGCTTGAACAAAGGGGTTAATTTTGTAGTCACTTGAAGGTCAAATTAGTTTGACCTCCGGATTATTTATTAAGCACATTTAGAATTCAATCCTTTATTATATTTACAGAATATGTAAATTTTATAATGTCTGGTTTTGAATGTCTGGTTTTTGAGGTGCACGTGATTTTTTTATCACTTAGAAGTCAATGACAAGTTTGTTGGTGAATCATTACTTGAATTATTACTTTGTAATAGGTTATTAATGGACTAGGTGTGTTTGGTTTAACTTCCTATTTTGCACTTATCGCAACAATTTATGCTAAACAGTGAAATAAGCAGATAAATTCCTTACGCATTAAGCTCAATCAAAGTGCTTATAATAAATGTTTGTGGTCAAATTAATCTAATAAAACATTTCGTATGAATAAATCGAAGGATCATTGAAGCTCATAAATTTAAATTTATAATCACTTATTATATCATCATAAATAATCCCGTTAAGCGTAGTCCGTGATATTGTTCGTTCCAAAAGTTATAAAGTTATAGATCAAAATGTATAAGGTATTACTTTTTCCATAATTCATGCCACATAACTTTAGATACTTGCAGATTTCATTTGGAGGTAGGCACATCTATTTATCAGTGCTTTCTACTGTAACTATTATTAACAAAATTTATAAATTTTACATCTTCAGTAACTTCGTTCCGAAAGTTTTTTGCGAAAATATGAAAAACAACAAATTAGATGCGCAGCAAAACATTCTATTTCTATAGTTTTGTGATGCTCAATATATTTTTTAGCGATTGTGTCACTCTGTTATATAATTTTTTATTAAAGATGCATTGGATTGAGTAAATCCGGTCGTGTACAATTTTTTGGCCCTTCATTAATAGATATGAGTGATTATCTGCTTAGTGATTATCTTATAATTAAGAGATTTAAAATTTCTCCTTTATGACATTCCCATTTACAGTATATTCATTTGAAACATTTTTGCACGAATATGTCATTAATAGAAAATGTGTGAATTTTAAACATTATACTAATAATTACGCATTAACTAGAGATCATGCAAAATATGTAACTATACTGACTTCTTTTAAATTATTCGTATAACATATGAATAAATTTAAAAAGGTTTACACATATTTAAAGTTTAAAGATATACGAAGATAAAATTATATAAAAATATATATCACATATTAAAACTGTGTTCACTTGCGGAACGAATTATAATATTCACGTAAACTTTTTGAAGATAAATGAAGCAGGAGCTAAACAATAGATAAGTACAGAATGGCATGTTTTTCTTTAGTCAATGAGTCACTCAAGAATCCGAAAGAGTCAGTATCGGGTGTGACGTAAAAAAATTCCCAATCTAAAAAAGTTGCATATCTTCTTCGTTTCTTTTTTATGATCGAATTAAAAAATATAAGTCTTTCTTCTTAATCAGTTCAAAATATCCACCTGATGGAGTTGAATAAAAAGATGTGAAAAGTGAGAACCAAGACTGCTAGGTTTGTAATCTGAAAATTACGTCATTCGATTATCGATGTTTTGAGCAAAAATATCAGAGACAGAATAGTCTACGAGAGTATCACCTTCTCTCTTTAATATGTCTCCTGGGATATTTGTCGCATCTCGTTGCTGTTACTCGAATTACGTCAAGTTACTGATCGAGTGCTGGTTGGCTGGAGTTTATCGCAGCACCTGCAGCACGTCGACATAGTTGGTGGCATTGCAAATAAATTATCTAGTTTAAAAAGCTTCTAAAGTCTTTTCCAGAGTTCTTTAAGAGTATTAAAGGATTTGTTGTTTTTTTTCAGTTGCACGTTAACATGGATGATACCCAAAAACCAGATTTTAAATATTTTTGTAAAAGCATTTCAGATTTAAATTATTGTTACAGCAATATTGCCCAGAAGAGAATGGATTCAGTTTTCAAATAATAATGAAAGTAACAAAATTTATACCATCCTATATAACATAATAACCATCATTTATCTACTTAAATATGGAGTGAAGCAATGTTATTAGTGGGGGATAGAAAGAAAACTAGAAACTTCGAAATCTGAAATACACTAAAGAAAATAATGTAAAGAGAAAGAGAAATGAAGAGAAGGGAGAAAGAAAAAAGGAAAGTGGTGGAAATAAAGAAATAAAAGATAAAGCACTGTGTAAGAAAAGAATAGATAGAGAGAGAGAGAGAGAGAGAGAGAGAGAGAGAGAGAGAGAGAGAGAGAGAGAGAGAGAGGGGGAGATAGAAAGAGAGGATCAGGAGAGGAGGGGAGAAAACTGAAAGTAAGAAGAGAGGGAATTATAAATAATATAATAGTCAAAGTAATGATAAAGAGTCAAAGAAACAAATTGTGCTGGGATGGAGTAGCATTAAATTGTGTTAAAGTGAAAAGTGAAAAACGGTACAACTGTGGTAGTGGAATTTTTAAATGGCGTTGGTGCAATTATTCATCTGAACGTTAATATGGTTGTTACCTAAAAAGTCAGGTTTTAAATTTATTTTTGAAAACATTTTAGATTTAAAATATTGGTATATCGATATTGTCCCGAGGAGAAAGGGCCCAGTTTACAAATAAAAATTAGAAGTTATTACTGAAACAAAATGATTCAACTAATAACCATTATTTATCTACTCAAAAATGGAGTGAAGCAATGTTAATAGTGGGGGATAGAAAGAAAGCTAGAAACTTCAAAGTCTGAGATATACTGAAGAAAATAATGCAAATGGAGAGAAGGGTGATAGAGAAAAGGAAAGTGGTTGAAATAAATAAATAAAACTTGAAGCAATGGGTATCAAAAGAAGAGAGAGGGGGTGATAAAGAGAGGAAGAGGAAGATGGGGGAGTGCAGCAAATGGATAGAAAGAAGAGAGGGAATTATAAATAATATAGTAGTAAAAGGGGATGATGAAAGAGGGGTGGGAGGCAAATTTCGAAATAGAAGTTAAAGACAGTAACTTTTGTAAGGATGGAGTGGCATCAGTGTGTTAAAGTGAAAAATGGAAAAGCTATAATAGTGGTGGTGTAATTTTTAAATGGACATTGTGAGACAAAATAGTAGTGGAGATGGCAGGAATTTCAAAAAGGAATGGTGGTGGGCACAAGATCACTACACTTTTGCACAAAGAACAACTAAAGTAATGATGAAGATATAGGTAAATAGTAGAGATAAAGAGCAGGGATTTTGGAAGAGCGAAGGATCGACATTGAAAGGAAAAAAACCAGTTTGTATTAAATGAAATATGTGTAGAAAAGGTGAAACGAATAATAAAGAGAAGTTGGAGAGAAAAAAAAGAAGAGAGGTACTGGAAAGATTTGAGAGATTAGATTAGATTAGATTTATTTAATTACCCTGGGATGAATCACTTATACATTGAAGAAAAAGAGAGAGAGAGAGTGGGGGGGAGGGAGAAAAGAAATTAATAAAAAATTAATTTGTTTACTAGGAGTTGTTAGCATAACAGAGAAGATTTATATTTTTCCGATGTCAAGAAACCAGAACAGTGTGTAGAGTAAACTTTAAGGGCAACGAAAATAAACAATAAAGTACTCAGCCTCTGTTCAGGAGAACAAGTATTGTGTATATGTAAAACAGGTGGAGGGTTGCTTGGCCCCCTTTACGCAATGCCGAAAGGCTATGCATTATTACGTACACTCCGAATACTTAAATTGTTTAACGCACGAGAGTTAAAAATGTTTAAAAATGAGTTTTACATTCTCAAAAATAGTTATTCTTTGCAATTTCCTCAACAAAAATTTTCAATCCCAATTTCTAATGTCAAGAGTGATTTCTTTCAGAGGTGATTGCTTTATTATGACCGTTCAGAAAGACGTCGAGAATCATTTTCTTTTTCTTCGTCATTTCTTTAATAATAAAAGAAAATATGGAAACGTATTTTTGTTACTACTAATAATTCATATTCTTTCCGATATCAAACGAAAAGGTTCTTATTTTCGTAACATGACATTCACGAGTTTTTATATATTTCATATTTGTTTCGAACATATAAGAATTATACGAGACTACATAACCTGAAATACGTTATTTTGAGAGAATTTAGGCCCCTTAAGATCTTATATTATGGAGGTCTAATACAATCGAAATTAATTACAGAACTTGACCAAGTTCCCTTGTTAAGTATTTCAAGCCATTCAACGTAAGCTCTTGCACTAGGCACCTCATTGACTATTAAGTTCTATTTTGATGTTATTTTCACTTTAATAATCAGGAAATTCGAACTAATTAAAATTTATTCACTTAATTATTGTCGTCTTATGTAATATTTAACTCCTTATTTCGAATTAAGTAAACTATCAAAATAAACGACATTTTCTGTTTTTTTTTATTTACCTATTGCACTGGTGTGCTTTTAAGTACAAAAACATTTTAAATAGGTGACTTTTAGTATGAACTGCACATGTATTAATCAAATTATGTAAGATCATTTCCCCTGCATTTGAAGACACGCGGGTGGTGCATTTGCGTAGTAAACGTGGCAGGTTGCATAACCTTGGTGAAGTATTCACAATACAAGAGGCTGCCTCTATTCATGGCCCATTATGGCTATAATTACTAGATCGACCGAAATAACGTATGTGAGGTATGATTTATTTCAGTAAAGAAATATACAGAAATGTATAACCCATCCAAATAAATAATGCAGAATTATGGGAATTACCTCAAATTATGTGTAACTATCAAAATGATTAGTGTTGTTACTAATTAATTTGTTCTGTTTTAAGAAAGTAATTTTTCACTTTTTGCTGTGACTTTTGTTATTTTATATGACTTATTTATGAGCATTTATTTCCACAATTTAATGGATCTTTCCATAATATTAATTACTTCATAATTCCAGTTGCACTTAGACGAAAAATAGTAAATGTACTAAAAAGTAACTTCTCTTCTGAATAAAGTAAACTAAAACAAAAGTAATAATAAATAATAGGTATTAAATATATGTCTATACTAAATTATACTATTCCATTTTCAATAGATTACTAGATATGTTTTATAATTTCGAACATTTTTCTCAAAAAAAATAGGCAGAATTTTAGTAAGCTTAAATTTAATTATTTTGTTGATTGTTAAAATTGTTTTTTAAAACTCAAAGGAACTTAGTAGTTTAGTTCGATATTTAGGCTTTAATAAATGTGTGTAAAAAAACTCTAAGAATATATTGAAATAATTACCACAGATCATCCTAGATACTTCAGCAATTATGTCCTACAATAAATAATGTGTCTTTGTGGTTCAGTAATTTAATTATTAAAAAAAATTTATGTTTCTATTAGGGACAATCTTTTCACATAAATAAGATTTAGTGCAGAATAACCATAAAACAGCATATGTATAAGAATAACGATGTTAATTGAAAAAAAGATTGATTAAAAAAAGGTACTGATTGAATACACTTAGTGCGGGAGTTATTATTTATTCTTCTCATCGTTTCGATTAGAATAATTTCATTTGATTTATTTTATGTTTCTAAATGAATACATCAGGTTCATAGTTATATGCTTTCTGAACATCATTTAAATATTCTAATAAAAATTTGATTTAACAAAAGTTAAATCTGGTCTCTGTGGACTTGAACTAATCTCGAAAATTGATTACTCTTGATCTACATTCATGATTATTAAATTATATACATATTAGTTGCAGCTGATTGCGTCGATGCGTAATATATTTTGAAATAATGACATCATTTTTAAAAAGGCAATTTTGACGTTGACACTCTTAGTAAACCCTTTCATATCACATAAGAAATATCTTAATCTATCTACTAATATGTTATTTCATACTATCCAGTGTGTATATCCATTATTGATTGCAAATGTTTTTAGTAGATATGAGTCATAGTATTTATAAAATTAAATTATAAAATTAAAGAGAATTATAATTAGGTCTATACATATGTTTATTTAGTTGTATCGCCTATGTGACTGCATATTCATAAGTTCGTGTTGAGCTTGGATCTTTACACATTTATGGTAATTTATGTAGTTATTTCTGTATACTAGCAATAAAATGTCAAGCAGAACATTGATTTAATTTCTTAATGTTAATTATTTAACCTATTCTTAGAAATAAGTGTTATGTTTGCTGAAATTGACTCACCCAAGCTGCAAAATTGAAATTACACTTATGCTTTGATAAAATTACAATGTATTATTAGATATGTTTGAACTAACATTCCACATTAAAATTTAAAGATAACGTGATTAGATTTTTGGTCCATTTGCATAGTATATTTGTTTCATATGGAAGTTTCATAACTAAAATAAAAATTTGTAGAAATCATACAAGTCACTGTCATTGCCGTTTTCTTAGCCAAATTTATGATGGTTTTACTTTGAGTGTCAGAGAAGTCACATTCGGGTATCAAGGATCTGTCGAGTTTACTGGTAAATTTGTTACAATTTAAGTAGTTAGTGAATGCTGTTCAAAATTTCAGAATTCGTTTCCTTATTAAAAATTTGGGATGTGAGGGTAACCAACTGTGTCGGGTACTTGATCTAGTTGGTATCTTAGTTATTCGAATGATTTCGGGTACCAATACTTCTCCAGATTACCAAAAAGATTCTGCTACCAAGATCTAATACTGAAAGGGTTTGAAGGCATTTAAATAAAAATTATTTTGTAATAATTGTAATATTCATTAAAATTCTCAATCCTTCATTATCAAGTTAATCTTTACGTTTGAAGTTTTTAGTTCAATTTATTTGTTTATGAAACTTTACTTAATCTTAAGATTATCCAATTCGAGATTCCGAAGTTAGCTATGAGATGCAGTTTAGGTACCCAAAATTGTGAGACAATACCGAACAAAATTCTTAGTTCTTGCTGCTTTTTAATTACTCAAAATGCTTCAATAGTTCTTCAATGGTTGTTCAGAAGTTGCAGTGACCGAAAAATAGTTAAATCAACTAAAAATATGCGTTTACGGCATAGTATTTCATAATTGTTTTTCAATTGTTCTGAATACTGGATAAATATTTCCATAAATTTATACTATTCAATTATATTGCAGTTCTGTGAAGCAAAAAAATAGTGCCAATAAACATGGAAAAAAATTGGACTGAATACATATGTAGATATGACTGGTAACTGACAATTTTTAAAGTTTTGAAACGAATACAAACATAAATAATTGTTCATTAGAGATTTCCACATCTAATATGACGAAATGAACAAATTGTATATCTTAATTTGACCATTCTGAAAGTATTGACAAACTTGTGGAATGTAAACTGATAGTGAATGTTACACCGGTCACATTTTTGTGAGTTCTGCAATTTAATTCTAAAAATGGGCAAAATTGGGCAAACATTACCCTTTAAGCAGATATTCTATAGAAGACATACTTCGCGAGTTAAAACATTTAACAGTGTGGATTTTAAAAACTAATTTTTCTATTGAATTAATACATCAGTGAATTTGAGTTAATCATATAATTAGAATTGTAATGTCTTTTACTTCTGCTTTTATCACATGAAACAGAAACAGTTTACAACTATTCTAAACCAAAACGTAAGTTCAGAAGAAAATAAATGATTAAAAAATATCAACTTAATTCGAATCTGTACCAAAACAAACTGGATAAGAATTTATTGATCTGCAAATCACTTTCATAAAAAGTAGTTTCATCATCATCGAAATCACTGAATAGTCTTTTTTTTTTAAATATTACTAAATATACTTTCGGTCGGAAGTAGCGCTCCTCGCCTACTGAGAAGTATCATGAACCAATAAGATTGGAATTTAAGATTTCCAGCAGTATTTCCTGAAGTCAGGATCTTGTCTACACAATATAGAAATGTATGCAGAGATACTGAACAAATTAGATGACACGATCACGACAAAGATGGAATTTTTTGCGATATTTTTTTATATTTACTTTTTATATCCTTAAATATATCAGTACATTATTACAATAGTAACCAAAAGGTACAATAAAAATACCTGGTCTGGCCGATATCCAATTTACTACTGATATCATGAATTTTAACAGAAAATTAGTTTAATGAAAGATCAGGTTGACGGAGCGGTTAGTTTCTGACATCCAAAGTTTAGAAACAAAAATATCCACTTAATTAAACTGATTTAAACAAAAATGACTATCCCTCACTTCAATCATTGACCAAACAATAGCCAAAAATCTATCAACAATACATAATACTACAAAAATCTAAGAAAAGTATAATCTAATGAGATCGTTGACTCTACCATATAATATATTCAAGATTTGTCCGAAGAAATCCGCAAGAAGTCCGAAAAGACACCTCAATATTAAAGTTAATTTCTAAAAGGGAAACAACTTTCCTCAATTTTCACTAATAAATCGACATAATGTTTTTTTTTTAAACCCAACAATATTTATAGGTGACTACATATTTTTATTTTTGTCAATTTACATTTTAAAATGACATCTGAACTTTTTTTATTGCTTCTGTTTAATTAATTGTGTAAAAAAATGAGTGTAACGAATTGGTGAATAAAAATTGTATCCTTGTCTACAGTTCTGAAGATGATGACATGGATCGTTGAAACATCAACATTAATTATTAGTGTTGTCGTTTGACACGAGATGATCGATGATTATTGCTTTCAAATTCAAATTTGACGTGTGAATAATCAATCATATACAAACAAATCAGGAAATTAATTTTTTCAACCAACCAGATTATGAGTAGAGTTAAAGAATATTATCTATCCCTCCTAGAACGTTCTGATTGGCTAACTTCATGACAATTCAGCGGTCCTGATCGCCACCATTCATTTTTGCATTTCTACTTTTAGTTATATTGCTCGGTAGCTAATAATTAAAATATTGCTGTGATGAAAGTTTTTATGCACTGTGTGCAACAAATCATTACGTATAATGCATTGAATGTTGTTTTATTCTATTTTCCAAATGTTCAAAATTTATTTATGCTGCGTATTATAAAGCATTATATGGATACATAATTGCTGTAAATTTAGGCGATCAATTTTTATTTCATATTTTTTGTATTATCTTGCGATGGTCAGTCTGTAAAACAGTTCTTACTGCGGCTCGCATTTAACCTATGTTTGAGCCAATCAAAAGACATATAATAATAATAATATTCTTGAAGTATTCTTGAGATACATACAGGTACATAAGTATACAATTACAAAAACTAATATATTGTTATAAATAAAGCATTATCTCTTCCATCCGAAGTATTTTTGGGAATCTGGAATAATCTAGTTTCTCGAAATCAAACTACTAGGTAATGTGATTTTCTGAGACAACCTTATCATCAGATCCATTCATATTAGTATTCAGAGAATAGCAGATATCGTAGGACAATTGAGTGCACCTTGTTTCCTCGAATAAGCTGCGTACGATATTAAACCACCATGGCTAAGAGTTTCTAAATAAGAATACTGAAATTAAAACTTTTTTTTAATAACCTCACATTAACCCTGTATCCCCCAGTGTGCACAATTTGTATATGGATTACAGCATTATTTTTTGTATGAAATGAACATTTTGTAAAAATGGAGAACGCAGTATCCCATTAGTTTTAAGGTTGCTCTTTCGAATGTCGCTGGTGAAATTTTAAAAAAATTACAATTATTTTTTTGACGACAAATTTCACTATGATACCAGTTTCCGACCACTCGCTAACCTACCTGAAATATGTTCCCGATAGTTTTTCTTCAAAAATATTTTTATTTTTTAATTTTTTCGATTTGGATCTTAAAATGGTGTGTGAACTTCAAAATTTTGTCGAAGTGTGTGGCTGGATATGTGTTCGTGTGCGTAAGCGAGTTATTCAAACTTCACTAACTAATGTTACGATTTTATGTAATATTTGTAATGAAACTAATTAAGTAAAAGTTACGCAGTAAGAGTAGCTACAAATTATATGATGAGATCAATACGGATTGCTTATGAAAGGAGTAAAGAAGAATTACTTCGAGATTGTTTTCGGTAGTGTCTGAAGCTTTAAAGTGAAAACTAGAAAATATTGTGAAACATGTTCATTACATTATTGCCAAACAATGTAGACAATTCCGTCATGTTGAAAATTGTTCTATGTTCAGGCGCCATTTTAATAACAAAATCAACAAAATCAAAATATGTGAAAGCATACTTTTGAAGTAAAACAATGGAGAACACGTCTCTAACAGGTTACAAGTTGATCAAAAACGCTCATCCAATCTGGATGATACAGTCAACCTATTTAATGAATACTTTGGTTCAATTTATTCGAAAGCGTCAAACTTTTTGCCCACGCCTGAGAATTTCGTATCTGTTAACAATATCGAAAACTTTACTATTACTACAGACGAGATTGCAATGGCAATAAATAAATTGAAACCAACCTGTACCACTGGGTCAGATGGAATTCCGTCTATATTTGTCAAAAATTGTATGACACATTTACTTAATCCCCTCAATTATTTGTTCAATTCATCCCTCGAGAATGGCGTTTTTCCTATCATTTGGAAGGAAACAGTTATAACCCCTATTTTCAAGAATGGTGACAAGTGTAGTATCAGTAACTATCGTCCTGTTGCTGTTATAAGTTGCACTCCGAAACTGTTTGATTCAATTATTGCTGACAAACTAAGCGATGTTTTACGAACAACAATTATTTCCAACCAACACGGTTTTTGCAAAAACAAATCTACGGTGACGAACTTGCTTTTATTCTCTGATTTTGTTTCGAACTGTTTTAAGGATAATAACCAGGTTGATACTATTTACCTGGACTTTTCGAAAGCCTTCGATTGCTTAAACCATTCTTTGCTCATAAGCAAATTAAATCACCTAGGGTTCTCGGGTGCATTTATGAGGTGGATCGAATCTTATTTATCTAAAAGAACACAACGTGTAAAATTCAAAGATACTAAGTCTGAACCCAGTGCTGTTCTTTCAGGAGTACCGCAGGGCACACACCTGGGCCCGATTCTTTTCAACCTCATCATTAATGATATCGGGACTAACATTAAATATTCTAAGTTCCTAATTTACGCAGATGACATTAAACTTTATAATAAGATTCTATCACCCATCGATGCATCTAGACTTCAAAGAGATCTTGACTCCGTTGATTTATGGTCTAGGCAAAATGGTCTGGACTTAAACATTAGCAAATGTAGAGTAATGTCATATTCCCGTCGTCTTAACAGATTTGAATTTGCTTACAAAGCCTCAGACGAGGTGTTGATTAGAACTAATAAACATATTGATCTCGGAGTGGTTATGGGAGACAGGTTTGAATTCGGTGACCATTTACTTCAGGTATGTAACAAAGCATCGAAGATGCTTGGATTCATCCAAAGAACAACGAAAGATTTTAAAGATCCCGAAACAATTGGTTATCTTATTCGTATGCTCGTAATTCCGCACTTTGTCTATGCTGCTCCAATCTGGTCTCCCTTCACTCAATCAGATATTGGGCGAATGGAGAGTGTCCAGCGAAGAGCTCTTAGATTCTTAGCGTTTAAATCTGGTAATCCCTTATCGCGTTTTAATCACAGTTTTCATGATATCGCAATAAAATTTAAATTTCCTACTATCAATTCACTTCACCGTTATCACGATTCTTTATTGGTCTTCCGTATTCTGAGAATGGCAACCGATTCAAGCCTGCTGGAACTATTCCCACATCGTGAATCACGCTATTCTATCCGAGATCCGCGTGTTCTAAGGGAAACGTCACACAAAAATAATTTCACCTTTTATCATCCCATTCCGCGTCTCTTACGAGAATGGAATAATCTCGATGTTTCCTCTCGATCGGTCGTTTCATTTGCAGCCTTTAAGAACAAAATATCGCGTCTACATTACTCCTATTATTTGTAATTCTTTTAACTTTTCTCATCGAGATATCCTTAATTTTATTGTGCCTTTTATTTCTCCTATTTTATTGTAAACTATTTATCACTATATATATGTGTTATTTTTGTATACCGTCTTTGTGTACATTACATTTTTCTATGTAAAGGGCCTTGCGGTCCGTTTATTAATAAAATAAATAAATAAAATAAAAAAACCGGTATCGTAGTGAAAATTTTTTGAAAAAAATGTATTAAACATCATCCTTTGAAAATTTGCTCAACGCCATTGGAAAAAGCAACATCAAAACTAGCGGCTTATGGAGGTTTGCATTTTAAAAAATGTTTATGACATACAAATAAGGATGCGTGTGTAAATTGTACATATTTGTGCGTTAAAAGATTAAAAAACGTTTGAATACTACCACCCTAAATACTCATGAAAATTCGCTGTTTTACTATTTCTAGAATTCTTATTCCAGGGTAATATCGTTCAGTCTAAATTGAGCCTTAAACTTTAATGATCGTTTTATCTAAATCCCTCCCATGTTGATTGCCACGCACTGCGTGGTGGAAACAACCTTGTTGAAAAAATCCAGGTGGATTCGAGTCGAAAATCCAGGAGGAAATCTAGGTGGAAATCCAGGACGAAAATCCAGCCAATTCCAGCTGGAATCCATCCGAATGGATTTTCAGCTGGATTTTTTTAACAGGGAACAAAATATTTTAGATCTCTATATATAACCTTTATCATATTTTGGCATCCTTGCCGGTAGGATGAAGATACTGCTGTTCCCAATTAAATCCTCTTTGACCTTCATGTAACTTATGTAGTCCTTTTATTTATGGGATAAATGTAACCTATGAGACATAGATTGATATTGAAAAAGAAAATTGTACCTTGTCTTTAGATCACACTGTATATCCTCCAAGAGAAAATTCTGCTATGGCACAGTTTTCTTAGATTGCACATATCAAAAATTTCTCCTTTTGTATCACACAGCTAATCGGGGTTGACTAAGAAAAGGCTTTTAATAACACTTTTTGCACCTGTATTAACCTCAATTTTTAAATGATGGCTATTATTTTGTATTTGGCTAATTAACGGTATTATACGTGGAGGGAGAACCGCAGCGTAGTCAACCTTCATCATTACCGCGAGAACCGTAACAATAATCAAGATGACATATCTATTGTAGTGTCGCTATTAGTCATTGGGACGTTTGTGAGTTTCATAGATTTAAAAGCGTCTTTAATGCAACGAATATTGCGATATTATTAATTTAAAATATTCAATTAACACTGCAGTGCGAAGTTCAATATAACATTTCCAATAGGTAAGTAACTGATTACAGCTATAATCATTGATCTTAAAACAGGTAAAATAATATAGTTATTTCTTTAATACCTGATGACGTGTTCCTTAAACTCGCATAAAAAGTTTAGATGGAATATCAGAAGGTCAGTTTGTAAAACAGCTTCTTTAAGTTGTGGCTCGCCTTTTGGCATTGTACTCGGTCGCTTACTTTGTATTCTTATTTTGTTGGTCAATAAAAACAATTTATTATTATTATTAATACGAAACTGCGAATTTTAGTCAACCGTAGCAATTCATATCTAAGCATTTCAATCAAGTACAGTGTTGTATATTTTTAATTTAATGCAAACTTTATTGACGAGATTTTTGATAAATTTCGTGTGGATTTATATTGGTTAGAAAGAAATTAGTCACAGTAATGAATTATTACTTTTTACTTTAATAGTGTATTAATTGTGTACTCAGAAAAGAGCATTAATAGTATGCTTTACTTAATAATATACAGGAAAAAATAGGTGTAGCTCTTTTAGCATACACATATAAGAAATGGTAGCCAAGGACTGAAACATTTTTATCCATATGCTCTAAAAATGCTCTTTTTTCAGTTAAATTCTTACGTAGCTTTGGCTATATGTTATTTGCCATCGCTAACTATTTATCTGTGGCACCAAAGTAGCTTCAGTGAACTCGAGTTTGCAGTTTAGTAATTTCATAGTTTCGTTTTAATTTTCTGCCATACAAGGCAGGAACTGCAACGATTCATTGTTATAAGTTTGTCGAGTATGTTTAGTCGCATTTCGCAATTTACTAATCTAATTTAATGAATCCTCTGAAAAAACAAGACGATTATTTCAAAAAACAAACAGGTATTGTCATGAATAACTTGACATTTTCTCAAAATGAAGAAGTAATAAACATTTGTAAACATGGAATTATTAAAAATTGTTTTTCCGTATTTAGTTGATTGCATATTTTAAATCTTTCTTATTATTTCTTATGATTTTAATAATAAACAAACATATATTATGTTTTACCTTATGAATTCAGGGTTTGCTGGCCCAGTTTTATGATTTCTTACTGTATTTGAACGTTAAAGAGAAAAATAAACATGAGTAGCAGGTTTAATCCAACCGTTTTTATCTTTTTATATACCGCTTGCAGCCAGTAAAATGATACAAAACATTTTTTATTGACAAAATCATAATTGAATTATGTGATTATGTTTTAATCCAAAAGCAATCTTTTAAACCCACAATTGGAATATACGGACTTATTAATGATCTTGAAAAAACAAATAGATATCTCAAATACACAAAAATCCAATTTATTGCTCATGTTTCTCTGTGTCCATTTTTAAATTAAAGGTTTATTGTTTAGTTGTTCCGAAAGAATGAACAGTAGCTTTCATACTAGATCGGCAATCAATTCTATTTAGACTATTCGAAATTAAGAACCGAATCCCAATCATAAAATAAGTGGGCATAAAATCTTAAGGTGCCTCACTCTTAATCTGAATTTAGTTATGAAAATGTGAAACAGCAAGATTGGTTTTGTACAATATTATTTAACTGGTTTTTAGTGTTGAGGTATTTAACACAAATATTAAGATTTGCAAACCCCAGTAGAATGTTCAACCTGGCTCTAACCGGAATCTAGCTAGATTACCGTGGTTGTGATCAGGATTCGAATGGGTCGTGTGAGCTCAGCTGGATTTCAGCCAGATCCCAGTTTCTATTCGGGCGAAATCAAGTTAAATTTTTAATCGGGTTAATTTTAATCGGGATGGATCCCAGCTAGGACCCTATTTATATTTGGTGCAATTGGGGTCAATTGTACCACGGAAATCGTAGTAAATGAACGAAAAATAGGAATATCAATAGAAGATTGAAAATTTAATGAAGGCATTCGCTGTTATATAACT
This sequence comes from Trichopria drosophilae, assembly GCA_030407085.1. Classification (NCBI taxonomy): domain Eukaryota; kingdom Metazoa; phylum Arthropoda; class Insecta; order Hymenoptera; family Diapriidae; genus Trichopria; species Trichopria drosophilae. The sequence continues at coordinate 18,812,206 of CM059583.1, read as the reverse complement.
GCACCTTCAACACTATTATTTTTGCCATTTTGTTAATATTAGGCCACCGATAAGACAGCCCACAAAATTTTTATTTCCCTGTAAGTAAGAGTTAATTGTGATAAGATGTTTCCCGCAGAATCCAAATTTATATTCCAAAATATTGATGTGGACCTACTTTTTGATCAAATTGAAAGTCAAAGGGGTCAAAAAATTATATTTTAGGACATTTTTTTTGTTTTTCTTGAAAAGTAGTCAAGATGATAACCAGTCTGAAGTGGTTCGATTTTCAAACAATTCTTCGGATATATTGGATATGACATTTCGCATTTTTTTATTTTTTGCAACGCATCCTACTGTACAGAATTGAAAAATATCAAAAAAAATACGATGTTTTATCCCTTTGACCTTCAATGTCTCAAAAACTAGAGCTATTTGGATATTTTGGAATCGATGCTTATAGGATAACTTGAAATTCTTAAATTCTTTTTTTAACATTTTTATTTATTGTTTAAATTAAAAGATTAAAGCACATGTTCTCAGAGGTGGACATACACAAGTGAACGTGGGCAATTTAAATAATTTGTAGGGTCCTCATTACCAATCTGGAGTTAATTTTTAAAAACTGAAAATGTTATTTATTATATCCAACGAACAACATTTAGAAAGCCGACCATTTTAACGTTTGTATTGATTATAACTGATGATCATCCGAAGCCTTCTTCTATTGTCTAACAATTTCTTATATCAGTCCCCAGATAGCAGAATAAAAAAGTAGTACAGAATAATGTAATAATGTGTTCAATAAGAGGTAGGATACGTCATATTATTAGGGTTTTCGGAGCTTGAGGTCGTAATGATATCAATTCAAAAAAAACTCATAATTTGACGCATCTGACCTCTTGTAGAACACATTATGGGATCATTCTAAACAATTTTTTTTCTGCTATCTGGGTCCATGATAGAAACTCAATATGAGATGATGCAGTTTGTAAACTCCTCATTTAAATAAGGAAGTTTTAGAATACTTTGGTAGGAAGAATATACTCTTACCTACTACAAAGGAAATACCTTCATATTTATTGGAATTGATCGAAACAACAAAATTATAAACATACACATATACACACATAACTGAATGCAAATTTATAATAAATAATTGTAGTATACAACTGGAATATGTAACATAAACTTTCTCTTTAAAGATCCGCATTTGTCAAAAATAGCAATTCATATACGCGTAATTGCTACCTGTTTATAATAATATAGAAATCTTTTATATTTTTTAAATTTTACCAATCACATGGTCGAGTGGCTCACCACTAAATCTTTCCGTATCGCGTTTCGTCAGCTAACAAATTGGACGTTCTGATGAACTACAAGATACGGCCAGTAACTGATCGTAACCCGTACAACGCAGAGATATTCGTAGACTTGTGTAACACAATTCACGTGAAAGAATTACAGTGAGTGAAATTTACATTAAGTAATTGTTCAACATTTCTTTCCCATTAAACGCAGTTAACGAGAACTATTTTCTTTGCATATATAATTTTATTATCCAATTATTTACTTTAAATAAATAACTGTGAATATACCAAATTTTAAATTCGTGTAAAGAGAGTTCATGTAGCTGTAATGTAAGATTACCATTCAGCATTAAAAAGCATTCGCATTCCTTGTGTGGAAAGTGCGTAATTTTCATCCGGGAGTAATAGCGATGTTCCAAATCAATTTCGAATGTGTGAATGAACAAATATCAAGTAAACGTCTTCATATAATAGAACATTACACTAACGTGTAACTCATAATTGAGGACAAATATTATTTTATTCAATTTTGTGAGTGAAGTGTTAAGTTTCAGTGACTATGAAATGGTTCTTTAACCCCGATTCTCCGTATATAAATATATAAACTATAGGAATGCGTCACCAAATATATTTTTCTTGCTCATATGCGAGGCACCTGAAGCAATCGCCTTAAAGAGTATATATTCACGATGCGTGTGAAGTGACACTTTACACACTTGTTCACAAATATTTTATTACACAACTGCTCGGGCCTTACGCACATTTGTTTTGTATATACTATTTTGTACACGATTCATCTGAGTATGAAGTACAATAGAGTGTTTGAAAATAGAACCACTTATTAAGCCCAAAAAATGCATACTGAAGTTACAGTCCAACAAATTTAGAATGTTCTGTAGAGTTTGTGGTCTCGATTGATTGCGTAAAATACACTTTTTTCTATAACATATAGTATCATATTTTTTTATCACGAAACTTTACCATTGAATACTTATTTTCTTCTTAAGTAATAAACCCACTTCTACACACTCCTTGAGCATTGGACCTTATACATTTAGTATTAAATAACTATTAATATCTTATTTACGCTTTATACAAAATATAATTACTGCTACTTACAAAGTTTACTTTTATGAAGGCGGACCCATGTGCTTGCGGGTAAACTCACTGCAAAATTGTTCTACTGCCCTCTACCGCATTGTTCCCTACTTTCATTACAAAGTAAACTACGGACAGTCGAAAAGACCTAAAATTCTAGTATTGTTATTTTGATTCCTGACTTAAAAACTTATAACAACTATCAACATCAAGGTTTTACTATAATTTATAGGTAATTTGAAAATTGATATTCGAAATTTTCAAACAAATGAGACCAGGATAAGGGTAAGCTAATGAGCCCACTTATTCCTGGTACATTGCCGGTTTTTCGCATAGCTTTGATTTAATACAATGGTTGAAATAACTGAGTACAAATGTTGCGTGATAACTGACCTCACAGTAACATATATTTAAATTTTGTTTATTTAACAGTTTTATGTTTATCATAAAGTTTTAAAAATGTCTCCATGATTCTGCCATAGACGTAACAATAATGCTAATAATATTTTTCGAATTTGGTACGTGAGACTTTTATCAGCTTTAGCACGTTTGAAACATTCCGATAGTATTCTTTGGTGTATTATATATGTGGTAAAGTCAAAGATTTTGTTAGATTATCTGATACAAATACGGCCCTCCTGGACTTGTTATTAATGTATTCTATTTTTAATCGTGTTTTCAATTACACTTAGTTTAAATATTATCAGTTAAAACTTATTTTACTCATCTCATATCACTCTTTCTAAACTTTGGATGAAGCAATTGGATTTTGCTCTGCAAAATCTTTTCTTAATTGGTATCAAATAAGTCTTGGTCTGTTAGATATTTCAAATTATTTTTCTCATAATAAATTTTTTAACTATTTTAAAATAAACAACAGCGCTTATTTACTACCAATTTACATAGGATGTTCAACTTCTAAAAAATTTTTTGAATTAGGACATATTCATGGAGAAAACTTAGGCCTAAACTCTATTTTAGGTTATGTTAAAAGTTTTTCATCAATTTTTTTTTCCGCCATTGTAAACTTTCTAAAGTTAAATATCATTATGTTATCAAGTAGATCATTTACTCCGAAATGCTCCAAACTACCAATTAGATGTTGCTAAAAATAATCTATCGATAACAGGAATTAAGGAAAATTCGGTCCAGAATAAATTAAGCAATTTTCACGTGACTAAAATAAGTGTCGATACTAATAATGCACGACCTACTGGAAGGGGATTGTAATTATGATTTCGGTTATATGTTGCATAAATTTGTAATCGAATATAAATTGTACGATTTTGTAACATTAAACATCAAGAACAAGTACTGAAGGTATCCTTCGCACTGTAATAAGCTTACATGTTCTGATCAACCCAGAACAAACTCAACATACAAAGTCAACATTTTCAAACTCAACGTTATCAATCTCAACATCTTCGAACTCAACATTTTTTTTTTTTTTTTTTTTTTTATCCTCTACCTTCCACCTCGAGCGAGGTGTCCCAAAAGCTCCCAGGGAGCTTGTCCGGGTACAGGTGAGTATCCTTGCGAGAGCTGCAGGTCGTCTTAGATGGCGCCATACTCACATTTGTCGAGAATGTAGGAAACTGCAGAAACCCACATTAAGTACAGCATCGGCCATGGCTCGATTTCCGCCTGAAGACAATACCTCGAAAATGCTAAACAGACAGCGTGGTTCGTCTTATACATAGCGAACTGCTTCCTGTAAACAATTTCGAAAAATTGCCCAGCCGGGGATCGAACTCACAACCTACGACTTCGTAGTCCAGTACGCTACCGCCTGAGCTACGAAGCCGATTTTCGAACTCAACATTTTACTAAATCAACAAATCATATATATACTTAATTTAAAAAATGTAATTGTCAAACCTTACGTTACAACGGTAATAAATATAAATGACAACAATTTTTAAAATGTCATGTACACTCAACACAATCATGTTACATGAACACATACACCATTCAACAGCATATCTATCATTACCAAATTATCACCTCTTAGTTATGTTTTAATCCGCTACACATAAACACCGCAATACTTATTTCGAACCTAACCTAGCTTAACTTAACCTAACTTAACCTAACATAATTTAACGGAATATCTTCGTGGACAAGCGCACAATATTCATTAATTCTTCATCATTCATTTGTATTATTAACAATTATTAACGCAGATTTAAAATTTAATTTATGTTACGATTATGTTGTTACACTTAATTTTCAAATTCAATATAATTCAATAAACTAAAAATAATAATGAATTGGTTAAATGTTGAACTTGCAAATTTAAATATTTCACAATGTTAATTAGACCTGTAATAAACCTCCAACTATACAGATTACTCACGTAAAATCAAAATATTTTAAATTTTCAGCTTCTGTAACATTTGTCTTACATGCGGGGTTGATATTCGGGGGTAATGTTTCTGAATACAAAAATCGTGGCGGATTTGCATATTCTTGAGGCAAATCGTTATTATATGTCTAAAAAGATCTATCAGAAAAGAAATATTACACCTTATTCGGAACTTAATTGAAGAACGACCTAAACTACACAAATCAATTTGTTTGTACCGAATTGAAAACCGATACATCACAACATGGTCCATTGTGCTGATATAATGAAGTTAATTGGCCCTTTAAGGCAACTGTGGACTATGCGTTTTAAAGGAAAACACAAAAGTCTGAGTGATATTGCTCGCATTATTTGTAATCGAATTAATTTGTGTTTAACAATAGCAATAAAAGTTCAACTAAACTTGTCAGTTGATCGTGATGAGAACACAGAACTATTTCATCGTTCACATAAAGAAATAAAACAAGTTTCGGTTCTGAATGAGAATTATAATGTAGGTTAAACAATTCTCGTCCTTTTAGAAGAATATCCCGTTTTTGTGAAAATATTAAATATTTTGTAAAAAGAAAATATGAATTACACAGGTCAACATGGTTTTGTTGTTGGGAAGCTGTGGACCATTTCTAACATAATTTTGTGCGTAGAATCAGAATCCGAAGTTGGAAGTAGGTCATCACGTTAGGATTTTCAGATATTTGAGGTTATGCACTCGAAAAATGTTTTTCTTTGCTATTTTCAAGGTTATGTACAGACGACACAACATTTTTAGGATTTTGATCTAAATGAATATAGTAAGCTATACATGTAAACAAATTTACCGTTAAATGCTCTTGATGCATTCTATTCACCGTTGAAACCTGTATAAATATAAATAACTACATAAAATTTGAATATTTATGCTTCAATACGCTTCAATATTGTGAATATTTATTTTGAAAACTTTTTTTTTCTTTATTTAGCCAATTTGAATCTGCCTAAAAATGTTAATATCTTGACTACAAATTCTTATTCGGCAACGCCAATCATCCCCACTACAAATTTTCAAATGAAGATACCCAGCAAAAAATAACTGCCTCAAAGTATTTAAAGCATATGCTCATGACATTAATGGGATATATCTCCTACATCAAAATGGCCGTAATTTTGTAAGGGCAAATCATAGGTGATCGAATAGAAGCTCATTTTGAATAGTAAGGGTAGCACTGAAAGATGCAAATAGTACAGAAAACCAAACAAAAATGTTGCATCCTGACCTAACCTTAAACGTAGGAAAAACGCGTTTTTCGAGAACATAACCTCAAATATCTCAAAATCCTGATGTGATTGGAAATTTATGCTAATGGGAATTATAATTTTCTCTCAATGCACATACAAAAAGAACGTCACATTTTTTATTATTATAATCGATCTTTCTGTTCTAAACGCATGTTACTCCGTAAAACCACGGTACTTTATAATCTTCATTACTTTATTTCCTTTCCATAATTCAAAATTACAATAATTCTTCCCTATTGTAGAGATATTATACCGTAGATTTCATTTTAGTATTGCAGACTCTGTAAAGAAATCCCCTCCTACTTCCTCTTTAACTAACCCTTAGTTTTCTGCCTTTTTCACTTTCCTTTCGCGGTACATAATCAAACAGATTTAATATAAATCTAGTATTAAGATCGAAAAATGACACGCGTGTATCCGATAAGTTGAATGCGTTATATATAACTTTTATTTAAACACTTATTTTAAAAAAGCCCTGATCGACATAACCAGGAACGTAATATTAAACTCTATAAAAATGTTACCACAAATATTAAAATATCCCTTCCTAATGACAAAAATTTTGTTCATATTCGTTAAAATTCGACCACATTTAAGTAACTGTTTATTTGTCAGTTTTTAATGGCCACTGTGAGTCACATAAATTACAAAAATACTATCCATTGTTGTTGTACAATAGGATAATGTACAATAATACTGGCCTTTATGACGTCTGTGTATTTTCCTCCTCAACCTATGTGTATACAGATCTCCAATGTCAAACAGTGTTCGTGTTTGACGTTTACAATCATAACAGAGCTTTGTTTAATCGACGATGTAATCAGTTGAAGACAGTTTCGGCTAAAATTTCATTGTAGACAATGATGTAAAGGGATTTGTAATTCGCAGCTGTTCAAACAATTGCCTGAATGTTAAATAAACAAATAAAATGAAGAAAAATTACGGGTTTTGAAATATCTGTTGCGCCTTAAGATGATCCGAAAGAAAATTTGTAAATAGATATAAATTACAGTTAGTGTATACGACAGAATATTAATTCCGTATTAATTGTTTCAGTGTAAATGTAAATTAAGAAAACATCAGCCGAATGGATTTGCCGGAGTTACTACCGCAGACGCGAAAATGCGGTCTCATTACCGCATGGATTCTAATTGGACTGATGATTCCATCTGTATATACGTACAACGTTGGTGTTGGGATCGCCGATGTCACGGGACCTGTAGCGGAAGTAATTTTTGTAAGTATAATAACTCATCTGGCGATTATAAATAATTTGATAGTGATTTTCGTATAATCGGCGTAAAATACCACTTTACGCCCGCGGGACCAATATTATTTTTTGTTCATAGCAGTAAATATAGTCCCTATAAGTAACATGAGGCAGACATACGGAAAACCCCAAATGGTTGCTGCAACTAAAAAATAGTAAATTTTGCTAACAATGTTGTGTATGTAAACCTCAAAACTTTTAAGGTTAACTGTTTGTTATTCTACAACAACAAAAAATAGTTAGAAAAGAACTTCACTATTTTTTTTTAACACATTACTTGCATCAGAATACGGAAAACAAAATAAAAAAATTGGTACTAATGGGGGTGTTGGGCATTGCCGAATACAAATTTGAAGTCGAGATATTAAAATTTTCAAACTGAAGAAGGCGGTTTCAAAACAGCGTATAAAAAAGTTTTCAAAGAGCTTTTAGATAGAAATATACAAATTTTATACAGTTTTTTATATTTAATGGGAGGCAGATTTTGGGAGATTGGTTTTGACCTTGAGCTTGCCCGCCAAGGACATTTCAAGGTCAATTTTTTGTATTTGTATATCAAAATTACAAATTGTCGTGAAACCTTGGTGAAGAAACATCGTAATTGGAGTCTACGACTCTTTTAACGAGAAAGAGTAGTACTGCATGCTTCAACTAAAATAGAAATCCCTAAAAATATTGTATACTCTGCACATAACCTCAAATATTGGAAAATTCTGGTATGATATGTAAATTATGACTCCAGATTCGAATTCTACACAGAAAATTACTTTGGAAATAATCCTCCATTTTTGAATAACAAAACTTTATTACCCTGTGTTATTTTTGTTCCTGAGTTTATTTTATTTGAGTTTATTACACAAACCACAAGAATTTTTTTAAAAACTGTTATAATGTTCATAGCGCATTTTGACAGATTGTGTATTTAGTTGCATTTTGGTTAGTCGTTTCTTAATAGAATCTCCTGAAGAAGATCCATAATTGGGTCGAAACGTTGATCGGTTGATGATATTATAAACTTCCCCTTCAGGTCAATGTTAAATAAGTAACTATAAGGGACATGGAATTAAAATCTTTACTAAATTCAATTTGACAGTTTGATTTATTCAAGAACTTATTGCAACAAAAATTATTAATTACAATGACTATTAAAGCATAAATTTACAAAAACATTTTGTATTGAAAATTACTGAAATAGTGGTGGTAATAAGAAGATATACGAAATCGAAATTTTCCTTCAAGAACCTTGATATACAAATTGCAAACGACTTTGTAAAGTAATTTTCTTTTTATCTCGTACGCTGATCCTGAAAAATGAGTTTAAGACAAAAGCGTTTTAAGGTTTTATCACTGAAAAGCAGCGAATATTCTGCTATTTCTTTACCGTGTAAATATAACAACTTTGGGTAAAGTCAGATGACCCCAAATGCCATATCAAAACAAGTATTACTTGATCAATTACATCTGATTACAGCTTGTGATAGCGATACTTTTTATGGCGTCTAAGTTCATATCATTTGTTTATATTATGATCAGGAACAAATTGTAATGATGACTTTTCTGACATTACTAGATCTGTTAAAGTTTATTTAAGTATAACATTACGTATAACAAAATCGTCAATCGACTTAGATATTTTTGTCTATACAAATGACCAGTTATGACAAGAATTTTTTTATTTTGATGTTGAATAGCGAACCAGTATTTTGGATACTAATTTAGTCAATAAAATCATGCATAAATAAATCAAATAGTAAGAAATGTTTACAATAAATTTTAATCTTGCACACTTAACTTATTTCGCCGTATTTATTTGATTTTTAATTATTATTAATATTTGAATAACGGCCACGAACAGAATACCAAGAAATTCGTTTTTTCATAAAGATACGGAGATACACCGACCTAATCTTCGATTCAAAGTTGTAATTAAATACCTTGATGTTATCGGTTACGCGTGTAGAATGATATGCTTTACTTATTTTATAAATCGACTTTAGTTGCAGACATTACAACTCAAGCTAGTATTCTAAGAACTGTATCATATATAGCTGTGATCTGTTTAATGGAGTGAACTTTTATCACAAATAAAATGTACTTCTATTCTTGTAGGCATAGTACATATTTATATGAAATGCTTAGTATAGATGGTTATAAAATAAATAAGTAGATAAACAGCAATTTTGTGAGGTTGTGTATTTCGTATCGTTTTTGCTGGTTGTTTTTCTTTGCGTTCCTATTTAGTACACTTATGAATATTAAATTATTTGACATAGTTTTGTGTGGTAAATAAAATGATTATGCAAATGAAATTAAAGTAACATATATATAAACTTATAAAAATTAACACAATATATCTTGTCAATACTTCGAAATAAACTAAAGATCACTGACTTGGATCTGAGAAGTCAGTGACCCACTGAGAATGTTATTTCCTACTAATGAATGTTTACAAAATACAATTTTTTAGTTATCCTATATCTAATATATTTTATACAGCAAAATACAACAAAGTTTGAATAGTAACTTACGTAATGAAATGTACATGAAAATCGAGTTTTCAAACTTAGGAACTACTCCTAACCACTTTACCTATACGAACGTCGGAAAAATATCGACCCACTTACTTACATTTGTCCCCCTCATAATATTTGCTACTCCCCAATATTTGCCACTATGTCCCTCTCAATATTTGCTTTACCCCTCGATTGCTGTTGCCCACCACTTCTTACGAAGCGGTCATTCTGTGGCGACATCACGCATGCGTGATGTACACTCTAAATTTGTTGTACTGAAATTTCAATCCGAAGGAGTTAAGTAGGTAATCCTGGCCAGACTGAAAATGCTATGAGTCCTATTGGATTAAATTGGCAGTCCAATGAAAGACTGATAATCCTTTGAACCCAAGTTGGACTGAGGTTTCATGATATCGCGGACCGCAAAATATGTATCACCGAGTTTACATAACCAACATTTCAGGTTATAAAATTTAACTTCTTTTTTCACAATAATTATGAATAATAATCATCATCTTATAAATGTATGATTAATATTTTACGTACATCTGGTAGAAATGACATTTGATATTTGTCGATTCTATTTTATATGTTTTCTGTTGATAGATTTTATATTATACTTTAGTTATTGTTCTGTGGTTTATAATAACCCGCGAAACACATTACACTGCTAAAGGGCCGTCCATAAACGTTACTAGGATATACTTCCGAAAAGGACGCTCCGGATATCCTTAGGGGACATATGTTTTTTGACGTATTTTGATGTGCTGAATTCGAATATCATAATGAAAATTGGCGCAAATGCGATTATCATGGTGGAAACCACGAAAAACCTGTAAAAATAGCTATTTTTTTTTAGTTTTTTGCGTTTATTTCGCAAGCTACAAATTGTACAGAAAAATGTTTGCAACAAAAAATGTAGAGCATGAAATTCTCTACAAAAAAGGTTATATGCATTTTTTCCGTATTATTAACGGAAACCGCGTAAATGAGGGCTAAATACATTCATCAGCCATTACAGCAATTATGAGGACTCAATATTCACGTGGGTTCGATTATCGACCTACTTGTTTGTTAGAGGTTAGACTAGTATCACTCGGTATAATACTATCTGAACTGAAAACATTGATTCCTGGGTAAACCTTTTGCCGAATGTGGAAATAATGTATTTTCGTAAAGTTCACCCTTATATATATATACTGCCCGTGGGCATATTCACCTATCTTAGCCTACATTTGGGGTGCATCAACCAGACTGCGTACGAGACCAGACCCCAGACCCAGACCCCCCCGTAAATACTATCCTCACCCAACCACTACCAAATCTCGCCTAAACCGGAGTGGGTGTTCCAGGATAGTCTTGGAACCCAACAATGCCATCGAACCTACGTCAATGTTGGCTGATGAATGTACTTAGACGTCATTTACGTGGTTTCCGTTGATAATACGGAAAAAATGCATACAACCGTTTTTGTAGAGAATTTCATGTTCTACATTTTTTGTTGCAAACATTTTTCTGTACAATTTGTAGCTTACGAAATAAACGCAAAAAACTAAAAAAAATAGCTATTTTTACAAGTTTTTCGTGGTTTTCACCATGATAATCGCATTTGCGGCAATTTTCATGATGATATTCGAATTCAGCACATCAAAATACGTCAGAAAACATATGTCCGCTAAGGATATCCGGAGCGTCCTGTTCGGAAGTACACCCCGTTACTATATTGGGGGGTGGGGGGGGGGGGGATTCTTACCCCAATTGGATTGAATTCTCAAACCACACCAGTCATTGGACTGAAACTAGTTAAATCCCTAGGACTTAACTTTCAGTCCTAAGGGATCGGTGTTGTGTGTTTCAGTTCTATATGGATTAAAAGTTTCCGTCTAACAAATTTTGAGTGTAGGAAAGGTTTTGGAGCGCATATGGGGGAAAAATTTCTTCCCCTTACTAGGCAAATATTGGGAGAGTTAGAAAAGGACAGGCAAAACGGACGAGTCAAATATTGGGGGGAGGGGGGGGGGAGGGAAGGGACCACATCAAATTTTATGACAGGTGATTTATTTTATTACGTTACGGCATAAGTAACCGCTAAAACGGTTCATTATTTAAAATACAAGACATTTTTAAAGAAGCACATTTGTAGAGTTCCATGTAAAATTTTTAAAGACGTGAATTAACATTCAAATTCATCAACCAATTACGAAGATTATTAGTTGATTAATCAACTACTTCCTTTATTACTGACGTTTTTAGAGATTCATGTCCGTTGCCGTCGAGATTCAGATTTTAGGTTAGATTACGCGCGTCATTTCAGTTCAGTAAACCGTATCTAATGAAACTTACTAATTTGCGGAAATCTCAATAAAATGTGCCATGCTCGAGTGTGGGGTTTCGAATGTTAAGTCCTCTTTTTTTCCAGTTATTGAATCGTGACCTGAGATTTGACCTTGACCGCGAACTTGAATGTCATTTCAAGGGCAAATTCATTTTTTTGTAATAACGTTTTGGAATTTTGGTGTTTCTTAAGCTCAAATTGTAAATGGGTGTTAACTAGACTTTGACCTGTTGTGACATGCGAGACTTGTGTCGTTTATTTACGAGCCGTTGAAATTTTTGTATTTTTATTGTAGTACTTTATGGAGATTGTATTGAAGTTGATCGCCTAAAATACCCTTTTGCGTAAAATTATAAAATCGTAATATTATGTTTTATTAACCTTTTAATGCCTAAAAGTAGGCAATTTGCATACGGATTTTAGTATCATTTTATGCATAAAATAAAAAATTTTTTAAAATGCGAGGCACATATATATTCTACTGTTTTTGAGGTCGCTCTTATGAATGGTATAACCAGAATTTCTAAAAAGACGTCGTTTGACCTTCCGTTTTTGCAAAAATACTAAAAAAAAAATCGATTTTTTAGCAACAATTTTTTTTTTATTTTATTTTTACTATGACACCGGGTTTTTATCACCTTCTAACCTATCAGAAGCATGTTCTCGATTATTAAACTTAAAAAATATGTACTCACATATTTTGATTCTTGTCAATTTGGATTTTTCAATGGCTCCATAACGCCAAAAATTTTTCGAAAATGACGTATTTACTGCATTCTCAGGTTTCGTAGATTTCTATGCAGTTGAAACCTATAAAATAAGTTATTGAACATTAAGGTTAGTTTATTAATATTTCTAAGACGACAACAGCGCCTATTTTTGGTTCTAGAAATATCAATAAACTAACCTTAATGTTAAATAATAGTTTTATAGGTTTGAACTATACAGAAATCTACGAAACCTGAGAATGCAGTAAATTCGCCATCTTTAACAAATTTTTGACGTTGTGGAGCCATTTAAAAATCAAAATTGGTGAGTACATATCTATGAGTATTTATAAAATTGCATTTAAAAAAAAGTTGTTGCTAAAAAATCGAGTTGTTGAGTATTTTAGCAAAAATGTAGGGTTAAACGACGTTTTTTAGAAATTCCGGCTACACCAGTCGAAAGAGCGACCGCAAAAACAGTAGGATATGTACGTATACCTCGTATTTAAAAAAAATTTTATTTTATGCATAAAACGATGCTGAAATCTGTGTGCAAATTGACCACTTTTGAGCGTTAAAAGGTTAAAGCACAAATGTCTACTGTCTTAAGAACGTTACCTTATAATTTTCAAAATGAAGCAATTTATAATATTATTATATACAACGATAGATCAACAAATTTTTCATTGTTATAATTGTTTAATTTCATAATACCGCTTTAACATTTCAGTTGGGATATGCCAAAATCGACCAAACAGGAGCCGGACTACATCTTCGACAGTTTGCAAGAACCTTCATTATCGATGATGGACTCGAGAGGTTCGTCTTTGTCTCCGTTGACACCGCGATGGTGGGCCACGGGGAGAGAACAGCGGTAATTTTTCTATTATTATGTACCATTCTTCTTAACGTACTTATTAAAATATCCCAATTTTGCATTTGTGTCGATTTAGTTCCTAAAGTACCTTTTTTCCGTACAGAACAAAAACTGACCTCGTCAAAATGGATGAAGTTCTATTTTATTTAATAAACGAAAGCTTTTTATTTTAAACTTTAGTTGAATGGTAAATCCAACGCCTATAACGTCATTTTCAGTAATGTTTGTCGTTTTCGCAGCGTGATCGTACCTCCACCTTTTGAGCATCGCAATTTGAAATTCATTCACATATAAGTCACTCGTTACATGTGTACATTGGATCCGCCGAGCATATATTTCTTTTATTTTCTCCGAAAAGTTACATAAAAATTTACCACCATTAGTAAATTTGAGTAGGGGTCGAAAACCTGACACATCAAAAAGCCGACAGGTCAAAAATTCGACAGTCAAAAACCGACAAGCAAACAGCCGAGAGTCCAAAAACCGTCACATCAAAAAATTATTCTCCGTTTGTCGATATGTCTATTTTTTTATGTCGAATGTTTATGATGAATGTCGGCTTTTCCACTGGTGGTTTTTGACGTGTCGGCTTTTCGATTTACCGGTTTTTCGACTCGCATCCCCGATTTTTTTAAACGGAGTAGTAATATAGATTTGAGGCGTCCTGTCCGATGTTAACATATTCCGAACAAAGCGATTAGAATAAGAGAGGTAGTACTGTAGATCATGAAATTATCTGATGATTCTCATTCTCCCATGATTTTCGATTACGGCACGTGGCACCCTGAACTTCCCGTTCATTGTTTTGTGTTAGCGCTCGTTACAATGGCCGATAACCTTATCTATATTACGAGGTCTTGAACCTGCTGTGTTTATTTACCGACATTACGTAATTTTGACAGGTCATTAACAAGCTGCAGAAGAGATTCGGCGATGTCTACACGGAGAAAAACGTCATGATCAGTGGAACGCACACGCATTCCACCCCGGGGGGCTTTATGATGGATGTGCTCTTTGATCTCACAGCGCTTGGATTCGTCAAAGAAACTTTCCACGCTCTAGTCAATGGAATCACGGAGGTACGTTCTTTTCGATGCAAGTAAACATACTCATCAGCGAATTAGCTAAGTATTTTATTTTGGGTAAATATTCGGCCTGACATTTCGGAGATTTTCTTTTGAAAAAGATGAGTCTGCTGTAATGTACCAACGTGTGTAAGAAGAACTTTGGAGGAAAATGAAAACGTATTATGATTGATCAGATCTATATCCCAGATTAACTATGCGATCGTTACTATAAACGAAATTCGCGTAAGCAAGTTTTAACAGTTACAAACATAATGTCAGTATTTTTTATTGGCATTTCCTGAAATCAAATCAGGTACGTTCATTTTAGTAAAAATCTAAGCGTACCTTTCCAGGCACGAGCCGAAAAATGTCCAGACTGCCTGAAAATTAATCAAGGCCTGATCGGACAGCTTCTCACTTGCGGATTAGGCCCTTATCAGACTATAGCTGATCAGACATGCCTGGTAATATGTGTCTTAACATTGAATGATCAGGACTTGATCAGGCAGCAATCAGGTTATCTGATACGGTGTGCTTTACTACTGTCGGACCAGGCCCTCACAAGGGGACTTTAACCGGTTCCTTATCAGGTAAACGTAGATGTTGTCTGATCGTGTTCTGATAACGGAATTATAAGGCAAACTTTGTCAGTAGGTCAGTAAGACCTGATATAACAATTCGTTAGAAACAATTTCATCAAAAGGGGGTTCATACGAAATCTTAGTGGGCCAATCTAATCAAGAAAAATTACATGGAAAACATGTTCAATGTTTTGTTAAAAGTCATCAATTTGTTGTTAAAACTAATAAATAAACATTAGGGTTCATAACTCGCTTTGGTCCATGTCTAGCACAACATGGATAGCGCAAAACGAATTGTTGGGAACAGGATCATTACTAAAAATAAAATACATATATTTATTTGTTCGCAACACTTTTTGTAAACAACATTATTAAAAGTGGTTTCAGACGAAATCTGAACATGACAGTCGGTTCTACGGGATAATTTCATTAAGAAATTTAATCGTACACGTAGAAAAGTGCGTTCTATTAATTTTTTAAAACTTGCTTTTTAAGGGTTAAAAGCTATCTTATTAAAATCTTCTACCCTAAAGAAATTCTGTCAAGGTCCGGACATAATTGAGGCGCTGGATCGAACAATCGGACTTTTGGGATTTTAGTTGCCCTCTAGATTTATTCGACTGTAACTCGGCCATTTCTCAAAATGTTAAAATGAAAATTTAACTGAATACTTCTCATAGCATTCTGAGGAAATAATACAAACGAGAAAATATTTTTAAAAAATATAACATTACTTTGTGTTTCCGGTAAACAGTGGGTTACAAATGGGTATTTTCAATTGCTACTGGAGCAATAACTTCATTACTAATGCATACCTTAGACAATGGTTTCTTATATTTTCAAGGTCGCAGTTGACGAATCTCGCAGAACGCTGGTAATATTCCTAAACCAAAAACAGCAATATTTTTATCTTTTTAAAAAGAAATCAGTAATATCAACAGAACACGAAATACATACACTTCTTTCGAATGAAAAAAATTCATTGTGGTTAAGTTCTTTTTAAAAGTGAATAAAGCCTTCGTGTAATATCACTTTTGTCAATATTCTTTAAAATTGAAATTTTATAAAATACACATAACTATATTTTCAATATGAAGAAATGTTGCATAATTTTAAAAATTACATCGATATTAACAAAAAATTATATTCATTAAATTTCCTTACTATCAATTAAATTTAACAAAAATTTGAGTTAATTCCTAGCGCCGTTATGGATTTTGCCAACCTGATCACAGATTCGCAATCAGCTAGTTGGAAAACCCCCGAGTAGTAAGTGTCAAGAGAATCCAGTTGGTTTTAGAAAATTCGTCTACCATATTGGAGCCATCATTTTGTATTTCGAAAAATCAGATATCAGATTCGCAATCAGCGACCTCGAAAACCCCCGAGTAGTAAGTTTTAAGAAAATTCAGTTGGTTTTACAAAAGTCATACGCCATATTGGACCCGCCATTTTAAGTTTTGAAAATCGGATATCACATTTGTCATCTGCGACCCTTAAAATATAGTATACCATTGTCTAAGTTATGTATTAGTAATGAAATTATTGCTGCAGTGGCAATTGAAAATACCCATCTATATCCCACTGTTTACCGGAAGTAAAAAGTACTGTTATATATTTTTAAAACATTTTCTCCTTTGTATTGTTATCATTAGAATACTATAAGAAGTTTTTAGTTAAATTTTCAGTTCAAAATTTTGAGAAATGGACGAGTTACAGCCAAATATATCCGGAGGCCAACTGAAAACCGATTGTTCAATCCGACCCCTCAATTGTGGAAATCTCAGTTATATTTTATTGGTGATATGAATGTGGGCTATTCCATCTAAAAAAAAGTCTCATTTTTTGACGTATTTTTTAATTTTTATATTCATCACATATTAATGTCAACATAACCTAACATAATGAATCCTAACGCTTAGTAAATTACTTCCTATCAATAGCTTGATCTATCAATATCGTTCCCGTCCAGTTCGTTCAAATGTTATTTACAAAAAACAGAAATGGTCAACTTGTTCAAGAAACTATTGATTAAAAAAGTCGGTTTTAATTACCGTCCAGAAACTTTTCCATGCCAGTATATTCCATGTACGATTAATATCCTTTGCGGGTAAATATTTCGTATTAAAACACATTTTCAAATATAGGAATAGCAATTTTTACGGCTATAATTACGTTTTCAGATT
Organism: Trichopria drosophilae; assembly: GCA_030407085.1. NCBI lineage: Eukaryota > Metazoa > Arthropoda > Insecta > Hymenoptera > Diapriidae > Trichopria > Trichopria drosophilae. The sequence continues at coordinate 18,794,643 of CM059583.1, read as the reverse complement.
AGTTTATGTAAATAGTTTAAATAAGCTTACGCTACTTCGGTATTTCAGTCTTTTTAAAGATCGTAACACTGGGTGTACATAATAATATCCTTCTAAAGAATTTATATCACGATTTTGGAAAATTGGCAACGGAAACTTACGAATTGTTTAGTACTAAAAGATATTTTATAGTTGTAGCAAGAAATCAAAATGTATTTTTACCATTCCATAAATTTTATCCACGTTACGAAGCATGAATTGTTTATAAATAACATTGCAGAGTTAAATGTTATAAAAAATGAAGGATTAATTTTTGGTTATGTTGGTTAAAGTTGATAAGTAGTGCGAGGTACACAGGATGGACATTTTGTAATTTGAATTCTCGATTTCGGTATCAAAATTATAATCTTATAGAATTATAACCTGTTTAATTAATTTAAGTTTAATGCAAACTTATCATTTTTGTAGTAATTTAGTAAAATATTCACTATTTATCTAAATAAAATATGCAGCTATTTAAATTAATTAATATTTTAACTAAAAATCGAATTTCACGGATCACTCAAAATCAGCCAAATTTACACATCGTACAAATATAGACAATACAAATTCTTGTAGATACGACGTTTCTTCGTGCATTACCATTGATGTTAATATTCTTTACCTACATTTTTTAACCATTAGGTGTTTTCTCTACTATTAAATAGTAGAATCACATTCGTTAATTATCGAAATAAATTACACAGTTGACAAAAATAATTTTAAAAAATGTTAAAAAAATGTTTAAAGGAATTATTATTTTGTTTAAAAACTATATTTCACGAATAACTCAAAATCATAAAAAGGTAGAAACGACTTCTTTTGCAGTACACGGCTTTCTCTGGGTACAAAAACGCATTACTTCAATAAAATACTGTATTTTCCGCGTAAATTATTAGCCTAAATTTGAAATAAAATTTGTTTAAAGTTGAGATTAAGATGTACGTACATGTAAATTATAAATAGCAAAAAAGTGCAACTAAGAAAATTAATATTAAAATTGCACAAGCAAGTAATAAACAACAGTCTTTATCGACAATATTTTATGAAGGAAGAGGATTTAATTAGTTTCGGATATTTACTTAAAGATGCATAATACTTGAGAAATTTAGTCAGAATGTAAGAGTGTCTTATAGAAGTCAATATTTAATATACGCACAGAGGGAGCTAATTCGAATAACTTTATTGTTCTTGTAGAGTATTAATGGAATGGTAATTCATCAAAGACAAATATGTAACGACACTGCGAAAATTTCTATGTATTAGTAAATTACATTGCTAATGTAGCTAAATGCATTTCAGCGAATTTCCGTTTGCGGAAATAGCCAAAGCCTGCATAATCAATCTGAAATGTATTTATTTCATTGACGAAAATTATTGCGATAATTTGGCTTAATCAAAAAGTACTAATTAAAAAAAGAAAAATAGTTCAAGTCGATAATCATTTTTACTAATGAAAAGTAAGAAGTGAATAATTCCTTACTCATTGGAAGTTTCACTATATATTTAGTAACTCAAATTGTAACTTTAAGTCATTATAGTTATGTTACTGCATTATTAGTTTCTTTTCTTGATTAGTTAAAAACTGACTAAATGTGATCCAATTATTCGATGTAACGTATTGATTTTCGAAAAATCTCGATTTGGAGAGAAAGTTTTAAGTGTTCTGGAAATAATACGAACGGATAAAAAACACAAATTGTTTAACGTATTATATCTATATTATAACATGGCAAAATAGAATTTTCATTTAAACCTGATCGGATATTTATTCAGTCTGCACTAAGACACTGATTAAGCAACCTAAATATAAATCCAGGTCCTTATCAGGAGGCCTGCTTCGGCCATGACAGATCGTGTGTTCTTTGTAAGGCTCTGATCAGCCTTTTAATCAGGGCCTATCCAGGACCTGATGCTTGGGCTTTACTGTATTATTTCTCTCAGGTCAAAATTACCCACTGGCTTGGTACTGATTGAGCGCCAGTACATATTCTACAAATATGATACTGGCGCACTAATGCAAGGAAACTGAGGTGTTATTGGGTGCACTACCATTACACTACAGATCCAGTACTGGTGGTACTAGTAAAAAAATGGAGCAAAAATTATAGATCTTTAGTTAATTTATATTTGAATTTATTTAATTCTTATATTATTGATGTATTAATGCATATTTGTTTTAACGCTCGCAAATAATGATGAAAGAATACCGTCCTACCGGGGAATCTAACCTGGGTTTCTCGCTTATTACGCTGACGCTTTAATACTATTCAGATATCCTAGCAAAAACTAACTCAGGGCTCCATAAGGATATATTCAGGCAAATCTCATCAAGGGCGGTATTGGCACCTGGCCAGAGCCTCTTCAGGTTATGTTCAGCCTGATAAGGGACAGTACTGGAGCCTAATCAAGGAAGAAAAATGTTACTTCTCTCTATTTTTCTTAATGTTCTATTAGAAGTCCTTAGATATTATTTAATTGTAAAGAATGGAATTGAAATGACTATGTTTTAAAAATTAAACGAATTTGAATATTTAAAAATCAGTAACTTCGGTTTCTTTTCAGAGTATTGTAAAAGCCCACGATGCAATAACCCCGGCCAGGATCTACGTCAACCATGGTGAAATTATGGACGCTAATATAAATAGGAGTCCTCTTGCGTACCTGAATAATCCGGAATCCGAAAGAGCTCGGTAATTATATTACTTTTTACATATGGTAAAACATGCTCAGATTTATAAACATTTCTTTCCCTGGCGTTTTTCTAAAATTTTGGTGTATATTTGTCGTGTTTCCTCTTGACTGTTTGATTTCTTTAAGTCTCATATTTTTTTAAATAATTTATTTGGAAATTCAAAAACATTTGGTTCGTTTGCGTATGGTCAGTAGTTATCACCATTTCTTATCATCGTGATGGGTCATCTTATTTCTTTATCACACTGTAATATTCTTAAATGACCCGACTAGAAATTGATGAAGGCCATGATTATGTCTTCATCGCACCATTAGGAAATGGCTAATGGGGAAATTAATAAATTTCTACTCAGGTTATTCTTTTGTCATCTCGTGTCAAACAAATAATAAAAAACAACACTAATTAATGAATGTTGACGTTTCAACGATCCATGTCGTCATCTTCAGAACTCATTTGAGAACAGTGGTTGTGATTAATTCATAACGAGAAGTGATGGATCCAAAAAATTGTTTCTTATCTTCATGATGTTGATGAGTGGAGGCCGATGAAGATCCAAGGCCTATAATAAATTTATTTATATATGATTTATAATTCACACGTCAAATTTCAATTTGAAAGCAATAGTCATCGACCATCCGTGTGAATTATCAATCTTATACAATCAAATTTATCATGGGCCTTGGATCTTCATCGGCCTCCACTAATCAACATCATGAAGATAAGGAACAATTTTATGGATCCCACATTTCTCGTTATGGATTAATTACGACCACCGTTCTCAAATAATGTTCTGAAGATGACGACATGGATCGTTGGAAACGTCAACATTAATTAATTAGTGTCGTTTTTTATTATTTTTTTAACACGAGGAGATCGATGACTATTGCGTTGAAATTGAAATTTGACGCGTGAATTACCAATCAAATACAAACATACTTTTTATATCATTCTCACTGTCATTATTAATTCTACTACAATAATTATTGACATCTTCCTAATTTGTAAAAATTTTAATTTCAGATATAAGCATACCGTTGATAAGGGAATAACTCAGCTGCAATTCATTGCGGAAAATGGTCGACCATTAGGAGTCTTAAATTGGTTCGCAGTTCATCCCACGAGCATGAACAACACGAATCATCTAGTTTCTAGTGATAACGTTGGTTATGCATCAATTCTATTTGAAAAGGCTATGAATATGAATTCGTTAGTAGGAAAGGTAATTCAACAATTGACATATATGCTTACGACCTCATATGTAGGCCATATTCAACAGGTTAAGAAAACGAGCTTACTGTGGAGAGGTTAAATAGATCCGATTATGTCATAGTTTATTATAAAAAATATTAATTTTTTTATATTAAAAATGTTAAATTGTCGTCTAATTTACAGTGAATTTTCAAAAGATCGGCCAATTAGGAAATAACATTGTATTTTTTTAAATTCTTGTAAATAATTAATATTTTTGTACGTGTATTTCGCATTTAACTTAAGGGGGTTCTAAAGTGGTCCGCCGGTAAGGTGGAAAGTTTCACTAAAAAGCGTAAATTAAGAATTACTGATTTTTAAAAATTCAGGCTTTGTAAGGGTAATTCTAAGCATTATAAACAGTTTCCTAGAAAATACCAAAGATATTAATTGAGAACTGACCGAGAATTTTCGGAAATAAGGGATTTTTATTTATTTCCGCAAATTCTCGGTCAGCTCTCAATTAATTTCCTTGGAATTTTCTAGGATACCGTCTATAGTAATTAAAATTGCCCTTACAAAGCCAGATTTTTCAAAAATCGATTTAGTCATTTTATTTACGGTTTTTAGTGAAAATTCTTACCTTATCGGTCCAGCACTTTAGAACCCCCTTAAATAATGTCTTGTTATACAATTATTAATAATTTTTTAAAACAGTGGTTACAGCGAGTTATAGTCCATGCAACAGTTTTACACGGAACAAATGGTAACATAACCGATTTTTATGTGATAATTAAAGATAAACTTTTCAATGATATATTAAGAGCGTAGAACATTTGAAATAAAAGTTGCAGGGAATAAGAAATATAAAAAAAGCAATATTGATATTTTTGAGCTTCAATGTTAATGTTTTTATGACGGTATATATACAATTACGATGTATTTTTCACGCTAAAAATGTTAATGCTCACAAAGTTCCCTTTTGAGATCTAGTTTCTAAGAAAAGTGAGGTTATATCGGACAAAATAGACATTTTATATCACATTATCTAATTTCCTCACAGTATAGTCGCATAATCAGTAAAAATTAACGAGATATTTCGATTGACTGAAATGCCATTCAGCCAAGGCAACCTGAATTGTTAATCGCTCAGTTTTAACTTTTAAAATTTAAAAATACGACCACTTATTTCTAAGTATTAGCATTTTCAACATGTCAACAAATCGAAAATGCTACATATACACACACAGAGAAAAATATTGCATCCGATAACACACTGATGTTATCGATTTAAATATTGATAGTACTGGATACCATCAATTAATATCCGGTACCATTAGTGTGTCACCCGTTAACTACTTTACCAAAATAGTAGTTTTCGATACAAGTGCGTAAAAGTGCATTTTAAAAATATAAAAAGAGCTTAAGTCCGACCTTTACGCACACTGTAGCAAAAATAAAATAATAAAGCTACTTATTGGATTAACATTGTCTTGTAGCTCTGTATTGCAAATTCTCAGGGCATTATTTGAGTAATGGGGACAGTTTTTCATATTCGACCGAATCCATTTCAATTCATGCAGCCAGATATGGTCAAAATGTTAAATTTAATTGTCTTATTGTCGATTGAATATGTTATCTTCAAGGAAAATAAGAGGATACGTATTTTGCCGAATTTGAAGAGGATCATTTTTAACGAAGTTATGTGTAGGTTTCAAATTTTAACGCTAAAAATGAAGAAACCGTTAAATAATTTATCTTTTACGTGCCATTTTTTCCCTAATTAATATAATTTGTTTTCTTTAGCAGATTCTTGTAGGCGATTTAAAAAATCTTCAAAATTAACAAAATGAGGTTCGATTTTCTAAAAATAAATAAACTCATTTTCTCAAAAACACCACCTTTTTTTTGGTTCAATGTTTACCATAAACTCTTATAAATATGAAGAAGAATTACTATAAGTTTCAAGAGGGCTAAATCATATTTGTAGTTAGGAGAATTTTTTGTTTTCGAACAAATTTAGAAAAATTAAGATTTTTTAAGAACTGATACATCAGAAATCATTTTGGGGGTGGTTCTAATTTTCATCCCAAATTCAAAGCGTCTCTGCCAATATTTTTCTTCTATTGAAAGATACTTTTCTACAAAAGTTATTACAATCGTTTAGCTATCTTCAAAGACATCGTAATTTTTCGATTTGCACTGCAATTTTGATGATGCTATTTTACCTCCTAAATATATTTTTCCGCAGTTAAAAGAATATGTGTCTTTTGGTTTTCCATTTTTTACAGCATATGAAAATTTCAATATATTCAGAGATTCACAAAATTCACAATTCACAGTAGGTTTAATTGTAAGTCTAATAAGAATTAATTTAAAACGCAACAAATTCGAATTTTTACATTTTGGATATCTTCTTGTTTCAAAGTATAAACTTTAAGAAATGTTTTTTGAAAAAAAGGAAATTTTGAGTGTTTATTTTACGGTAAACAGGAACCAAATTATGATAATTAGTCAGATTCAAAAGAGATGCTTGGCAATAGTCAGATACATTGTCAAAAATAAAACATATTATAAACAAAATTAAACCCAATGGATAAAAATATAAAACTGTCAACTGAACATTGTCTGACATTTTTCAACTGCATTTAAGTAGAAATTATACATATTATAACGCCAACATAAGTGTTTATGATTAATTTAATACATTAAGAAATATGTGTAATTCCTATTGAGAAATACTACTTAAATTAAATATATAATAATTGTTATATTTTTTAATAACTCAGCTATAAGGCAGACATCTTTTACTATAAAAAGCAGGAAAACGATGTCAATGAACAGAATTTTATAAATTATGAATATACATAAAAATATTCAGACTATAGTTACATTTGTGTGCGTATTAAATAACGCTATTTCATAGAAATTAGTCAAACATACTACAGCGTTAAAAAGCATTCACGTAGGATTCAAAATATTTGGGGGTGTTTAAAATAAGTCAATTATTCATATTAGATATTATTTCATTAATACTCTAATCTAACGAGATAATCTTATAAATTCTATTGTGATGCTTACAGTTATGGATGTGTTAATTAATATTTAATGAAATATATTCAGAAAGTTCGAACTTGGCTATGCGGTAGACTGATCCTTATCGAGTAAGTAACTCGATACGTAAAACCTGAAACCTGTTATGCTCGAAAGTAGAACGGGTTGCCGGTTACAGGATGAATACAATTCATAAAACTAGACGAACTGCAAATGCTCATATTTTCAACACGTGCCTTAAAAAAAGACTATTTATTAAATAATTAAACATTGTTACATAAGCCATTTGAAAATAATTTTATGAAGAATATTTTTTCTTTCAATTTGTTCTGTTTTTTACCTTCGATTATTGCACAATTATTCGCAATGTCATTGTGGCACCAAACCATTTTTAAAGCATTTCGTAACATTTTCTTTTCGACTGTTATTCCAAATATTTCAAAGAATCTAAAAAGTTAGATTTTGGAATGAAATTGAAAATGTTTTCCTTGTAATGGGAGGGGTAAGCAAAAAATTAACCCCCCGAATTTTAAATGTTACTAATATGTACACGTTTTGTAATATAGTCATGTTAATTAGTAACAAAATATAACTTTTTTTTCTTCGTACAACATTTTAATATATTACACGTTAATAAATCCCCACATGAGATTGTTCAAAATTATAAAAAATAGATGTACACATTTTTTCATTTAAAAATATTCAATATTGTGGGACTAGTTCGTATTCAATGATTTCAATTTCTGGGCTTTAGTATAACATATACGGCTTTGAAGCACCTAAAACTATTAGTAAATCACTATTATTAATAAATTTCCGTATAAATGTAATCAACACGAAGGATTTAAAAATATTTTACATTGCGGAGAATTATCAATACAGTTGTATAGCATTAGTGAATTTTATGTGATTTTTAACACAATAAGAACAACAATTTTTGTTACAGCGTGTGTTTCAAAAAAATTACAAAATATAATAATTATACTCACTTCACTAATTACGAAAGTAAAAACTATTTATTAGAGCATCCCTGGACTATATTATATGAGTAAGAACAAAGGAATGCATGTCAAATAAAAACGATCCTCAAAGGAACTAAAAATGGGAACATATTTGTAGTGATAGAAAAAACTTTACAAAAGAGGACCATAAAAGAAAATATACAATTTATACGGAGCCTTTGATACAGTTAATACCAATATATCACATTTCTAATTAGTGAAATGGCATTAGCATAAGACGAAGAGAGGATATTTTACTAGAGAATGAAGGTTTGATGAATATTTTAATAAATAGTTTTCAGTTTTATAATCAGTGAAATGAGTGTTATATATCATAATTTTTAACCCACACATCATACAATAAAAATAATTTTTTGTTATTATTCTGCTAAAAATCACAAAAAATTCAGTAATTATATATAATTGTATCGATAACTGATTTATAATAACACAGCCAATATCAGATCACTTTTTGTTATATATTTATAATTTTTATTAAAAATTAATTTGGTCAATTCGAGTTTGTTCAAAATCTTTAACTGATTGATTGAATGTGACAATAAATTATAACAATAAATAAAAAATAATTAAACAAAAATGTAAATGTTGGTCTATGTTTGAAAATCAAGGTGTAACATTGTTATAAAATTGTAATCTCATAGTATATTTTTACGATTCCATAATGTTGTTTATATATTTTTACTATATTTTATTGCAATTTCATCGTGCTGTAGAAAAATAACATTGTCGATTTCTATGGAAGATAACCAAACTTGTTTCAGAATTCGATTTTCCCCTCCTTTTTTTTAATCCTCAACAACGGATTAAATTTGATGCACTATGCTTTATGATAACAATTTTTATTTATTACTTCTTGCATGTTTTCTAAAAATAATTTCCTTGTCCTTGACTATTTTCCTCAAAATTTTTAAATTCTGCTATTAATATTTAGTTTTATTGTCAAATCCAATAAATTTTCCTGTACACTTCAATCAGATTATTTTGGATTTTCCATGGTCCATACAAAATACATTCGATGCAAACACAATACTATTGATAGATTGTCTAAGGTAACTGTTCGAACGTTTCATTGTTGGTAGTTACAAGTACCACTCACTATTGACATGCAGAGAAGGGTCAGTGTGAGAACTAGTTGTATTATCAGCACACTGAAGAAAAGTAAAGTAGTCCCCTTTACTATATCATAATTAGTTATAACGATCTAAAATTAGAAAGAAAATAAATTGCAGATATCTATAGCAGACCCTAAAAATATTTTCAAAAAAGATTGTACGTGAAACTATTCTAATTAAAGAAATTTTCGAAGTCTGGTGTGCAATTTTCCTTGAATGCGTGCGTTTTAATATTTTAAGAATTACGAAATTGATATTTCGTAAAAGTGTCTCGATTTAAAAAGAGTGGACTTCTAGAAATAAAAGAATTTACTAAGCATGCTAAAATGTCGTGTACTTATTATAATGTACTTAATTTAATTATCATCGTTTTCTCAGAACTTTATCACCCCAAAATATTAAAAATTTCTAACTATTTGAATAATTATTGATTTCCTGACCGTTTTAGTTGGAAATAATGACAAATAATCATTCGTGTTTATGACGATCACCAACAAAGTTAAAAAGAGAATAAGATTAAAAAATAATACCGAAAGTTTATAGAGTGAAAAATAAAATTTAATAATTAAAGATTTAAATGTTTTTTTTTCTCATATTTGTAGTCCCCTTCAGTAACAACAAAAATTATATAAATAATCACAAGTAAAAAAACTTGTCTTGAGACAAACAGTATTTGCATCAACCAAATAAAATAACAATATATTTATAAATATGAGTAAAAGTTTATTTGTAGTAAAATAAAGTATATTAAGTAAATTTTAGTTTTAAAATCTGAAAGAGGGATCATTTTCATTAAGAAATGGCGTTGTACATATTTGTAAACCTTATCTTTCATGGCAAATGGAACCGTAAAGTCGTGGTACATTTTATGTTCTCCTCGCTAATGGATTAATGACTGTATTAAAAACGAAATAGTTAATAGCAACTATTTTTTATTAACAAATTTGCAGCAGTCTATAGTTTAAGATGGAATATACTCTCAAAATTACAAGCATACATTATATTACGATTTCTGAAAATTGTTTCTGTGCAAGAGATATGTTATGAAATAATTGTTCTTACTTTACTGTTTTTCATTGGTTGAAAACATTACCTACAAAGCAGAATGCTAATTTTTCAAAGAAAAGTATTTCTACAGTTTAAAAGAAATTGAGAAAATATAGAATAAAAAAGAAATTCTATTTTGTTCAATTTGTTAATAAATATTAAAACAAATCGATTCTCATAATTAATTTAAAAATCGTGTAGTACTTATACTACTTGTACTTATAGTACCGTACTATCGAGATTTAAATTTAATTTAATAATTTTATATTATGATGAACTATTAAAAGAATAAAGTAGTTAGTTATTCAGCAATTCCTAAAATACACGAATACATATTATTCTGATCTGAACGTAAAATGATTTCAAAGGAGCACAGTATTCGCAGAATTCCATCATAGAATTGTAGGACAATTCTCTTTTCAATGTCCTCTGGATCTTATCTTGGAAAATACGCGATTTTTACCATTCATCAGGTATACAAAACACTACTCAATATCCTGGCAAACTTCGTCTATACCATGTAAGAAAGGTTGCATAAACCAAAGGAGATTTAAAAGAGAAAATATCGGACTAGTTTTAAAACTATCTATACAGACCTATCTATACAAACTTAGGTAACATCAGACCGCAACAGCTTTATAGTTTGTCAAATGCCTTGCCTTCAATGTGTCAAGAATTAGATAGATCAGATTTAAAGAAAATTGGAAAAAGACTAAAAAAATACCAAAAGTACTTTGAGGGTAGCTACGGTAAACGGGATTAACCCTACACATACTGGATACAATTTTGATTAAACACAAATTAAAATTAAACACAAAAATTAAACACATTCGTTGATTCTTAATTACGTACACTTGTAATTGTATACAGCAGCCCTCGCCTTATTTTAACTTTTCGACACAAGGAAGATGGCGGCTCCTTCCCTTATTTTAATGCTTCCCCTCATCCCCACCACTAAGGATCTAAGAAAGAGAAAACAGATATGGTGGCATCTTTCTTCGGGTCTATGATTTTTTATAGTGTACCACCTGATTTTTATACACATATACACATATACATATGTATGTATAATGTTTCTGCATGTGTGAACTGTCGTCACGACGAATAGTGGCGGTTAAAATAAGCGGAGGGCTACTGTATGTATTCGTTATAAGCTTAATTTGATTAACCCATTAAATCCCGGATATGCAAATTTGTTAGTTGATTTGGACCTTCAGTCTCAAAAGGAATTAAGATTAGTATTGGCATGAAAGTGACCAACCTTACCATTCTCGAGTATGCTCTTTCGATTGGTGTGTTCAAAATTGCATTTAAATATTTTGAAAAACCAATATAGTGCATAAAAAATGAACAAAATTCCGTGCGTTTAGTTTGTTGTACATTTTATTTCGTATCAATAATGTTGTGAGATCGATGCCTATTCGCAACTAAAGGTTCACAAAAGCTATGAACTTTAACTATAAATTTGTTTGTTTTATCCCGAATCAACCTAATCTCTTCAAAACGTCATTATGTTGAAAAAATGGATTAATTTTTTCTTGAATACTATGTACTTTAAAGAAAATTTGCTAAGAACAAAAATAGTTTGAAATCAGTCATATAATACTCTCAAATTTTATCAGAATGCATTTATAGACTTGAAATTTTGCAAGAAGTAATTTAAAAAATCTGAAAAAATTTGAGAAGATTCTTTAGTCAATTCTAAGGCATTTTTGTTGTATAGAAATTTCTTCTAAAGTCTATAGTATTCAAGAAACAAATTTCTAGTTGAAGTTCATAGCTCAAAAAAAAAACGCACGCAATTTTGTTAATTTTTTATTTCAAATGCGCCATATTGGTTTTTCAAGCCATTTAAATGCAATTTCGACCACACCAATCGAAAGAGCATACTCTAAAATAGTAGGGTTGTTCACATTCAAGCCAATATTATGGGCATCTCCGGGAGTTAATGGGTTAATACTCATTAATAATGGATAACGTTTTATTAACTACTGGAACTTCGCGATAGTATATGCACATATTTCCACAACTTTTAAACTTTTAGGTATTATACCTGAAGGTTATGCCTTATTTTAAGACCTATTAGAGCTTATTATCCCTCCATATTTTCTTTTTAGAAGACTTCGAAAAAAGAACCAAAAAAGCTATTTTCAAATCTGCACATGCGGTGGTACTCGAATTAAAACAATTTATAAGGAAAAACATGTATGTACGAAGAAACACTTCGGTTGTCTCAACTTAATTTAAAGTATATAATAAGTAAACTGTATGATTTGGATCATGATATGGTGACATCTCGACACCGAGAGTACCAATAATAACTTCTTAATGGGATCGAATACGAGAAAAAATTATTTTGTTGAAATATTTGAATACATATTAGTAACTACAGAATTTTAAGATTTACTTATGAAAAAGATAAAATATTTACTTGCATTTTAGGGAGATTTCGTCGCTGCTTTTGCATCAACGAACTTAGGCGACGTTTCGCCTAATACTCGAGGTCCCAAGTGTGAATTTTCCGGAAAAAATTGCACCACTCAATATACATGCCCAGGAAAGAAGGAAATGTGCTTTGCTTCTGGACCTGGAAAGGATATGTTCGAAAGCACCAGCATCATCGCTCACAAATTGTTCGACGAAGCTATGGTAAGTTTGATATTTGGTATTTTATCTTATAATGAAAATAAAATTTAATTTTATGATTGGTGTATTAGGAATAAAATTGAAAAATGAACTATAAATTAAAATAAAATATTTATATGTATTAAAAATAGTAAATAGGGATATTTATGCAGGTATTATGACATCTTTTTATAAGCTAAATTTATTTTTTAATTTGTCATGATAAAAAAATGTCAGTAAATTTACTAATTCGTTCACACGTTTAGCAAGAAAAAGTAGTTCTACTTTACTATTCTAGAAAGTAATGATTCAGTCCAGGCTACTTATTCCGTTCTCTTCACTAATGTAGTGGTTAGTGACATCGTTTGAATAATAAGAACAGCTACAAAACTTTAGGTATTGTACGTAGTTCTTATCTTAAATTCATGTCATTTTCTATGTAAAAATGATCTTTTTCAAATGATTTTTCCAATTTAAGTTTATCATTGATTATTTAAGGTTATGAATTGTAACATTGTATCAATAAGATTATTTTAAATATTTATTAGATTATAATAATATAAACTACGGTATGGTATTTTTAAATGACTATACGATAACGTTTTTTAAAACACTTTATTTCAAATAAATTCAAAAACTAAAGTGTTACGAAACATACATTTCATAATATAAACAAACATTCATGTACAAATATAGCAGCGAACTGCCACCAGATCAAACAGAGGTTCGAAATCGACCTCAAAGGTATTCCTGGACCGCAAGTTAATAATCGCAACTTACAGAACCATCGATACAATTTTATCCGTACACAAAATTGTTCTTTTTCCAACATATTTTAACTCTGAGTTTCGTATTATATTAAAGAACAAACGAATTCGAAAAGAATTAAAACAGATACAATCGATAGAAATTAATAAGGAATTTTTATCATTAACGAAATTCTCAAATTAAATGTTTTGAACATATTTACAAATATTCTGTTCTTAATTCTTTTCAAATTCTTCATTCTACTTGGTTATTACTGAATGTTTTCAAGTAGAATTTTCCAAGTGTCACTAAATGGTGAACATATTTCTAATTCGAAGCGTAACGGATATTTTGTACTGGAATACCTTTGTCAAAAATTTTGTAACGTCTGTCCGAATCGCGGATCTTAATAAATCGACTTTTCAATGTCGTATCCAAGATGTGGATCTGCTACAATAGGGACAGCAACTTTGGCAACGACGGGTGCTGCTACGATCGGAGCAATGTGTTTTATTGGTGCTGGATGAACAGCATGTCCGATTTTTTTGACAACGGCTTGGAAACCATTGTGATCGTCAGCTGTGTATTCGACAACACGAATGGTACCGTCGGGTTCGTTTACACTGTAAGATCCTTTGACGACGTCTCCGTCGCGTTCTTCATATTGGCTTTTGACGTCACCGGTATGAGGGTCATGAACTCCGTAATTAAATGCGTATTTTGGGTAGGTCTGAAATCGAAAAAATTTGACGAAATTGTAATTATTTGAATGAAATACATTTTTTGTTTGATGGAATTATGTTAACAATTCATTTTAATAGTTATTATGCAGAAATATCAAAATTTATTACAACTTAATTACCCAAATAGCAATTTTTTAGTATGATTTTTGTCAATTTAGTAAACATGATAAACGCGAGCATGAAAAACAAGTAGTTACGGTTGCTATTTAAGTAGTAAGATGCGATACAGCCAGACTTCTGGGGTTGATCCTATTTAAGTAGTAAAAGGAAAGTCATAGCTGTGGGAAATGTTGAATTTTTATTTTGACAATTCTCGCTCAACATCGCTGAATTTTTATTGTAAAATTGATCTTAAAAAGATGCTCGACATTTCTCATTGTTTGGCAATTTATGGGAAGTGTTATGGAAATTCAAAAAGAGTGGTCCAAACAGTACAAGGTGATAAAAAACCGGTATTATAGTAAAACTTCCCTTTTAAACAAAATTCGCAGCTTAAAAATGTTTTTTTTTTTACATTTTTTTTCACAGAAAAATAAGTTGAAAATCAGTTTCAGAAAATTTGTCATTCGCAAAATTGACTTTAAAACTAGCGTGATATGGAGGATTTTTATTATTCTTTAAGTTTATCTGAATACCGTTTCGATATAAGAAATTATATTCCTGTAGTAACAAATAAAAACATATGACAAGTACATAACAGACTTTTTTTATCATTTCAAACAATTCAATATTCAAATATTTAAACAGTAATTATTGAGAACTAATGAAGTCTGTAAATTTATAAAAGGTTTATTTTTACATAAACAAATTTGGTTTTTTATAATATTTTACTAAAATCACAAAACATTGTTGTAGTTATTACAGTGATAAATATTTGAATGAATTTATCTACTGAAATAATAAAACTAAAACTTCATAAAGTATTACTCGAAACCGATTGAAAATAAATGATTTAAGCATGGAAGTAATAGCATCAACACTCAGCAGTAATCATCGATGCAAGACACGATAAACATCAAAATCAGAATTTATGAAAAAGTCATAATAATATTCAGTTTTTGAACGAGAGCATATTCGTGAAATATTTAATAGAACAGTTCACGTAGGAAATCGAATTGTGTTTTCGTGTGGAATACGAGCATTCAGTGACATACGAGCGATATATTAAAATTCATAGCCAAGAATTATTTTCGAGAATATAAGGTTTGACGTGACATGTATTGGCTACCTTTAAGTTTATTGATTACTCACCGTACTAGATTTCATCTTTTCAATTAGGAATTGAATTCATTAGAAATTTAAATGTAAAATTTGAAGATTTGAACTGAAAATGTTTGACTAACTAAAGAAAGTTTAGTTTAAAAATAAAACAAAAGCAGTGAAATTAACTACTTCGACAGAATTAGAAGGCAAAAACCAAGACTTCATAGATACTTTTTTACATGAATATGAATTTATACACGAATTCTTATGTAATAATCAAAACGTTTATACGAGTGTCGTTTTCTACCGTTAATGGCTTCGCACTCATATCAGAGTTTCGCAACGAAATTTTTCAGACGCTGATTAGAGAGATCCGACAAACTAATTACAATTTCAGCTAACGTACACAGTGTACTTTGATATTAGTGTCCATCAAAGATATCATCTTCAGTTTATAAAGTTTCATTTCCGTTTCAAAAAATATTCTTATCGATGGCTTATGCTGTAATTCCGTAATTTCAAGTTCTTTGTCAACATTTTCCTTCCTTGAATTTTAAAAAAGTGGTTGTCTTCCAGTCCTGTTGTACTTTTAAATAATTTTAAAAAGTGTAAGTATGATGTACTTACATGATAATCTTCGTGATGATGATGATGATCATCGCCGTGGTGTTCGTAGCCGTGTCCATATCCATAAGTAGCGTAAGGTCCGTAGACAGTGTTAGCATCGACATATGCAGCTACGGGTATTGTCTTAGTGTAAACTGGATGGTGAGCTTGCGCATATCCATAACCATTGTATGCTTCGATTCCATTGTATGCCAGTGCACCCCCATCATACGGTACAAGACCTGCACTGCAGACGGCGGCGAATGCGGCTAACGTTATGGCCTGTTTATTTATGAAAGATAATAAAATTTTATTAAACATGTGATAAAATAGCATACACTGAGAACTCATCAGTAGTAAATTTTATTACAATTGTAATAAATATTATTATTTTAATACAAAAATGAAATATTCGTTCAAAAGTTGGAAAAATTCATATTGCATTTTACTACTTCAAGTAGTAACTTTTCAAAATATAATACAAATTTTTATCACTTTTGAACCAATATTGCATTTTTGTACTAAAATAGTATATTTATTGCAATAAAATTTACTACTGATGAGTTCTCAGTGTAGATGGAGTTAGTTAAAATGTTCATTAACGATTACAAAATTACACGAAAATTTAATTATTGTAAAAGATAATTACACAAGTACATGAAATTTAATTTTTTTATTAAGGTTAATTTATTATTTCGGGGTTTATTTGTTACATTTTTCGTAATTAATATACTAGTAAATGTTGAATGGGTCAAACCAGACGTTGATATTTGTATTATCCATAGCAATATCCGTCCGTTATCAACATAAACATAAGTGAATTAATCCAATTTTTACATACAATATATATTGGGACCTCAGTGTCGACCATATCTTAAAGTTAATAAACAAAACTTCAACAATATTTAATAAACAAAAAAATAGGCATTTCAAAACGAAAACTAAATCTGTTATGTTAGCTTTGGTTCACAGAAAAATATTTTACTTCACAGAAAAGTACCCTTTATTTTTATGTAAAAAGTTAAACTAGTTTAAAGAATATATTTTCCTTGTACATTCTTGTTTGTTTTGAATTTTCAGGCCTCCGAAAATAAAGTGCCAAAAATAACATTTTTTGTTAACTAATAGGAAAAAGAAAATGTATATAAGTGTGTCTGTACGTGAAAGATCCACAAATGTAAAATGCCCTTGTAATCTGCCTTCTTTATGTTGGTTTCTAAATGCTATTAAAACAAATAGGGAAAAGATAGTCACAAAATAACTTTACAATAATCACTGACGGATAATAAAAGCGACTATCTATTTTAAATAGCTGAAAAGGTATAAGATGTTGTTTAAGCAGTACAATCGCCAGTATTTTGTATCTCGCTTTAAGTTAAAGCTTAACATTTTCGAATCGAATTTAAAGCTGCTGCCAAGCTTGGAGAAATTAAAGTTTACAATTATTTTACACAGCTGGGATTTTTTGGGAACTTGATAAAGAATGCTTCTTTGTTATAAGCTTACAAATAGAAAATAAAAATCTAAATCTCATTCTACAGTGTTGATTAGAAATTATAAAAACCTCCAAATATCAAACAAAAATAATCATATCAGTTCTTAAAAAGCTCTCAAAACATTGAGGGAACAATGTGGTCATGTTTACTACACAGAAGTATTCAATCATCAAGTAGTAATTTGCACAGTTTATTTAGTATGATGTACTACGAGAAATTATCGTTTATGTACATAGTGCAAATAGGTTACAATCGAACTGATCCATTTTGTTAATTTATGTACTAATGACAGAGATAAAGCAGAATATTAATGTATGTTAAACTACACAAATAGTAGAATTGGTTTAATAATTTGACTGCAGTTATGTTAGCATAACCTCTTATTGCAAATAGTTCATTTGTCTTCGGGCATTAGTTATACCATAATTTACTAGAGTAGTCATTTTTTAGTACTTTTTCTCTGGAATAAAATAATAAAAGGAAAATTAAAGTTCCCTGTTTGATAGTGATCATTCAATTCTAAGACGAAGATAAGACAGTTAAGAATGTTTGAGGTTCTAAACGATAGGTCCAAAGTTTTTTAATCCAGTATTTTCCCTGCATCAGTATAATCGTGGTTTAAAATGTTATTTAGTTAGTTAGAAAAGTTTAAGTAGCAAAAATTAAATTTCATTTGAAACAATAAAAGTTTATTTTTCATAATTTAAAAAATTGTGATTCTTTTGAAAACTTAAATTGAATTTTTTTATATGATTTTCATATGTCTAATTGTAATGATTCGTAATAATGAATATTTTTATCTGAAAACTTGTCCAAAATACTTTTATAAACACAAGAAAATGTTTAAATATAAAAGAAAACATGAAAAAATTCTTATTTTGGGTGGAATGTTTTATATTAAAATCTGGCAGCGTCAAGAAACATTATTTATAATTTAAATGTTCTAAAATGAAACGAATGTATTGCGCTCCCATTTTCAACCATTACTTAAGGTTGATTCATATATAACCTAGCAATTGAACAATATTTAATAAGCAATAAATTAGTTATTTAAAAAAGATAATTGTACATGTTAGGTTAGTTTTATGATTGTTTTATGTTGTAAGAACAATATTTTAAGACTCCAGAAGTTCCATGCCAAATAAATAACATAGAAGAATTCAAATATTGATAAGTTAATTGAAACGAACAAAAAAATTTCAAGTTAGTAATTGCATTCCTAATGCCAATTTTTAAAATCTGCTTAAAAAAATTAATTTAAAATTAATTCAAGTAAATAATTAAAATACTCATAATAAATTATAGAAATAACAATGCAAAATTGGTGTTTAAAAGCGGTTACATTAATTACTTTAATAAATAAATTATACACAAAAATAAATCTTCAAAATAAATCATTGTATCATTGAAATATTTTGAAGCGCATAGATTTTGGTTAAAGAACTCTATCTTTGATTAAAATCTGTTTTTTATTTTTAATTTAAAGATGTTACTCTACACGGATGGGATTAAATTATTCTTGGTTTAAAATGTTGCATAAAATTGAACCTTTCACAATAAAATAAATTGTACTATTAGTAAACTACATTATTAAAAGTCGAAGAAAATTTTCTGTATAAATATGTGTTTTCGATTATTGATATTGTCCAACATTAAAAATAACAAGTTTTATATAACTAGTAATAAATAGTTACATTTCGAGATATTACAAAACAATAACACTATACAAAAGTGGTCTAATAGTGTATAAAATGAAGTTAACTTTAAATTGTTTCGTTAAATAATTTAAACTGTAAATTGTAAAAAAAAATGGAATATTCTGTGGTATTTTTGTAGGTCCCGGTAACAATGGAGGATCCAAAGTGGCCGACAAATTTAGAAACCTGAGTGGCTGAACTAGACCTCCGTGGCCTCAAAAGCCAAAATAAAAAAAAATAATCATTTTGATTTAGAAAGAAAGCTCATATTTTTATGAAACAATAAGAACGTTAACACTTAGAAACAATCTTATATTGCAACCATATCATTGAAACAATACATCTACATATTACGTTTCAAATACTGTGCGGAAAGTTTTTATTTTCTGCCGAGAAACCCGTTTAGTATTCAATATCAAAATACGAGTTTTGTGAAAATTTTCCGGAAGTATTTGAAAAAATACTATGCGATACGAGTGCGGATTAGTGACAACCGATTAAATCACTCACTTTCGGCTGGTGATTTGAAACTCTCACTCATTCAGTTATCACTAATTTATCGCACAAGAAACTATACTATTTCACATTTGAAGCTTAAACCAAACTTTCTGCAAATTTAATATCATGATTTAAATTGCAATATCGTAATTCATATCTACTCTCTAAAATTCTTGGAGTTAGAATTCACTCTTTGCTTAGTGAAAACCGAGCAACTTTCGTGAAAGAGTGATTATTCAACTCTTTAAGAGTGAAATTTCAATCTAACGAGAATTAACAACTTTTGAGGAAAGAGTGAATTTCCACTCTTTAAGAGTTGAATATTAACTCTTTCACGAGAGTTGCTCGTTTTCCACTAATTAAAGAGTGAATTCTCACTTCAAGAAATTTAGAGAGCAAGATACCGATCCATTTCAAAACCGAAAGAAAAATCAAAACTTTATCCGCCATTCTGGATCCACCATTTTGTATTTGAAATATCTGACAAAGATTATTTCCTGAGACGTCACTTTAAAGTACAAGACTACGAATCACAAAATCACAAGTTTCACGGGTCGACTTATAAACCGCGTTACTGATAAGTTTCCGTGATCAAGAACAGGTGGCGTACCTGAGCGAACATGATTCTCGTGTGTGTTAGATTAGCTGCGAAAACGCGAACTGATAACTAACAGCTAGTAGCATGTCGCTTTTATACCTTATGGAGGTGGCTAAAGGCGGCATTGTACGTGTTCTGGTACGGAATGACAGCATGGGACAGTGCGTTGTGTAATTCAAGGTCCAGCCTTTTTTCCCATCAATGAAACTACCAAGCGTGCGCCGGGCGTTTCCAAATGTACGGAACGACCAAGATGAACGCCGCCGACGCTTGCAGCCGACATTACGAAGGACGCGGGTAACCTAGCGTAATAAATGTGGCACTTGACGAGCTCGTTTGCACGGTGTTAAAAAGTCGAAAGTACGCCTAAATCACCCGAGTTGCGAAAATAACGCCCGGTGGTTTAGATCTCCTCGCCACAATTATTTTTTGTAGAGAAACTCAGGTGTGTAGATAATAGCATGCATCCGTTTTAGTCCTGTCAAAATATTAGACTAAAAATCTCTCTTTTTTTGAAAATTTGAAAGTAACTTGCGGAAACGCCATTTTTCTGGTGTCTACTTCATATGTTGGTGGTGTCATGTTTTGTCGCATACATTCAATGGATTCTACATCAAATACAACATTTGTAATAAAACCTCCACACTTACTTCCCTTAAACATCGACTGTCTACATTTTTTTTTTGACCACCTAAATAAGACTTTTAATTTCTTCCATTTCCAGCCCCAGGGCGTGATCTTCGATAGCCCTCATTCAACTTTATTAACATCACTCAAATGGCAAACATTTTGATTCAGTAATTTTGTTTTGAACAATTTTGTTCTTGACTTTTAACTGCATGCGAGAGCTATAGAAGATTACGTCCTTATGTGGAAAATGGAAGAAATTACAAGATGTCTTATTTTGATCTTCACATCTTCAAAGTGAAGAACAAAATTTTTCAAAACAAAAATTACTGATACAAAATATTTGCCACTCGAGTGAAAAAAGTTGAATGAGGGTTGAACAAGATTACACCCTTGGGTGGAAACTCGAAGAAATTAATAGATTTCTGATTTAGGTGGTCCAAAACTTTGAAGATGTGAAGATCAAAATAAGACATCTTTTAATTTCTTCTATTTACCACCTAAGGGCGCAATCTTCTATAGCCCTGATATATAAATGCCGTTAAAAGTGAAGAACGAAATTGTTCAAAATAAAATTACTGAATCAAAATCGTTAATGGACTACTATGGACTGTAGCAGGCTATTAACTATTAGCTATTGTTAATAGAACCTCATAGTGGACATTTTGAAATGGACCTGATGGCGTCCTTAAGACTTTTTTAAACTCGCGTGCTGCATGCAAAGAATTCGATTTAGTTTTACTGTTTATGGAACAAATTCAAAATGGTACTTTCAAAATTAAGATATCTTAGAGAATATCTGTTCTTAAATGACGATTTACGAATACCTATAGACATTTTCTAGGCTACTGATGATTCTGATTTCATTTCTGGAATACAAAATGACGGATCCAAAATACTGGTTATTTGTTAATTGACATTTGTAATTATCCATCATCCCATTAAAACTGTACACAGTGGTCCAAAAAATAGTTTCAATGAAAAGTTTTTAGAATTCTTTGAAAAATATAATAGATTTGTTCAAATTTCTTAAAATAGCATCATAAAAATCTGAAAAATGTCATTCTAAGTCAAGTTTTTTTATTACATTTTTAATCAAGATGTGAATTCCTTTTTCTATTCAAAATTGCTTAACAAATAAACTTTGTAATATATTTATATTTTAACTTTGAACTTCCATAATTGGTTTTTATTCGCGAACTGACTAAACTTATTTTTTTTAAATTAAAAACTAAAAATGCATAACCAATATTAATTCTAATAAATTAATTTTAATAAGTACAGTAAAACCAGACTACTAAACAAAATTTACAGTATATTATTAATATTTTAATCCAATTGGTCGACTTTAAATTAAATTTTCTAATAATTTAATAAGTGGTTTGCATTACAGCCCAAAAATTAACTATATACGTTCGTAAGGAGTGTCTTAATAAATTTCTCAAATGCAAATAATGACTAACAATAGAAAAACCCCAAGGCCTGCAGAAATAGGTGTCTTCTAATAACTCGAATGTTTTTCTCCAGGTGCAGTTAATCTACTTATTCTACATTCTTGCGCGATTTTGATGACCAACAATGAGTCAAGTGTTAGGGCGGTCTGAGAAACGAATTAGAATAGGTTTACGATGCTACCGATTGACAATGGTCAATTTTATTGTCTAAGAAAAAAATAAATAAGTGCCAAGGCGCTAGACCAGGATTCTTGTTTTATTTGTCTTGGATCGATTTCCACGCTTCGTGCAAACACCTGGGATTTAATAGAGTACTCCGTCCTTTCCGTCATGTATGAACGACTTGCCAAAGAAAGAATATATATTTTTTTCAGTTTAACGTTAGAAATGATAGGAACAAAATTGAAATTGATTCTGAACGCGAAGAAACTAGTGGTTGGCACACTTTTAAACTACAATTGGCAGATTAGTAAAATTAATTTTAAAAATGATACAATTCAATTGTACTAAAAGTTTCTTTAGTTAGTATTAACTTCTCACAAAGTTCAGAGGAAAAATGTAATAGCATTTGTGGGTGAGTTGACATTTCAATAAAAACGTCCATCAAAAATAGTTTCATAAAATATTTATCATCCTTTTACTGTTTTTCAACTAAAGTCATGATTATTTGCCTATAAGGACTATATAAACTTCAAAACATTGTAAAATATACCATACAATAACTATTTTTACCATTACTATAAGTTATTTTCGATTCATGAATTTTATTTCTATAACATCTGTTACTACTGACAAATATTTAATATGACCAATTTAAGATTTTAATTTTAATAATAATTAGTAAGAACACATTTCTTTACCATATTTCGTAATATTGTAATTTAAAAAACATATTGCAATCTACTAGAAGTAATTAAGAGAAATTGTCATTCAGTTTGTTTAAACTATTATCAAATTTTGACATGAGCATATTTTTGTAAGTTCAAAAATATACATATGTAGAGAGAAACGTTGTCCATATTCAAATTATCTGTAAAAATCGCTGATTGTAACAATGTCGTTGCAAATGATCTATGCTGTCATAAATACTCGATTAATAGACAATGATTTAATGTGTAGATCAACCGATATAAGCAAATAAAACACGTGCATCGGATCACCATTCTCCCTGAGTGAATATTGGGAACACAATAGACAAATACTTGGAGTCTCTTTGACATGCCATTATTAACAGTCGCTCATTTATTTCTTATTAGGGCATAAAGTGGCATCATACATACTCATGACACTTCAATCTGATATTGTTGATTCAAGTAGATTTTGTTGATTTTGAAGAGCTGAACGGTCATTTATGAGTCTTAAACATTTAGAATCCAACTCTCTTAATTTGAGATAGTCAAATTTTTACTAATTTAATTAGTAGGACAACTTTTACCTGGTGATTTAGTTATTTGATGACATTTTACTACTTCAATTAGGCGAATTCTTACCAATTACAATTAGTAGAACGATTTAAATCTACTATTTAAAAATTAATTCTGTATTAGTATTTGAATTAGTTAAAGATTATAAGCGGTTGTAATGAATGGTTTCCACAGAGGCATGGTAACATTAATGAATTTGATTATTCCTCCATATCAATAAGAGAATCTACATATTAAACAGAAATTTTTTGGACGGTGAAGGGGCGGTTTGGTCTGTCGAATTTTCTAATTTAATGGGATATCTGTAATTAAGCGTTGAACCTAATCTTTACATTTTATCACCTAATCTTCAGATTTGGGCACCATGCGAAAAAAATAATGTACTCGATCTATTATTTATCTTAGTTTTTTCTTGACCTTAGTATTGTTTCGCAATTCAGTTTTACTAACCAATTAGTAACCTATGATTAAATTACTAATTCAAATGGTTAAAGAAACTAACTAATTCAATTAAAACCACTCTTTCAACGAGCAGCATTTGGCTGATAATTAGTAGAATTCTACTAATTAATTTTAAGTGAAAATGATTCCATCTGCAGGTTCAGTGTTTCATGGAAACGCTTCGTAATAGTCAAATTCTAATTTCCAAGGTGCCAGCATATTTAGATGTAAATATACTTAAATGGTAAAAAGAAATAAGTGTTCTGTTACTATAGTTCCAAGTTTATTCATTATTATGTTTTTTTTTAAATTTATGTTATCCAGAATACCGAAAATTTCAACCCGCAAAAGTGTATTAATAATGATGACTAATCTTATCCTTAGTGAAGTGAATAGCGGTATAAAAATTTTAAATATTTTAGTCGTTAAGTTAATTCGATCTGCAATCTTTGCTTCCAATTAGAAATGCTTCTTTATGATATATCTACTAATAAACCTCTCAATACATATATTATATCGTTTTATTACTATATTTTATACATGGACATAATATATAAACACTTAATGCTCCGTGGGTTAATTGTACATTAATATATCTACTATTCTATAATATTTTACTACTAAAATTATTGGTCATCAATATATGTATTACAACTTAAAATTGGCATTGAATTTTAGGTAACGTACATGGTAATATATACATATGTTATGTGGTCAGTTTAAGATCGAGGGAATTGATTTAAAACTAGTCTGAGTTGGATTTTTTACAAACTACAAATTTTGTATGGTTTGAAAGTAATCAATTCGCAAAAGTCATATGCGCAATAAAAATATATTTTTCGGTATTTATGATAAATATTTTGGGGCTTTTGGGGCATAAATGAAAATAGATATTGCAAAAGAATTAATGTAGACGAGGATATATGCTTTCTGGGTATAGATCGTTAATCGACGAGCTTATTTACTGTATTTGGTATAATCTACTAGAAGATATTTAGTTGTAACAAATGCAATTATTTTGAATTAATTACAGATCCCAATAAAATTTATAACCAGAAAATGGACTATTTTTTTCTTCTGAGATATCCAAACCTAAAACTGCAAAAGTACCATTTTTTATCATTTTCATGCTTGAAACCAAAAAAAGTCCTTTACCAAATTAGATCTGAGGCTCAGAATTTGAGTGACAAGCCATTAAAGTTTAGGAAGAAAAATTACTTTTTTTAAAATAACTTGATTCTTTTTTACGTTATTAAAATAAATGAGACATCATTTTCAAGCTCTATTTAAGCCCTATAATTGATCTTTAGAATATTAGACATGCGATGAATATTTCTGAAGTTATGGCCTAAAATGGTCAAAAAGATAATTTCTGCGATTTTTTGGATCTAATAACTCACTTCGCCAAATATCTAACGAAATATTATACAGAAAGAAATCATAAAGCTGGAAGAGACCAAACAATTGTTTGGTAGTCCTGTGTACTTAATTGCCTTAATAATGCAAGGCAACAAATATTTTTGTTGCACCCAACTTAAATCAAAGTTAGTGGATCTTATGTATTTTTGGCGCCTGAGAAGGAATTCGTTGTACAATGTGAACCATCGCATTAGATATTTCACATATCCTAACCTTAAATTACCAAAACAGCATAGTTTTGAATATATTTCGGATTCGATATCTTAAAATCTTGACGTGAAGTGTTAAATTAGAGAAGGAATTAGTTTCCAGCAGCTAAAAATGTGTAAGAGCCATTATCTCTGATTAAAGTTTTCTCTCCAAATTTTGTGTTGTTATCCTATATGTTATTTTTAAGAGTGCCTAACAATTGAAAAACAGACTAACATTTTGTTTTGGTTTTCACAGTATATTTTTGATATCTAAAGAAGCAAAATTTTACCTTCTATGATTTCGTTTACAATGAGATATAGTGTTAATGATTTCGATTAAAGAGTATAATCATAATAATTTGTATATTCAATTATATACTCATATTTAAACATGTGTATAATAGAAAACTCTTTTTGGTAACTACAATTTTTGTAAAATTTGTTATTCTTATTACATAACCATTTTAAATATTTTAAGTCGTTAAGCAGTACTTTATATACATTACTTAATTTCGTCACTGCTATAGTTGTTTGGATGATTTAAATAACCATAAAATAACTATCCAAATAACCATCAAATCAATTAAGACTACAAATGATAAAAAACTTGCGATAAATATTCTTTTTTAGCGTCATGCCAGTCATAATTATTATTTATTTGAAGATGTTTATTATTAAAGATTTCTGTTACCTTTGTAATGTTGTAGAAATCTCAGAAATACATTTCACTTTCACAAAATCCTAATTTTTTTTTGGGTTATGTTTGCACTGATGTATAACTTTTGTTGTCATGAAAATGTGAAGGAAAACCTCCTTCGAAATGAAAACAAATTCCTTGATATTATGGATTATCCATAATGATTTACAGATAAAGCAGAAGTCATAATTAAAATATAGTAGTTGAGTTGTAGTAATTAGTTGAGATTACACGTTTTGTTTATGTTTAGTCTTTTAATTGGCGTACTTTTGTTGTATGCGGTATATTATATATTTGAGAAATGGACCTGTTAGTGGCGTGATTTTTTATTAACACATAATAATATATACATTTTTCATTAATACTGTAAACTTAACAATAGTACAAAAATAGTAATGGAACTAAAAAATATACAATATGAAAAGAGGTAAAGCGTGACGAAACAATTTTAATGCTGATGATTGTGTGGCACGAACAGAAAATAGTTCATTCGACCTCTGTAAATTTATTTTGTTTATTAATTATTATTTTTTAACCTTTGTTGAGATAATTAAAAGACTATAACCACTACTTATTTGAAGGAATTTAGTACTGAACATTTCTTTCATTTTTGTAATGTTGCAATTTCAATAACGCGTAATAATGATACTAAGTAGTGAAATAAGACGCGGTAAAGAAATACTTTAATACACTTAAGGATTCATATAATAATACCCGAAGATTAGTAAACTAGTAATAACTATATCTAACATTATTATATCCTATAAATAATATTACTCGATGTCATTACTCATCTAATTTTTAAAATTGAATTAATGACAAAAAATTAAAATTAATCACCGTTTAGTAAGAAATTAGAATACCAATTAATGTTATCTTGTAGTTTATAACATTTAAACATTTATCACTTATGTATCAGATAACGGGATCGATTTTAAAATAAATAGACAATGTTAGTTTTTATAATCAAAATGATCCGAGGTAATATGCCATACTTCCGGCAGTGCAACGGTAAGACGATGCACGTCAATCCAAGGCGTTTTGTCGATAAAAATCCAACATTTCAAGTAGAGGAAATGAAACAATACACGGGAGATTGGCGTTATATTCTAACTCCTTCACTGCTTATTAAAAGATGCATATATATCTTTCAGGATTACACTGCTATGTTTGTGAAGATTTTTCGAAACGGGATCATTAAACTGTCAGAATTTATGTACTATTTATTCTATTTTAAATAAAATGTTTATCGTTATATTTTATCCAATATATTTCGAATTAATTTTGAAATTTTATGGCATTTTATTATATTATTGAGTGTGTTATAATAATATAATTATAATACTTCAATTTAAAGATGTAATGTATAATTTATAAAAAAGAATATATTTGACATAGGAATTATGGTATGCCATCAAATTATATGGATCTTTTCGGGATCTACAATTTCATCTGATGCTATCATCCCTTAACATTCGTACAAAACAAATTAAGGGTAAAATGCTTAAAAGTAAAAATATAAAAACTAATTAAAAGAATTCGTTACTTTTCAAAAACACAATGGATTTTCAGAAAATTCAGTACCAACTTTTCTCTTTCAGATAATTTAAACTGCGTACCAAATTTGTGATCACAGGATCATTAACAAGGACTATAAAAAATTGTGACACACGTACACACACACACACACACACATATTTAAAGAAAATTCCTGAAGTTTTGAGACATTCTAAATAGTTTGTCTTTAAACAAACGATAGCAATATTTTTAGACGAACAAAGCATACCAAATAAGGAAGCAATAATATAAAAATGAAAGTTAATATCTCATATATACATACCACAATTAAACAAATTCCTTAATAATTAAATTTCGAACCGAAGGAGATAATATGAATTGAATTCCGAAAAAAATTTTATGTCAACTGAGGAAAAAGGAAAAAATATTGGGTGCAGGTCGAAAAAACAGCCCTCACATCACAAAAACCGACATTCAAAAAACCGAAAACCGAAAAGTCGACAGTCAAAAAACCGACACTTCAAAAAATGACCACCCTCTTGTCGATGTCTTTATTTTTTTTGTGCTGGCTTTTTAACATTCGGTTTTATGACTGATGGTTTTTTGATCGGGGGGCTTTTTTATTTGTCGGTTTTTTGATCTGTCGGCTTTCCGATTTGTCGTATTTTCGCCCTGCACCCAAAACATTCACGTTTACTGTAATTTAACATGATTTGGCACTTTTATAAACTTGTTAATATTGTTGTTATATCAACATTAGTCTCAACAAATTATTGAGAAATGTTTTGTATGTTTTTCTATTTTTTTTATAACCGACTAAATTTGTATTGATTATATACTTTGTATAATCAATCGTACTAATTATGACTCTACAGATTCTTATTATCTTCTTGATACTTAATACAGAATATCCTTTGATTTTCGTTTACATTCTCTTGTTTTTCTATGTCACTTGTACTTTACAATAGTTTTCGGATTCAAATACACGAGGTGGTAATGTCAGTGACCGAGAAAATCTGTCGTTCAATTTTTGTCTTCGTCGTGAATCAGCAGAATTTACGTTATGCGGCGTGAGCAACGAATTCCTGCTAGTAATCGAATCTCGTTCAAGCAGAATACATATAATGCAACTTTGCATATAATTAGACGAAGGTGATTTTTTACTGAAAATAACTATGCATATATTAAGTTATTATTTTAACAATGTTTAAAACTATGACTTTTTCCTATTTCCTTCGATGTCTTTGCCTGTGTTCAATTTTGTGTTTTCGGATGGTATCATCAAAAAACGAAATTTTGAGATTTACGTACTCGGGAATATTAAGAATAAAAACTGCTTATATTCTTAAATTATTGTACATTGATTAACTTTGTGCTAAAAATAGGATTCTTCCAGATAACATTTCATCTCCTGTCTTGAATGAGAATCTTGATAGGATTCGAAATCATGATTATCTTAAGAGAAAACTTTGAGAAATTTTTTTTTACATTATTTTATTGCTTTTGATTCAGGAATATCAAAGACTTTTAAAATAGGTAGATAATTTTTTTTCCTTTTTTTTTATTAATGCATTTAACCTCACATAAGATTATTATGCTACAAAATTAATTTAAACGTTAATGTTCCATTTAGACAGTAATGATAGGTAGATAATTCTCTGGGTAATGGTTTTCGAACTTTTTGAAATACTTCTTGTACGTTTATAGCCTTCCTGAAGGTTGTTTATTAAAAAGTTAAAAAAATGTTTTAAATTTTGGTTTAAAAATCTTATCTCTTTATTATCAATTTGTTCAGATTATTTTGAATAAAAATCATCCATTATTTATTCATAACTGAATGATAAGATTCGTCATCTTAGTATTCTGTGAAATAAAAATGTTAAACTTCCCAAGTATACAAATAACAAAAAAGGGATATAAAATAATGACAACAGATTTTTTTAATGACACTTTTTTAAATTCCTTAATATTGCAGTATTTGCAGGTAATGAATTCTTTAATGATTTTTAAAACTGGAAATCAAACCTTTATTAAGTAATCCATAATTTAACGACGTTCACAACTCTTTTTTTAAATTGTGCATCCCAAACGGACGTTGGAACTTATATCGTTTGCAAAATAGTCACCATTATTAAAATCACAATTCGATATTAAAATTTCATGGTGTTATAAGGACGCAACGAAACATAAGATTTTACAAAATGAGACGTCACGAATGCATTGAATAATAACTTCCTTAATTGTTTGATTATCATCTCGCTCCGTCACTTTTAATTTCGAAAAATTAGCATAGATAAATGCCTTACTTAACACGTCCATAACGACTGTGAAATTAAATCGTGAGAAAAATAAAATCAGCGCAGCATTGAGAACCTGACCTTAAGACGCCGGCAGTTAAACTTTCTTCTAATTCTTCATACTAGCATAATCACGCTACGGTCGTGTGCATTTAACGTTTCATTGTAAGTAAACGAACGTTGCAAAATAGCACTAAACTTTTAATCGCCTTACATACGATCAGATTTGAAGAAGTACAAATTAATAAAAACATTTCCAGTCTCGCAATTTATGGATGGCTGTAAAGTTGACACGTTTTAGTAGAATCTTATTTTCGTTACTTTGATTTTGTTATTGCTATTAACTTGTTACCAATTTAAATCCCTTGTTACGACCATAATTCGATATAAATTCTTGAATAGCTCATTACGAATTGCACAATTGACCAAGACTTATTTTATGTCCTTCAAAACGTAAAGAAACTGACCAAAATCGTCATACAAACAAGATAAAAATAACCTAATTAGATGCACAGGTGGAGTGAATACTTTCGAAAATATTTTAAGCGAAATTGTTCATGTTGCAAAATCTTAGTATTTTTCTTATTTAAACACTAAAATCCAAGTGGTACTAAATTATATCACAATTTTTTAAATTTTCATTTCAATTTCCTTTTGTGATTAACTTTGACAGGTCTAAATTTGTATATATCGTTATTTGTCATGTGTAAAATAACGCAGATCGTGCATCCTATGCAAAATTAATTTTTCATTCTTTGCGTTACACAATTTGCCTTGTAATTCTGGAGTTTTATCCGAGTAGCTGACGACTGTTTCCAGAAAAAGAGAAGAATAATTCTTCTCAATCAAATCAAGATTTCCATTACTGAAAACTCCAAAAGTGAAGTAAATCCCCCTCCAAAAGTACACATAGGACAATCAGTCGATGCAATTTCTGTTCCTGCGTGAATCCTGTACAAAATAACAGTATATCTTTGAACACTTTTCATTAAAGTAGTGACTACCACTCCTGTTAGATTGAAATTCTGTTTGTCCCTTTTTTATCTCGTGCACGATTGACAGTCCTTTCTCTTAATGTGGGCTAATTAAACATTAATCGAAAATCGAAAATTCGTTTTCAGGTTTTTCCCGTCCTGTAATGTAAAATTTTATTGTGAATTAAATGTTCAGGATGGTTAAGTAAAATTTGTCGTAATTTTGAAATTACTCGGTTCGAAATAAGCAAAAAGATATCTTAAAGATGTCTAAAATATATCCGAGAAATATATCTTGACAAATTTTAAAAGATCTTTTAGATATCTATAAGACGTCTTTTCGATATATCGAAAATACACTTTGAAAGAAATGTGACCACCAGATTCAAAAAATTATTGTAGCTCTTAAATACATTTAAATGAGATTCTTTCTATCCAAAGAGTTCCATAGGCCTCATCATAACGTCAATTGAAATAACTTTGGATAAGAAATAAAGTTCTTTTATAAAGTTTATTGTTATATAATAAAATATTGTCGTTCAGAATATTTATTTAAATAAATACAATATTGGCCGGCAAAGTTTAAAAATAATGCAAATAAAAAACTCATAGAGTAAACTTTATTTTATTTCGAGATATTATCGCATGAAATTAAATTTGCATTATGGATTTATGACGAATGAAACTAGTTTTAATTTGTCAATTTTTAAAAATATGATTACGACCTTTGCGTAAAATATATTGCTAAGTTCATGGGAATAAAGTGCATTTCTTAAACCTTTTCCTTTGTTCATTGAGTTTAAATCCAAAATCCATGCACAATTTTTTGTGGGTATCTGTAATTGACACAAAGTTTTCACAGCACTAGTTTTAAATAGTTATATACATTGTTAAATAAACAATAGATAAATAATGCATGTTTCGTACACAGAGAGAACGAAAACGGTTAATGGAACCATTTTATAAAAGTAAAATACGCGATTATAAAAAATGGTTAATTTAACCATTTCCATGATAAAACAAAACAAAAACGTTGTTCCGTTTACTACTTCCAGATACTTAAATATGCAACATAGCATATAACCTCAAATGTACCGTAGCTTTACTGCTAAATAGTCACTCGAAATATTCTTGATTAGAAAAATAGATTTAGTAAAAGTGATTAAACGAAAATAACTACTTATCATCATAAAAAGTAATTAGTGTACTATATTTTACAATATTATGAATGATAAAAATAAGATACTGTCAACTACAACTTTGTACTATTATGAAATGTTATATTTGTACTTTTTTTTCATGGTTCCATTAACCTTTTTTTTTCTTTGTGTAGAATGTAATTAAAAAAAACTATGAATATTTATTCATAACTTGCACGTATAAACATTTCTTAAAAACAAACACGAAATACAAATTTTTGAAATATAAGCACCCCAAATTTGAACAGCTTAAACAATTTTGGATTATAAAAAAACTTTATAACTTTTTACCTTGTCGAAAATTACTAAAATTGTATACTGGAGTTCTTTTGCGAGGTTACTGAACTGCTTCATTTAGATTTGTTCAAAGAAACAAATTGCTATGGTAATTTGTAAAAACAACTCTAACTAGACATCTTTTAAAATAAAAATCAAAATTTTTTAGCTAATATTCCGAATAATAATCCACTAATACATCTATTGAATCTGTAGCCAACAATGACTAATGACTACCGTTGGACAAAATTGATATTCAAGCAAATGCGTAATCATGCAGAGCTTAAATAGTTATTAATTTATATTTCCTAATCGTTGAATTCTATACTGAATAGTGGATGGAAATGATTTCATTTGATTCATTCATAACATTCGTCCTACAAACAAAATCCATTCGGCCGGCTATTTTATCGTTATAATTATAGTTTTTATTATAGTTTTTATTATTTATTTAAACTACATGAAACTAGCAATATTTTGTTAATATAGACAATAAACAAACTTATAATATCATGCAGTCTCATTATTTTGAAAAATAATCTTTGTTAATAAAAAAATGTTAAACGATTTCAATCGAACTTTTCTGAATACGCTAAATATAATCAATACAAATGTACAATGTTCATAAGAATTAAGTGTATGGATAAGGTAAATGTTGTACAAAATTACTGGTAGTTAGTCGAAATGTATTATTAGGAATGATCGAGAATTCATAAATGTACGTATATTATCAAGAAATATTGCGAATATGAAGATTACCATTCAAATTACCACTAACAATGCCATATCGCATCCATGTCCTACCAAAAATCTTTTCGTCCCAGCACACTAAAAATATTATCAATACATCAATAAAATAGCAGACAACAATTTACACGTAGAACAATCGTTTCGAAATGTTACCGTTCTAAATGCCAAATTTGGAAGGGAATTCCAGAATGCAGAAAGTCGCCGGTATTTCTAGTAAAAATTATTAGATTTTTGTCATGTTTGCAGCGTGAAAAGTAAAAGTTCTATCGGAAAGAATGACAACTTTTCTCACGATGTAAGTCTGTCCCAAAATAACCATCCGAAATGATAACATTTCCCAGAAAAACTTTGCTCCGTTTACAGTTTTATTTTAAACAAAATTCTGAATTTGGAAAATTTGACATTTTTACAAAAACAAGGAGTAATCACAATTTAAAACACACTCAAAAATAAATTCTAAATTACTTGGAGAGAGAAAGGCACTCTATTATTATGAGTGAAAATTTCACTCTATCAAGGGTGACATTTCAGTCCATAGAAAAAACTCACTCCTGGTAAAGTGAAATATCACACCCAATCGAGTGAAAATGTAATTTTTCGTAAAGAATGGCTCAATTTTCACTTCAGTTCTTTATAAAAATAAACCATTATCACTTTCTATTTACCGACAAAATTTCATCTTAAAAAACCTACATTGTAGATTCTTGAAGATATTATCAACATAAAACTGAGTGAATGTTTCGTTATGTTAAAAAAACCGGAACTACTGACGACTTTTAAATGCGATGTCACTGACCTCAACCGTAATAAAGAGTTTAACAATTCATATACAAATAGTTTGAATCATATATTGATTACCAAATACTTTGAATTTTTATTGCGTACATAAAACATTTTCGTCACTACGAACAATTTTAAATTCACAGATTTTCATGAAATTAAATAAGATATTGCATGAGTGTTTGGATCGGTTTTTCATAAATGAATCGTTTCACCTACCGAAACTGAACTTTTTTACTGTTTAATGTCATATCATTTTTTACAGTAGAAATTTCATGTGTTATCAAGGCTACATTGTCGTTTTTACAAAAGTGCATTCAAATATAGTTTTATAGAGAACCTTCGAATAGTGTGAAATCATTAGAGTATTTATGTCCTTTCGGTACCGTTGCGAAAGTGGCCTTCTGAAATGTAAAACAGCGTGCGTTGTCGAGTTTTTGCACTTTACGTAAATACATCTGATTGTTTTACTTTTTTCATGGGATGACTTGTAGCCGATTACAATAGGATTGTTTATCCCATCAGTATCTGCAACAATTGAATTCCCATTCAGTAACCGAAATATTTGATTCACTTTCGTTTATAGAATTTATCATGTTTTGTTTCTATTGTTTCAAATTTTTGTTAAAATATTTTATTTCCTAAATGAATAATAAATTTTGACTAATATGAGTAGGAATAATCATGCCAATCTTATTTCTGAATTGTACGCTGTGGATACCCCGACAGGAGTGTATATTAAAATAATTTCTTGTATTCCTTAAAAGATATATTATAACTACTAAATTTCCTGTATATTAACACTGATCGACCAAATTTTGCTTTTTCTTTGCCTTTAACAATCGCAATATCATTTCCGAACGAATTTTTCATGCTGAAAATGATGGCGCCAGCAGAATTTTCCTGTCCCGTAAGATTTTCGAGAAAATTGAGGTTAAATTTTTTTAAATGAGCGTTTTTGGTCATATTTCGAATTTTTTGTGTAACCAAAGAAAATTTACTTTTGACAATCGCAGTATCATTTCAAAACTAATTTTTTATACTGAACATGATGGCGGTATGAGATTTATTTTAACGTGTAACGTGAAACGTGTAAAACTTCAATATTCTTGAAAATAGGACGTGATAGCGGAATTTTGCTAACGTCATCGTTTTTAGCGTGAAAAAGCGTTTAGGAAATGATACTCCGAGTGTCAAGGTAAAAATGAGTGTTGGACAATAAAATACTCATGTTTTAAATGTCTTTATTAAGGGTTAAAGATGGGTTCATTTTGTAGGCTAAGTAAACTGGTGATGAGAAGACATTATCCTAAACTTAACCTAACATAACAAGTAAACATTTGATATACATCCGTAAAAGAGGTTCTGTCAATATATCAATATATACTTTTAAAAGGCGGTGTTTTAAAGTTTCTGGCATCTTTCTATAATCTATCATGTTTTAACTTGTAAAAGAATAATTGTTTCTATGCGTAAAGGAATGTCGTTTTAATGGGTATAAGAGTTCTCATATCAGGTAAAAGACAATTCTCTCAATGTTTGATATCCAAATGGTGAGTTTTTAAAGTGTCCAAAAATGTTTGTTCGACAAAATATGTTATATATACATATTTCTTATATTTGGTCTTCTATTATTACCAAGTGAAATGTAATTCGTCCACAGTTTATTTAATTAAATATAGTATATTATATGTATAACTCCATTAACTATACGGATGATCGATTTTTCCACTAATTTCTATTATAACAATCAAAGTTCTGTGTGCACACATGTAGAAAATAATAGTGGTACTATAGCAAATCTGTACAGTTGTACTAGATCATTTTAATGGCCCGATTTAGATAATCTCTAAAGGAACTATCATACAATGTAACGATGGGATCGATAGTTACTATACTGCTAGACTTTACAGAAGTTATCTCGTGTAGATGCATTTATTAAACGGGAAAACTGCATTAAGGAAAATTGTACAATAATTTAATTTCTTCAAGAATAAGAAGTTATCTTTTATTTCAGAAAGTTCTTAAATTACGTTTGGAATTTACAAAATAATTAATCAAAAAGTTGTATGCAATGCCATTATATGTTAATAGGATTATCAAAGTCATTTTACGCAGAAAGATGTACACGTAAAACATACCTTATGGAATAACAATATTTGGTGACTATGGATACCTTTTGATCAAATGGAAATCGACTTCTATAAAGGCGAGAAATAGAGATCCTACGGCTGCGGCGGCATCTGGTTGTAACGAGCCTAACTAAACTCGCCTAACTAAAATTACAAACTCAGATTTATATCTGTTTAACTAGATATAGAAAAACGTAGTATACCTAACTAAATTCGGGATAATAACGGTGTAATTTTAAGAATCTAGTCGAGTCTAGTTGAATTGTCTAGTTATGATACACTTCTCTATCATTATGTGACAATTTTCCACATGGCAGTTTCAGAATTACTTACACAGGAAATAAATTTAAATTTATTTCCAATTTAATCCCTTTTTAATATAAAACTTGTATTACACAAGAGGACCACAAAA
Organism: Trichopria drosophilae; assembly: GCA_030407085.1. NCBI lineage: Eukaryota > Metazoa > Arthropoda > Insecta > Hymenoptera > Diapriidae > Trichopria > Trichopria drosophilae. The sequence goes on along the minus strand of CM059583.1, from coordinate 18,757,703 downwards.
TAAAAATTTTTTTTTAAAATTAAACCCTAATAGGTGATTCTTGTAGATTTATGCCCGCTGAATCCAAATATGGGCACAGAATTTGCCCATCACATATTCGCTAATTCATTACATAAAATAACGTTTCAACCGCAGAATAAAGTGGGCTTTGTTATTCTTGTAGATTTTTGGCAGTCGAATCTGAAACTTCTAAGATCTTGCTATTTGAGGATGTAGTGCCAAAAATTACTTTTATCATATCAATAGAAATGGAATACATAAATTGGGTCCAGGAGACCTCTGGTATGTCGGTTACGTCCATTGCACATTTATCTGTCACATCAGCTCGCTTTAATCCAAGCAGTTAGTACTCGGTATCGGAAACATGTAGCAACCGTTAAAACCATCTCAAACATATGCCATGATAACATTATAGTCGCCATCTTTCCCGGTCAAGTTCTGTAGAAATAGTCGGAACATGAAAACTTCTGCCTGCGGAGTCAACTATTTTAAATTTTGCGAGATCGTATTTGTTTGTCTTCAAAGGGTCGTCTTTTTTGTTTACGTTTATGTGACTTTACTGAGTCTCTTTTTAAACACCAACAGTAATCGTACATCATATTCTCCGTCCAGAAGTTGATATCTATTAAACTGTTTTTTTAACTATTTGCCTGAAACTCACACAGCAATTTCCGTCTCAGTAATTTTTTTTTCGAATTCTTGATCCTTTAATAGGGCGATCTGAGGGCAATCAAAAACTCCTTCCTTGATGTTTGCTTCCGAGAGCTTTAAAAATTTTATTTGTAAATGCTCAGACTGTTAAGATTTAAGATTGTTGATAAATAAAGGCTAAAGAGCCTCCGTAAGCTGCATATAAAAAATTCCTGCTTTCAATGGCTGTTTTCAGTTCATTCGACATTTCAAAATTTTCTTATTCCAAATGCTTACTTATGATGTACCAATAAACCATGCAAAATTTCAAAATGAGCATCGGTTCCGTTTATGAAATATAGGGGGTTAAACATTGAGTCAAAGGGGACTACAATACATAAAACTGCTATATTTTTTAGACAAGTTCAGCTATATTTCTTAAACGAGGCATATGCTCATCTTGACATTTTGCAGGGATTATTGAGTCATCATACATACATAACCATTTTGCATACAAAAAATTTCAAAATTCGAGGTACGAAAAGCGGGCATTATTTGCTGAGGCTGTTTGGGAAATTCGATATACCAAATGAATTTTGCATTTATTTCTGTAATTTTGCACGTTAATATCATATAATATCGAAATTATTATTTTTTAATAACTTACTTTATTGCTAAAGTATTTTTTTATTCGTCAATTGACCGATATTTACCACAAATATATTGTAATTATTACTTACTCAGGGTAAATATACACGTTGCGCAGTCCATTTGACCTACTGCTATATTATACCCTGGGTTAGATAGGCCCACTTAGTAATTGGTACTTATTCCATTATTAAGTCAGTATACTATACCCAAAATTTACAATGACTTAGCAACTAATGGAACAATTCTGTTTGCATGGGAATCCTAGAATACTGGAGTACAATTTTTTTCTATGACCGCTATGAGGGCATGAGGCATGCTAACCCCAATATGAAGTTACCCGTCATTTAGTTTAGATACCAAATTGTTGTGTTGCATTTACAATGAGTGACTGAAAGTTATTCGTAAAGAATGTGCTGATACCAGATGTTTATTTCAATGAACCTGCAGGCAAAATCGCTTTTGGATACGAGCGCCGCCTAGCGCTCGAAGAAGTAATTTAAACGTGAAGTTTATTTTTATGCCACTGAGTAAGAATATGTGAACAATTTATGCAATTTTTCTTAGATCATCACAGTGAAAAATTACTGTATCCGTATTAGATATGGGTTAATTACTTTCAGAAAAAGTATGGGAAATTTCTAGTAGTTTTTTCTTATAGTGTATGTATTCTTCGATTTGATAATATTTAGTAGTTGACGGAAAGTATTTAAGGATTGAGGTTAAATCTTTTTGTTACAAGAAAATTAAAATATGGCCAAAAATGCATATTTTTAAACATTTAACCTCACTTTTTAAAAAAATTCTGCTAGCACCATCGTTGTCATTCCAAAAAATTTGTTCGGATATGATTTTTAGCATTTGTTAAATTAGTCATAGGATCAAGTTCGTTAAACATTTTATAAGGTTCAACATTTATACCATCTTATATGCAACTTTTGTTCTATTTTGCGTTTTGCCTTTTCTGGTTCTGACAGATCTACACATCGTTAAAATATACCTTAATGTGATCAGATTTTCCATCTGGCACTTTTTTTCTCCGTACAATCAGAATTTTACGAATGCTAGTTTTTTCAGAAAAGAAATTCAACACACAAAATTTCAAAAATTGTTTTTTTTTCATCCTTTGAAACGTGTAACTCTTTTACATAGAAAATAACTGAAAATCTGATAAAAATGAACCGATATTTAAAAAAAAGTGTTCATCATATTAGATTCGACATTTTTAATTTGAAATTCTGATAAATTACCTTTGATTACAAAAATTTGCTCAGCAGAATAAAGTGCCCCTAAACCAATTTTTTGAAATATAAACCAAAATAATTTAAATTGCTGATTCTAAAATCAGATATTAGTTATTATTATTATCATAGCAATTATATTTGTATGTAAACTTATCAATACAGACATTTATTTATCATTTAAATGCAATAATACAACCTAAATGTATAAATATAAGATATCAAATTAGACATAATAATAACCATTGCACTTGAATTCCACAAATTGAATTAAACACAAAGATAATGAAAAAGTATAAATCTATCGCTTAGAAAGTTGTACAAATCCTCATCCTTATATTAGCGTATAAACATTTACGCGTCCGATATAATACTCCCTACTAGTACTAAAATTGTACAAAAACTTAATATTAAACATTTCAATACTTTATTTTATATTCTATGAACTGATTTTGATTTTTTTATTATTTTCATTTACTCTTATGTTGTCATAAATAAGAAATATACGTAATTACAATGCAGTTATTTTTTTTGTAAATATTAAAAAAGAAGTGTTGATACTCAAATACCAAAATTTTTTTTTTATGTTAGATACGCACTGAAGCGCGGTATAAATTTAATCACAGTATTTAAAGCAACAAGAATTTTGTCGACTTCATACAAAATTCTTCCATTATAGCACGCATTATTCTAATCGAATTGAAAACATATTCAAAATACCCTAAAACATGAAGTAAAATTGACATTTGCATCATGCACAGCATTGAAAAATATTTTTTGAAGCTTAATTTGAGAATCAGAAATGTAATTAATTACCAGTAAACTCGAACGATGTTCTTAAACATGCTAATATACATCAAAACAATTATATATACATAGAACTACTTAATCTATGAAAAATTGGAAGACAATTATGTTCCTCCTTCAAAAATATATTTTTAAACTGCCTTGAGAATTTATAAGACTTTTTTAAAAGTAACATTAAATACAATAAAGTCACGTGTTCATTTTTATATTATGATTGTGTCGAGAAAATTCATAATTAATAATTATGTTATAGCTTTTATAATTCTTTCTAATAAATTCCTTCAGGCAAAATATTTTATTATAAAATTTCAGGTAACTTTTGTGAAGAATCAAGTACGTATTAAATCCTAGTAGTAAAAAGTAATAAAAACCATCGGATTACGTCAATGATAGTACTTCGAAATAACCTTAATTCTATGCTTTTTATAAAAATACAATAAAATGCAGTAAAAATATTTCATTTACAAAAAACGTCAACCACGGTCACCTTAGATAAGACTTTAAGATTATTACGACATTGGTCCCAGGAGGAAATTCCGATGGGGTCGTTTCGTTCCTAAGCTCATGATTTTCGCGGAAGGACACGAACGTCACCTTTCACTACAAGACCTAAAGGTATATTAATTGTTCATAAAACGGAAAATCATTGATATTGATGACCGTCGAATTCGTAGCCGTAATATTCCGGCGCATGGTCCACGTATTTCGTTACCAAGACTGGTTGCGGATGTAAGTGATGATGATGTGGCTCCGGATGATGATGGGGTTCTGGATGTGGATGTACATGATGATGAGGCTCTGGATGTGGATGTATCGATGGGTGAATCTTTTTTACGACCGCGTTAAATCCGTTGTGATCATCTGCTGTGTATTCTACGATTCTGACACTGCCATCAGGTTCGTTTACACTGTAAGATCCATGAACAACATCTCCGTCGCGTACTTCATGTTGAGTTTTGACATCTCCGGTGTGGGGGTCATGAACGCCGTAGTTGAATGTGTATTTTGGTGGTGACTGAAAATACATGATGATATTAGTAATTAATTTTTATATTAAATTTTGGTTATAATACACAATTTACTAATATTTTAGTCTGGTCTCATTGTTAGGGTTAAGACTCCATGCTATGTGATTTTTAAGTCTATATTATCTATATTGACTAAATTAGTTATATAACGTACTCCAAACTGAACAAAGTAATGTTTTTTTTTTCTAAAGACTTAATTTTTTGATAGGTTATTTAGCGTTGAACATATTTCACTGTATCCTAGATGGCCTTTCAGTCATTTTGTTTCCTCGTAGAGTAAACTTTTTTATATTTTTGCTTTTAAGTCTTTTCCTCTAACGTTTTGTACAGGAATGTTGACGAAGTCGAGTCCCGGTATATTTGCATGCCCGGTTCCCCTCCCGTCTCCTTATATTTGCCAAAAGAAGGAGAGCGCCGCTTCCCCCACTCCCCTCAGTTGCGTTATGTTCTTGACGTCACAGCAGGCCCTTCCTGAGGCCTCAGCCGGCTAGGTGGGGGGAATAGAGAGCGGCGACAGATAAATATAACAGGACGGAACCAGGCAAATATACTGGGACGTAAATATAGCGAGATGCAATTATACCGGGACTCTACTGTAGCAGCTTCAGATGAAGTTGTAGACATCGAAAATTTTGACTTCTCGAAGTTGTAATAGCTGAAGGTTCATGTATTTTTTTTTTGTGTTCAATTTTTATTTTAAGTTTGTCTCGTATATTTCATCATCAATTTTGATAAAAATGACTTTACTCTAAATTGTATACGATAAATTTTATTCTTTTACAGGTTTACTTTCCTGAAATTTAATACCTAATTTATGGGATTAAAGAAGACACAAATACGTATTTATTTAAAAAAAATTGAATTGTGTTTGTTATTTTTTGTGTACATACAATAAATGAGAAGAATAACGTGATTCTACCTGAGACGGCAATTTTCGCAAACATTTACAATCTGATTAGGAAAAAAACAAAACAAGAAACGCAATTAAATTGATTAGGCATGCACTTTTTAAAGTACAATTCTTAACATTTTTTTTCATATACATGTATTTCGACAGAATCCTGAGAAGCAAATGCAACATTGACAAACTTGATGGAAGTCTTTATCGCCGTAACAAACACGATGCGTATACGGTCTGTAGTTAGCGATTGCGATTATTTATCATTTGGTAATTTCTTGCGAAGATTACCTTTTTTATTGCAATCCTTGCTTGCATAAGTATGCGGATATGATGAAAATATCGTTGTAGTTCCGTGCAAAATAGATAACATTGCGAAAAAAATTAAGTGTGCATCTAAACTTTCGTAATAGATAAGTTCACATAATTATGTTATTGTTGTTTATATACAACAAATATATTAAAGATAATTTCAGAAAAATGTTTCATTAAATTTGACAAAAATATTTCTTGAATTAACCAAGTTATTTTAGAATATCGTCCCGTTCGTTCGCATTTGAACGACGCATTGTTTACATTCTTTTTTTCCATCTAATAAATGCCGTCACACCAAGAAGCATTAAATTATTTTAATATAAGAAGTTTTATTGTCTCTATGTGAGAATGATATTGATATAACCAATAGTTTATATGAAAATTATGTTATTTTAATCATTATCCACTGTGTATTACAACGATTTAATTTTACAGCATGACCAAAATCTATCGATCTTGGTAAAATCCGAGTTTTAATATTTTGAAGGCGCGTTTCATTCCCACAGGAAGTAAAGTCGTTCGTAATATACTTAAAATTGGAAAAATTAATACTGAAGTAAAAACGCCCTTATTTTTTAAGCGAACTTGAGGAAATTCTTTGAAACTTGCAAGATATCCATTCATTACAACGAGAATGTATATAGTGCTTTACAATTTCTAATATTCGTTTAATATAATTATTTTTTTGTAAATGCACCAGGGTTTTTGAAAATGTTTTTAGTGTTGCCGGATGAAAAGATAAAATTGGTTGTTACAAAAACGTTTCGATCACAAATGCGTGCCTTCTTCCGTTTACTTTGTACAGAAAATATTGTTTTTCATAATTATTGTAAAGACCTGTGTGGCCAACAAAATGAGAGTGATCTCCAATCTCAGAAACAGGACGAAACTTTTTCAAGGTTTTCGATGCCCTGAATCCAAATCTATCTCTATAATATAGAATTGTTCTATCACGTCATGATTTTCAGGTTTCCTTACCGAAAAATGCGAAAAACATCGTTTTTGTCCGTGTTCAGTAAGTTTTTGTGACAGAAACAAATTTTTGTTCGCAATTTGGCAAAACGCAGATTAATATGCTATTTAACAGCATTAAATTTATCTTTTAATAATTCCGATTTAATTTTTATTCATCAAGTTATCGAAGTTTTTGTTAAGGTATGATTATGATTTTCGTATTTTGCACTTTTGGATTAGGATATCTCAAAATCTTGACGTGGTACAGCAACTCAGCGATTAGATTTAGATTCAGCACATCGAAAACCTTCGGAAAATTATAATAAGAATTCTGATGAATGCACATTAAGCTAGTTTCTGTCAAATTTTGAACAAAAAGTTTGTTCTGTCACAAAACCCTCCTGAAAATGTGCATATAGGATTATTTTTGCACTTATTTATTATGATACCTCAAAATCTCGACGAGATGGAACAATGCTGAACAAGAAGTCATTTTGTTAATTATTTTGTCAAATTGAAAACAAAAATTTAATCCACGACAAAAACCTAGTGAAAATATTTAGGAAATCTCAACATCTTGACTAATCAACCACAGGAAAAGTACAGTCCGGTTTATATTTATAAATTTTATTGGCTTTTGCAATAAATTTGAGAAAAAAATTGTTACATAGAAAAGATGTAAGTTACCTGTAAAAAGTTTTCTAATACTTTTTTTCTTTAAGTGATTTACCACATTTTTTCTCCACTCAGAAATATTATTATCTGCATTAATATCAATACAATTTATTGTTTTGCCCAAATTGTAATCCGAAACGTCAACGCATAGTTTCAAACGTTTCTTTGTAAGGAATTTGTTTTTTTGTTTGTTAATAGTTTTTATTACAAATTTACTATCTTTATAGTACTTATGTAAGAATGAAAATTTGTTTTTTTAATATTTTCGCACCGATTTGTGACCTTAACTTTTTTTAAGAACGAATTTATATCTTTTTATTCATTAACCGGAATAACTAAGAAATTTTTCAAAATTCTGTTGAATGTTTAATATTTCATCAAGCGGCATTTTAGAAAAAACGGTTTTTGTTGGCCAAACCCTGCTCTTTCGAATAATGTATCGAAAAATGACGCAAATTTAAAATTACAAAAATTACAAGCATTTATTTAACAAAAATCAGGATTTTT